>JASERS010000009.1:7500000-8750000 GCA_036711965.1 Onthophagus sagittarius
TTGATTTCAAATCGAAACAACGAGTCATACATCACTTGAAAGAAGAAGGTTCAACCTTCAATTTGGTATCCAAGCCATTTCTTCAATTTCAAAAATAAGACATCCACGATCCTTCAAATTTCATCAATTTTTTCGCGATTCTATTAAAACGTTACATTATTTAACATTTCTTAAGCGGAATTGATTTCAAATCGAAACAAGGAGTCATACATCATTTGAAAGAAGAAGGTTCAACCTTCAACTTGATATACAAGCCATTTCTTCAATTTCAAAAATAAGACATCCACGATCCTTCAAATTTCATCAATTTTTTCGCGATTCTATTAAAACGTTACATCATTTAACAATCCTTAATCGGAATTAATTTCAAATCGAAACAACGAGTCATACATCATTTGAAAGAAGAAGGTTCAACCTTCAACTTGATATACAAGCCATTTCTTCAATTTCAAAAATAAGACATCCACGATCCTTCAAATTTCATCAATTTTTTCGCGATTCTATTAAAACGTTACATCATTTAACATTTCTTAAGCGGAATTGATTTCAAATCGAAACAAGGAGTCATACATCATTTGAAAGAAGAAGGTTCAACCTTCAACTTGATATACAAGCCATTTCTTCAATTTCAAAAATAAGACATCCACGATCCTTCAAATTTCATCAATTTTTTCGCGATTCTATTAAAACGTTACATCATTTAACAATCCTTAATCGGAATTAATTTCAAATCGAAACAACGAGTCATACATCATTTGAAAGAAGAAGGTTCAACCTTCAACTTGATATGCAAGCCATTTCTTCAATTTCAAAAATAAGACATCCACGATCCTTCAAATTTCATCAATTTTTTCGCGATTCTATTAAAACGTTACATCATTTAACAATCCTTAATCGGAATTAATTTCAAATCGAAACAACGAGTCATACATCATTTGAAAGAAGAAGGTTCAACCTTCAACTTGATATACAAGCCATTTCTTCAATTTCAAAAATAAGACATCCACGATCCTTCAAATTTCATCAATTTTTTCGCGATTCTATTAAAACGTTACATCATTTAACAATCCTTAATCGGAATTAATTTCAAATCGAAACAACGAGTCATACATCATTTGAAAGAAGAAGGTTCAACCTTCAACTTGATATACAAGCCATTTCTTCAATTTCAAAAATAAGACATCCACGATCCTTCAAATTTCATCAATTTTTTCGCGATTCTATTAAAACGTTACATCATTTAACAATCCTTAATCGGAATTAATTTCAAATCGAAACAACGAGTCATACATCATTTGAAAGAAGAAGGTTCAACCTTCAACTTGATATACAAGCCATTTCTTCAATTTCAAAAATAAGACATCCACGATCCTTCAAATTTCATCAATTTTTTCGCGATTCTATTAAAACGTTACATCATTTAACAATCCTTAATCGGAATTAATTTCAAATCGAAACAACGAGTCATACATCATTTGAAAGAAGAAGGTTCAACCTTCAACTTGATATACAAGCCATTTCTTCAATTTCAAAAATAAGACATCCACGATCCTTCAAATTTCATCAATTTTTTCGCGATTCTATTAAAACGTTACATCATTTAACATTTCTTAAGCGGAATTGATTTCAAATCGAAACAACGAGTTATACATCATTTGAAAGAAGAAGGTTCTACCTTCAATTTGATATAGAAGCAATTTCTTCAATTTCAAAAATAAGACATCCACGATCCTTCAAATTTCATCAATTTTTTCGCGATTCTGTTAAAACGTTACATCATTTAACATTTCTTAGGCGGAATTGATTTCAAATCGAAACAACGAGTCATACATCATTTGAAAGAAGAAGGTTCAACCTTCAATTTGATATACAAGCCGTTTCTTCAATTTCAAAAATAAGACATCCACGATCCTTCAAATTTCATCAATTTTTTCGCGATTCTGTTAAAACGTTACATCATTTAACATTTCTTAGGCGGAATTGATTTCAAATCGAAACGACGAGTCATACATCATTTGAAAGAAGAAGGTTCAACCTTCAATTTGATTTACAAGCCGTTTCTTCAATTTCAAAAATAAGACATCCACGATCCTTTAAATTTCATCAATTTTTTCGCGATTCTATTAAAACGTTACATCATTTAACATTTCTTAAGCGGAATTGATTTCAAATCGAAACAACGAGTCATACATCATTTGAAAGAAGAAGGTTCAACCTTCAATTTGATATACAAGCCATTTCTTCAATTTCAAAAATAAGACATCCACGATCCTTCAAATTTCATCAATTTTTTCGCGATTCTATTAAAACGTTACATCATTTAACAATCCTTAATCGGAATTAATTTCAAATCGAAACAACGAGTCATACATCATTTGAAAGAAGAAGGTTCAACCTTCAACTTGATATACAAGCCATTTCTTCAATTTCAAAAATAAGACATCCACGATCCTTCAAATTTCATCAATTTTTTCGCGATTCTATTAAAACGTTACATCATTTAACAATCCTTAATCGGAATTAATTTCAAATCGAAACAACGAGTCATACATCATTTGAAAGAAGAAGGTTCAACCTTCAACTTGATATGCAAGCCATTTCTTCAATTTCAAAAATAAGACATCCACGATCCTTCAAATTTCATCAATTTTTTCGCGATTCTATTAAAACGTTACATCATTTAACAATCCTTAATCGGAATTAATTTCAAATCGAAACAACGAGTCATACATCATTTGAAAGAAGAAGGTTCAACCTTCAACTTGATATACAAGCCATTTCTTCAATTTCAAAAATAAGACATCCACGATCCTTCAAATTTCATCAATTTTTTCGCGATTCTATTAAAACGTTACATCATTTAACAATCCTTAATCGGAATTAATTTCAAATCGAAACAACGAGTCATACATCATTTGAAAGAAGAAGGTTCAACCTTCAACTTGATATACAAGCCATTTCTTCAATTTCAAAAATAAGACATCCACGATCCTTCAAATTTCATCAATTTTTTCGCGATTCTATTAAAACGTTACATCATTTAACAATCCTTAATCGGAATTAATTTCAAATCGAAACAACGAGTCATACATCATTTGAAAGAAGAAGGTTCAACCTTCAACTTGATATGCAAGCCATTTCTTCAATTTCAAAAATAAGACATCCACGATCCTTCAAATTTCATCAATTTTTTCGCGATTCTATTAAAACGTTACATCATTTAACAATCCTTAATCGGAATTAATTTCAAATCGAAACAACGAGTCATACATCATTTGAAAGAAGAAGGTTCAACCTTCAACTTGATATACAAGCCATTTCTTCAATTTCAAAAATAAGACATCCACGATCCTTCAAATTTCATCAATTTTTTCGCGATTCTATTAAAACGTTACATCATTTAACATTTCTTAAGCGGAATTGATTTCAAATCGAAACAACGAGTTATACATCATTTGAAAGAAGAAGGTTCTACCTTCAATTTGATATAGAAGCAATTTCTTCAATTTCAAAAATAAGACATCCACGATCCTTCAAATTTCATCAATTTTTTCGCGATTCTGTTAAAACGTTACATCATTTAACATTTCTTAGGCGGAATTGATTTCAAATCGAAACAACGAGTCATACATCATTTGAAAGAAGAATGTTCAACCTTCAATTTGATATACAAGCCGTTTCTTCAATTTCAAAAATAAGACATCCACGATCCTTCAAATTTCATCAATTTTTTCGCGATTCTATTAAAACGTTACATCATTTAACAATCCTTAATCGGAATTAATTTCAAATCGAAACAACGAGTCATACATCATTTGAAAGAAGAAGGTTCAACCTTCAACTTGATATACAAGCCATTTCTTCAATTTCAAAAATAAGACATCCACGATCCTTCAAATTTCATCAATTTTTTCGCGATTCTATTAAAACGTTACATCATTTAACAATCCTTAATCGGAATTAATTTCAAATCGAAACAACGAGTCATACATCATTTGAAAGAAGAAGGTTCAACCTTCAACTTGATATACAAGCCATTTCTTCAATTTCAAAAATAAGACATCCACGATCCTTCAAATTTCATCAATTTTTTCGCGATTCTATTAAAACGTTACATCATTTAACAATCCTTAATCGGAATTAATTTCAAATCGAAACAACGAGTCATACATCATTTGAAAGAAGAAGGTTCAACCTTCAACTTGATATGCAAGCCATTTCTTCAATTTCAAAAATAAGACATCCACGATCCTTCAAATTTCATCAATTTTTTCGCGATTCTATTAAAACGTTACATCATTTAACAATCCTTAATCGGAATTAATTTCAAATCGAAACAACGAGTCATACATCATTTGAAAGAAGAAGGTTCAACCTTCAACTTGATATACAAGCCATTTCTTCAATTTCAAAAATAAGACATCCACGATCCTTCAAATTTCATCAATTTTTTCGCGATTCTATTAAAACGTTACATCATTTAACAATCCTTAATCGGAATTAATTTCAAATCGAAACAACGAGTCATACATCATTTGAAAGAAGAAGGTTCAACCTTCAACTTGATATACAAGCCATTTCTTCAATTTCAAAAATAAGACATCCACGATCCTTCAAATTTCATCAATTTTTTCGCGATTCTATTAAAACGTTACATCATTTAACATTTCTTAAACGGAATTGATTTCAAATCGAAACAACGAGTCATACATCATTTGAAAGAAGAAGGTTCTACCTTCAATTTGATATAGAAGCAATTTCTTCAATTTCAAAAATAAGACATCCACGATCCTTCAAATTTCATCAATTTTTTCGCGATTCTATTAAAACGTTACATCATTTAACATTTCTTAAGCGGAATTGATTTCAAATCGAAACAACGAGTCATACATCATTTGAAAGAAGAAGGTTCAACCTTCAATTTGATATTCAAGCCATTTCTTCAATTTCAAAAATAAGACATCCACGATCCTTCAAATTTCATCAATTTTTTCGCGATTCTATTAAAACGTTACATCATTTAACATTTCTTAAGCGGAATTGATTTCAAATCGAAACAACGAGTCATACATCATTTGAAAGAAGAAGGTTCAACCTTCAATTTGATATACAAGCCATTTCTTCAATTTCAAAAATAAGACATCCACGATCCTTCAAATTTCATCAATTTTTTCGTGATTCTGTTAAAACGTTACATCATTTAACATTTCTTAAGAGGAATTGATTTCAAATCGAAACAACGAGTCATACATCATTTGAAAAAAGAAGGTTCAACCTTCAATTTGATATAGAAGCCATTTCTTCAATTTCAAAAAGAAGACATCCACGATCCTTCAAATTTCATCAATTTTTTCGCGATTCTATTAAAACGTTACATCATTTAACATTTCTTAAGCGGAATTGATTTCAAATCGAAACAACGAGTCGTACATCATTTGAAAGAAGAAGGTTCATCCTTCAATTTGATATACAAGCCATTTCTTCAATTTCAATAATAAGACATCCACGATCCTTCAAATTTCATCAATTTTTTCGCGATTCTATTAAAACGTTACATCATTTAACATTTCTTAATCGGAATTGATTTCAAATTGAAACAACGAGTCATACATCATTTGAAAGAAGAAGGTTCAACCTTCAATTTGATATACAAGCCATTTCTTCAATTTCAAAAATAAGACATCCACGATCCTTCAAATTTCATCAATTTTTTCGCGATTTTATTAAAACGTTACATCATTTAACATTTCTTAAGCGGAATTGATTTCAAATCGAAACAACGAGTCATACATCATTTGAAAGAAGAAGGTTCAACCTTTAATTTGATATACAAACCATTTCTTCGTTTTCAAAAATAAGACCCTGATGATCATTCAAATTTAATCAACTTTTTCGCATTTCTACAAAAACGTCACATCATTTTTTAACATCTCTTAACTGGAGTCAATTTCAAATTGAAACAACGAGTCATACATCATTTTAAAGAAGAAAATTCAACCCTTAATTTAACATACAAGTCATTTCTTCATTTTAAAAAATAAGCCCTCATTTCTTAAGTGCAATCTTAAGTTGGTGGAATAATTAAACATCTTGATCATTTCAGTCACGATTATCTTCATTTTTTATAAATAAATCAGCCATATTCGACTCATTTTAATCTTCTTTTAACAATCTACCTCAAAATCAATAAATTTATCATCATTAATTACCTCAAATTTAAATTATTACTCAAAATAAACAAATTTTTTCTCTTAATTTACGTTTGGGTCGATTTGAGTCGATTTAATTCAATCAAATCGACAAAAAATTTAATCCCATTTCGATTTCACCCCCCATTAATCACCCCAACATTTTTTCCCACAACTTTAACCACTTTAAATAGATTTAGACCCATTTAGAATCAAAAACGAAATGTCCTTAGCAAAATATGTAATATTTGGGGTCTTCAACGCAACGATTTTACTTAATCAAGAAAATAATTGTCTAAAATCGTTTAAAAATCAATTAATTGGGAGCACAAGTGTTATTAATCTCGATGTTTTTGAAGATCTCCCCGTTTATAACGGCCCATTCAAAGCAAACAATTATTTGATCAAAATTGAAGATATTTTTGAGTTAAAATCGATTTTAAACGAGATTATAACGAAGAATGGGGTTCATTGCAGAAGCATTTTTATTATTTTTGTTAATAATGATCTAAATGAGGATGATTTATCGAAAATTTTATGGGGTTCCCATAAAATTTTCAAATTTATTTTAATTTTTGACTCAAAAATCGTCCAAATCAACTTCAACGATTTTGATTGCTTCGAAATCAAAAATTTAACTTCAACGAAAAATTGCGAATTAAATTTTGAGTCAAAACGTTGCTTCATCCGAGCATCTTGGAGTTACCAACCCCCGGTTGCGATTGATTACGACTCAAAAGAAAATCCTGGACTAATTTTGAGTTTGATGAAGACGATTTTTGAGAAATACCAAATCCGGGTGAGGATGAATCCTCAAAATGAGTCATTTATTAAAGAGATAAGCCAAATTGGGACTGTTTATAAAATAATCGAGCGATTTGAGTTAAATATTAGCGATATTTATTTGGGGAATTTCGTAACTTTATCTTATTCTCGACAAAATTGGTTCGATTTCTTCGACGTCACGAAATACGCGAGTATCGAAGAAAGTTTTATGTTAGCCCCGAAACCCGAGATTTTACCGATTTTAGAAAGGTTTATCTTCATTTTAAAATCGAAGTTGTGGATGTATTTGATGGGGGTCGACACAACCATCTTCATTTACGTCTTATTAAGCGAGGTAATCTCCAAAAAAATCAAAATTAACTTCAAATTATTCGAAAATTCGATTTTTATCACGATCAAATTAATCTTATCAATCTCAAAGAAACTAAATCGCACATCCTCCACGAAATTCTTCGTCATCTTCTTAATCTTCTTTTATAACATTTCAAAAATGTCGTTAATAAGCGGACATTTATACAGCTTCTTCACCAAACCGATTTATGAAACTGAGATAAAAACGATTCAAGATGCGATTGAATCAAACCATCAAATTATTTTGACGAATTCGACGTTAAATTATTTATTGGGGAATAACCCCACGTTGAAACAAACTTTTTTGAACGACTCTTTGTTAAAAATTCATGAAAATTACAACGTTTTGATGGAGACGTTCGAAAAGAAACGAAATTTCATCACAATCATGCATTATGTTAATTTAATAACAACGAATTTGGAGGGATTTGATTATTTTCCTGTTGATACATTGATTAAGTTTGTAATTTTGAGGAGATGTCACCCCTTAACCGATCAAATTAATAAAAATTTGTTATGGGTTCATGCATCTGGGTTAATGGGGAAATGGAGGGATGATATTGTTGGGATGTATCGATTTAAATGGAGCGAAATTGACCAAAAAATGATAATTTATCCTAAAAGGATTTCATTTGGTGATATTGAAAGTATTTTTGGGATTTATTTGGGGTGTATGGCTGTCTCTTTTATGGTTTTGATGATTGAAATTTGTTGTTTTAAGAATTTTGGGAAAAAATAACTTTATTATATAATAAATTATGAAAAAAACCTTTACAATGACTCACTTTATTTTTAAAAAATACCACCGATACAAAAATTATAGACGATTTTTATTATTAAAATAATTTTTGAGCGATTTTATTTTTATTTATTAACAAAAATGATTTTATTTGATTTAATCCAACGTAAATGAAGTAAAAGTTAAGAAAATTCATAAATTTAAAAATGAATTACTAAATTAATTTCTTAGTAATGTATAAAATTTTATATTTATGTTCATAAATGTCGAATCGAATTATTTTTTGAATTATTTAAAATTTGGAAGATCATGGAGGTTTTATTTTTGAAAATGAAGAAAATCAAATTGAAGGTTAGGTCTTCTTCTTTCAAATGATGTATGACTCGTTGTTTCAATTTGAAATCAATTCCGATTAAGAAATGTTAAATGATGTAACGTTTTAATAGAATCGCGAAAAAATTGATGAAATTTGAAGGATCGTGGATGTCTTATTTTTGAAATTGAAGAAATGGCTTGTATATCAAATTGAAGGTTGAACCTTCTTCTTTCAAATGATGTATGACTCGTTGTTTCGATTTGAAATCAATTCCGCTTAAGAAATGTTAAATGATGTAACGTTTTAATAGAATCGCGAAAAAATGGATGAAATTTGAAGGATCGTGGATGTCTTATTTTTGAAATTGAGGAAATGGCTTTTATATCAAATTGAAGGTTGAACCTTCTTCTTTCAAATGATGTATGACTCGTTGTTTCAATTTGAAATCAATTCCGCTTAAGAAATGTTAAATGATGTAACGTTTTAATAGAATCACGAAAAAATTGATGAAACTTGAAGGATCGTGGATGTCTTATTTTTGAAATTGAAGAAATGGGTTGTATATCAAATTGAAGGTTGAACCTTCTTCTTTCAAATGATGTATGACTCGTTGTTTCAATTTGAAATCTATTCCGATTAAGAAATGTTAAATGATGTAACGTTTTAATAGAATCGCGAAAAAAATGATGAAATTTGAAGGATCGTGGATGTCTTATTTTTGAAATTGAAGAAATGGCTTGCATATCAAATTGAAGGTTGAACCTTCTTCTTTCAAATGATGTATGACTCGTTGTTTCGATTTGAAATCAATTCCGCTTAAGAAATGTTAAATGATGTAATGTTTTAATAGAATCACGAAAAAATTGATGAAATTTGAAGGATCGTGGATGTCTTATTTTTGAAATTGAAGAAATGGCTTGTATATCAAATTGAAGGTTGAACCTTCTTCTTTCAAATGATGTATGACTCGTTGTTTCAATTTGAAATCAATTCCGATTAAGAAATGTTAAATGATGTAATGTTTTAATAGAATCACGAAAAAATTGATGAAATTTGAAGGATCGTGGATGTCTTATTTTTGAAATTGAAGAAATGGCTTGTATATCAAATTGAAGGTTGAACCTTCTTCTTTCAAATGATGTATGACTCGTTGTTTCAATTTGAAATCAATTCCGATTAAGAAATGTTAAATGATGTAATGTTTTAATAGAATCACGAAAAAATTGATGAAATTTGAAGGATCGTGGATGTCTTATTTTTGAAATTGAAGAAATGGCTTGTATATCAAATTGAAGGTTGAACCTTCTTCTTTCAAATGATGTATGACTCGTTGTTTCAATTTGAAATCAATTCCGATTAAGAAATGTTAAATGATGTAATGTTTTAATAGAATCACGAAAAAATTGATGAAATTTGAAGGATCGTGGATGTCTTATTTTTGAAATTGAAGAAATGGCTTGTATATCAAATTGAAGGTTGAACCTTCTTCTTTCAAATGATGTATGACTCGTTGTTTCAATTTGAAATCAATTCCGCTTAAGAAATGTTAAATGATGTAATGTTTTAATAGAATCACGAAAAAATTGATGAAATTTGAAGGATCGTGGATGTCTTATTTTTGAAATTGAAGAAATGGCTTGTATATCAAATTGAAGGTTGAACCTTCTTCTTTCAAATGATGTATGACTCGTTGTTTCAATTTGAAATCAATTCCGCTTAAGAAATGTTAAATGATGTAATGTTTTAATAGAATCACGAAAAAATTGATGAAATTTGAAGGATCGTGGATGTCTTATTTTTGAAATTGAAGAAATGGCTTGTATATCAAATTGAAGGTTGAACCTTCTTCTTTCAAATGATGTATGACTCGTTGTTTCGATTTGAAATCAATTCCGCTTAAGAAATGTTAAATGATGTAATGTTTTAATAGAATCACGAAAAAATTGATGAAATTTGAAGGATCGTGGATGTCTTATTTTTGAAATTGAAGAAATGGCTTGTATATCAAATTGAAGGTTGAACCTTCTTCTTTCAAATGATGTATGACTCGTTGTTTCAATTTGAAATCAATTCCGATTAAGAAATGTTAAATTATCTAACGTTTTAATAGAATTGCGAAAAAATTTATGAAATTTGAAGGATTGTGGATGTCTTATTTTTGAAATTGAAGAAATGGCTTGAATATCAAATTGAAGGTTGAACCTCCTTATTTTAAATGATGTATAACTCGTTGTTTCAATTTGAAATCAATTCCGATTAAGAAATGTTAAATGATGTAACGTTTTAATAGAATCGCGAAAAAATTGATGAAATTTGAAGGATCGTGGATGTCTTATTTTTGAAATTGAAGAAATGGCTTTTATATCAAATTGAAGGTCGAACCTTCTTCTTTCAAATGATGTATGACTCGTTGTTTCAATTTGAAATCAATTTCGATTAAGAAATGTTAAATGATGTAATGTTTTAATAGAATCGCGAAAAAATTGATGAAATTTGAAGGATCGTGGATGTCTTATTTTTGAAATTGAAGAAATGGCTTTTATATCAAATTGAAGGTTGAACCTTCTTCTTTCAAATGATGTATGACTCGTTGTTTCAATTTGAAATCAATTCCTCTTAAGAAATGTTAAATGATGTAACGTTTTAATAGAATCGCGAAAAAATTGATGAAATTTGAAGGATCGTGGATGTCTTATTTTTGAAATTGAAGAAATGGCTTGTATATCAAATTGAAGGTTGAACCTTCTTCTTTCAAATGATGCATGACTCGCTGTTTCAATTTGAAATCAATTCCGCTTAAAAAATGTTAAATGATGTAACGTTTTAATAGAATCGCGAAAAAATTGATGAAATTTGAAGGATCGTGGATGTCTTATTTTTGAAATTGAAGAAATGGCTTGTATATCAAATTGAAGGTTGAACCTTCTTCTTTCAAATGATGTATGACTCGTTGTTTCAATTTGAAATCAATTCCGATTAAGAAATGTTAAATGATGTAACGTTTTAATAGAATCGCGAAAAAATTGATGAAATTTGAAGGATCGTGGATGTCTTATTTTTGAAATTGAAGAAATGGCTTTTATATCAAATTGAAGGTTGAACCTTCTTCTTTCAAATGATGTATGACTCGTTGTTTCAATTTGAAATCAATTCCTCTTAAGAAATGTTAAATGATGTAACGTTTTAATAGAATCGCGAAAAAATTGATGAAATTTGAAGGATCGTGGATGTCTTATTTTTGAAATTGAAGAAATGGCTTGTATATCAAATTGAAGGTTGAACCTTCTTCTTTCAAATGATGCATGACTCGCTGTTTCAATTTGAAATCAATTCCGCTTAAAAAATGTTAAATGATGTAACGTTTTAATAGAATCGCGAAAAAATTGATGAAATTTGAAGGATCGTGGATGTCTTATTTTTGAAATTGAAGAAATGGCTTGTATATCAAATTGAAGGTTGAACCTTCTTCTTTCAAATGATGTATGACTCGTTGTTTCAATTTGAAATCAATTCCGATTAAGAAATGTTAAATTATCTAACGTTTTAATAGAATTGCGAAAAAATTTATGAAATTTGAAGGATTGTGGATGTCTTATTTTTGAAATTGAAGAAATGGCTTGAATATCAAATTGAAGGTTGAACCTCCTTATTTTAAATGATGTATAACTCGTTGTTTCAATTTGAAATCAATTCCGATTAAGAAATGTTAAATGATGTAACGTTTTAATAGAATCGCGAAAAAATTGATGAAATTTGAAGGATCGTGGATGTCTTATTTTTGAAATTGAAGAAATGGCTTTTATATCAAATTGAAGGTCGAACCTTCTTCTTTCAAATGATGTATGACTCGTTGTTTCAATTTGAAATCAATTTCGATTAAGAAATGTTAAATGATGTAATGTTTTAATAGAATCGCGAAAAAATTGATGAAATTTGAAGGATCGTGGATGTCTTATTTTTGAAATTGAAGAAATGGCTTTTATATCAAATTGAAGGTTGAACCTTCTTCTTTCAAATGATGTATGACTCGTTGTTTCAATTTGAAATCAATTCCTCTTAAGAAATGTTAAATGATGTAACGTTTTAATAGAATCGCGAAAAAATTGATGAAATTTGAAGGATCGTGGATGTCTTATTTTTGAAATTGAAGAAATGGCTTGTATATCAAATTGAAGGTTGAACCTTCTTCTTTCAAATGATGCATGACTCGCTGTTTCAATTTGAAATCAATTCCGCTTAAAAAATGTTAAATGATGTAACGTTTTAATAGAATCGCGAAAAAATTGATGAAATTTGAAGGATCGTGGATGTCTTATTTTTGAAATTGAAGAAATGGCTTGTATATCAAATTGAAGGTTGAACCTTCTTCTTTCAAATGATGTATGACTCGTTGTTTCAATTTGAAATCAATTCCGATTAAGAAATGTTAAATGATGTAACGTTTTAATAGAATCGCGAAAAAATTGATGAAATTTGAAGGATCGTGGATGTCTTATTTTTGAAATTGAAGAAATGGCTTTTATATCAAATTGAAGGTTGAACCTTCTTCTTTCAAATGATGTATGACTCGTTGTTTCAATTTGAAATCAATTTCGATTAAGAAATGTTAAATGATGTAATGTTTTAATAGAATCGCGAAAAAATTGATGAAATTTGAAGGATCGTGGATGTCTTATTTTTGAAATTGAAGAAATGGCTTTTATATCAAACTGAAGGTTGAACCTTCTTCTTTCAAATGATGTATGACTCGTTGTTTCAATTTGAAATCAATTCCTCTTAAGAAATGTTAAATGATGTAACGTTTTAATAGAATAGCGAAAAAATTGATGAAATTTGAAGGATCGTGGATGTCTTATTTTTGAAATTGAAGAAATGGCTTGTATATCAAATTGAAGGTTGAACCTTCTTCTTTCAAATGATGCATGACTCGCTGTTTCAATTTGAAATCAATTCCGCTTAAAAAATGTTAAATGATGTAACGTTTTAATAGAATCGCGAAAAAATTGATGAAATTTGAAGGATCGTGGATGTCTTATTTTTGAAATTGAAGAAATGGCTTGTATATCAAATTGAAGGTTGAACCTTCTTCTTTCAAATGATGTATGACTCGTTGTTTCAATTTGAAATCAATTCCGATTAAGAAATGTTAAATGATGTAACGTTTTAATAGAATCGCGAAAAAATTGATGAAATTTGAAGGATCGTGGATGTCTTATTTTTGAAATTGAAGAAATGGCTTGCATATCAAATTGAAGGTTGAACCTTCTTCTTTCAAATGATGTATGACTCGTTGTTTCGATTTGAAATCAATTCCGCTTAAGAAATGTTAAATGATGTAATGTTTTAATAGAATCACGAAAAAATTGATGAAATTTGAAGGATCGTGGATGTCTTATTTTTGAAATTGAAGAAATGGCTTGTATATCAAATTGAAGGTTGAACCTTCTTCTTTCAAATGATGTATGACTCGTTGTTTCAATTTGAAATCAATTCCGATTAAGAAATGTTAAATTATCTAACGTTTTAATAGAATTGCGAAAAAATTTATGAAATTTGAAGGATTGTGGATGTCTTATTTTTGAAATTGAAGAAATGGCTTGAATATCAAATTGAAGGTTGAACCTCCTTATTTTAAATGATGTATAACTCGTTGTTTCAATTTGAAATCAATTCCGATTAAGAAATGTTAAATGATGTAACGTTTTAATAGAATCGCGAAAAAATTGATGAAATTTGAAGGATCGTGGATGTCTTATTTTTGAAATTGAAGAAATGGCTTGTATATCAAATTGAAGGTTGAACCTTCTTCTTTCAAATGATGTATGACTCGTTGTTTCAATTTGAAATCGATTCCGATTAAGAAATGTTAAATGATGTAACGTTTTAATAGAATCGCGAAAAAATTGATGAAATTTGAAGGATCGTGGATGTCTTATTTTTGAAATTGAAGAAATGGGTTGTATATCAAATTGAAGGTTGAACCTTCTTCTTTCAAATGATGTATGACTCGTTGTTTCAATTTGAAATCAATTCCGATTAAGAAATGTTAAATGATCTAACGTTTTAATAGAATTGCGAAAAAATTGATGAAATTTGAAGGATCGTGGATGTCTTATTTTTGAAATTGAAGAAATGGCTTGTATATCAAATTGAAGGTTGAACCTTCTTCTTTCAAATGATGTATGACTCATTGTTTCAATTTGAAATCAATTCCGCTTAAGAAATGTTAAATGATGTAACGTTTTAACAGAATCACGAAAAAATTGATGAAATTTGAAGGATCGTGGATGTCTTATTTTTGAAATTGAAGAAATGGCTTGTATATCAAATTGAAGGTTGAACCTTCTTCTTTCAAATGATGTATGACTCGTTGTTTCAATTTGAAATCGATTCCGCTTAAGAAATGTTAGATGATGTAACGTTTTAATAGAATCGCGAAAAAATTGATGAAATTTGAAGGATCGTGGATGTCTTATTTTTGAAATTGAAGAAATGGGTTGTATATCAAATTGAAGGTTGAACCTTCTTCTTTCAAATGATGTATGACTCGTTGTTTCAATTTGAAATCAATTCCGATTAAGAAATGTTAAATGATGTAACGTTTTAATAGAATCGCGAAAAAATTGATGAAATTTGAAGGATCGTGGATGTCTTATTTTTGAAATTGAAGAAATGGCTTGCATATCAAATTGAAGGTTGAACCTTCTTCTTTCAAATGATGTATGACTCGTTGTTTCGATTTGAAATCAATTCCGCTTAAGAAATGTTAAATGATGTAATGTTTTAATAGAATCACGAAAAAATTGATGAAATTTGAAGGATCGTGGATGTCTTATTTTTGAAATTGAAGAAATGGCTTGTATATCAAATTGAAGGTTGAACCTTCTTCTTTCAAATGATGTATGACTCGTTGTTTCAATTTGAAATCAATTCCGATTAAGAAATGTTAAATTATCTAACGTTTTAATAGAATTGCGAAAAAATTTATGAAATTTGAAGGATTGTGGATGTCTTATTTTTGAAATTGAAGAAATGGCTTGAATATCAAATTGAAGGTTGAACCTCCTTATTTTAAATGATGTATAACTCGTTGTTTCAATTTGAAATCAATTCCGATTAAGAAATGTTAAATGATGTAACGTTTTAATAGAATCGCGAAAAAATTGATGAAATTTGAAGGATCGTGGATGTCTTATTTTTGAAATTGAAGAAATGGCTTGTATATCAAATTGAAGGTTGAACCTTCTTCTTTCAAATGATGTATGACTCGTTGTTTCAATTTGAAATCGATTCCGCTTAAGAAATGTTAGATGATGTAACGTTTTAATAGAATCGCGAAAAAATTGATGAAATTTGAAGGATCGTGGATGTCTTATTTTTGAAATTGAAGAAATGGCTTGTATATCAAATTGAAGGTTGAACCTTCTTCTTTCAAATGATGTATGACTCGTTGTTTCAATTTGAAATCAATTCCGATTAAGAAATGTTAAATGATCTAACGTTTTAATAGAATTGCGAAAAAATTTATGAAATTTGAAGGATTGTGGATGTCTTATTTTTGAAATTGAAGAAATGGGTTGTATATCAAATTGAAGGTTGAACCTTCTTCTTTCAAATGATGTATGACTCATTGTTTCAATTTGAAATCAATTCCGCTTAAGAAATGTTAAATGATGTAACGTTTTAATAGAATCGCGAAAAAAATGATGAAATTTGAAAGATTGTGGATGTCTTATTTTTGAAATTGAAGAAATGGCTTGAATATCAAATTGAAGGTTGAACCTTCTTCTTTCAAATGATGTATGACTCGCTGTTTCGATTTGAAATCAATTCCGCTTAAGAAATGTTAAATGATTTAACGTTTTAATAGAATCGCGAAAAAATTGATGAAATTTGAAGGATCGTGGATGTCTTATTTTTGAAATTGAAGAAATGGCTTGAATATCAAATTGAAGGTTGAACCTTCTTCTTTCAAATGATGTATGACTCGCTGTTTCGATTTGAAATCAATTCCGCTTAAGAAATGTTAAATGATTTAACGTTTTAATAGAATCGCGAAAAAATTGATGAAATTTGAAGGATCGTGGATGTCTTATTTTTGAAATTGAAGAAATGGCTTTTATATCAAATTGAAGGTTGAACCTTCTTCTTTCAAATGATGTATGACTCGTTGTTTCAATTTGAAATCAATTCCGCTTAAGAAATGTTAAATGATGTAACGTTTTAATAGAATCGCGAAAAAATTGATGAAATTTGAAGGATCGTGGATGTCTTATTTTTGAAATTGAAGAAATGGCTTGGATATCAAATTGAAGGTTGAACCTTCTTCTTTCTAATGATGTATAACTCGTTGTTTCAATTTGAAATTAATTCCGATTAAGAAATGTTAAATGATGTAACGTTTTAATAGAATCGCGAAAAAATTGATGAAATTTGAAGGATCGTGGATGTCTTATTTTTGAAATTGAAGAAATGGGTTGTATATCAAATTGAAGGTTGAACCTTCTCCTTTCAAATGATGTATGACTCGTTGTTTCAATTTGAAATCAATTCCTCTTAAGAAATGTTAAATGATGTAACGTTTTAATAGAATCGCGAAAAAATTGATGAAATTTGAAGGATCGTGGATGTCTTATTTTTGAAATTGAAGAAATGGCTTGAATATTAAATTGAAGGATGAATCTTCATCTTCAAAATGATGTATGACTCGTTGAGTCAATTTGAAATCAATTCCGATTAAGAAATGTTAAATGATGTAACGTTTTAATAGAATCGCGAAAAAATTGATGAAATTTGAAGGATCGTGGATGTCTTATTTTTGAAATTGAAGAAATGGGTTGCATATTAAATTAAAGGTTGAACCTTCTTCTTTTAAATGATGTATGACTCGTTGTTTCAATTTGAAATCAATTCCATAAAGGAAATATTAAGCGATGATATGTTTTTGACGTTTTATTATAATCACGAAAAAAAATGATAAAACTTGAAAGATTATGGAGATGTTATTTTTGAAAATAATGAAGCGACTTGCATATTAATTTGAAGATTGAGCCTTTCTCTTTGAAATGATGTATAACTGTTTAAATTTCACATCAATTATACTTAATAAAGGTTAAAGAATGATGTACTTTTAACGTTTTAGCAGAATTACGAAAAAATGATAAAGTTTGAATGATCGTGGATGTCTTATTTTTGAAAATGAAGGAATGGTTTGTATATCAAATTGAAGACTGAATCTTCCTCTTTCTTTTTGCATAGTGATGTATGACTCGTTGTTTCAATTTGAAATCATTTCCACCTAAGAAATGTTAAAGGATGTTTTTAAAGTTTCAGGAAAAAATGATGAAATTAGAAAATTTGTGGAGGCCTCAATTTTGAAATTGAAGAAATGGCTTATACATCAAATTGAAGGTTGAATCTTTCTCTTCAAAATGATGTATAGCTCATTGTTTCAATTCGAGCTCACCACAATTTTTTTGTCCAGTACATTGGGTGTTTCTTTAAGGGCTATATAGTTGTTTATTGGTATTGTTTTAAAATTTTGCTTTTTGTGCCATGCGCTAAATAATTGAGTTAAGACTTTCATTATTGTTTTGCTTGAAACCCCTTTAACATTTTTTCAATAAATCATCGGCAGTTCATGAAATATCATGATATACCGGCCTGAAGCCATGAATACCATGAAGGATCGCAAAGATGATGTTGCTAACGTTCATTGGTAGATATTTTGTGAAAAAAATGTAGCCCTAATAGCATCCTTCATCTTTTCTTTACTTTCTGTATTTCGCCTTATACCAAGTCCATAATGAACTGTTAATTCGTGAATTAATTTTTCCGGTGTAGTATCCGATCACCAGAAGCAGTCAAACCTTCACCAGATCTTATATTTATTCGTTTTCTTCTCTTTCGTGTTTCACTGCATTTTTCATCGATGTTGCATCGTCCATAAACGTATTGCTGCTGATTGTTTGCGTAAAAATTTTTGGAAGATCCATCAAACCACAACATTTTTCCAATCAAGCGTATCAGAGTCCTAACAATCTGAAGATAAAGGTGATTCTTTGGTTAACTTCATGAGTCTTTGTATCAATCAATGGGCACGAATTGATAGTTCGATAATCCGAGACCTCTGGCACTTTTTGGGAAAATACTACGTCACCGTAATCGACTTTTCTAACAATGCAGTCAATAACTTTTTGTTTTTATTTTGAATCTTTAATTATTTTGTAAACTGTATAGACAACAACTTGGACCTATCTCCCAGAGACTAATTTATTTAAAAGATTAAAAAGAGTTAATTTCGTTTTTTATGTTTCTTATAAAGACATTAAGTCATAAATTCAAAAACATTCTCGTAAAATCAAAATAAATACCAAGCACTTAAAGACACGTGTTTATCGCTAAGAAGTGCAACGAATTGATGATAAGGTCGATTTTACAATTATTTTTTTTATTATTGGCATTTGTACAGCTGTATAACAAATAAAATAAAAAAGAAATTACTTAATTTGAATATAATCCGCTGTAAAATAAACAAAGGTTCATTTGTCAAGTTATCAAGTATGAAGATATTCTCCTAAATCTTCATATTCTTAATAATAAACAAAAACAGAGTTCGGTAAAGAAAATTAATACTTTTAGTAATAAATTAAATATGTTAAATGATTATATTAAATAAATCATTCAATGACATACAACGTCAAACCTAAAAAATACATCATCGTTTAAGATTTCTTATGTCGGATCAATTTCAAATTAAAACAACGGATTCTGTATTATTTGAAAGAAGAAGATTCAACCTTCAATTTGATATACAAGTCATTTCTTCATTTTCAAAAATAAGACCTGGACGATTTTTCAAATCTTATCATTTTTTTGTGGTTCTATTAAAATGTCAAAAACACACCATTCCTTAACATTTCTTTTTTGAAATCCATTTGAAATTGAAACAACTGGTTATATATCAGTTGAAAGAAGAAGATTCAACCTTCAATTTGATATACAAGTCGTTTCTTCATTTTCAAAAGTAAGACCTGGACGATTTTTCAAATTTTATCATTTTTTTCGTGGTTCTATTAAAATGTCAAAAACATACCATTCCTTAACATTTCTTTAGTGAAATCCATTTGAAACTGAAACAACTGGTTATATATCATTTGAAAGAAGAAGATTCAACCTTCAATTTGATATACAAGTCATTTCTTCATTTTCAAAAATAAGACCTGGACGATTTTTCAAATTTTATAGTTTTTTCGTGAGTCTACTAAAACATTACAACATTCCTTAACATTTCTTTGGTGAAATCCATTTTAAATTGAAACAATGGGTTATATATCATTTGAAAGAAGAAGATTCAACCTTCATTTTCGAAAATAATACCTGGACGATCTTTCAAATTTTATCGTTTTTTCGTGAGTCTACTAAAACATTACATCATTCCTTAACATTTCTTTTGTGAAATCCATTTTAAATTGAAACAATGGGTTATATATCATTTGAAAGAAGAAGATTCAACCTTCAATTTAATATACGAGTCATTTCTTCATTTTCAAAAATAAGACCTGGACGATCTTTCAAATTTTATCGTTTTTTCGTGAGTCTACTAAAACATTACACCATTCCTTAACATTTCTTTTGTGAAATCCATTTTAAATTGAAACAATGGGTTATATATCATTTGAAAGAAGAAGATTCAACTTTCAATTTAATATACGAGTCATTTCTTCATTTTCAAAAATAAGACCTGGACGATTTTTCAAATTTTATAGTTTTTTCGTGAGTCTACTAAAACATTACAACATTCCTTAACATTTCTTTGGTGAAATCCATTTTAAATTGAAACAATGAGTTATATATCATTTGAAAGAAGAAGATTCAACCTTCATTTTCGAAAATAATACCTGGACGATCTTTCAAATTTTATCGTTTTTTCGTGAGTCTACTAAAACATTACATCATTCCTTAACATTTCTTTTGTGAAATCCATTTTAAATTGAAACAATGGGTTATATATCATTTGAAAGAAGAAGATTCAACCTTCATTTTCGAAAATAATACCTGGACGATCTTTCAAATTTTATCGTTTTTTCGTGAGTCTACTAAAACATTACATCATTCCTTAACATTTCTTTTGTGAAATCCATTTTAAATTGAAACAATGGGTTATATATCATTTGAAAGAAGAAGATTCAACCTTCATTTTCGAAAATAATACCTGGACGATCTTTCAAATTTTATCGTTTTTTCGTGAGTCTACTAAAACATTACATCATTCCTTAACATTTCTTTTGTGAAATCCATTTTAAATTGAAACAATGGGTTATATATCATTTGAAAGAAGAAGATTCAACCTTCATTTTCGAAAATAATACCTGGACGATCTTTCAAATTTTATCGTTTTTTCGTGAGTCTACTAAAACATTACATCATTCCTTAACATTTCTTTTGTGAAATCCATTTTAAATTGAAACAATGGGTTATATATCATTTGAAAGAAGAAGATTCAACTTTCAATTTAATATACGAGTCATTTCTTCATTTTCAAAAATAAGACCTGGACGATCTTTCAAATTTTATCGTTTTTTCGTGAGTCTACTAAAACATTACACCATTCCTTAACATTTCTTTTGTGAAATCCATTTTAAATTGAAACAATGGGTTATATATCATTTGAAAGAAGAAGATTCAACCTTCAATTTGATATACGAGTCATTTCTTCATTTTCAAAAATAAGACCTGGACGATTTTTCAAATTTTATCATTTTTTTCGTGGTTCTATTAAAATGTCAAAAACATACCATTCCTTAACATTTCTTTTGTGAAATCCATTTGAAATTGAAACAATGGGTTATATATCATTTGAAAGAAGAAGATTCAACCTTCAATTTGATATACGAGTCATTTCTTCAGTTTCAAAAATAAGACCTGGACGATCTTTCAAAGTTTATCGTTTTTTCGTGAGTCTACTAAAACATTACATCATTCCTTAACATTTCTTTTGTGAAATTCATTTTAAATTGAAACAATGGGTTATATATCATTTGAAAGAAGAAGATTCAACCTTCAATTTGATATACGAGTCATTTCTTCATTTTCAAAAATAATACCTGGACGATCTTTCAAATTTTATCGTTTTTTCGTGAGTCTACTAAAACATTACATCATCCCTTAACATTTCTTTTGTGAAATCCATTTTAAATTGAAACAATGGGTTATATATCATTTGAAAGAAGAAGATTCAACCTTCAATCTGATATACGAGTCATTTCTTCATTTTCAAAAATAAGACTTGGACGATCTTTCAAATTTTATCGTTTTTTCGTGAGTCTTCCAAAAAGATTACATTATTCCTTAACATTTCTTTTGTGAAATCCATTTTAAATTGAAACAATGGGTTATATATCATTTGAAAGAAGAAGATTCAACCTTCAATTTGGTATACAAGTCATTTCTTCAGTTTCAAAAATAAGACCTCGACGATCTTTCAAATTTAATTGTCACAAGTCATTCATCAAAAATTAAAATATCGAAATGATAGCGATATCGAAATGCGGTTTCCGCCATAAAGTTTTTTATAAAAATCGAGCTTCAGATATTGATATCATTTTTTTCTATCTCTTATAAACACCTTGCTAGTTTTTCGAAGACAGCTCAATATCAATATAAAGCGTGCTATATGAAAAAATAGGGGTTCCTATTTAAAATATATTATCTTAGACATGGTATCTCAATTTTGGGACACCTGTATGTACATTTCAAGTTTATCTCAAGAAATACTCCTTAAAAATAATACAATATAAGATAGATTACTAGGCCTTTTTTCCTAAAAAACTTAAGGATTTACGTTGGAAAAAATTCTTTTTAAAAAATCCTTTGGTTATTATATATGTATACGAAATATACAGGTGTACAACAAACATTAGCTAAAGTTTTTTTTCTAAATTTATTGATGTTCAGCAGGATAATTATGAATGTGATTTCAGCAAGGTATATAGACACCCTGTATATAGAATATATAACACAGATGATCACTATCATTTATGCAGCAAATAATTTCTTAAATTTCAAGCAATTGTTAACTTTTATTTTTCAAATTGCTCCGCATATATTTCTACATCATCTAAAACTTTTGGAATTAGGGTGTTTGCATTAATTTGAAATTGACAAAATCGACTTGAATTGTTTATATTCCATAACTTTTAAGTAAATAAAGATATTTTGATAATTAATATCTCAAAAGAATCACCAATTCATATCAATTTAAACTCGATATTGGGCATACTAACAAAATTTTTAGAATGTCTCAAATTTGCATCTTAGTACAGGTTCTTTTTGTTAAAATCAAAATCTATCTTTCTGTATGATATCTTCTGAAAGAATGAGAATATTTCCATGATTTATGTCTTGAGATAAAGCTTGATTAAGACGCATTTCACCCTAAATTAATAGATTTCATTACAACGTTTAGAATTTTTGGAATTTGGATGTTTGTATGAACTTGAAATTGACGAAATCGACTTGATTTGATTATATTTTGATAACTTTTGAGAAACTAAAGATACCTTGGTGATTAATAACTCAAAAGAATCTCAAATTCGTATCAATTTAAACCCGATATTGCGCGCATTAGAAAAAAAATCTAGAGTATCTCAAATTTGCTTCTAGTATAGGTTGATTTTGCTAAAATCAAAATGTACCTTTTTGTTTAATATCTTTTGAGCGAATAAAGATATTTTTATGATTTTTATCTTAAGATAAACAGCTTGATTAAGACGAATTTTACGCCAAATTAACGGATTTCATTACAACGTCTAGAATTTTTGGGATTTGGGTGTTTGGATGAGCTTGAAATTGACGAAATCGACTTGAACTGATTATATTTCATAACTTTTGAGAAAATAAAGATATTTTTATGGTTTATATCTTAAGATGAAGCTTAATTAAAACGAATTTCACCCCAAATCAGTAGACTTCATTACAACGTCTAGAATTTTTGGAATATGGGTGTTTCGATGAAATTGAAATTGACGAAATCGACTTCAACTGATTATATTTCATAACTTTTGAGAAAATAAAGATATTTTTATGATTTATACCTTAAGATAAAGCTTGATTAAAACGAATTTCACCCCAAATCGGTAGACTTCATTACAACGTCTAGAATTTTTGGAATTTAGGGGTTTGGATGAACTTGAAATTGACGAAATCTACTTGAATTAATTATATTCCATAACTTTTGAGAAAATGAAGATATTTTTATGGTTTATATCTTAAGATAAAGCTTGATTAAAACATATTTCACCCCAAATTCATAGACTTCATTACAACGTCTACAATTTTTGGAATTTGGGTGTTTGGATGTACTTGAAATTGACGAAATCGACTTGAACTGATTATATTTCATAACTTTTGAGAAAATAAAGATATTTTTTTGGTTTATATCTTAAGATAAAGCTTGATTAAAACAAATTTCTCCCCAAATCCATAGACTTCATTACAACGTCCAGAATTTTTGGAATTTGGGTATTTGGATGAACTTGAAATTGACGAAATCGACTTGAATTGATTATATACCACAACTTTGAGAAAATAAAGATATTTTTATGGTTTATATCTTAAGATGAAGCTTGATTAAAACGAATTTCACCCCAAGTTAGTCGACTTCATTACAACGTCTAGAATTTATGGAATTTGGATCCTTGGATTAACTTGAAATTGACGAAATCGACTTGAATTGATTATATTCCATAACTTTTGAGAAAATAAAGATATTTTTATGGTTTATACCTTAAGATAAAGCTTGATTAAACCGAATTTCACCCAGAATAAGTAGACTTCTTTACAACGTCTAGAATTTTTGGAATTTGGGTGTTTGGATGAACTTGAAATTGACGAAATCGACTTGAACTGATTATATTTCATAACTTTTGAGAAAATAAAGATATTTTTATGGTTTATATCTTAAGATGAAGCTTGATTAATACAAATTTAACCCCAAATCAGTAGACTTCATTACAACGTCTAGAATTTTTGGAATTTGGGTGTTTGGATGATATTGAAATTGACGAAATCGACGTGAATTGATTACATTCCATAACCTTTGAGAAAATAAAGATATTTTCATGGTTTATATCTTAAGATAAAGCTTGATTAAAACGAATTTCACCCCGAATCAGTAGACTTCATTACAACGTCTAGAATTTTTGGAATTTGGGTGTTTGGATGAGCTTGAAATTGACGAAATCGACTTGAACTGATTATATTTCATAACTTTTGAGAAAATAAAGATGTTTTTATGGTTTATATCCTAAGACAAAGCTTGATTAACACGAATTTCACCCCAAATTAATAGATTTCATTACAACGTCTAGAATGTTTGAAATTTGGTTGTTTGGATGAGCTTGAAAATGACGAAATCAACTTGAACTGATTATATTTCATAATTTTTGAGAAAATAAAAATATTTTTATGGTTTATATCCTAAGACAAAGCTTGATTAACACGAATTTCACCCCAAATTAATAGATTTCATTACAACGTCTAGAATGTTTGAAATTTGGTTGTTTGGATGAGCTTGAAAATGATGAATTCGACTTGAATTGATTATATTCCATAACTTTTGAGAAAATGAAGATATTTTTATGTTTAATATCTTAAGATAAAGCTTGATTAACACGAATTTCACCCCAAATTAATAGATTTCATTACAACGTCTAGAATGTTTGAAATTTGGGTGTTTGGATGAGCTTGAAATTGACGAATTCGACTTGAATTGATTATATTCCATAACTTTTGAGAAAATGAAGATATTTTTATGGTTTATATCTTAAGATAAAGCTTGATTAAAACGAATTTCACCCTGAATCAGTAGACTTTATTACAACGTCTAGAATTTTTGGAATTTGGGTGTTTGGATGAGCTTGAAATTGACGAAATCGACTTGAATTGATTATATTCCATAACATTTGAGAAAATAAAGATATTTTTATGGTTTATATCTTAAGATAAAGCTTGATTAAAACGAATTTCACCCCAAATCGGTAGACTTCATTACAACGTCTAGAATTTTTGGAATTTGGGTGTTTGGATGAGCTTGAAATTGACGAAATCGACTTGAATTGATTATATTTCATAACTTTTGAGAAAATGAAGATATTTTTATGGTTTATATCTTAAGATAAAGCTTGATTAAAACGAAATTCAGCCCAAATTCATAGACTTCATTACAACGTCCAGAATTTTTGGAATTTGGGTGTTTGGATGAACTTGAAATTGACGAAATCGACTTGAATTGATTATGTTCCATAACTTTTGAAAAAATAAAGATATTTTTTTGGTTTATATCTTAAGATAAAGCTTGATTAAAACATATTTCACCCCAAATTCATAGACTTCATTACAACGTCTACAATTTTTGGAATTTGGGTGTTTGGATGAACTTGAAATTGACGAAATCGACTTGAATTGATTATGTTCCATAACTTTTGAGAAAATAAAGATATTTTTTTGGTTTATATCTTAAGATAAAGCTTAATTAAAACATATTTTACCCCAAATTCATAGACTTCATTACAACGTTTAGAATTTTTGGAATTTGGGTGTTTGGATGAACTTGAAATTGACGAAATCGACTTGAATTGATTATATTCCATAACTTTTGAGAAAATGAAGATATTTTTTTGGTATATATCTTAAGATAAAGCTTGATTAAAACGAATTTCGTCTCAAAAAGGTAGCCTTCATTACAATGTCTAGAATTATTGGAATTTGGGTGTTTGGATGAACTTGAAATTGACGAAATCGACTTGAATTGATTATGTTCCATAACTTTTGAGAAAATAAAGATATTTTTTTGGTATATATCTTAAGATAAAGCTTGATTAAAACATATTTCACCCTAAATTCATAGACTTCATTACAACGTCTAGAATTTTTGGAATTTGGGTGTTTGGATGAACTTGAAATTGACGAAATCGACTTGAATTGATTATATTCCATAACTTTTGAGAAAGTGAAGATATTTTTATGGTCTATATCTTAAGATAAAGCTTGATTAAAACGAATTTCACCCCAAATCGGTAGACTTCATTACAACGTCTAGAATTTTTGGAATTTGGGTGTTTGGATGATATTGAAATTGACGAAATCGACTTGAATTGATTATATTCCATAACTTTTGAGAAAATAAAGATATTTTTATGGTTTATATCTTAAGATGAAGCTAGATTAAAACGAATTTCACCCCAAGTTAGTCGACTTCATTACAACGTCTAGAATTTATGGAATTTGGGTGTTTGGATGTACTTGAAATTGACGAAATCGACTTGAACTGATTATATTTCATAACTTTTGAGAAAATAAAGATATTTTTTTGGTTTATATCTTAAGATAAAGCTTGATTAAAACATATTTCACCCCAAATTCATAGACTTCATCACAACGTCTAGAATTTTTGGAATTTGGGTGTTTGGATGAACTTGAAATTGACGAAATCGACTTGAATTGATAATATTCCATAACTTTTGAGAAAATGAAGATATTTTTTTGGTATATATCTTAAGATAAAGCTTGATTAAAACGAATTTCGTCTCAAAAAGGTAGCCTTCATTACAATGTCTAGAATTATTGGAATTTGGGTGTTTGGATGAACTTGAAATTGACGAAATCGACTTGAATTGATTATGTTCCATAACTTTTGAGAAAATAAAGATATTTTTTTGGTATATATCTTAAGATAAAGCTTGATTAAAACATATTTCACCCCAAATTCATAGACTTCATTACAACGTCTAGAATTTTTGGAATTTGGGTGTTTGGATGAACTTGAAATTGACGAAATCGACTTGAATTGATTATATTCCATAACTTTTGAGAAAGTGAAGATATTTTTATGGTCTATATCTTAAGATAAAGCTTGATTAAAACGAATTTCACCCCAAATCGGTAGACTTCATTACAACGTCTAGAATTTTTGGAATTTGGGTGTTTGGATGAACTTGAAATTGACGAAATCGACTTGAATTGATTATATTCCATAACTTTTGTGAAAATGAAGATATTTTTTTGGTATATATCTTAAGATAAAGCTTGATTAAAACGAATTTCGTCTCAAAAAGGTAGCCTTCATTACAATGTCTAGAATTATTGGAATTTGGGTGTTTGGATGAACTTGAAATTGACGATATCGACTTGAATTGATTATGTTCCATAACTTTTGAGAAAATAAAGATATTTTTTTGGTTTATATCTTAAGATAAAGCTTGATTAAAACATATTTCACCCCAAATTCATAGACTTCATTACAACGTCTAGAATTTTTGGAATTTGGGTGTTTGGATGAACTTGAAATTGACGAAATCGACTTGAATTGATTATGTTCCATAACTTTTGAGAAAATAAAGATATTTTTTTGGTTTATATCTTAAGATAAAGCTTGATTAAAACATATTTCACCCCAAATTCATAGACTTCATTACAACGTCTAGAATTTTTGGAATTTGGGTGTTTGGATGTACTTGAAATTGACGAAATCGACTTGAACTGATTATATTTCATAACTTTTGAGAAAATAAAGATATTTTTTTGGTTTATATCTTAAGATAAACCTTGATTAAAACATATTTCACCCCAAGTTCATAGACTTCATTACAACGTCTAGAATTTTTGGAATTTGGGTGTTTGGATGAACTTGAAATTGACGAAATCCACTTGAATTGATTATATACCACAACTTTTGAGAAAATAAAGAATATTTTTTATGGTTTATATCTTAAGATGAAGCTTGATTAAAACGAATTTCACCCCAAGTTAGTCGACTTCATTACAACGTCTAGAATTTATGGAATTTGGGTCCTTGGATTAACTTGAAATTGACGAAATCGACTTGAATTGATTATATTCCATAACTTTTGAGAAAATAAAGATATTTTTATGGTTTATACCTTAAGATAAAGCTTGATTAAAACGAATTTTACCCCAAATCGGTAGACTTCATTGCAACGTCTAGTATTTTTGGAATTTGGGGGTTTGTATAAGCTTGAAATTGACGAAATCGACTTGAATTGATTACATTCGATACCTTTTGAGTAATTAAAGATATTTTGGTGATTAATATCTCAAAAGATTCCCCAATTCATATCAATTTAAAGCCGATATTGGACGCGTTAATCAAATTTCTAGAATTTCTCAAATATGCTTCTACATGTATCATCATTACTTCTAAACATAGCAAATATTTTTTAACAAATAGCCAATTTTATTCATAAAAACATCTCAATTCATCAAATTAAATAATTTTTTAATTTAAAATCAATTTCTACCCAAAAAAAATATCAATCAATATTTGGAACACCGACATTAATATTATAGATCGATATTTATTTTTAAATCAATTTTAGAACTATCCCATTTTTATTTATTAATAAAATCTTATTAATTGAACTTAATTAAAAAAACATTTTTTTTAATTAATAATAAACATCATCAAACATCGTAAATAACATCACCAGTTAAAGCTAAATTTACCACCAACGGATGATGAAATCGATCAGGAAGTGAAGTCACTCCTCGTCTAAACGACGATTTGCAGGAATAAATAAAATAATGAGAGGGGTCAAAAATTGCACTCGACCTCGATTCAAATCATATCTCGAAATGTCCCCAAAAATTTGTCGCCAATTAAGATTTGTTTAAATGTTTTTTGTTTAATTTCAGATTTGCAATATGGAATACGATAATGGGATCGTCTTTGCTCGCCATGGCCTGGGGATTCGAACGCTCCGGGTTGATATCCGGGATAATTTTGCATATAATTATCTCCGGGATATGTTTGTATACGGCCCAATTAGTTTTGAATATTGGGAAGAATTACGGAGCTATTGGGAAGATAACGGAGGTGCCTGAGTTGTGTCGGGAATTGTTGGGGAAATGGGCGGAGGTTTTGGCAAGGATTTTTTCGTTGATAGTATTAGTTGGGGCGAATATTGTTTATTGGATTTTGATGTCGAATTTTTTGTATAATTTCGTCGAATTTCTATATGGTAATTTTTAATAATAATTTCATTTAATTTAAATTTAATAATATTTAATAATAAGTTGAATTAAATCGTACGTCTCTTAAAACGGTTTAACCCAAAAATTTCGCAACGTTGAGTCTTTTATTTTAGTCTGCACGCCATTTACGCACCACACGGAGATCCTGCATCTTCTCTTTACAGAATGTTACAAAATTTACACCCCCGGAGTTTTCCACGATTCCCTTTTTGTACTCGACGGAATAACTCTTCCGTTTTGTACTCATTTTAACTGCCGAATATTAATGAATTGGAGCCGAATATCGCTCAGTTGGTGCCGAATATCACTCAACAAAAACGGAAAATTGACAAAAATGATAGTTTTAAAATATTGGAGCTGAATGTTATAAAATTGGCCCCGAATGTTGTAGAATTGGAGCCGAATAGCAACGAATTGGAGCCAAATAGCAATATATTAGCTCCGAATATCACTCAATTAATCCGAAAAAATGACCAAAATTATGATTTTAAACAATTAGAGCCGAATGTTGTCGAATTGGCGCCGAATGTCACACAATTGGAGCCGAATAGCAATAAATTGGCTCCGAATTTCACTAAATTAATCCGAAAAAATTATGAAAATGATGGTTTTAAATAATCAGAACCGAATGTTATAGAATTGGAGCCGAATGTTACACAATTGGAACCGAATGTCGCATAATTGGAGCCGAATGTCGCATAATTGGAGCCGAATAGCAACGAATTGGAGCCAAATAGCAATAAATTTGCTCCGAATATCACTCAATTACTTCGAAAAAATGACGAAAATAATGATTTTAAATAATTAGAGCCGAATATTATGAAATTGGAGCCGAATGTCACACAATTGGAGCCGAACAACAGCAGTTTGAAGCAAAATAGCAATAAATTTGCTCCGAATATCACTTAATTATTTCGAAAAAATGATGAAACTGATGGTTTTAAACAATTGAAGCCGAATGTAATAAAATTGGAGCCGAATAGCAACGAATCAGAGCCAAATAGCAACGAATTAGAGACAAATAGCAATAAATTGGCTCCGAATATCACTCAATTACTCCGAAAAAATGATGGAAATGATGGTTTTAAACAATTAAAATCGAATATTACACAATTGGAGATAAATATTAATAAGTTGACGCCGAATATCAGTCGATTGGCACCGAATATCACTCAATTACCGCGGGAAAGTAACGAAAATGGTAGTTTTAAATCAATAATCAATAAATACATATAGAATATCACAGAATTGGCGCCGAATAATACTAAATTGACCCCGAATAACAATGGGTTGGCGCTGAATACTACTCAAATACTGCGAAAGAATGACGAAAATGATGGTTTTAAGCAATTAGAACCGAATGTTATAGAATTGGAGCCGAATGTCACACAATTGGGTCCGAATAGCAACGAATTGGAGCCAAATAGCAATAAATTTGCTCCGAATATCACTCAATTACTTTGGAAAAATGAAGAAAATAATGATATTTAAACAATTAGAGCCGAAAGTTATAAAATTGGAGCCGAATGTCACACAATTGGAGCCGAATATCAATAAATCGAAGCTAAATAGTTATAAATTTGCTCCGAATATCACTCAATTATTTCGAAAAAATGACGAAACTGAAGGTTTTAAAGAATTGAAGCCGAATATAATACAATTGGAGCCGAATAGCAACGAATTGGAGCCAAATTTACAACGAATTAGGGCCAAATAGCAATAAATTGGATCCGAATATCACTCAATTACTTCGGAAAAATAACGGAAATGATGATTTTTAAACAATTAGAGCCGAATGTTATGACATTGGAGCCGAATGTCACACAATTGGAGCCGAATAGCAATAAATTGAACCTAAATATCAACAAATTTGCTCCGAATATCACTCAATTATTAAGAAAAAATGATGAAACTGATGGTTTTAAACAATTGAAGCCGAATGTAATGCAATTGGAGCCGAATAGCAACGAATTGGAGCCAAATTTACAACGAATTAGGGCCAAATAGCAATAAATTGGATCCGAATATCACTCAATTACTTCGGAAAAATGACGAAGATGATGATTTTTAAACAATTAGAGCCGAATGTTATGAAATTGGAGCCGAATGTCACACAATTGGAGCCGAATAGCAATAAATTGAACCTAAATATCAACAAATTTGCTCCGAATATCACTCAATTATTAAGAAAAAATGATGAAACTGATGGTTTTAAACAATTGAAGCCGAATGTAATGCAATTGGAGCCGAATAGCAACGAATTGGAGCCAAATTTACAACGAATTAGGGCCAAATAGCAATAAATTGGATCCGAATATCACTCAATTACTTCGGAAAAATAACGGAAATGATGATTTTTAAACAATTAGAGCCGAATGTTATGAAATTGGAGCCAAATGTCATACAATCGGAGCCGAATAGCAACGAATTTAGACAATTAGAATCGAATGTTACACAATCGGAGTTAAATATCAATAAGCAGCGCGCCGAATATCAGTCAATTGGCACCGAATATCACTCAATTACGGAAAGTAACAAAAATGGTAGTTCTCGCCACATATCACAAAATTGGAGCCGAATATCACAGAATTGGCGACGAATAATACTAAATTGACCTCGAATAACAATGGGTTGGCGCTGAATGTTACTCAAATATTGCGAAAGAATAACGAAAATGATGATTTTAAACAAATTTAGGCGAATATCATAAAATTGGAGCCGAATATTACAGAATTAACGCCGAATAATACTAAGTTGATGCCGAATAACATAGAATTGGCGCCGAATATGACTCAATTATCACGAAACTATGACGAAAATGATCATTTTAAGCAAATTTCGGCGAATGTCATAGAATTAGATCCGAATATTACAGAATTGGCTCCAAATAAATCTAAATTGATGCCGAATAATACTGAATGGGGGCAAATATGACTCAATTATCCTGGAAAAACAACAAAAATGATGGTCTTAATCAAATTTCTGCGAATAGCATAGAATTGAAGCCGAATATCACAGAATTGGCTCCGAATAATACTAAATTAATGCCGTGTAACACTGAATTGGCACCGAATATGACTCAAGTATTGCGGAAAAATCATGATTTAAAGCAAGTTACGGCGAATGTCATAAAATTAAAGCCGAATATTATGGAATTGGCGCCGAATAATACTAAATTGATACCGAATAATACTGAATTGGAGCCGAATATCACTCAATTATCGCGGGAAAATGACGAAAATGATGATCTAAAACAAATTTCTGCGAATATCATAAGATTGGAGACGAATATCACAGAATTGGCTCCGAATAATACTAAATTGAAGCCGAATAACACTAAATTGGCATCGAATATGACTCAATTATCACAGAAAAATGACGAAAATGATCGTTTTAGCAGATTTCGGCAATTGTCAGAATTAGATTCGAAAATTACAGGGTTGGCTCCGAATAATACTAAATTGATGCCTAATAACACTGAATTGGCGTCAAATATGACTCAATTATGCTGGAAAAATAACGAAAATGATGGTTTTAAACAAATTTCTGCGAATATCATAGTATTGGATCCGAATATCACAGAATTGACTCCGAATAGTACCAAATACATGCCGAATTAATGCCGATTAACACTGAACTGGCGCCGCATATGACTCAGTTATTGCGGAAAATAACGAAAATTATGGTTTTAAGCAAATTTCGGCGAATGTCATCAAACTGGAGCCGAATATTACGGAATTGGCACCGAATAATAGTAAATTGAAGCCGAATAACACTAAATTGGGGTCGAATATGACTCAAATATCACAGAAAAATGACGAAAATGATCGTTTTAAGCAAATTTCAGCGATAATCAGAATTTGATCCGAATATTACAGAATTGGCTCCGAATAATACTAAATTGATGTCGAGTAACACTGAATTTGCGCCATATATTACTCAATTATCCTGGAAAAATAACGAAAATGATGGTCTTAAACAAATTTCTGCGAATATCATAGAATTGGAGCCAAATATCAAAAAATTGGCTCCGAATTATACCAAATTGATGCCGAATAACACTGATTTGGCGCCGAATATGATTTAAGTATTGCGGAAAAATGTCGAAAATAATGATTTTAAGCAAATTTCGGTGAATATCATAAAATTTTAGAAAAAATTTTACGGAATTGGCGCCGAATAATACTAAATTGAAGCCGAATAACACTGAATCGGGGCGGAATATAACTCAATTATCACAGAAAAATGACGAAAATGATCGTTTTAAGCAAATTTGGGCGATAATCAGAATTTGATCCGAATATCACAGAATTGGCTTCGAAAAATACTAAATTGATGCCAAATAACACTGAATTGGGGCCGAATATAACTCCATTATCGCAGAAAAATTACGAAAATGATGGTCTTAAACAAATTTCTAGACAAATATCACAGAATTGGCTCCGAATAATACCAAATTGATGGCGAATACCACTAAATTGGTCCCGAATATCACTCAATTATCGCGCAATAATGCAAAAAATGATGGTTTTAAACAAATTTCTGCGAATATCAATGAATTGGAACCGAATATCACAGAATTGGGTCCGAAAAATGCTAAATTAATGCCGAATAATACTGAATTGGAGCCGAATATTACACAATTGTCGCGGAAAAATGACAAAAATGAAGGTCTTAAACAAATTTCTGCGAATATCATAAAATTGGAGCCGAATATCACAGAATTGGCTCCGAATAATACTAAATTGATGGCGAATGCCACTAAACTGGCCCCGAATATCACTCAATTATCGCGCAAAAATGCCGAAAATGATGGTGTTGAACAAATTTCTGCGAATATCATGGAATTGGAACCGAATATCACAGAATTGGTTCCGAATAATACTAAATTGATGCCGAATAATACTGAATTGGAGCCGAATAATACTGAATTGGAGCCGAATATTACTCAATCATCGCGGAAAAATTACGAAAATCATGATTTTAAACAAATTGCTGCGAATATCAATGGATTAGCACCGAATATCACAGAATTGGGTCAGAAAAATGCTAAATTAATGCCGAATAATACTGAATTGGAGCCGAATATCATTAAACTGTCGCGCAAAAACGCCAAAAATGATTGTGTTAAACAAATATCTGCGAATATCAATGAATTGGAACCGAATATCACAGAATTGGCTCTGAATAATACTAAATTGATGCCGAATAGCGCTGAATTGGAGCCGAATATCACTCAACTACTGAATATTCAGTAATATACGGCTTGAATTCTTTGTCGTTTGTCGAAATTTGTTTGAAATCATCATTTTCGTCATTTTCCGTGGTAGTTGAGTGATATTCGGCCCCAATTCAGCGCTATTCGGCATCAATTTAGTATTATTCGGAGCCAATTCTGTGATATTCGGTTCCAATTCATTGATATTCGCAGATATTTGTTTAACACCATCATTTTTGGCGTTTTTGCCGAATATCACTGAATTGGCTCCGAATATCACTTAATTGGCTCCGAATATCACTGAATTGGCTCCGAATATCAATCAACTACCGTACAAAAATGACGAAAATAACAGTTTTGAAGGGGATTTTGATGTTCATGAACAAGAAGTCATTAAGATGGTTGATGGAGGTGGTGATTATGAAGGAAAATGTGCTCGATTATCACAAAATTTCGGAGGATTACCGAGAAATCTCGAAGAACTTACGCTGAAAATGAAGAAAATTGAACGTACTGAATTGAAAATTGATTATGAAGAGGATGGAATTGAGGCAGAATTCTCGTACTGGTCATACTCGTACTGCCAATATATTAGCAGTTTTTAAAATAATGTACAGGGTGTCCCAACTTCGATGCCTGCATGGGCTATCTCCGAAATTAAAAAGAAATTATTGTTTATGGTATCTTTCTGTGTTGGTTTTAATATAAGCTACGTATAAGCTTCTTTTTTCTTCCATGCCAACATCATTCCTCCATTTTTCTTCTCCCCCTTTCTAGAATTTCATGATCTTTTGATCTTCTCCAAATTTACTTCCAATTCCTCCGCCTTAAGATATCTTTTTAAAGATCTTATCATCTTTTTTATCAGCCCCTCTCAAAACACTCCTTCAAGTTTATCGTATATCACTTCACTCTTCTTCATATCTTCACTAAGATCGCACTGCTTGTGCGCAGTTAAACGGCCAACATGGATTTGTCAAGCTATGTTAGATTAATAATATGACTCTGATTCTGATATTTTCTATTATGATAAGATCATTTTATCGTTTTAACTCATTTCAGAATACATCGTTTTACCGGAAAACCCGGAAAATCGAACCGTCTTATGCCCCAAACACGAAATTTTCGTAACAACCAAAAACAACACCATCCATCTAACGAGAACGACGTACTTCCACGAAGTTTGGGACCTCAACAAAACCGTCCCATTATTTTTGGCACTTTTAATGTTTCCGTTGTTAAACTTTAAAAGCCCGACGTTTTTCACGAAATTCAACAGCTTAGGTACGCATTAAATCTAAAAAATTTTACCAATTTGTTGATCAAAAAAATTTGAAACAAATCTTTAAATCAAAACTTTTAGATTTTAATAATTTCTTATTTTTAGGTACATTAAGTGCTTTATACATGGTAATTTTCGTTTGCGTCAAATCGTATTCTTGGGGAATTAACGACATGGATTGGGTGGAAGAATTAAACTTCAAACCAACATTTTCCGCCCTAAGCGGAATGTTAGCTTTGAGCTATTTCATCCATAACATCATCATCTCCGTTATGAGAAGCAACCGAAACCAAGAAAACAACGTAATTCACCCCAAATCCTAATCAAATAACCATTTTAACGGCTCAATTTTCTTTTTAGGTGCGCGATTTAAGCATAGCTTACGGATTGGTCCTCTCCACATATTTATTCGTCGGAGTTTTCTTCTACATCTGTTTCCCTTTGGCGAAATCGTGCATTGAAGATAACCTTTTAAATAATTTTCCTCAATATGACCCAATGACTATAGGGGCTAGAGTTTTATTATTATTCCAATTATTCACCGTTTTTCCATTAATGGCTTTTATGTTACGTTTGGACATCTTCAACAACTTCAAGGCGATCTTCACCGAAACGAAGTCAACGGAATTTAGTTATTTCCGCGTGATCGTCTTAAACGTGATCTTGGTGATCGTTTGCGTGCTCTTTGCGTGCTTCTTACCCAAAATTGGAACGTTAATTAGGTTAGTTGAAATAGTAATTATTTTTTTCGAAAACTGCTATTAAAAATTCACTTTTGCGTAGTACTCAGCGACTGTCAAAACGATACTTTCTTGTTCACAAATTAATCGAAAAAAAATTAAAAATATCCTCATCATTGTATGGGATATCTCAAGAACGAAATAAGATTGTTCAAAACGGATAAAATTTCTAAAAAGGGGGTATTTTGATTAATAAATTTTGATAATTTCAAAATAATATTCCAAAAGAATCAATTTTTCTCAATTTTTTGAAATTAATCGAAAAATATTAAAAAATATCCTTATCATTGTATGGGATATCTCAAGAACGAAATAAGATTTTTCAAAACGGATAAAATTTCTAAAAAGGGGGTGCTTTGATTAATAAATTTTGATAATTTCAAAATAATTTTCCAAAAGAATCAATTTTTCTCAATTTTTTGAAATTAATCGATAAAAATTTAAAAATATCCTCTTCATTGTATGGGATATCTCAAGAACGAAACAAGATTTTTCAAAACGGATAAAATTTCTAAAAAGGGGGTGCTTTGATTAATAAATTTTGATAATTTCAAAATAATTTTCCAAAAGAATCAATTTTTCTCAATTTTTTGAAATTAATCGATAAAAATTTAAAAATATCCTCATCATTGTATGGGATATCTCAAGAACGAAATAAGATTTTTCAAAACGGATAAAATTTCTAAAAAGGGGGTGCTTTGATTAATAAATTTTGATAATTTAAAATAATTTTCCAAAAAAATCAATTTTTCTCAATTTTTTTAAATTAATCGAAAAAATTAAAAAATATCCTCATCATTGTATGGGATATCTCAAGAACGAAACAAGATTTTTCAAAACGGATAAAATTTCTAAAAAGGGGATGTTTTGATTAATAAATTTTGATAATTTCAAAATAATTCTCCTAGAAAATCAATTTTTCTCAATTTTTTGAAATTAATCGAAAAATATTTAAAAATATCCTCATCATTGTATGGGATATCTCAAGAACGAAAAAAGATTTTTCAAAACGGATAAAATTTCTAAAAAGGGGATGTTTTGATTAATAAATTTTGATAATTTCAGAACAATTTTCCAAAAGAATCAATTTTTCTCAATTTTTTGAAATTAATCGAAAAAATTAAACAATATCCTCATCATTGTATGGGATATCTCAAGAACGAAATAAGATTTTTCAAAACGGATAAAATTTCTAAAAAGGGGGTGCTTTGATTAATAAATTTTGATAATTTCAAAACAATTTTCCAAAAAAATCAATTTTTCTCGATTTTTTGAAATTAATCGAAAAATATTAAAAAATATCCTCATCATTGTATCGGATATCTCAAGAACGAAATAAGATTTTTCAAAACGGATAAAATTTCTAAAAAGGGGATATTTTGATTAATAAATTTTGATAATTTCAAAATAATTTTCCAAAAAATCAATTTTTCTCAATTTTTTGAAGTTAATCGAAAAAATTTAAAAATATCCTCATCATTGTATGGGATATCTCAAGAACGAAATAAGATTTTTCAAAACGGGTAAAATTTCTAAAAAGGGGGTGCTTTGATTAATAAATTTTGATAATTTCAAAACAATTTTCCAAAAAAATCAATTTTTCTCGATTTTTTGAAATTTATCGAAAAATATTAAAAAATATCCTCATCATTGTATGGAATATCTCAAGAACGAAATAAGATTTTTCAAAACGGATAAAATTTCTAAAAAGGGGATGTTTTGATTAATAAATTTTGATAATTTCAAAATAATTTTCCAAAAAAATCAATTTTTCTCGATTTTTTGAAATTAATCGAAAAATATTAAAAAATATCCTCATCATTGTATGGGATATCTCAAGAACGAAATAAGATTGTTCAAAACGGATAAAATTTCTAAAAAGGGGGTGCTTTGAGTAATAAATTTTGATAATTTCAAAATAATTTTCCAAAAAAATCAATTTTTCTCAATTTTTTGAAATTAATCGAGAAATATTAAAAATATCCTCATCATTGTATGGGATATCTCAAGAACGAAATAAGATTTTTCAAAACGGATAAAATTTCTAAAAAGGGGGTGCTTTGATTAATAAATTTTGATAATTTCAAAATAATTTTCCAAAAAAATCAATTTTTCTCGATTTGTTGAAATTAATCGAAAAATATTAAAAAATATCCTCATCATTGTATGGGATATCTCAAGAACGAAATAAGATTTTTCAAAACGGATAAAATTTCTAAAAAGGGGGTGCTTTGATTATTAAATTTTGATAATTTCAAAATAATATTCCAAAAGAATCAATTTTTCTCAATTTTTTGAAATTAATCGAAAAATATTTAAAAATATCCTCATTATTGTATTGGATATCTCAAGAACGAAACAAGATTTTTCAAAACGGATAAAATTTCTAAAAAGGGGGTGCTTTGATTATTAAATTTTGATAATTTCAAAATAATATTCCAAAAGAATCAATTTTTCTCAATTTTTTGAAATTAATCGAAAAGAATTAAAAAATATCCTCATCATTGTATGGGATATCTCAAGAACGAAACAAGATTTTTCAAAACGGATAAAATTTCTAAAAAGGGGATGTTTTATTAATAAATTTTGATAATTTCAAAATAATTTTCCAAAAGAATCAATTTTTCTCAATTTTTTGAAATTAATCAATAAAAATTTAAAAATATCCTCATCATTGTATGGGATATCTCAAGAACGAAATAAGATTTTTCAAAACGGATAAAATTTCTAAAAAGGGGATGTTTTGATTAATAGATTTTGATAATTTCAAAACAATTTTCCAAAAAGATCAATTTTTGTCAATTTTTGAAATTAATCGAAAAAAATTTAAAAATATCCTCAACATTGTATGGGATATCTCAAGAACGAAATAAGATTTTTCAAAACGAATAAAATTTCTAAAAAGGGGATGTTTTGATTAATAGATTTTGATAATTTCAAAACAATTTTCCAAAAAGATCAATTTTTGTCAATTTTTGAAATTAATCGAAAAATATTTAAAAATATCCTCACCATTGTATGGGATATCTCAAGAACGAAATAAGATTTTTCAAAGCGGATAAAATTTCTAAAAAGGGGGTGCTTTGATTAATAAATTTTGATAATTTCAAAATAATTTTCCAAAAAAATCAATTTTTCTCAATTTTTTGAAATTAATCGAAAAATATTTAAAAATATCCTCACCATTGTATGGGATATCTCAAGAACGAAATAAGATTTTTCAAAGCGGATAAAATTTCTAAAAAGGGGGTGCTTTGATTAATAAATTTTGATAATTTCAAAATAATTTTCCAAAAAAATCAATTTTTCTCAATTTTTTGAAATTAATCGAAAAATATTTAAAAATATCCTCACCATTGTATGGGATATCTCAAGAACGAAATAAGATTTTTCAAAACGGATAAAATTTCTAAAAAGGGGATGTTTTGATTAATAAATTTTGATAATTTCAGAATAATTTTCCAAAAAAATCAATTTTTCTCAATTTTTTGAAATTAATCGAAAAATATTAAAAAATATCCTCATCATTGCATGGGATATCTCAAGAACGAAATAAGATTTTTCAAAACGGATAAAATTTCTAAAAAGGGGGTGCTTTGATTATTAAATTTTAATAATTTCAAAATAATATTCCAAAAAAATCCATTTTTCTCAATTTTTGAAATTAATCGAAAAATATTAAAAAATATCCTCATCATTGTATGGGATATCTCAAGAACGAAACAAGATTTTTCAAAACGGATAAAATTTCTAAAAAGGGGGTGCTTTGATTAATAAATTTTGATAATTTCAAAATAATTTTCCAAAAAAATCAATTTTTCTCAATTTTTTGAAGTTAATCGAAAAATATTTAAAAATATCCTTATCATTGTATGGGATATCTCAAGAACGAAATAAGATTTTTCAAAACGGATAAAATTTCTAAAAAGGGAGTGCTTTGAGTAATAAATTTTGATAATTTCAAAATAATTTTCCAAAAAAATCAATTTTTCTCGATTTGTTGAAATTAATCGAAAAATATTCAAAAATATCCTCATCATTGTATGGGATATCTCAAGAACGAAATAAGATTTTTCAAAACGGATAAAATTTTTAAAAAGGGGATGTTTTGATTAATAAATTTTGATAATTTCAAAACAATTTTCCAAAAAGATCAATTTTTGTCAATTTTTGAAATTAATCGAAAAAAATTTAAAAATATCCTCAACATTGTATGGGATATCTCAAGAACGAAATAAGATTTTTCAAAACGAATAAAATTTCTAAAAAGGGGATGTTTTGATTAATAGATTTTGATAATTTCAAAACAATTTTCCAAAAAGATCAATTTTTGTCAATTTTTGAAGTTAATCGAAAAATATTTAAAAATATCCTCACCATTGTATGGGATATCTCAAGAACGAAATAAGATTTTTCAAAGCGGATAAAATTTCTAAAAAGGGGGTGCTTTGATTAATAAATTTTGATAATTTCAAAATAATTTTCCAAAAAAATCAATTTTTCTCAATTTTTTGAAATTAATCGAAAAATATTTAAAAATATCCTCACCATTGTATGGGATATCTCAAGAACGAAATAAGATTTTTCAAAACGGATAAAATTTCTAAAAAGGGGATGTTTTGATTAATAAATTTTGATAATTTCAGAATAATTTTCCAAAAAAATCAATTTTTCTCAATTTTTTGAAATTAATCGATACAAATTTAAAAATATCCTCATCATTGTATGGGATATCTCAAGAACGAAATAAGATTTTTCATAACGGATAAAATTTCTAAAAAGGGGGTGCTTTGATTAATAAATTTTGATAATTTCAAAATAATATTCCAAAAGAATCAATTTTTCTCAATTTTTTGAAATTAATCGAAAAATATTAAAAAATATCCTCATCATTGTATGGAATATCTCAAGAACGAAATAAGATTTTTCAAAACGGATAAAATTTCTAAAAAGGGGATGTTTTGATTAATAAATTTTGATAATTTCAAAATAATTTTCCAAAAAAATCAATTTTTCTCGATTTTTTGAAATTAATCGAAAAATATTAAAAAATATCCTCATCATTGTATCGGATATCTCAAGAACGAAATAAGATTTTTCAAAACGGATAAAATTTCTAAAAAGGGGATATTTTGATTAATAAATTTTGATAATTTCAAAATAATTTTCCAAAAAATCAATTTTTCTCAATTTTTTGAAGTTAATCGAAAAAATTTAAAAATATCCTCATCATTGTATGGGATATCTCAAGAACGAAATAAGATTTTTCAAAACGGATAAAATTTCTAAAAAGGGGGTGCTTTGATTAATAAATTTTGATAATTTCAAAACAATTTTCCAAAAAAATCAATTTTTCTCGATTTTTTGAAATTAATCGAAAAATATTAAAAAATATCCTCATCATTGTATCGGATATCTCAAGAACGAAATAAGATTTTTCAAAACGGATAAAATTTCTAAAAAGGGGGTGCTTTGATTAATAAATTTTGATAATTTCAAAATAATATTCCAAAAGAATCAATTTTTCTCAATTTTTTGAAATTAATCGAAAAATATTTAAAAATATCTTTATCATTGTATGGGATATCTCAAGAACGAAATAAGATTTTTCAAAATGGATAAAATTTTTAAAAAGGGGGTGCTTTGATTATTAAATTTTGATAATTTCAAAATAATATTCCAAAAAAATCAATTTTTCTCAATTTTTTGAAATTAATCGAAAAAAATTTAAAAATATCTTCATAATTGGATTGTATATATCAAGAACGAACTAATATTTTTAAAAAGAGACTTGATTTTTAAAAAAAGGGATGCCACCAATTATTTATTAACAAAGTATTAACCTAATTTCAAATGTCATTAATTAATTTGGCTATTTTATTAATTTTTAATGTTTAAAACATGCAGTTTTCGAAAAAATCTTGTATCTTGAATCAAAAATAACTATTAATTAATTATTATTAATTTTTTTATTATTGTTATAGATACACCGGAGCTTTAAGCGGGATGGTTTACGTTTTCACCCTCCCAAGTTTGATGAAAATGTCCGCATTGAAGACCGAGAAATCTCTAAATCCTTTAAAAATCATTCTTTACGTCACCATTATTATTATTGGCGTTTTGAATTTTTGCTCGCAATTTTTCATCGCCGATGGTTAATTTAAATTAATTCAAATTAATTCAAATTAATTCCAATTAATTCCAATTAATTTTGATTCTCATTTCTTTTAATCATAAATTTATTTATTTTTTTTAGAATAGATTCGTTTATTTTTAATTAATTTGTAATCATCGTTCTTCAATATCAATTTATTCCATTTATTTCGGTCGTTTTATTGTCGAAATCCCCTTCCTAACCCGAAAAAGGGACACGCCCACTTGTTATAACCCAATCAGGGGGCGTTACATCATCGTAACCATGGCAACCATCCCCTCCTCATTGGCCGATAGCCAATTAGAGGCGTTTTATTGGGCTGTGATCAGGTTAAACTTGATATACTATATTTAGCGCGTTGAATTTGAGTTTATGTATAGTTTGATCAAAATAAAAAGATGATGTGGTCGTCATGTTAAATAAAAATGTTGATTTAGTGAAAATAATTAGAAAAAATGTTTTTGTTTGTTCGATAAAGTTATATGTTATGATGTGGAAGAAGATAATGGATTTGATTTTGATGACTTGGATGAATTGTCTAAAAAATTTGTATGGTAAGAAGGGTAAATGATGTTATGTTGGCAGAAGACTTTAAACGATTGATGAAAGATGAAATACTGTTGGAAAATGATTGTATTGTTTGAGAAAAGTTAAATGCTACAAATAGAAGACTAAATATTGTTGGCAGAAGACTTAATACAATTTGCAGAAGATAACATAATATTGGCAAATGATTATATTGCTTGAGAAAAGATGGATAATTTAGCTAGAAGACTAAATAGTGTTGTTAGAAGACTTAAAACTATTGGCAGAAGAGTAGATATTATTGGAAAATGATTATATTGCTTGAGAAAGGTCAAACATTAAAATTAAAAGATAATGTACTATTGGCAAAACTCTTAGTATAATTGGCAGAAGATAACATACTGTTCGAAAATGATTGTATTGCTTGAAATGGGCTAAATACTTCAGATAAAATACCAAAGTATCCATGGTGCTTGGTTTGGATTAGGATCCTTCCAAATATCATAGTCAATACGTAAGTTGACTCCAACCTAACCTAAAAATCATTCGTAATCTTTTCAAAATCTTTCGCAAAAATAATCTCGGCCGACTTCAAAGACGTCGACCATCCTAAGTCATCAAGTTGATATCTGAGCTTTATGATTTGGTGAGAAACTTTTGGTAAAAGACTTCGAAGATGTCGTCCACCATAAAGTTTGTTTGTGATACTTATTATGGTCAATACTTATTATACAAGAACATGCTAACAAGCGTAAACAGAAACTTGGCCATAAAAACAACATCTACTTACAACATCAACTGAAGGGGTGAAAATGATTACGGGACTATCACCCATTGATTCGCAAATAAAAAAGAACGTACAGAAAAGAAAAGAAACGTACAGAAAAGGTTGACATAGGAAGCAGGCAAACAGAGAAAGTCTTATGTCTTATACTTGGGCAAATTATTACTTGGGCATTGGACTTTGAAATGCCATCCCAACCCAAAGCTTCAAAGACTTCGACCACCCCGAGCATCAGAATAACACATTGGATGACTTAAGTATTGAGTTGGGTTGGAATTTTGAAATCTAACCCAATCTAATCTAAGTTAGTGATACTTTGGTCGGCCAACATCTTCAAAGTCGGACGAGATATGAATTATGAGCACTGTATTTAGGAGAATATTTAGGTTGAGGAAGAATCTTTGTATCAAATGAAATAATCTTAATACAAATACTAGCAGATTTGATAGTGCATCTAGAAGACATACTATTGCTTTCAGTACGTTTGATACTGCCTCTAAAACACTTGATATTACTTCCAGAAGACTTGCAATGGTTCCAAGAAATATCTACTACTTCTAAGACTTGATACTGTTTCTAATTTTGCTTCTAAAAAATTCATATTGCTTCTAGAATACATGAAATGTTTCCAGAAAACTTGAAATGTTTCCAGATAACTTGATATTGTTTTCAGAAGATTTGATACTGCATCTAGAAGTGTAAATAGTACTCTCAGAAGACTTGAAATACTATTAGAAGATTTGATGTCGCTTCTAGAGGACTTGAAATGCTTCTAGAAGGCTTGATACTGCCCTTAGAAGACTTAATACTGTTTCTAAAACACTTGATATTGCTTCTAGAGGACTTGAAATGCTTCCAGAAGACTTAAACAGTTTCAAAAGACTTGAACTACTTCCAAGAGATGTGATACTGCCCATAGAAGACTGTACATATTGCAGACAGCCATTTTTAACAAAAAATGGGAGTTTCTTTTTAAGAATGTCAACTTAGGAATGGTATCTCCATTTTGAAAAATTTTGTATATTTCAATTTTATAGATGTCCAGTCTCGGGTTTAACCCGGGATTTCATGAAAGAAATATTATGTCTAGGAACACTAAGAGTCTTGAAATTAAGAAAAACTTAAAATATCCGAAACGATTTTTCCACTACCTGTTGATTTGCAATGAAACTACACTCAAATCAAATCATCTAGAGGCAGTATCCAATCTTCTGGTAGCAAATCAACTCTTCTAGATGCAATATCAAGTCATCTGGAAGCATTGCAAGTCTTTTGCAAAAACTGATATCGTCTAAAAACATTTTAAGTCTTCTAGAACATGTATCAGTCCTTTGAAAATATTTGAAGTGTTCTGGAAACAATATTGCGTTTTCCAAAAACTATATGAAGTCACCTAGAGCCAGTATTCAGTTTTCTGATAGCAAATCAAGCCTGCATAGATGCATTATCAAGTCATCTGGCAGCATTGCAAGTTTTCTGCAAGAACTGTTATCGTCTAGAAACATTTTAAGTCTTTTATAGCTAGTATCAGTCTTCTGAAAACATTTCAAATCTTCTGGAAGCAATATCAAGTTCTCTTGAAACAGTATCAAATCATTTAGAGACATCTTATGATTATCAAGTCTTATGAGATATCTTATCAAGTCATATGGAAGCGTCTTAAGTTTTCTGGCAGTAATATTAAGTCTTCTAGATGCAATATCAAGCCATCTGGAAGCATTGTAAGTTATCTGAAAATATTTCAAAACTTCTAGAAACAGTATCAAGATTTCTGGAGATAGTATCAAGTTATCTAGAGGCAATATCTAGTCTTCTGCTAGCATCTCAAGTCTTCTAAACAGCAACATAAAGTCTTTCGAAAGCAGTTCAAGTTTTCTGGAAGCAATATCAAACCATCTGGACGCAAATTCATGTCATCTAGAAGCATTATAAGTAATCTAGAAATATTTTAGAAGCAGTATCAGTTTTCTGGGAGCAATATCAAGCTTCCTAAAGATAGTATCAAGTTATCTAGAGGCAATATCTAATATTCTGGTAGCATTTCAAGTCTTCTAACAGCAACATGAAGTCTTTTGAAAGCATTTCAAGTCTTCTGGAACCAATATCAAACCATCTGGAAGCAAATTCAATTCTCTTAGAAGCATTGTAAGTCTTCTGGAAAAGCTGATATCGTCTAGAAACATTTTAAATCTTCTAGAACATGTATCAGTCCTCTGGAAATATTTGAAGTGTTCTGGAAGCAATATCGCGTTTTCCAAAAACTGTATCAAGTCACCTAAAGGCAGTATTCAGTTTTCTGATAGCAAATCAAGCCTACATAGATGCAATATCAAGTTATCTGGCAGCATTGCAAGTCTTCTGCAAAAACTAACATCGTCTAGAAACATTTTAAGTCTTGTAGAAGCAATATCAGTCTTGTGGAAATATTTGAAGCTTTTTGAAGCAATATCGCGTTTTCCACAAACAGTATCAAGTCACCTAGAGGCAGTACTCGGTTTTCTGATAGCAAATCAAACCTGCATAGATGCAATATCAAGTCATCTAGCAGCATTGCAAGTCTTCTGGAAAAACTGATATCGTCTAGAAACATTTTAAGCTTTCTAGAAGCAGTATCAGTCTTCTGGAAATATTTGAAGTCTTTTTGAAGCAATATCGCGTTTTCCAAAAACAGTATCAAGTCACCTGGAGGCAGTATTGAGTTTTCTGATAGCAAATCAAGCCTGCATAGATGCAATATCAAGTCACCTGGCAGCATTGCAAGTCTTCTGGAAAAACTGAAATCGTCTAAAAACATTTTAAGTCTTCTAAAACAAGTATCAGCTTTCTGGAAATATTTGAAGTATTCTGAAAGCAATATCGCGTTTTCCAAAAACAGTATCAAGTCACCTAGAGGCAGTATTCAGTTTTCTGATAGCAAATAAAACCTGCATAGAGGCAATATCAAGTCATCTAACACCATTGCAAGTTTTCTGGAAGAATTGATACCGTCTAGAAATATTTTAAGTCTTCTAGAAGCAGTATCAGTCTTTTGGAAATATTTCAGATGTTTTGGAAGCAATAACACGTTTTCCAAAAATTGGATCAAGTCACCTAGAGGCAGTATTCAGTTTTCTGATAGCAAATCAAGCTTGCGTAGATGCAATATCAAGTCATCTGACAGCATTGCAAGTCTTCTGAAAAAACTGATATCGTCTAGAAACATTTTAAGTCTTTTATAACAAGTATCAGTCTTCTGGAAATATTTGAAGTGCTCTGGAAGCAATATCGCGTTTTGCAAAAACACTATCAAGTCACCTATAAGCAGTATTCAGTTTTCTGATAGCAAATAAAACCTGCATAGAGGCAATATCAAGTCATCTAACACCATTGCAAGTCTTCTGGAAGAATTGATATCGTCTAGAAATATTTTAAGTCTTCTAGAAGCAGTATCAGTCTTCTGGAAATATTTGAGGTGTTCTGAAAGCAATAACACGTTTTCCAAAAATTGTATCAAGTCACCTAGAGGCAGTATTCAGTTTTCTGATAGCAAATCAAGCTTGCGTAGATGCAATATCAAGTCATCTGACAGCATTGCAAGTCTTCTGAAAAAACTGATATCGTCTAGAAACATTTTAAGTCTTTTATAACAAGTATCAGTCTTCTGGAAATATTTGAAGTGCTCTGGAAGCAATATCGCGTTTTGCAAAAACAGTATCAAGTCACCTATAAGCAGTATTCAGTTTTCTGATAGCAAATAAAACCTGCATAGAGGCAATATCAAGTCATCTAACACCATTGCAAGTCTTCTGGAAGAATTGATATCGTCTAGAAATATTTTAAGTCTTCTAGAAGCAGTATCAGTCTTCTGGAAATATTTGAGGTGTTCTGAAAGCAATAACACGTTTTCCAAAAATTGTATCAAGTCACCTAGAGGCAGTATTCAGTTTTCTGATAGCAAATCAAGCTTGCGTAGATGCAATATCAAGTCATCTGACAGCATTGCAAGTCTTCTGCAAAAACTGATATCGTCTAGAAACATTTTAAGTCTTTTATAACATGTATCAGTCTTCTGGAAATGTTTGAAGTGCTCTGGAAGCAATATCGCGTTTTCCAAAAACAGTATCAAGTCACCTAGAGGCAGTATTCAGTTTTCTGATAGCAAATCAAGCCTGCATAGATGCAATATCAAGCTACCTGGTAGCATTGCAAATCTTCTGGAAAAGCTGATATCGTTTAGAAACATTTTAAGTCTTCTAGAAGCAGTATCAGTCTTCTGGAAATATTTGGAGTGTTCTGGAAATATTATCGCGTTTTTCAAAAACAGTATCAAGTCACCTAGAGGCAGTATTGAGTTTTCTGATAGCAAATCAAGCCTGCACAGATGCAATATCAAGTCATCTGGTAGCATTGCAAGTCTTCTGCAAAAACTGAAATCGTCTAAAAACATTTTGAGTCTTCTAAAACAAGTATCAGTCTTCTGGATATATTTGAAGTCTTCTGGAAGCAATATCGCGTTTTTGAAAAACAGTATCACGTCACCTAGAGGCAGTATTCAGTTTTCTAATAGCAAGTCGAGTTTACATAGATGCAATATCAAGTCATCTAGCAGCATTGCAAGTTTCTGCAAAAACTGAAATCGTCTGAAAGCATGTTAAGTCTTCTAAAACAAGTATCAGCCTTCTGGAAATATTTGAAGTGTTCTGGAAGCAATATTGCGTTTTCCAAAACCAGTATCAAGTCACTTGGAGGCAATATTCAGTTTTCTGATAGCAAATCAAGCCTCTATAGATGCAATATCAAGTCATCTGACAGCATTGCAAGTCTTCTGGAAAAGTTGATATCGTCTAAAAATATTTTATTTATCCTACAAGCATTACCAGTCTTCTGGAAATATTTGAAGTGTTCTGGAAGCAATATCGCGTTTTCCAAAAACAGTATCAAGTCACCTAGAGGAAGTATTCAGTTTTCTGATAGCAAATCAAGCCTGCATAGTGGCAATATCCAGTCATCTGGCAGCATTGCAAGTATTCTGGAAAAGCTGATATCGTCTAAAAATATTTTATGTCTTCTAGAAGCAGTATCAGTCTTCTGGAAATATTTGGAGTGTTCTGGAAACAATATCGCATTTTAAAAAGCCGTATCAAGTCACCTGGAGGAAGTATTCAGTTTTCTGATAGCAAATCAAGCCTGCATAGAGGCAATATCCAGTCATCTGCCAGCATTGCAAGTCTTCTGGAAAAACTGATATCGTCCAGAAACATTTTAAGTCTCTTATAACAAGTATCAGTCTTCTGGAAATATTTGAAGTCTTCTGGAAGCAATATCGCATTTTGCAAAAACAGTATCAAGTCACCTAGAGGCAGTATTCAGTTTTCTGATAGCAAATCAAGCCCACATAGATGCAATATCAAGCCATTTGGTAGCATTGCAAGTCTTCTGCAAAAACTGATATCGTCTAGAAACATTCTAAGTCTTCTAGAAGCACTATCAGTCTTCTGGAAATATTTGAAGTCTTCTGGAAACAATATCGCGCTTTTCAAAAACAGCATCAAGTCACTTGGAGGCAATATTCAGTTTTCTGATAGCAAATCAAACCTGTATCGATGCAATATCAAGTTCATCTGGCAGCATAGCAAGTTTTCTGGAAAAACTGATATCGTCTAAAAACATTTTTAGTCTCTTATAACAAGTCTCAGTCTTCTGGAATTATTTGAAGTATTCTGGAAGCAATATCGCGTTTTCCAAAAACAGTATCAAGTCACATAGAGGCAGTATTCAGTTTTCTGATAGCAAATCAAGCCTGCATAGATGCAATATCAAGTCATCTAGAAGCATTGCAAGTATTCTGGAAAAACAGATGTCGTTTAGAAACATTTTAAGTCTTCTAGAAGAAGTATGTCTTCTGGAAATATTTGAAGTATTCTGGAAGCAATATCGCGTTTTCCAAAAACAGTATCAAGTCACATAGAGGCAGTATTCAGTTTTCTGATAGCAAATCAAGCCTGCATAAATGCAATATCAAGTCATCTAGAAGCATTGCAAGTATTCTGGAAAAACAGATGTCGTTTAGAAACATTTTAAGTCTTCTAGAAGAAGTATCAGTCTTCTGAAAATATTTGAAGTATTCTGGAAGCAATATCGCGTTTTCCAAAAACAGTATCAAGTCACCTAGAGGCAGTATTCAGTTTTCTGATAGCAAATCAAGCCTGCATAAATGCAATATCAAGTCATCTAGAAGCATTGCAAGTCTTCTGCAAAAACTGATATCGTCTAGAAACATTTTAAGTCTTCTAGAAGAAGTACCAGTCTTAATATTTCAAATCTAAATATTTCGAATCTTTTGGAAACAATATCAAGTTTTCCAAAAACAGTATCAAGTCTTCTAAAGACAGTATTCAGTTTCTTGGTGAGCAATCAAGTCTTCTTGCAAGTCATCTGGAAGAATTGATATCATCTAGAAACATTTTAAGTCTTCTGGAAGCAGTATCATTCTTCTGGAAACATTTCAAGTCTTTTGGATGTAATATGAAGTTTTCTAGAAACAATATCAAGTTTTCTAAAGACAGTATTCAGTTTTTTGGTAGCAAATCAAATCTTCTAGATGTAGTATTAAGTCTTCTGGAAGTATTTCAAGTTTTTTGGACACAGTGTAAGACATCTGGAAGCATTTCAAGTCTTCTAAATGTAATATCAAGTCATCTGGTAACATTTCAAGTCTTCTAAATGCAATATCAAGTCATCTGGTAACATTTCAAGTCTTCTGGAAGAATTGTATATTGTCTAGAAGCATTTCAAGTATTCTAGAAGCAATATCAGATTTCTGAAAATATTTCAAGTCTTCTGGAAGAAACACCAAGTTTTCTAGAAACAGTATCAAGTCACCTAGAGGCAGTATTCAATTTTTTAGTAGCAAGTCAAGTCTTCTAGATGCAATTTCAAGTCTTGTGGAAGCATCTTGAATCTTCTAACAGCAACATGAAGTCTTCTGAAAACATTGGAAGCCTTCTGGAAGCAATATCAAATCATCTTGAAGCTAATTCAAATCGTGTAGAAGCATTGTAAATCGTCTAGAAACAATTTAGAAGCAGTATCAGCCTTCTTGAAGCAATATCAACTTTTCTAGAAACAGTATCAAGTCATCTAGATTCAGAATCCAGTCTTTTAGATGCAATATCAAGTTTTCTTGAAGCATCTCATGTATTCTTATACTTTACAAGACATTCTATTCAGACATCAAATTTTAATTGATTTTGATGAATTTGCAAAATCATTTTGGCTTTATCAAAGCAAATTAATCCATAAAAACGAAGTTATTAAACAATTATTAGTGCAAAAAGACCTAAATTTTCATCATAATCAAAAACCTTAAAAATATAGAATTCAATTAAACGCGATTTAAATACCTTTATTAATTAACATTTATAATTTAATTAAAAATTAATCATTATTTATGTATTTTAATTTAAAATAATAACAGATTTCTTTTAATAGAAATTATTAATTAAATTGGAGAATAGATGGCGCTCAATTAATTTAATTTTATTAAATATAAAATTAATTTTTGTAATTTCAGATTAATTATACAAAATAAATAGAAAATAATTACCCCATTTAGATATAAATTATCTCATTGTTTGTTTATAAATATTTCTATTTATATTAATTAAAAATTAAAAACATAACCTCACCCCGTTATTTCCGATTATTTGGATCTATTCGTTTTTAGCAATCTTAAAAACACATCTCGGTTTAAAATCTTGATTTTATAATCACTTAACACAAAACGTTTTGAATAAACACAATAAAAGAATCAATATTTTATCAAAATTAATATTTTAATTAATTTCGTTTCTTATCAAATTTGACATAACAAAATAGATCCCTGTAATGCGACGTAGATGGCGCTTCATTAATGAAATTTAATTTAAAAATTTCTTTGTGTTTCGAGATTAATGAAACAAAGTGAATAGAAAGTTGTTATTCCGTTTAACATAAACTTTGAAGTACGCCTTATCGTTTTTTATTTGCAAACAATTATTTAGATAAAATCGAAATTAAAAACATAACCTCACTGGGGTGTTAAGTATGATTTCAAGTCTTTTGGAAACAATATGAAATTTTCTAGAAACCGTATCAAATCATATAGAGGCAGTATCCAGTCTTCTGGTAGTATATAAATAAAGTCTTCTTTTACAATATCAAGTCTTCCAACAGTAATATCAAGTCTTCTGGTAGTATTTGAAGTCTTCTGGAAACATTATAAGTCGTCTTATTGGTTTACACTATATTCCAATGGACGATGATATATTCTCCAATGTTCGACAGAATGCCAAAAGCGTTTTCGACCGTATTCGTACTTATGTACCAAGTCAGGCACCTAATCATATACCAAATCCTTCATTTAATTATATACTAACTCAGAGACCTGATTATGTACCAAGTCAGACGATTACTCATGTACCAAGTCTTTCAACTACTTATATACTGTCAGACTCCCAGTCATGGACCAACATCCTCATCTAGTTACCTCACAATAACGTGTTTTCTTCCCTTAAGCAAACAGATAGTCGCTCTTCCTCTGAAATACTTTTCATTAGGTTCAAGGTTCTCCTTTCAATATCCAACTTTATGAGCTCTAAAAGTTGATCGAACTTGTTGTGACCCTTCCGAAAATATTTTTTAAATTTAAGTTCATCTTTACGTAATTTTTTTACCAAATAATGATAAAAAGACAACATTTCGAAAAGGAGGAGGATAGCTAACTAAATATCCGACTAGAATCGCAGCATAACCAGCATGTTGGTGTGGCCACAAAAATAAAGAACATATATATAACATATAGTGTATATGTATAGTGTATTTAGCGTAAGTAGCGTAGCATTTTATGTGGCCACATGCAATATCAAATCTGCTGGAAGCATCGCAAATCTTTTAACAGTAACATCACGTTTCCTAGAAGTATTTCAAGTCTTCTGGAAACATTGTAAGTATTTGCTCTGCTTCCGCTAATTTGACAGTCTGGACATTTTTCCAACGTTATCCGCATTTATAGCACCAATTCTTTCTGTCCTCTTTAATACACTCTTTAGCCAAATGCGTTGCACACCAGCATCTGTTGCACTTCTTTATTTCCTCTTCCACTTACGCTTGGCACAGTGAAGGCTAAGAGGGAATGTTAGTGTGTTAAGTCTATGATATCAAGTCTTCTGGAAAGAATATGAAATTTTCTAGAAACAATATTAAATCATCTAGAAGCAGTATTCAGTCTTCTGGTAGCAAATGAAGTCTTATAAATACAAAATCAAGTCTTTTGGAAGCAATTCAAGTCTTCTAACAGTAATGTCAAGTCCTCTGGAAGTATTTCAAGTTTTTTGGAAACATTACAAGTAGTCTGGATACATTTCAAATCCTTTGAAACATTGTAGGCATTGTAAGTCGTCTAGAAGCATTTCAAGTCATCTAGATGCAATAAAAAAGTCTTCTAGGTGTAATATCAGATCCTATAAATGCAATATCACGATATCTAGAAGCATTGCAAGTCTTTTGGGAACATTGTAAGTTATCTAAGAGCATTGTAAATCGTTTGGAAACATATTAAGTATTCTAGAAGCAGTATCAGACTTCTGAAAACATTTCAAATCTTCTGGAAGCCATATCAAGTTTTCTTGAAACAGTATCAAATCATTTCGAGACATCTTATGTTTATCAAGTCTTATGAGATATCTTATCAAGTCTTATAGAAGCGTCCTAAGTTTTCTGGCAATAATATTAATTCCTCTGGAAGCATTTCAAGCCCTTTGGATGCATTATAAGCCGTCTGGAAGCATTTTAAGCCGTCTGGAAGTATTTTAAGACTTCTAGATGCAATATCAAGCCATCTGGAAGCATTGTAAGTTATCTGAAAATATTTCAAAACTTCTAGAAACAGTATCAAGATTTCTAGAGATAGTATCAAGTTATCTAGAGGCAATATCTAGTCTTCTGGTAGCATCTCAAGTCTTCTAAACAGCAACATAAAATTTTTAGGAAGCAAGTTCAAGTCATCTAGAAGCATTGTAAGTCATCTAGAAATACTTTAGAAGCAGTATCAGTCTTCTGGGAACAGTATCAAGATTTCTAGAGATAGTATCAAGTTATCTAGGGGCAATATCTAATAGTCTTCTAACACCAACATGAAGTCTTTCGAAAGCATTTCAAATCTTCTGAAAGCAATATCAAACCATCTGGAAGCAAATTCAAGTCGTCTAGAAGCATTGTAAGTCTTCTGGAAAAACTGATATCGTCTAGAAACATTTTAAGTCTTTTAGAACAAGTATCAGTCCTCTGGAAATATTTGATGTGTTCTGGAAGCAATATCGCGTTTTCCAAAAACTGTATCAAGTCACCTAGAAGCAGTATTCAGTTTTCTAATAGCAAATCGAGTTTGCATAGATGCAATATCAAGTCATCTAGTAGCATTGCAAGTCTTCTGCGAAAACTGAAATCGTCTGAAAGCATGTTAAGTCTTCTAAAACAAGTATCAGCCTTCTGGAAATATTTGAAGTGTTCTGAAAGCAATATTGCGTTTTCCAAAACCAGTATCAAGTCACTTGGAGGCAATATTCAGTTTTCTGATAGCAAATCAAGCCTGTATAGATGCAATATCAAGTCACCTGGCAGCATTGCAAGTCTTCTGGAAAAGTTGATATCGTCTAGAAATATTTTAGGTATCCTAGAAGCATTACCAGTCTTCTGGAAATATTTGAAGTGTTCTGGAAGCAATATCGCGTTTTCCAAAAACAGTATCAAGTCACCTGGAGGTAGTATTCAGTTTTCTGATAGCAAATCAAGCCTACATAGATGCAATATCAAGTCATCTGGTAGCATTGCAAGTCTTCTGCAAAAACTGATATCGTCTAGAAACATTCTAATTTTTTTATAGCAAGTATCAATCTTCTGGAAATATTTGAAGTCTTTTTGAAGCAATATCGCGTTTTCCAAAACCAGTATCAAGTCACTTGGAGGCAATATTCAGTTTTCTGATAGCAAATCAAGCCTGTATAGATGCAATATCAAGTCACCTGGCAGCATTGCAAGTCTTCTGGAAAAGTTGATATCGTCTAGAAATATTTTAGGTATCCTAGAAGCATTACCAGTCTTCTGGAAATATTTGAAGTGTTCTGGAAGCAATATCGCGTTTTCCAAAAACAGTATCAAGTCACCTGGAGGTAGTATTCAGTTTTCTGATAGCAAATCAAGCCTACATAGATGCAATATCAAGTCATCTGGTAGCATTGCAAGTCTTCTGCAAAAACTGATATCGTCTAGAAACATTCTAATTTTTTTATAGCAAGTATCAATCTTCTGGAAATATTTGAAGTCTTTTTGAAGCAATATCGCGTTTTCCAAAACCAGTATCAAGTCACTTGGAGGCAATATTCAGTTTTCTGATAGCAAATCAAGCCTGTATAGATGCAATATCAAGTCACCTGGCAGCATTGCAAGTCTTCTGGAAAAGTTGATATCGTCTAGAAATATTTTAGGTATCCTAGAAGCATTACCAGTCTTCTGGAAATATTTGAAGTGTTCTGGAAGCAATATCGCGTTTTCCAAAAACAGTATCAAGTCACCTGGAGGTAGTATTCAGTTTTCTGATAGCAAATCAAGCCTACATAGATGCAATATCAAGTCATCTGGTAGCATTGCAAGTCTTCTGCAAAAACTGATATCGTCTAGAAACATTCTAATTTTTTTATAGCAAGTATCAATCTTCTGGAAATATTTGAAGTCTTTTTGAAGCAATATCGCGTTTTCCAAAAACAGTATCAAGTCACTTGGAGGCAATATTCAGTTTTCTGATAGCAAATCAAGCCTGTATAGATGCAATATCAAGTTCATCTGGCAGCATTGCAAGTATTCTGGAAAAGCTGATATCGTCTAAAAATATTTTATGTCTTCTAGAAGCAGTATCAGTCTTCTGGAAATATTTGGAGTGCTCTGGAAGCAATATCGCGTTTTCCCAAAACAGTATTAAGTCACCTAAAAGAAGTATTCAGTTTTCTGATAGCAAATCAAGCCTGCATAGATGCAATATCAAGTCATCTGGCAGCATTGCAAGTCTTCTGGAAAAACTGATATCGTCTAGAAACACTTTAAGTCTTCTAGAAGCATTATCAGTCTTCTGGAAATATTTGAAGTGTTTCGAAAGCAATATCCCGTTTTAAAAAGCAGTATCAAGTCACTTAGAGGCAGTATTCAGTTTTCTGATAGCAAATCAAACCTGCATAGAGGCAATATCAAGTCATCCGGCAGCATTGGAAGTCTTCTGGAAAAACTAAGATCGTCTAAAAACATTTTAAGTTTTCTAAAACAAGTATGAATCTTCTGGAAATTTTGAAGTCTTCTGGAAGCAATATCGCGATTTCCAAAAACAGTATCAAGTCACCTAGAAGCAGTATTCAGTTTTCTAATAGCAAATCAAGCCTGCATAGATGCAATATCAAATCATCTGTCAGCATTGCAACTCTTCTGGAAAAGCGGATATCGTCTAGAAACATATTAAACTTTCTAGAAGCAGTATCAGTCTTCTGGAAATATTTGAAGTGTTCTGGAAGCAATATCGCGTTTTAAAAAGCAGTATCAAGTCACTTAGAGGCAGTATTCAGTTTTCTGATAGCAAATCAAACCTGCATAGAGGCAATATCAAGTCATCTGGCAGCAATGCAAGTCTTCTGGAAAAACTGATATCGTCTAGAAACACTTTAAGTCTTCTAGAAGCATTATCAGTCTTCTGAAAATATTTGAAGTATTCTGGAAGCAATATCGCGTTTTACAAAAACAGTATCAAGTCACCTAGAGGCAGTATTCAGTTTTCTGATAGCAAATCAAGCATGCATAGATGCAATATCAAGTCATCTGGTAGCATTGCAAGTCTTCTGGAAAAGCTGATATCGTCTAGAAACATATTAAGCTTTCTAGAAGCAGTATCAGTCTTCTGGAAATATTTGTAGTCTTCTTGAAGCAATATCGCGTTTTCCAAAAACAGTATCAAGTCACCTGCAGGCAGTATTCAGTTTTCTGATAGCAAATCAAGCCTGCATAGATGTAATATCAAGTCACCTGGCAGCATTGCAAGTCTTCTGGAAAAACTGATATCGTCTAGAAACACTTTAAGTCTTCTAGAAGCATTATCAGTCTTCTGGAAATATTTGAAGTATTCTGGAAGCAATATCGCGTTTTTCAAAAACAGTATCAGGTCACCTAGAGGCAGTATTCAGTTTTCTGATAGCAAAGCAAGCCTGCATAGATGCAATATCAAGTTATCTGATAGCATTGCAAGTCTTCTGGAAAAACTGAAATCGTCTAAAAACATTTTAAGTTTTCCAAAACAAGTATCAGTCTTCTGGAAATTTTGAAGTCTTCTGGAAGCAATATCGCGATTTCCAAAAACAGTATCAAGTCACCTAGAGGCAGTATTCAGTTTTCTGATAGCAAATCAAGCATGCATAGGTGCAATATCAAGTCATCTAGAAGCATTGCAAGTATTCTGGAAAAACGGATATCGTCTAGAAACATTTTAAGTCTTCTAGAAGCAGTATCAGTCTTCTGGAAATTTTGAAGTCTTCTGGAAGCAATATCGCGATTTCCAAAAACAGTATCAAGTCACCTAGAGGCAGTATTCAGTTTTCTGATAGCAAATCAAGCATGCATAGGTGCAATATCAAGTCATCTAGAAGCATTGCAAGTATTCTGGAAAAACGGATATCGTCTAGAAACATTTTAAGTCTTCTAGAAGCAGTATCAGTCTTCTGGAAATTTTGAAGTCTTCTGGAAGCAATATCGCGATTTCCAAAAACAGTATTAAGTCACCTAGAGGCAGTTTTCAGTTTTCTGATAGCAAATCAAGTCTGCATAGATGCAATATCAAGTCATCTGGCAGCATTGCAAGTCTTCTGGAAAAACTGATATCGTCCAGAAACATTTTAAGTCTCTTATAATAAGTAGCAGTCTTCTGGAAATAATTGAAGTATTCTGGAAGCAATATCGCCTTTTCCAAAAACAGTATCAAGTCACTTAGAGGCAGTATTCAGTTTTCTTATAGTAAATCAAGCCTGCATAGATGCAATATCAAGCCACCTGGCAGCATTGCATGTCTTCTGGAAAAACTGATATCGTTTAGAAACATTTTAAGTCTTCTAGAAGCAGTATCAGTCTTCTGGAAATATTTGGAGTGTTCTGGAAGCAATATCGCGTTTTTCAAAAACAGTATCAAGTCACCTAGAGGCAGTATTCAGTTTTCTGATAGCAAAGCAAGCCTGCATAGATGCTTATCAAGTTATCTGGTAGCATTGCAAGTCTTCTGGAAAAACTGAAATCGTCTAAAAACATTTTAAGTTTTCTAAAATAAGTATCAGTCTTCTGGAAATTTTGAAGTCTTCTGGAAGCAATATCGCGATTTCCAAAAACAGTATTAAGTCACCTAGAGGCAGTTTTCAGTTTTCTGATAGCAAATCAAGTCTGCATAGATGCAATATCAAGTCATCTTGCAGTATTGCAAGTATTCTGGAAAAGCTGATATCGTCTAAAAACATTTTATGTCTTCTAGAAGCAGTATCAGTCTTTTGGAAATATTTGAAGTGCTCTGGAAGCAATATCGCGTTTTCCCAAAACAGTATCAAGTCACCTAGAAGAAGTATTCAGTTTTCTGATAGCAAATCAAGCCTGCATAGATGCAAAATCAAGTCATCTGGCAGCATTGCAAGTATTCTGGAAAAGCTGATATCGTCTAAAAACATTTTATGTCTTCTAGAAGCAGTATCAGTCTTTTGGAAATATTTGGAGTGCTCTGGAAGCAATATCGCGTTTTCCCAAAACAGTATCAAGTCACTTAGAGGAAGTATTCAGTTTTCTGATAGCAAATCAAGTCTGCATAGATGCAATATCAAGTCATCTGGTAGCATTGCAAGTTTTCTGCAAAAACTGATATTGTCTAGAAACATTTTAAGTCTTTTATAGGAAGTATCAGTCTTTTGGAAATATTTGAAGTCTTCTGGAAGCAATATCGCATTTTGCAAAAACAGTATTAAGTTACCTAGAGGCAGTATGCAGTTTTCTGATAGCAAATCAAGCCTACATAGAAGCAATATCAAGTCATCTAGTAGCTTTGCAAGTCTTCTGGAAAAATTGATATCATTTAGAAACATTTTAAATCTTCTAGAAGAAGTATCAATCTTCTGGAAATATTTCAAATCTTTTGGAAGCAATATGAAGTTTTCTAGAAACAATATCAAGTCTCCTGGAAGTATTTCAAATCTTTTGGTAACAGTTTAAGTCGTCTGGAAGCATTCTAAATCTTCTAAATGCAATATCAAGTCATCTGGTAGCATTTCAAGTCTTCTGCAAAAATTGTATATAGTCTAGAAACATTTTAAATATTCTAGAAGCAATATCAGATTTCTGAAAATATTTCATGTCTTCTGGAAGCAATATCAAGTTTTCCAGAAACAATATCAAGTCACCTAGAAGCAGTATTCAATTTTTTGATAGCAAATCAGGTCTTCTAGATGCTATTTCAAATCTAATTCAAACCGTTTAGAAGCATTGCAAATCGTCCAGAAACAATTTAGAAGCAGTATCAGCCTTCTTGAAGCAATATTAACTTTTCTAGAAACATTATTAAGTCATCTAGATGCAGAATCCAGTCTTCTTGAAGCATTTCAAGTCTTTTTGTACTTTCCAAGACATCCTATTCGTACATCGAATTTTATCAAAATTAATATTTTAATTAATTTCGTTTCTTATCAAAATTGACATAACAAAATAGATCCCTGCAATGCGACTTATCACTTATCAAATTAAAACGTAGATGGCGCTTCATTAATGAAATTTAATTTAAAAATTCCTTTGTGTTTCGAGATTAATGAAACAAAGTAAATAGAAAGTTGTTATTCCGTTTAGATAAACTTTGAAGTACGTCTTATCGTTATTTATTTGCAAATACACTCGTTTAAATGTTTAGATAAAATCGAAATTAAAAACATAACCTCACTCGAGTCACCTGTGTCACCTGAGTTTTATTGTGACAGTTCCTTTGACAGCACTCCACGTCCACAAATGCAGGTTTAATTCGGGTTATTTAACGGTTTTTTAATTATTTAATGTGAAAATTTGAAATATAATTAACAAAAATTGATCAAGAAAAAGTTTCGATTGAATTCAAATTAAAAAAAAATAAAGAAAAAGAAGAAAGATGTCTTCGGTGATTTGGAACGTTAAGGTGAGTTCGATTAAACAATTTTATTTTTATTATAATTTTTTTTTAATTATAATTTGTGGTTTTGTAAACCCCCACCGCGATTGCGTGAAAAAATCGACCCGAGACGAGAACGTTTCAACGTTTCATCGTTTTAAAAATAAATCGGTTTTTACAGTGATTTCTGAGTCTTCTTTAGACGAGAAAAGACGTCGTATTATCGCGTTTTTAACTCGAATTAACGAGATAAGATGCAAAATAACATTTCGAAATTGATAAATTCGGTTTGTCGGCAGTTGGGGCCGGATAGTTTGGAAATGAAGGAGTTGGCTGCCAGGATTTGTAGGGATTATTTGAATGGGCCGTGGAAACATGTTTCGGCTCAAAACATCGGATTTACTCATATTAGGTGAGTTTTTGTTGCAAAACAACGATTCTCGTCGTTAAAATCAAGGTCTTTCGCTCGATAAAAATAGTTTCGAAACGTAAATAAAGTGATACAATGTACAGTGTTTCTCAAAAGTTGGGAAAATTTAGGTTTAGGGGGTTGGTAATGAAATTAATTTGTTTTTTTTTTATAATTTTGTTTGGTTGTTATGGTTACGTATTCAATTTTTTGTGAAAACGCATTCAATTTTTTTGCGGGAAATTCAAAATCGATAATTTCAAAAAAATATTCCTTATTTAATTCTTGACAAGTTTAATTAGAAAAATATTTTCATATAATTAATAATTGAGAAGATAATCTTCTTAAAATTCCTATTTTTTTATTTTCAATTTGGTTGGTAATACTGATTAATAAAATAAATATCGTAACATAATATGTTTTAAAAAATAATTCTAAACGTTTTTCTTTTAAGAAGTAATTCTCCATCACTCATAATTAATAAGATATGATACAATAACTCATCCTGTATATACAGGGTGGTCAAAAAGCGACGTTGCAAGATGGTTAAGCAAGACGTAAACTAAAAATTACCCATTACTTTTGAGAAATAACATATAATAATAATAAACATCATTAAATCATAACATTTTTTTAAAATTTACTCTTATTTATTTTTATTAATTAATTTTTTTAAGGTTGGTATCTTAAAAGCTAAATGATATATTGAAACGAGACCATTTTCGTTAAAAAGCTCATGATTTTGTTTATAAGTGGTGGTAATTTCATTACGTTTCGTTAAAATCCCGATTTATTACGATTTTTTGAAAAGATTTTTTAAATTTTTATTGCAGTTTTAATCAAAAAATTATAACTCAATGATTTATTGATTTAGAAAAATAATCTTTGCCATATTAAATAAGAAATAAATTTGCTTTAAATTGTTTCTTATTTCATGGTGATATCTCAATTAGTTCTTGAGATATGATTTTTTGAAAATTGATTGATTTTTATCTGAAATGTATAATTAAATTTTTGCAGAGTTTTAATCAAAAATTCATGACTCGGAGATTTATTGATTGGGAAAAATGATCTTTTTGATATTAAATAAGAAATAAATTTGCTTCAAATTGCTTCTTATTTCTTGGTGATGTCTCAATTAGTTCATGAGATATGATTTTTTGAAAATTGCTTGATTTTTATCTGAAATGTATAATTAAATTTTTGCAGAGTTTTAATCAAAAATTCATGACTCGGAGATTTATTTATTGGGAAAAATGATTTTTTTGATATTAAATAAGAAATAAATTTGCTTCAAATTGCTTCTTATTTCATGGCGATATCTCAATTAGTTCTTGAGATATGATTTTTTGAAATTGATTGATTTTTATCTGAAATGTATAATTAAATTTTTGCAGAGTTTTAATCAAAAATTCATGACTCGGAGATTTATTGATTTGGAAAAAATATCTTTTTGACATTAAATAAGAAATAAATTTGCTTCAAATTGCTTCTTATTTCATGGTGATATCTCAATTAGTTCTTGAGATATGATTTTTTGAAAATTGATTGATTTTTATCTGAAATGTATAATTAAATTTTTGCAGAGTTTTAATCAAAAATTCATGACTCGGAGATTTATTGATTTGGAAAAATGATCTTTTTGAAATTAAATAAGAAATAAATTTGCTTCAAATTGCTTCTTATTTCATGGTGATATCTCAATTAGTTCTTGAGATACGATCTTGTAAAGATTGTGTTTTATCAATAATAATTATTAATGATGCAGAGTTGGATTTAAAAAATCATGAGATCGAAGATAATAGGAAGGAAGAAATTATCTTTGAATCCTATAATCTAGATTAAATTTGCTTCAAAATGAACTTTATTTCATGGCGATATCTCAATTAGTTCTTGAGATACGATCTTGTAAAGATTATGTTTTATCAATAATAATTATTAATGATGCAGAGTTGGATTTAAAAAATCATGAGATCGAAGATAATAGGAAAGAAGAAATTATCTTTGAATCCTATAATCTAGATTAAATTTGCTTTAAAATGAACTTTATTTCATGGCATTATCTCAATTAGTTCTTGAGATACGATCTTGTAAAGATTATGTTTTATCAATAATAATTATTAATGATGCAGAGTTGGATTTAAAAAATCATGAGATCGAAGATAATAGGAAGGAAGAAATTATCTTTGAATCCTATAATCTAGATTAAATTTGCTTTAAAATGAACTTTATTTCATGGCGTTATCTCAATTAGTTCTTGAGATACGATCTTGTAAAGATTATGTTTTATCAATAATAATTATTAATGATGCAGAGTTGGATTTAAAAAATCATGAGATCGAAGATAATAGGAAAGAAGAAATTATCTTTAAATCCTATAATCTAGACTAAATTTGCTTTAAAATGAACTTTATTTCATGGCGATATCTCAATTAGTTCTTGAGATACGATCTTGTAAAGATTATGTTGTATCAATAATAATTATTAATGATGCAGAGTTGAATTTAAAAAATCATGAGATCGAAGATTATAGGAAAGAAGAAATTATCTTTAAATCCTATAATCTAGATTAAATTTGCTTCAAAATGAACTTTATTTCATGGCGTTATCTCAATTAGTTCTTGAGATACGATCTTGTAAAGATTATGTTGTATCAATAATAATTATTAATGATGCAGAGTTGAATTTAAAAAATCATGAGATCGAAGATTATAGGAAAGAAGAAATTATCTTTAAATCCTATAATCTAGATTAAATTTGCTTTAAAATGAACTTTATTTCATGGCGATATCTCAATTAGTTCTTGAGATACGATCTTGTAAAGATTATGTTTTATCAATAATAATTATTAATGACGCAGAGTTGGATTAAATAAATCATGAGATCGAAGATAATAGGAAAGAAGAAATTATCTTTAAATCCTATAATCTAGATTAAATTTGCTTCAAAATGAACTTTATTTCATGGCGATATCTCAATTAGTTCTTGAGATACGATCTTGTAAAGATTATGTTTTATCAATAATAATTATTAATGATGCAGAGTTGGATTTAAAAAATCATGAGATCGAAGATAATAGGAAGGAAGAAATTATCTTTGAATCCTATAATCTAGATTAAATTTGCTTTAAAATGAACTTTATTTCATGGCGTTATCTCAATTAGTTCTTGAGATACGATCTTGTAAAGATTATGTTTTATCAATAATAATTATTAATGATGCAGAGTTGGATTTAAAAAATCATGAGATCGAAGATAATAGGAAAGAAGAAATTATCTTTAAATCCTATAATCTAGACTAAATTTGCTTTAAAATGAACTTTATTTCATGGCGATATCTCAATTAGTTCTTGAGATACGATCTTGTAAAGATTATGTTGTATCAATAATAATTATTAATGATGCAGAGTTGAATTTAAAAAATCATGAGATCGAAGATTATAGGAAAGAAGAAATTATCTTTAAATCCTATAATCTAGATTAAATTTGCTTCAAAATGAACTTTATTTCATGGCGTTATCTCAATTAGTTCTTGAGATACGATCTTGTAAAGATTATGTTGTATCAATAATAATTATTAATGATGCAGAGTTGAATTTAAAAAATCATGAGATCGAAGATTATAGGAAAGAAGAAATTATCTTTAAATCCTATAATCTAGATTAAATTTGCTTTAAAATGAACTTTATTTCATGGCGATATCTCAATTAGTTCTTGAGATACGATCTTGTAAAGATTATGTTTTATCAATAATAATTATTAATGACGCAGAGTTGGATTAAATAAATCATGAGATCGAAGATAATAGGAAAGAAGAAATTATCTTTAAATCCTATAATCTAGATTAAATTTGCTTCAAAATGAACTTTATTTCATGGCGATATCTCAATTAGTTCTTGAGATACGATCTTGTAAAGATTATGTTTTATCAATAATAATTATTAATGATGCAGAGTTGGATTTAAAAAATCATGAGATCGAAGATAATAGGAAGGAAGAAATTATCTTTGAATCCTATAATCTAGATTAAATTTGCTTTAAAATGAACTTTATTTCATGGCGTTATCTCAATTAGTTCTTGAGATACGATCTTGTAAAGATTATGTTTTATCAATAATAATTATTAATGATGCAGAGTTGGATTTAAAAAATCATGAGATCGAAGATAATAGGAAAGAAGAAATTATCTTTAAATCCTATAATCTAGACTAAATTTGCTTTAAAATGAACTTTATTTCATGGCGATATCTCAATTAGTTCTTGAGATACGATCTTGTAAAGATTATGTTGTATCAATAATAATTATTAATGATGCAGAGTTGAATTTAAAAAATCATGAGATCGAAGATTATAGGAAAGAAGAAATTATCTTTAAATCCTATAATCTAGATTAAATTTGCTTCAAAATGAACTTTATTTCATGGCGTTATCTCAATTAGTTCTTGAGATACGATCTTGTAAAGATTATGTTGTATCAATAATAATTATTAATGATGCAGAGTTGAATTTAAAAAATCATGAGATCGAAGATTATAGGAAAGAAGAAATTATCTTTAAATCCTATAATCTAGATTAAATTTGCTTTAAAATGAACTTTATTTCATGGCGATATCTCAATTAGTTCTTGAGATACGATCTTGTAAAGATTATGTTTTATCAATAATAATTATTAATGACGCAGAGTTGGATTAAATAAATCATGAGATCGAAGATAATAGGAAAGAAGAAATTATCTTTAAATCCTATAATCTAGATTAAATTTGCTTCAAAATGAACTTTATTTCATGGCGATATCTCAATTAGTTCTTGAGATACGATCTTGTAAAGATTATGTTTTATCAATAATAATTATTAATGATGCAGAGTTGGATTTAAAAAATCATGAGATCGAAGATAATAGGAAGGAAGAAATTATCTTTGAATCCTATAATCTAGATTAAATTTGCTTTAAAATGAACTTTATTTCATGGCGTTATCTCAATTAGTTCTTGAGATACGATCTTGTAAAGATTATGTTTTATCAATAATAATTATTAATGATGCAGAGTTGGATTTAAAAAATCATGAGATCGAAGATAATAGGAAAGAAGAAATTATCTTTAAATCCTATAATCTAGACTAAATTTGCTTTAAAATGAACTTTATTTCATGGCGATATCTCAATTAGTTCTTGAGATACGATCTTGTAAAGATTATGTTGTATCAATAATAATTATTAATGATGCAGAGTTGAATTTAAAAAATCATGAGATCGAAGATTATAGGAAAGAAGAAATTATCTTTAAATCCTATAATCTAGATTAAATTTGCTTCAAAATGAACTTTATTTCATGGCGTTATCTCAATTAGTTCTTGAGATACGATCTTGTAAAGATTATGTTGTATCAATAATAATTATTAATGATGCAGAGTTGAATTTAAAAAATCATGAGATCGAAGATTATAGGAAAGAAGAAATTATCTTTAAATCCTATAATCTAGATTAAATTTGCTTTAAAATGAACTTTATTTCATGGCGATATCTCAATTAGTTCTTGAGATACGATCTTGTAAAGATTATGTTTTATCAATAATAATTATTAATGACGCAGAGTTGGATTAAATAAATCATGAGATCGAAGATAATAGGAAAGAAGAAATTATCTTTAAATCCTATAATCTAGATTAAATTTGCTTCAAAATGAACTTTATTTCATGGCGATATCTCAATTAGTTCTTGAGATACGATCTTGTAAAGATTATGTTTTATCAATAATAATTATTAATGATGCAGAGTTGGATTTAAAAAATCATGAGATCGAAGATAATAGGAAGGAAGAAATTATCTTTGAATCCTATAATCTAGATTAAATTTGCTTTAAAATGAACTTTATTTCATGGCGTTATCTCAATTAGTTCTTGAGATACGATCTTGTAAAGATTATGTTTTATCAATAATAATTATTAATGATGCAGAGTTGGATTTAAAAAATCATGAGATCGAAGATAATAGGAAAGAAGAAATTATCTTTAAATCCTATAATCTAGACTAAATTTGCTTTAAAATGAACTTTATTTCATGGCGATATCTCAATTAGTTCTTGAGATACGATCTTGTAAAGATTATGTTGTATCAATAATAATTATTAATGATGCAGAGTTGAATTTAAAAAATCATGAGATCGAAGATTATAGGAAAGAAGAAATTATCTTTAAATCCTATAATCTAGATTAAATTTGCTTCAAAATGAACTTTATTTCATGGCGTTATCTCAATTAGTTCTTGAGATACGATCTTGTAAAGATTATGTTGTATCAATAATAATTATTAATGATGCAGAGTTGAATTTAAAAAATCATGAGATCGAAGATTATAGGAAAGAAGAAATTATCTTTAAATCCTATAATCTAGATTAAATTTGCTTTAAAATGAACTTTATTTCATGGCGATATCTCAATTAGTTCTTGAGATACGATCTTGTAAAGATTATGTTTTATCAATAATAATTATTAATGACGCAGAGTTGGATTAAATAAATCATGAGATCGAAGATAATAGGAAAGAAGAAATTATCTTTAAATCCTATAATCTAGATTAAATTTGCTTCAAAATGAACTTTATTTCATGGCGATATCTCAATTAGTTCTTGAGATACGATCTTGTAAAGATTATGTTTTATCAATAATAATTATTAATGATGCAGAGTTGGATTTAAAAAATCATGAGATCGAAGATAATAGGAAAGAAGAAATTATCTTTAAATCCTATAATCTAGACTAAATTTGCTTTAAAATGAACTTTATTTCATGGCGATATCTCAATTCGTTCTTGAGATACGATCTTGTAAAGATTATGTTTTATCAATAATAATTATTAATGATGCAGAGTTGGATTTAAAAAATCATGAGATCGAAGATAATAGGAAGGAAGATAGTATCTTTGAATCCTATAATTTAGATTAAATTTGCTTTAAAACGAATTTTATTTCATGGCGATATCTCAATTCCTTCTTGAGATACGATCTTGTAAAGATGATGTTATATCAATAATAATTAATAATGATGAAACAAATCATGACTCATAGATTTATAGATTTAAAAAACCGATCTTTGGTGCATTAAATATTAAATAAATTTGTTTCAAATTGCTTCTTATTTCATGGCGATATCTCAATTAGTTCTTGAAATATGATTTTTTGAAAATTACTTGATTTTTGTCTAAAATATATAATTAACGTAATATTTACGAGATTATATTTATTGACTTTCAGAAGAAAATTGTTGAAAATGTCAAAATATCTTTTTTTTTAATTGGAATTATGGAAATTTATAGGATGCACTTAAAGTATGAATGACACTTTTGTTCTTCAATATTGCAAACAAAATTTTACAAAAGCTTGTGTTCAGTCAAATTGACGTTTCAAATTTCATGTTAATCCAAGAATTACTTTTAAAATCAACTTTATACTTAATAAATATCCTGTATATTACATTTGGATGTTCTGTAACATACAGGTGTCCCGTTACATACTTCATTTTTTTTGTATTATTTAGTAACACAATTTAAGTTGAGTTCACAAGTTTATATCTCAAAAATGAATTGATATTCATGTACGGTTTTATTCCCAAAGAAGTGTATACCTTCCTTAAAAATGAGAAAAAAATCATTAAGATATCTTAAGAATGCGATTTTTAGCGATTTTTCAAAAATGATAATCAAAATTTTAATTTTAAGAAATGCTTCAAATTTAGGTTGAGTTCAGAGCTTGATATCTCAAAAACGAATTGAGATACTCACGCAAAATTTTGTTCCCGGAAAAATGTGTACTTTCTTTGATAAATCACATAAAATTTCATTAAGATATCTTAAGAATTCGATTTTTTGAGGTTTTTTAAAAATGTTAAGGGAATTTTTGATTTTACGAAATTCCTCAAATTTAAGTTGAGTTCAGAACTTGATATTTCAAAAACGAATTAAGATACTCATGCGTGATTTTGTTAAATCATAAAAGATGTTATCAAGTTATCTAAAAAATCGAATTCTAAATTCGATTTTTGATACGATTTTTCAAAAATAGCATTGACCCATAATTCCAGAATTTCAAAAGTTTTTAGTTTAACGATCTTTCTATCTGGGTTTTAATCACTTCTTGTATCAAACAAAAATTGTTTGTACAAATCGTCATCATTCTTATTACACTGTTTGTGATATACAATCATATGTAATATATACGGGGTGTCCTATTTAACTTCACAAAACAGATTACTCCTAAAACTAGGTATATATTTTTCTTTTTAGTTTGGGGCAATTTTTTGGTGGAAGAAGCCGTTCATTAATGCCAGTATTCGTCGTGGCGTTGAGTTTCCTTGACGCTCTTTAACCATTGCAGTTGCATGAAAACCGTATGAATATTGGTCGCGGATTCTTCCTCAATATTATTTGATTACTATCTTCTAGATATAAGTCCGTGTAAAAGTCAAGGTCCCTCACTTTATCAGTGTAATCTCTCCTTCCGGGTTTGGGGATAAAGACTACCTTCACTTCTCTCCAGGCTAAGGGAACATAGCGGAATGCTAAGCAACCTCTGTAATATATATTTAACAGATTTTCGTGCTCTTTTTCATGTTCATCCACAGCTACAGTCACCTTTGGAACATCAGCATCGCTGCTTCCACCTTCCCTTCTTCTTTTTCTTCTTCATTTTTATAAACTATCGCCATTAATCAGTGCTAGTAATAGCTCAAACGATACGATTTGGCCACTCACTTGTCAATATCTTATTGGAGGGTCCCGAAGAAGAGTACCTGCCCTTGGTCATCTGCGTGGTGGAACAGACATTAGTTAATCCTTAGATGCCTATTTTGGTTTTGTAGCATTTTTATTGCCAGGTTTTTATCTTCCACACCCTCATCAGGTTCTTTTCCATAATCTTAGCTTGGTGAACTTCGGTAGCCGGTCAGCCCGCACCACAGGAAGATTTGCACCTTCCCATGGTTCTGGCCGACCTACTGTCTCTATTAATCATTTCAAGTCCTCCTCGGTATTACAAACAACTCTCAGGGTCTCGCCATGATACGTTATAGACTCAAAAGTTGGTGGAATTATTGATCACAAACGAGTTTATTTTGAATGTCTCCTTTCAAACCGGATCAAATTTTATCTGGAACTTTTTTTAGTTCGATGTTAAATGGAACAGCCTGTATACATATACAGGCTGATTAAAAAACCGCTCATGCACTTATAGAATAGGTAATATGTGAAAAATTAAGATGAATAGTCTTAATACGTTTAGGCTCTTAATGAGATATTAAAAAAAATACGAGAAGTTGACAATTTTATGAATTTCGTTGCTTTATAATATCTCAATAAAAAGGTGTATTCACTCTTCCATATGTCAAACATAGATACAATAGATAATAATGTTGTGGTTTTTGCGAGGTATTATCCATTCATTTTCTTGGTTATTCCCTGTGGACAGGGACAGACCAAAACCAAGCTTTTTGAAAGACGGAGGGAAAAGAAAACCAACTGACTGTGCGATTTGATTTTGCTAAAGCTACTTTCACCAGACTGACTCACCACACCAGATCCCGACAGACTGAAGCAATCCTGCACTGAAGCTAGCAATTCGCTCCTCAGAGAAGAAATTCGCAAAACGAGGAAGAATCTGGACCCAAAATAGAAATTCTAATATTCTGGCGTTGAATAACGAACACTATCCAGAAAACCAAGAACCTCTATGAGAACCAAAAAACGTCCACAACCTTACAGGATACAACCTTTCAGATGTAGAACGAGCAGTTTTAAGCAAAGGATTCAACTACGCCTTAACCCCTAAGACCATTCCAGAAGAAATCATTGCTAACGTAGAATCCAGCTTAACTTCAATGGAGAAACAAAAAGCCGAAATTTTAAGAATGGACATCTTCAGGATTTCATGTTCAGCCAAACCACCGAAGTCGAATTTGGATCCAAGTGAAATCCAGACCCTGAAGCAACCCAGAAACAACCACAACATCATCGTACTTACGACGAATAAAGGTAACGCTACAGTGGTGATGGACTCAGTGGACTACAAACACAAGATCATGGACTTGCTCGAAGATACGCTCTACAAATCAAGAGCAAGAGAACCTACAACTTACATGGAGAAGATAACCAAATCGAAAATAGAAGCATCTGCAATAAATTCGGAGATGAAGAAGACTCTAATCCCTCGAGAGGAATTATAACATAACAAGCCGACTCCTACGTACGAAATTCTGAACATTTCGTTCAAATCCTAGACAAAGCGACTAATCGATAAGAAGTCTCTCTATCCTAGTATCACCATCGAAGAGGCCCTTAAGTAGATCAGAGAAAACGAAGACTTGCCCAGTCATATTTTCTGTTTGACAACCAGATTTACAAGTAGATAGAAGGAGCAGCTATGAGTTCTTTACGTTACCCAGTCATCGCCAACCTGTTCATAATTTACCTCCAGAAGAAAATGTTAAGGGATATCAGATACTAACCAAAGTTATGTATCTGATACGTCGATAACATTTTCGTCATTTGGTCTTTTGGAAAAGAAAGGCTCCAAGAATTCCAAGGATATTTGAATACCATTCATTCAAAAATCCAGTTCACCACGGAAAGAGAAAAAAAGGGACAACTTCCTTTTCTCGACGTATTACTAAAAAAGTCCCTTATCAGCCTAAAACCTACCCACACGAACCGATACCTAAACCCTTCTTTCCATCATAATCCTTCACAGATCCAATCAATCGCCAACCCCCTAATCTCGACATTCGTTCGACGTACAGATAACGATAACAGATCTGAAGAAATGACGAAAATAACTTCGACGCTTGCTCAAAACGGCTATTCCAAATACATGGTGAAGAAAGATAATTCAAGCCGAAGAACCCACATTCACGAGAAGAGAGCAGAAGACCCAACGTTGTACTACTCTATATCAAAGAAACAACTAATTGCTATTATAAAGCACGATATCAAGCCGCTCTCAAGAATCCAAAGGCCGAATAAAATTGGAATATCTAGGAGTTTATTCCATCCCTTATGGCTCATGCGACAAGAACTACGTTTGACAGACCACCAAAAGAATAATCTCCAGAGTAGAAAAATACATGCTAAGCATCCGCAATAAATAGCTCACTTCTGCTCTCTTCCGCCACCATTTGGACATTTATTATCATCAATTTTGATGGTTGCAAAGAGATAGGTAATGTTGAAAAAACAGATTGATCCGAGAATCCATCGAAAATAATCGATAAGAGAGAAGATGCCCTGGAATTGTCAGCTGCGTGTAGAACGATCGTACAACACTCCAGACTCAGAGCAACTTTCCTGAGGTAAGAACCTCGTTCCAGCAATTGGCTGTTTAGTGACCTCTTCTCGCCAATAGATGACGACACCGAAGCCGTATTTAGCGGAAAGGTCCCAAAAACGTTAATCACCGGATGGCAGGTCGATAACCACCTACGACCAAGATGGCCTAATATAAAAAAAATATGAGTCAGAAAACCGGAGTACCTCAGTCTGTTAACAATGCACTGAAGATGCCAAGTGAGATCTTGGTGAAACGTCTGCCCCTATCCATAAGAAACAACTAAAAGGATTAACTTTTTTCTTCCCCCTCTATACCTTAATTAGGGTGTCGGGTTTCTCTATATCTTAGTTAGCCATTGCTTTTGCGTTTGTTTGTTAATTCCTCTTTTTTAAATAGCCGTTCTTCTCCTTCTTCCCATAATTTCCTTGGCCTTCCTCTCCTTCGCAGTCTTTGCATGCTTACTTCCTATATCTTCCGCGAGTTATAGATGCCCTCCTAAGGAATAAATGCCGAATAAGCATTTATTACAATATATAAACCCGAGCGCAACTACGAATGCCAGACTTAGCTACAATCGCGACGTCCCGCAATTCGTAAAATTCGATACTTAAATTTAAGAAACAACAAGTTAAAAAAGTTAAACAAACAAACAAAATATTAATAATTCATTTCAATTTATTGTAAAAGTTAAAAGTTAAAGTTATAATTAAATATTGTAGATTTAGTGTTAAAATTCAAATAAACTTTTTTTAAAAATTAAAATTCAAGACTGAATTTTAACTGGCGCAGTCAGTAGGATACTACAACGTATTCGCGAATAAAATCGTCGTGAATTCGCGGTCCGTTTTAACGGTTTGTGTACTGTTTTAAACAAACTAAGAACAATCGTGCCCACTTTATTGGACGAATTACTTAAATTCAAGGATATACCGGATATTGGTTCAGTTGAACATCAAGAACAAGAAGTTACACGATGGATAGTCTAAAAAACATCCTTCTCAATAATTTTGGCGATCAAAGAAGCGAACAATGCTTATTTGGAGATTTAGCAGCCTTGAAACCGCACCGAGGTGAAGCTCCTTACGCCTACGGAAAAAGAGTAAAAGATACCATGCAACTTTTACTGACTCAAGTAAAATTACGAGATAACGATGCGAATAGTCGTGCATTAAAAATGATGAATTATAAAAGTACGGCACTTGAAATATTTTTACAAGGTTTGTTCGAAATCGATACAAACATGGGAATTATGGTACAGGTAAAACAACCCGGAGACCTAGAAACAGCAATGAGTTATGCTGTTGAGGTAGAAAACTTCAATTACAGAGCGGGAAGACCAAATCATCCGCACAAAGTTGGGACTAAACAACAAATACAACCCCCACAAAAACCAACGTCGTCTCCTAGACAAATATTCGTGCCATATTATTCACCAATGCCATCATTTACACAACCCTTTCAAAATCCTAGAATGATGCTACCACAATCTGCTCCGAGACAATTTCTAAACCCACCTGGAAATTCATTTGGAAACTGGAACACAGCAGGTCGAGCACCACAACAGTTTGGAAGGCCACAACAATTTAATAACACCTTTGGTAATAAAATTCAACCGTTACCAAAACCAACACCCATGGATGTGGATACCTCTGCAATAAAGAGACCAGCAGAATCTAGCATCCTAAAAATACATAAAAAAACCTAGCAAGTTGTATTATCAAGAAACTTATCCAGAAGAACAATCTGATAATGAACTAATAGACAATTACGAAGGTTATTATTACGATCAACCTGAGTACTCTGAAGAAACCGATTCGAATAACGAATACAACGAAACTAACAAGCAAACAAACAACAATGAAGATGAGGTAAATTTTCATTCAAGAGGCCTCTATTACCCAGACACATAACGAAAAAGAAAACGGAATTAATCGAGTTAAATAACATTAGCAGTACTCTTCCACTTAAATTCTTGATAGATACAGGTTCTACTAAAACGTTAATAAATTCATTGATAAAAAATTTCAGAGATTTTGACATCATGTCACGATGACGCTATCTATGTAGAAATTCGATTTCAGTAAGAACTATGATGGTCTTATAGGAATGGATTTGTTACAAAAATTAAACGCAGTTTTAGACATTAGAAGAAGAAAATTAATTACAAAAAATACTCAAATCCCGATTCATTTCAAAGACAATAGAGTAGTATTAAATGCACTCGAATCAAACCCCGTACGCATACCCGTGAATCAGATGGACGGTATTGCTTACGTAGAAGAACGAGAGTTTATTCCGAACATAAAGATAAGAGACTCTGTAGTAAACATCGTAAACGGAGAAGCACTTGTTATGATAACTAATTATACAACGGAAAAAGTAGGTCTAATATTTTACGACAGAATGGAAGTTAATCATCTTGAAGATATTCAAGACCCATATAATTTTGAAACAGACATGGAAATAGATACCGAAATGTCTGAAGAAGAATTTAACACGATTTTAAAAGAAAACATCAAGAAACACTTGAATACAAAAGGAATGAGCTTAGAAGAAAAAGCTAGCATCCAAGTCCTCGTAGAAAAATATAAACATATATTTCACGCAGAAGGACAACGTTTAAGTTTTACGCATTGTATCAAACATAAATTAAATTTAAAGAATGATACTCCAATTTATGTCAAGATGTACAGACAATCACAAGATACAAAAACTGAAATTAAAAAGCAAGTATTTGAATTATTGGACCAAGACATTATTCAAGAAAGTATCTCACCTTGGAGTTGCCCAGTAAATATCGTTACAAAAACAGCGAATGGAAAAGTTAAGAAAAGAATGGTAATCGACTATAGAAGATTAAATGACCAGATAAGTATCCAATACCGAATATTGCGGATATTTTGGACAAATTAGGACGATGTCATTACTTTAGTAGTATAGATTTGGCATCTGGATATCACCAGATTGAGATGGACCCAAGTGACAGAGAAAAAACGGCGTTCTCTACAGAACAAGTCACTATGAATTCAAAAGAATGCCATTTGGTTTGAAAAACGCCCCGGCGACATTTCAACGAGTAATGGATAACATCTTTAGTTTACTTAGATGATATAATTGTATATTCAACATCATTGCAAGAACATGTAGTGAAACTTCAAAAAGTTTTCGACAAATTAGAAAAAGCGAATTTCAAGATTAAATTAGAAAAATGCGAGTTTTTAAGAAAAGAAATCAAGTATTTAGGACACCTAATAACAGAAGATGGAGTGAAACCAAACCCAGAGAAAGTACAAGCTATTCGAAATTACCCTCTACCTAAAACTCCGAAAGAAATCAAATCATTTTTAGGACTGGTAGGATGTTATAGAAAATTCATCAAAGATTACGCAGATATTACAAAACCATTCACTAAATGTTTAAGAAAAGGTGCAATTAACATTGCAGATCTTGCAAATCTGGACGAAGAAGATGCCCTTCGTTAAGATCAAACGATACAGGAAATTCAATCATCTCAAAATAAGATTAAAACCATTGTTGACAAACAGATTACTTTATCGATAAAAGCTTTGACAGAATTTAATGACTCAATAAAGATCATTAAATCAAATCAAGAAATCCTAACATCCAGAATACTACAGATGGGAGCTGCGATGAAGAACGTATCCTATTTCGCCTTGGAATCCCGAAAATTTATATCGATGCATGCTATCATTAATCAACTTATATTTATGATCGACAGAGTCAACAATATCTTATCTACTATAATAAATTTTATAGTATTCGCAAAGGCAGGTATATTCCATCCATCTATTCTAGACAAAAACACCTTACATCATGAATTAACTCATATTCAAGAACAGCTTATAGATGATAAATTACCAATAAGTCCAGATGAAGACAGCATGTACTACATTGAACAAATAATAACAGTTAAAGCGTTTATGAAAGATTTCAAGTTATATTATATTCTTATAATTCCTATCGTTGAAAAGTTACCCTATTCCTTATATCAATTGTTTCCACTTCCGAGAAGATATAATTTATCCACCTTTGCTTCGATAACTCCAAAAACTCCATATTTAGCAATCAATAATGAAAAATTAATAGCTACTCATGCGGCATGCAAAGAAGTATTACCATCAGAATTTATATGTTATGAGACAAGTCATCATATCAGCCTTGAAGAAACTCCATGCGAAGTACGACTGATACTTATTATGGGACAATATGAAAATTGCGAGACAAGAATGGACGAAATAACAACCCCACGAATAATAAGAATAACAGACGATCGATGGCTTATCACAACATCCACGCCTCAGAAAGTAAAGAAGGATTTGAAATACTAAATGGTACCTACACCATCAAAATAACACCAGGATGTTTCCTACAAATTAGGGCTGCCACACTGAAAGCATACCAATCTCGACCAATCACCGAAAAAGTAATCAAGATACCACACCTGAAAATAACTGATATACCTGAACAAAAATTAGCTTGGAATGGAGAAATAGAGAAACTTAAAGAAGTCCAAGATAGTAAAGTTCAAGATGTCATTGGAGAATTCAAAAAACTATCCGAAGATATGAAGAGAATCGAAGAACCATATCTACACGAAAGACCAATCACGATATGGACCATCTTATTATATTGCTTAATTGTATTTCTGATTGCAGGGTTTATAATTAAGAAAACTTACAGAAAGAAAACGTTTAAACCATCAAAAGAAGAACCACTCAAAGGAAACTTAGGAAAACAAACATGGTCATTTTAAGAAAAATTCCAGGTTATGTTTCCCTCTTCGGCGGGAGGAGTTATAGATGCCCTCCTAAGGAATAAATGCCGAATAAGCATTTATTACAATATATATAAACCCGAGCGCAACTACGAACGCCAGACTTAGCTACAATCGCGACGTCCCGCAATTCGTAAAATTCGATACTTAGATTTAAGAAACAACAAGTTAAAAAAGTTAAACAAACAAACAAAATATTAATAATTCATTTTAATTTATTGTAAAAGTTAAAAGTTAAAGTTATAATTAAATATTGTAGATTTAGTGTTAAAATTCAAATAAACTTTTTTTAAAAATTAAAATTCAAGACTCTGAATTTTAACTCGCGTTTGTGCGCTTTGTTCCATTCTTTGTATATGTCCCCATCTCTTGGTTCCTTATATAATCTATAAGTAACTCCTAAGTACTTATCACTTCGTTTCTTATACGTATCTTCATTATTAGTCTTACTTCTCCAATACTTCATTCCAAATTTGTGTATTGGGATCATCATCCCCAATTCCCTTTCCATCGGCATCCATTCTTCTTTCCCTATTCAAGTTATAACCTTCATTCAGTAGTTCCTGGAAGTATTCCTTCTATCTCTCCATCCCATCATCTACATTCATTAATATTTGCCATTTTTATCTGTTATCATACATTCTTTCCTCTTCCCCTGTCTCAGACTTTGCCTTATCTCTACCATAGTAGTCGTCATTTTATACTTCCATTGGTGTGTCAAGTTTCTCAGTGTTGTTTGAATTTGCACCGTTTATCTTCACCTTTAAATACTTCACCATCACTCCGTTTCCCTTAAATATCTCTTCCTTGGTTCTCCTTCTCATTTAATATTGTATCTCATCATCTATATAAACTTGTCGTCCTCTCAATTTGTTTTTATTCTTCTTTCTTGCCATTTTATCCTCGATCGTTTCCCCTCTATCACTTTATGTTTTGAGATACAAGCCTTTTGAAAGTGAAATGTGTCAAATTTGAATTAATATTTATATGCATTCTTGGAAAAATTTAAAATGAGCTTTTCTTGAAAAGATTCTTTCTATCATTATCAATTTTTGAGGTATAATCCTCTCATTCTCATGTATGAGTATACCTAATACACTTTGTGTATACAGGGTGACAAGCAAGCTATATTACGTTGATGTAAGCCAAGATATGTACTGCTTGGCAAATCTATTTTGGCTGGTCAAGATGAAATTACGCTGTATATGCTAAAATTTTGACGAGCACTGTATCTATCTAACCATTATCGTCACGAGATTGCACATCCTTCTTTTACAGAACTGACCGACTAAAATAGATTTGCCAAGCTTTAAGTCTGTATTAACTAGATAATTGATGTATTACATAATCTTCCCTTAAAGAGACAATGAAACGAGTGACATTGCCAATTCATTAATTAAAACCAAGAATTAACCATAACTTTTGAGAAACGCTGTATACGATCACATTTTTTTTTAATTTTCTCTTAATCTTTCTCATTTTTGTTAAAGCGGCGGCCTCTCCAACCTCCTCTACCACATATCCCTCCCAGAAACACCACAACAACGCTCAAAAAAGAAATCTCAAGACCCAACAAGCGTTTTAATCCGAATTTATGGCCCAACCCACGGAGATCGCGGAATCGAGCACATGATAACCGAAAGCGTCATATTCACATTACTCTCAGAGCGAGGTTTAGGCCCAAAACTTTACGGCTTATTCCCAGGGGGGCGCATCGAACAATACATAAACGCGCGCCCTCTACAAACCCGCGAACTTTCCGACCCAAAATTAACCCACCTCATCGCCAAAAAAATGGCTTCGATACATTCCATGGAAGTTCCACTTCAAAAAGAACCGGGTTGGTTATGGGAGACGATAGATAAATGGTTAAAACGAACCGATTTGATTTTAAATAGCGATAAAGTCCCGGGGTTCGCGAAAATTTTAACCTCGATTGATTATAAAGAGGAAGTGGGTTGGTTAAAAAAGAGAATTGACGCGGAGAATTGTCCGGTTGTTTTTTGCCACAACGATATGCAAGAGGGGAATATTTTGATAAAACAAGACGAGAATGATAATGAAGGGGACGTGAAATTAGTTTTAATCGACTTTGAATATTGTTCGTATAATTACCGATCGTACGATTTAGCCAATCATTTTATTGAGTATACGTATGATTATACGGAGGAATCCCCGCCTTTATTTAAAGAGACTTTAGAGAATTACCCCACCGTTCAACAACGATTAGCTTTTATTAATTCGTACTTAGAAGAGACGAGGAAAAAAGAGGATCCGCAAAAAATTTTGAAGGAAGTTCACACGTTTACGATGGCCACACATTTTTTTTGGTGCTTATGGAGTATCGTTAACACGGAGATGGACGTGATTCCTTTCGGATATTGGGTAAAATTTAACGAATTTAGCGCCAGTAATGTAATAATGAGGGTTTTTTGACCAGAAATGTTGTTAAGGCGGGAAAAAAATTGCGCGGGAAATTTAAAATTTAAAAAAATTGCGCGGGTAATTTGAAATTTTTTAAAATTTGCGCAGGAAATTTGAAATTTTTAAAAATTTGCGCGGGAAATTTGAAATTAAAAAAAAATTGGGCGGGAAATTTAAAATTTAAAAAAAAACCCGCTAATTAATTGTGGATGGGGGCGGAATTATAGTTTTAGTTGTTAATTCGTGTAGCGGCATCTAGCGGAGACATCAAAAAGCTTATATAACACTTTTTTTGATTATTGGGTGCTTACCAATGTCCTTAAAGCGTATTATACCAGGTTGGAAAGAGACTGAAAAACGCGTTTTGAAGGGTAAGGAGGGAATACCGTCACGAGTTACGTAGGAGTGGGAGTTAGGTCCATTACTATCATCTTTTAGTTGAATTTATCTTATAGATAAATCCATCCACTAGCCAATCAAAATGTGACACTCAGAAGATGATAGTAACGAGCTTTACTATCTCAAGTTATTTCAGAGATAAATAATCCCTGAGATATTCAAAGACTGTAATGATATTTGGGTTAAATTTTTAAATTAGTAACCATATAGCTAAAAGGCCTAATATTTTGGCATTTTAACTAATTTTAACCACAAATGACATCGCTGAACTTAATTGAAATTTTTCTAATATTTTGTATAAATTTAAAAATTCTTTAAAAACCGGTTTTTTGGAAAATTGTTACGAAACTACTTTTAATTACTAATTGGAGCATCTACTTTCTAAATGTGAAGTCAATTTGAATCTATCTCACTTAGTTCTTGAAATATAAGCTGCTGAACTTAATTGGGATTCTTCCGATATTTTGTATAAATTTAAAAATTCCTGAAAAATCGATTTTTTGAAAAATTGTTATAAAATTACTTCCAATTACTGATTGGAGCATCTACTTTCTAAAAGTGAAGTCAATTTGAAAATATCTCACTTAGTTCTTGAGATATAAGTTGCTGAACTTCATTGGGATTCTTCCGATATTTTGTATAAATTTAAAAATTCCTGAAAAATTGTTTTTTTGACAAATTGTTATAAAATTACTTTCAATTACTAATTGGAGTTTCTGCTTTCTAAAAGTGAAGTCAATTTGAAAATATCTCACTTAGTTCTTGAGATATAAGCTGCTGAGCTTAAATGGGATTCTTCCGATATTTTGTATAAATTTAGAAATTCTTGAATAATCGATTTTTTGAAAAATTGTTATAAAATTACTTTCAATTACTAATTGGAGTTTCTGCTTTCTAAAAGTGAAGTCAATTTGAAAATATCTCACTTAGTTCTTGAGATATAAGCTGCTGAGCTTAAATGGGATTCTTCCGATATTTTGTATAAATTTAGAAATTCTTGAATAATCGATTTTTTGAAAAATTGTTATAAAATTACTTTCAATTACTAATTGGAGCTTCTGCTTTCTAAAAGTGAAGTCAATTTGAAAATATCTCACTTAGTTCTTGAGATATAAGCTGCTGAGCTTAAATGGGATTCTTCCGATATTTTGTATAAATTTAGAAATTCTTGAATAATCGATTTTTTGAAAAATTGTTATAAAATTACTTTCAATTACTAATTGGAGTTTCTGCTTTCTAAAAGTGAAGTCAATTTGAAAATATCTCACTTAGTTCTTGAGATATAAGCTGCTGAGCTTAAATGGGATTCTTCCGATATTTTGTATAAATTTAGAAATTCTTGAATAATCGATTTTTTGAAAAATTGTTATAAAATTACTTTCAATTACTAATTGGAGCTTCTGCTTTCTAAAAGTGAAGTCAATTTGAAAATATCTCACTTAGTTCTTGAGATATAAGCTGCTGAGCTTAAATGGGATTCTTCCGATATTTTGTATAAATTTAGAAATTCTTGAATAATCGATTTTTTGAAAAATTGTTATAAAATTACTTTCAATTACTAATTGGAGTTTCTGCTTTCTAAAAGTGAAGTCAATTTGAAAATATCTCACTTAGTTCTTGAGATATAAGCTGCTGAGCTTAAATGGGATTCTTCCGATATTTTGTATAAATTTAGAAATTCTTGAATAATCGATTTTTTGAAAAATTGTTATAAAATTACTTTCAATTACTAATTGGAGTTTCTGCTTTCTAAAAGTGAAGTCAATTTGAAAATATCTCACTTAGTTCTTGAGATATAAGTTGCTGAACTTCATTGGGATTCTTCCGATATTTTGTATAAATTTAAAAATTCCTGAAAAATTGGTTTTTTGACAAATTGTTATAAAATTACTTTCATTTACTAATTGGAGCATCTACTTTCTAAAAGTGAAGGCAATTTGAAAATATCTCACTTAGTTCTTGAGATATAAGTTGCTGAACTTCATTTGGATTCTTTCGATATTTCGTATAAATTTTCGATTTTTTGAAAAATTGTTATGAAATTACTTTCATTTACTAATTGGAGCATCTACTTTCTAAAAGTGAAGGCAATTTGAAAATATCTCACTTGGTTCTTGAGATATAAACTGCTGAACTTAATTGGGATTCTTCCGATATTTCGTATAAATTTAAAAATTCCTGAAAAATCGATTTTTTGAAAAATTGTTATGAAATTACTTTCAATTACTAAATGGAGCATCTACTTTCTTAAAGTGAAGGCAATTGGAAAATATCTCACTTAGTTTTTGAGATATAAACTGCTGAACTTAATTGGGATTTTTCCGTTATTTTGTATAAATTTAAAAATTCCTGAAAAATTGGTTTTTTGACAAATTGTTATAAAATTACTTTCAATTACTAATTGGAGCATCTACTTTCAAAAAGTGAAGTCAATTTGAAAATATCTCACTTAGTTCTTGAGATATAAGTTGCTGAACTTCATTGGGATTCTTCCGATATTTTGTATAAATTTAAAAATTCCTGAAAAATCGATTTTTTGAAAAATTGTTATGAAATTACTTTCATTTACTAATTGGAGCATCTACTTTCTAAAAGTGAAGGCAATTTGAAAATATCTCACTTGGTTCTTGAGATATAAACTACTGAACTTAATTGGGATTCTTCCGATATTTCGTATAAATTTAAAAATTCCTGAAAAATTGTTTTTTTGAAAAATTTTTATAAAATTACTTTCAATTACTAATTGGAGCATCTACTTTCTAAAAGTGAAGTCAATTTGAAAATACCTCACTTAGTTCTTGAGATATAAGTTGCTGAACTTCATTGGGATTCTTCCGATATTTTGTATAAATTTAAAAATTCCTGAAAAATTGTTTTTTTGACAAATTGTTATAAAATTACTTTCAATTACTAATTGGAGCTTCTACTTTCTAAAAGTGAAGTCAATTTGAAAATATCTCACTTAGTTCTTGAGATATAAGTTGCTGAACTTCATTGGGATTCTTCCGATATTTCGTATAAATTTAAAAATTCCTGAAAAATTGTTTTTTTGAAAAATTTTTATAAAATTACTTTCAATTACTAATTGGAGCATCTACTTTCTAAAAGTGAAGTCAATTTGAAAATACCTCACTTAGTTCTTGAGATATAAGTTGCTGAACTTCATTGGCATTCTTCCGATATTTTGTATAAATTTAAAAATTCCTGAAAAATTGGTTTTTTGACAAATTGTTATAAAATTACTTTCATTTACTAATTGGAGCATCTACTTTCTAAAAGTGAAGGCAATTTGAAAATATCTCACTTAGTTCTTGAGATATAAGTTGCTGAACTTTATTGGGATTCTTCCGATATTTGGTATAAATTTAAAAATTCCTGAAAAATTGGTTTTTTGACAAATTGTTATAAAATTACTTTCAATTACTAATTGGAGCATCTACTTTCTAAAAGTGAAGTCAATTTGAAAATATCTCACTTAGTTCTTGAGATATAAGTTGCTGAACTTTATTGGGATTCTTCCGATATTTTGTATAAATTTAAAAATTCCTGAAAAATTGGTTTTTTGACAAATTGTTATAAAATTACTTTCAATTACTAATTGGAGCATCTACTTTCTAAAAGTGAAGTCAATTTGAAAATATCTCACTTAGTTCTTGAGATACAAGCTGCTGAGCTTAAATGGGATTCTTCCGATATTTTGTATAAATTTAAAAATTCCTGAAAAATTGGTTTTTTGACAAATTGTTATAAAATTACTTTCAATTACTAACTGGAGCATCTACTTTCTAAAAGTGAAGTCAATTTGAAAATATCTCACTTAGTTCTTGAGATACAAGCTGCTGAGCTTAAATGGGATTCTTCCGATATTTTGTATAAATTTAAAAATTCCTGAAAAATTGGTTTTTTGACAAATTGTTATAAAATTACTTTCAATTACTAACTGGAGCATCTACTTTCTAAAAGTGAAGTCAATTTGAAAATATCTCACTTAGTTCTTGAGATACAAGCTGCTGAGCTTAAATGGGATTCTTCCGATATTTTGTATAAATTTAAAAATTCCTGAAAAATTGGTTTTTTGACAAATTGTTATAAAATTACTTTCAATTACTAACTGGAGCATCTACTTTCTAAAAGTGAAGTCAATTTGAAAATATCTCACTTAGTTCTTGAGATATAAGTTGCTGAACTTCATTGGGATTCTTCCGATATTTTGTATAAATTTAAAAATTCCTGAAAAATTGGTTTTTTGACAAATTGTTATAAAATTACTTTCATTTACTAATTGGAGCATCTACTTTCTAAAAGTGAAGGCAATTTGAAAATATCTCACTTAGTTCTTGAGATATAAGTTGCTGAACTTCATTTGGATTCTTTCGATATTTCGTATAAATTTAAAAATTCCTGAAAAATCGATTTTTTGAAAAATTGTTATGAAATTACTTTCATTTACTAATTGGAGCATCTACTTTCTAAAAGTGAAGTCAATTTGAAAATATCTCACTTAGTTCTTGAGATATAAGTTGCTGAACTTTATTGGGATTCTTCCGATATTTTGTATAAATTTAAAAATTCCTGAAAAATTGGTTTTTTGACAAATTGTTATAAAATTACTTTCAATTACTAATTGGAGCATCTACTTTCTAAAAGTGAAGTCAATTTGAAAATATCTCACTTAGTTCTTGAGATACAAGCTGCTGAGCTTAAATGGGATTCTTCCGATATTTTGTATAAATTTAAAAATTCCTGAAAAATTGGTTTTGTGACAAATTGTTATAAAATTACTTTCAATTACTAACTGGAGCATCTACTTTCTAAAAGTGAAGTCAATTTGAAAATATCTCACTTAGTTCTTGAGATACAAGCTGCTGAGCTTAAATGGGATTCTTCCGATATTTTGTATAAATTTAAAAATTCCTGAAAAATTGGTTTTTTGACAAATTGTTATAAAATTACTTTCAATTACTAACTGGAGCATCTACTTTCTAAAAGTGAAGTCAATTTGAAAATATCTCACTTAGTTCTTGAGATACAAGCTGCTGAGCTTAAATGGGATTCTTCCGATATTTTGTATAAATTTAAAAATTCTTGAAAAATTGGTTTTTTGACAAATTGTTATAAAATTACTTTCAATTACTAACTGGAGCATCTACTTTCTAAAAGTGAAGTCAATTTGAAAATATCTCACTTAGTTCTTGAGATATAAGCTGCTGAACTTATTTGGGATTCTTCCGATATTTTGTATAAATTTAAAAATTCCTGAAAAATTGGTTTTTTGACAAATTGTTATAAAATTACTTTCAATTACTAATTGGAGTTTCTACTTTCTAAAAGTGAAGTCAATTTGAAAATATCTCACTTAGTTCTTGAGATATAAACTGCTGAACTTAACTGGGATTCTTCCGATATTTTGTATAAATTTAAAAATTCTTGAAATATCGATTTTTTGAAAAATTTTTATAAAATTACTTTCAATTACTAATTGGAGCATCTACTTTCTAAAAGTGAAGTCAATTTGAAAATATCTCACTTAGTTCTTGAGATATAAGTTGCTGAACGTCATTGGGATTCTTCCGATATTTTGTATAAATTTAAAAATTCTTGAAAAATTGGTTTTTTGACAAATTGTTATAAAATTACTTTCAATTACTAATTGGAGCATCTACTTTCTAAAAGTGAAGTCAATTTGAAAATATCTCACTTAGTTCTTGAGATATAAGTTGCTGAACGTCATTGGGATTCTTCCGATATTTTGTATAAATTTAAAAATTCTTGAAAAATTGGTTTTTTGACAAATTGTTATAAAATTACTTTCAATTACTAACTGGAGCATCTACTTTCTAAAAGTGAAGTCAATTTGAAAATATCTCACTTAGTTCTTGAGATATAAGCTGCTGAACTTATTTGGGATTCTTCCGATATTTTGTATAAATTTAAAAATTCCTGAAAAATTGGTTTTTTGACAAATTGTTATAAAATTACTTTCAATTACTAATTGGAGTTTCTACTTTCTAAAAGTGAAGTCAATTTGAAAATATCTCACTTAGTTCTTGAGATATAAACTGCTGAACTTAACTGGGATTCTTCCGATATTTTGTATAAATTTAAAAATTCTTGAAATATCGATTTTTTGAAAAATTTTTATAAAATTACTTTCAATTACTAATTGGAGCATCTACTTTCTAAAAGTGAAGTCAGTTTGAAAATATCTCACTTAGTTCTTGAGATATAAGCTGCTGAACTTAACTTGGATTCTTCCGATATTTTGTATAAATTTAAAAATTCCCGAAAAATTGTTTTTTTGACAAATTGTTATAAAATTACTTTCAATTACTAATTGGAGCATCTACTTTCTAAAAGTGAAGTCAATTTGAAAATATCTCACTTAGTTCTTGAGATATAAGTTGCTGAACGTCATTGGGATTCTTCCGATATTTTGTATAAATTTAAAAATTCTTGAAAAATTGGTTTTTTGACAAATTGTTATAAAATTACTTTCAATTACTAATTGGAGCATCTACTTTCTAAAAGTGAAGTCAATTTGAAAATATCTCACTTAGTTCTTGAGATATAAACTGCTGAACTTAACTGGGATTCTTCCGATATTTTGTATAAATTTAAAAATTCTTGAAATATCGATTTTTTGAAAAATTTTTATAAAATTACTTTCAATTACTAATTGGAGCATCTACTTTCTAAAAGTGAAGTCAGTTTGAAAATATCTCACTTAGTTCTTGAGATATAAGCTGCTGAACTTAACTTGGATTCTTCCGATATTTTGTATAAATTTAAAAATTCCTGAAAAATCGATTTTTTGAAAAATTGTTATGAAATTACTTTCAATTACTAATTGGAGCATCTACTTTCTAAAAGTGAAGTCAGTTTGAAAATATCTCACTTAGTTCTTGAGATATAAGCTGCTGAACTTAACTTGGATTCTTCCGATATTTTGTATAAATTTAAAAATTCCCGAAAAATTGGTTTTTTGACAAATTGTTATAAAATTACTTTCAATTACTAATTGGAGCATCTACTTTCTAAAAGTGAACTCAATTTGAAAATATCTCACTTAGTTCTTGAGATATAAACTGCTGAACTTAACTGGGATTCTTCCGATATTTTGTATAAATTTAAAAATTCTTGAAATATCGATTTTTTGAAAAATTTTTATAAAATTACTTTCAATTACTAATTGGAGCATCTACTTTCTAAAAGTGAAGTCAGTTTGAAAATATCTCACTTAGTTCTTGAGATATAAGCTGCTGAACTTAACTTGGATTCTTCCGATATTTTGTATAAATTTAAAAATTCCCGAAAAATTGGTTTTTTGACAAATTGTTATAAAATTACTTTCAATTACTAATTGGAGCATCTACTTTCTAAAAGTGAAGTCAATTTGAAAGTATCTCACTTAGTTCTTGAGATATAAGTTGCTGAACTTCATTGGGATTCTTCCGATATTTTGTATAAATTTTAAAATTCCTGAAAAATTGGTTTTTTGACAAATTGTTATAAAATTACTTTCAATTACTAATTGGAGCATCTACTTTCTAAAAGTGAAGTCAATTTGAAAATATCTCACTTAGTTCTTGAGATACAAGCTGCTGAGCTTAAATGGGATTCTTCCGATATTTGGTATAAATTTAAAAATTCCTGAAAAATTGGTTTTTTGACAAATTGTTATAAAATTACTTTCAATTACTAATTGGAGCATCTACTTTCTAAAAGTGAAGTCAATTTGAAAATATCTCACTTAGTTCTTGAGATATAAGTTGCTGAACGTCATTGGGATTCTTCCGATATTTGGTATAAATTTAAAAATTCCTGAAAAATTGATTTTTTGACAAATTGTTATAAAATTACTTTCAATTACTAATTGGAGCATCTACTTTCTAAAAGTGAAGTCAATTTGAAAATATCTCACTTAGTTCTTGAGATACAAGCTGCTGAGCTTAAATGGGATTCTTCCGATATTTGGTATAAATTTAAAAATTCCTGAAAAATTGGTTTTTTGACAAATTGTTATAAAATTACTTTCAATTACTAATTGGAGCATCTACTTTCTAAAAGTGAAGTCAATTTGAAAATATCTCACTTAATTCTTGAGATATAAGCTGCTGAGCTTAAATGGGATTCTTCCGATATTTTGTATAAATTTAAAAATTCCTGAAAAATTGGTTTTTTGACAAATTGTTATAAAATTACTTCCAATTACTAATTGGAGTTTCTACTTTCTAAAAGTGAAGTCAATTTGAAAATATCTCACTTAGTTCTTGAGATATAAGCTGCTGAGCTTAAATGGGATTTTTCCAATATTTTGAATAAATTTAAAAATTCTTGAAAAATTGATTTTTTGGAAAATTGTTACGAAATTACTTTCAATTAGTAATTGAGGCATCTACTTTCCAAACCTGGTACAATACGCTTTACGGACCTTGGGTGCTTAAATCGTATAGCGGCATCTAGCGGAGATATCATAAAGCTTATATAACACATTTTTTCGCTTATTAGGTGCTTAAATCGCATAGCGGCATCTAGCGGAGATATTATAAAGCTTATACAACATTTTTTTTTGATTATTACATGCATATTTTGTGTAACGACATCTAGCGGAGACATTAAAAAGCTTATATAACACATTTTTTCGCTTATTAGGTGCTTAAATCGCATAGCGGCATCTAGCGAAGATATCATAAAGTTTATACAACATTTTTTTTTGATTATTACATGCATATTTTGTGTAACGACGTCTAGCGGAGACATTAAAAAGCTTATATAACACATTTTTTCGCTTATTAGGTGCTTAAATCGCATAGCGGCATCTAGCGGAGATATCATAAAGCTTATACAACATTTTTTTTTATTATTACATGCATATTTTGTGTAACGACATCTAGCGGAGACATTAAAAAGCTTATATAACACATTTTTTCGCTTATTAGGTGCTTTAATCGTATAGCGGCATCTAGCGGAGGCATTAAAAAGCTTATACAACATTTTTTTGATTATTAGATGCTTAAATCGTATAGCGGCATCTAGCGGAGTTATCATAAAGCTTATACAACATTTTTTTTTTTGATTATTAGATGCATATTTTGTATAACGGCATCTAGCGGAGACATCAATGGGCTTATATAACTCATTTTTTCGCTTATTTGGTGCTTAAATCGTATAGCGGCATCTAGCCGAGGCATTAAAAAGCTTATACAACATTTTTTTAGATCATTAGATGCATATTTTGTGTAGCGACATCTAGCGGAGACATTAAAAAGCTTAAATAACCCTTTTTTTGATTAATATTTGACAACATCGTCTTAAAATCATCTTAATTTAACTTTTTAAACTTTTTATGTGCCATAAACTTAAAAATTAATCCTCTAAATGACGCTATACGAAATAATCAACCAACAACTCACGATTTCATGACATAATCTTTCAAATTTCTCCCCTAGATTGTGTTACACGAAATAGGCAACTAATTATCCAAAAAAAAAGCGTTTTAAAAACATTTTATTTTAAATTTTTAAATTTCCCGCGCAACTTCAAAAAGTCCTCATTATTATATCACTACCATAACATTGTATTAATTAAATTATTTTTTTCGATTTTAGGAGTATGCAGTTTCGAGGATGAACGGTTATTTAAGGACCAAAGAGGATTTTAAGCCTTCTTCAATCTCGGTGAAGCGAAAATCGTCCGAGATGGAGTCTTAATGATAAATGCTTTGATAAAATTGCGATAATAATCTAATTGATTCATTTGATTCGTTTTGCTTTGTTTTATTATTTTTTAAATTTTGTTTTTTGTTTTAATATTATTATTTTTTTTTTATAGAATAATAAATTTTGAAATTCCAATCCGATTTTGAGACCGTCGAAGACTGACTACAGCGACGGGGCTTTCCCGATTTTTTTTAAACGATTATGACCTAAACACGTTGTACTTATTGATAGATTAATAAAAATCGATTTGTTGAAATTTTTTGTCTCTTATTTTGTGGGTTAATTAATTAATTAATTGTTGTTATAAAATTTTGTTTTCTACAAAACAAAGGAACAATTCTACGAAGAAATTTTTTTTTAAATGTTCTGATGGTGGATTTTAATAAGCTACGATTAAATATAATGTTTATAATTAAAATGTACGTGTCATGTTGCAAAACAAAGCGTGTATTATTAACTAAAACGTCCTTGTAAATATTCGCAGTGCCACATAATTATGAGAGTTGTTGCAATAATCTTGTTGAAGTTAAATTTAATCAGAAAAGATAACGTCTAATTAAAAATACGAATTCATTTTTATGATTATTTAAATTTTCCATTTTTTTTTTTCACGACACTTATTAATTTTAATCAAATTTTAAAAATGAGGTTAAGACACAAATTTTTGCATGTAAATGATATGAACGCATTATGTTTGAGTAGAAGCATTATTAACATTTAGAACTTTCCCCACTTGATGTAACCGCCGGCGAAATCATCTGATCTAAATGTGATTGAAAATGTATGGGCAATTCTAGATCAAAGCGTCCGAAAAAATAAGATCTGAAACAGGAATGACCTTATAACAGCACTAAAACTAGAATAAGCAGATGTTATATAGTTTCGTTTCGAAATTATAAAAGTTAAATGTTCTTAAAAGAGGCTGGTTGAAATAAGCTGTGAACCACTGTAGGTTGCAACTGGAGAACCAATACAAATAAAAATAAATGTCATTAACAAAAATTGTTCATAATTATCTCAAAATGCGTAATTCATTACCAGATAAAGGTCAACGATGGTATTTCTTTATGTATGTGGCAGAAAGCATCAATATGTCATAATCGACAATTTTGGACATAAACGTAGGTTATAACTCGAAAATCAAAATACTTAGAAATAAATGTAATTGAGAAAAAATATTCATAATTATCCGAAAATATGCAATTTATTACGAGATAAAGTATAACGATTATAGTTCTTTATTTATGTAGCAGGAAATATCAAAATGTCATAATCAAAAATTTTGGTTATATGCATAGGTTGTAACTCGAGAACTAACATAGATAGCAATAAATGTCATTAACAAAAATTGTTTATAATTATCTCAGAATACGTAATTCATTACCAAATAAAGCTTAACGATGGCATTTCCTTATGTATGTGTCAGAAAGTATCAAAATATCATAATCGACAATTTTGGTTATAAACATAGGTTATAACTCAAAAATTAAAATAGATAGAAATAAATGTAATTAAGAAAAATTATTCACAATTATCCCAAAATACGCAATTTATTACCAGATGGAGTCTAACGATGATGGTTCTTTATTTATGTAGCAGGAAATATCAAAATGTCATAATCAAAAATTTTGGTTATATGCATAGGTTGTAACTCGAGAACTAACATAGATAGCAATAAATGTCATTAACAAAAATTGTTCATAATTATCTCAGAATACGTAATTCATTGCCAGATAAAGGTCAACGATGGTATTTCTTTATCTATGTGACAGAAAGTATCAAAATGTCATAATCGACAATTTTGGACATAAACATAGGTTATAACTCGAAAATCAAAACAGATAGAAATAAATGTAATTGAGAAAAATTATTCACAATTATCTCAAAATACGCAGTTTATTACCAGATAAAGTCTAACGATGACAGTTCTTTATTTATGTAGCAGGAAATATCAAATTGTCATAATCAAAAATTTTGGTTATATGCATAGGTTGTAACTCGAGAACCAACATAGATAGAAATAAATGTTATTAACAAAAATTGTTCATAATTATCTCAAAATACGTAATTCATTACCAGATAAAGCTTAACGATGGCATTTCTTTATGTATGTAGCAGAAAGTATCAAAATGTCATAATCGACAATTTTGGACGTAAACATAGGTTATAACTCGAAAATCAAAATAGATAGAAATAAATGTAATTGAGAAAAATTATTTACAATTATCGCAAAATACGCAATTTATTACCAGATAGAGTCTAACGATGATAGTTCTTTATTTATGTAGCAGGAAATATCAAAATGTCATAATCAAAAATTTTGGTTATATGCATAGGTTGTAACTCGAGAATCAACATAGATAGAAATAAATGTTATTAACAAAAATTGTTCATAATTATCTCAAAATACGTAATTCATTACCAGATAAAGCTTAACGATGGCATTTCTTCATGTATGTGGCAGAAAGTATCAAAATGTCATAATCGACAATTTTGGTTATAAACATAGGTTATAACTCAAAAATTAAAATAGATAGAAATAAATGTAATTAAGAAAAATTATTCACAATTATCCCAAAATACGCAATTTATTACCAGATGGAGTCTAACGATGATGGTTCTTTATTTATGTAGCAGGAAATATCAAAATGTCATAATCAAAAATTTTGGTTATATGCATAGGTTGTAACTCGAGAACTAACATAGATAGCAATAAATGTCATTAACAAAAATTGTTCATAATTATCTCAGAATACGTAATTCATTGCCAGATAAAGGTCAACGATGGTATTTCTTTATCTATGTGACAGAAAGTATCAAAATGTCATAATCGACAATTTTGGACATAAACATAGGTTATAACTCGAAAATCAAAACAGATAGAAATAAATGTAATTGAGAAAAATTATTCACAATTATCTCAAAATACGCAGTTTATTACCAGATAAAGTCTAACGATGACAGTTCTTTATTTATGTAGCAGGAAATATCAAATTGTCATAATCAAAAATTTTGGTTATATGCATAGGTTGTAACTCGAGAACCAACATAGATAGAAATAAATGTTATTAACAAAAATTGTTCATAATTATCTCAAAATACGTAATTCATTACCAGATAAAGCTTAACGATGGCATTTCTTTATGTATGTAGCAGAAAGTATCAAAATGTCATAATCGACAACTTTGGACGTAAACATAGGTTATAACTCGAAAATCAAAATAGATAGAAATAAATGTAATTGAGAAAAATTATTTACAATTATCGCAAAATACGCAATTTATTACCAGATAGAGTCTAACGATGATAGTTCTTTATTTATGTAGCAGGAAATATCAAAATGTCATAATCAAAAATTTTGGTTATATGCATAGGTTGTAACTCGAGAGCCAACATAGATAGAAATAAATGTTATTAACAAAAATTGTTCATAATTATCTCAAAATACGTAATTCATTACCAGATAAAGCTTAACGATGGCATTTCTTTATGTATGTGGCAGAAAGTATCAAAATGTCATAATCGACAATTTTGGACGTAAACATAGGTTATAACTCGAAAATCAAAATAGATAGAAATAAATGTAATTGAGAAAAATTATTTACAATTATCGTAAAATACGCAATTTATTACCAGATAGAGTCTAACGATGATAATTCTTTATTTATGTAGCAGGAAATATCAAAATGTCATAATCAAAAATTTTCCTTATATGCATAGGTTGTAACTCGAGAACCAACATAGATAGAAATAAATGTTATTAACAAAAATTGTTCATAATTATCTCAAAATACATAATTCATTACCAGATAAAGCTTAACGATGGCATTTCTTTATGTATGTAGCAGAAAGTATCAAAATGTCATAATCGACAATTTTGGACGTAAACATAGGTTATAACTCGAAAATCAAAATAGATAGAAATAAATGTAATTAAGAAAAATTATTCACAATTATCTCAAAATACGCAATTCATTACCAGATAGAGTGTAACGATGATAGTTCTTTATTTATGTAGCAGCAAATATTAAAATATCATAATCAAAAATTTTGGTTATATGCATAGGTTGTAACTCGAGAACTAACATAGATAGCAATAAATATCATTAACAAAAATTGTTCATAATTATCTCAAAATACGTAATTCATTATCAGATTAAGCTTAACGATGGCACTTCTTTATGTATATGGCAGAAAGTATCAAAATGTCATAATCGACAATTTTGGACATAAACGTAGGCTTTAACTCGAAAATCAAATTAGTTAGAAATAAATGTAATTGAGAAAAATTATTCACAATTATCTCAAAATACGCAAGTTATTACCAGATAAAATCTAACGATGATAGTTTTTTATTTATGTAGCAGGAAATATCAAAATGTTATAATCAAAAATTTTGGTTATATGCATAGGTTGTAACTCGAGAACCAACATAGATAGACATAAATGTTATTAACAAAAATTGTTCATAATTACCTCAAAATACGTAATTCATTACCAGATAAAGCTTAACAATGGCATTTCTTTATATATGTGGCAGAAAGTATCAAATATAAAAAAATGGCATCAAAATGTCATAATCGACCATTTTGGTTATAAACATAGGTTGTAACTCGAGGACCAAAATAGATAGAAATAGATGTCGTTAATAAAAATTATTCATAGTTATCACAAAATATATAACTATTTTTAAATACAAAATCACTGCAAAGTTTAGGTTTCTTTAGTTTAGGAAATTGATAAGTTGACACCAATCAGAGCAGTTTTCGAAAAAATTTTACAAAACTGTCAGTCGGCTTTTACCCCTGGTATGTTTCTTACCATAGATAAAAAATTAGAACCGTTTTGGTGTAGATGCTCCTTTAAACAGTACATAACAAACAAGCCAAACAAGCTCGTTATGGTATAAAAATTTTGCCCGTTTATATTATACGTACAACTTGGAGATTTAGTGTAGAAACCAACACGAAGGGCCATTTAATATATTTAATATTTTAATAATAGACAAAACTTCAAAAACAAATGTTTTTGAAAGAACTTGGTCTTTCCTTGAAAGCAAAACATAAAGCACGAATAATGCAAAATCCACGAATATCTAAATTGCTGACAGAAAATTTACAAAAAAGACAAACATTACGGAAGAACCTATACCAAAGAGACTGTTTGTTTTCGTTCAAGAAATAGAAAGAGCTATTATGTGTGCTATCTGTGTAAACACTACGATTATCTCCAGCAAGCTACACTAAGATGTGATCATTGCAAAACCCCGAACTAATTAATTTTTCAAAGCTTCTAAATTCTGAACGAGGTAATTTTTTAACTCCAATATTTTGGAGGTTTAGAATTAAAAGATATCCCCGTTAGGATTTTAGAAACTTTGAAATTTACCTTGTTACTCAGTTTATTCTTCGTGTGTTAATTAATTTTTGTTTATATAGGGTTTATAATAAAAAAATACCAAATTAATGAACAAAATATTATTTGCTAAAATAGATATTAACATATTTCCTTATGTATGTAGCAGGAAATATCAAAAAGTCAAAATCGACAATTTTGGTTATAAACATGTTGTAACTCGATAACAAAAATAGATGGAAATAAGTATCATTAACAAAATTTCTTCATAATTATCCCAAAATATATAATCCATTACTAGATAAAGTCTAGAGATAATATTTACTAATGTATGTAGCAGAAAATATCAAAATGTCAAAATCGACAATCTTGGTTATAAACATAGGTTGTAACTCGAGGACTAAAATAGATGCAAATAAATGTCATTAATAAAAATTGTCCACAATTACCCTAAATTACATAATCCATTACCAGATAAAGTCTAGAGAAGACATTCCTTTATGTATGTAGCAGGAAATATCAAAAAGACAAAATAGACAATTAATTTTTGTAAACATAGGTTGTATCTCGAGAACCAAAATAGATAGAAATAAATCTCATTAATAAAAATTGTCCACAATTACCCTAAATTACATAATCTATTGCCAGATAAAGTCTAAAGATGACATTTCCTTATGTATGCAGCAGGAAATATCAAAGAGTCAAAATCGACAATTTTGGTTATAAATATATGTTGTAACTCGAGAACCAAAATAGATAAAAATAAATGTCATTAATAAAAATTATTCATAATTATTACAAAATATATAATCCATTAACAGATAAAGTCTAAAAATAATATTTCCTTATGTAAGTAGCAGGAAATATCAAAAAGTCAAAATCGACAATTTTGGTTATAAACATAGGTTGTAACTCGAGGACCAAAATAGATAGAAATAAATGTCATTAATAAAAATTATTTAAAATATTAAAAATTTGAAAACGACTCACCGAACGGATGTTGTTTTCCTTGGTTTCTTCTGCACAACTCAACTGAAAAAGACAACAATTTATTCTATTATAGCAAAAATTAAATTAATACTATTTAATAATACTAATTAACATCCATAAAATAATAATCCGATGATCAATATCACAAGAAGAGTCTTAGTATTAATCACTTAATAAGTTTGAGTTTTAACACCCTCATACTTGATCAACATCAACCAAAAACACAATTTTTAATCACGCATTATTTAGGGTAATAACTTCTTTAGGTTTTAAGTTCGGGTACCAAAAATTGTTCGAATCCATTTGGAAATAGAACCAAAAATCATATTTTCAATTTACAAATGAAAGCTTGCTATTTATCATTTAATTCGCGTAATAAATTTATTTTTAACAACACGATCGGTCGAAGACCGCACCTCAACTATGTTGTGATAATAAGGTACCAACGTGTTAACATCCCCCCTTTAACTTATTGTGTGGAAAACGAAAAATGGAGGTAAAATGGCAAAAAAAGTTGGGATGAAAAGGTAACCGGTGAAAAAGTTTACGACAAAAAAAATTTTATATCTGCTTTTACGTATATTTCGTTGCTTGATTTTTAAAATGTTTTATTTTAAAATTCAAATACAACAATAAATCGTATTAAATTTAGTTAAAATCTTAGTTCAAATTTAGTTAAATTTGAAATGTCAAAATTGACAATGTTGGTTATAAGCATAGGTTGTAACTCGAATACTAACATAGACAAAAGTAAATGTTATTAATAAAAATTGTTCATAATTATCCAAAAATACGTAATTCATTACCAGATAAAAACTAACGATGACAGTTCCTTATGTATGTAGCAGGAAACATCAAAATGTCAAAATCTAGAATTTTGGTTATAAGCATAGGTTGTAACTCGAGAACCAAAATAGAAAGAAATAAATGTCATTAACAAAAATTGTTCATAATTATGGGAAAATACATAATTCATTACCAGATAAAATCTAACGATGATAGTTCCTTATGTAGGTGGCAAGAAATATCAAAAAGTCAAAATTGACAATGTTGGTTATAAGCATAGGTTGTAACTCGATAACCAAAATAGAAAGAAATAAATGTCATTAACAAAAATTGTTCATAATTATGGGAAAATGCATAATTCATTACCAGATAAAGTCTAACGATGATAGTTCCTTATGTAGGTAGCAAGAAATATCAAAATGTCAAAAATGACAATGTCGGTTATAATCATAGGTTGTAACTCGAATACTAACATAGATAGAGATAAATGTTATTAACAAAAATTGTTCATAATTATCCAAAAATACGTAATTCATTACCAGATAAAAACTAACGATGACAGTTCCTTATGTATGTAGCAGGAAACATCAAAATGTCAAAATCTAGAATTTCGGTTATAAGCATAGGTTGTAAATCGAGAACCAAAATAGAAAGAAATAAATGTCATTAACAAAAATTGTTCATAATTATGGGAAAATACATAATTCATTACCAGATAAAGTCTAACGATGATAGTTCCTTATGTAGGTGGCAAGAAATATCAAAAAGTCAAAAATGACAATGTCGGTTATAAGCATAGGTTGTAACTCGAATACTAACATAGATAGAAATAAATGTTATTAACAACAATTGTTCATAATTATCCAAAAATACGTAATTCATTACCAGATAAAAACTAACGATGACAGTTCCTTATGTATGTAGCAGGAAACATCAAAATGTCAAAATCTAGAATTTCGGTTATAAGCATAGGTTGTAAATCGAGAACCAAAATAGAAAGAAATAAATGTCATTAACAAAAATTGTTCATAATTATGGGAAAATACATAATTCATTACCAGATAAAGTCTAACGATGATAGTTCCTTATGTAGGTGGCAAGAAATATCAAAAAGTCAAAAATGACAATGTCGGTTATAATCATAGGTTGTAACTCGAATACTAACATAGATAGAGATAAATGTTATTAACAAAAATTGTTCATAATTATGGGAAAATACATAATTCATTACCAGATAAAGTCTAACGATGATAGTTCCTTATGTAGGTAGCAAGAAATATCAAAAAGTCAAAAATGACAATGTCGGTTATAATCATAGGTTGTAACTCGAATACTAACATAGATAGAGATAAATGTTATTAACAAAAATTGTTCATAATTATCCAAAAATACGTAATTCATTACTAGATAAAAACTAACGATGACAGTTCCTTATGTATGTAGCAGGAAACATCAAAATGTCAAAATCTAGAATTTCGGTTATAAGCATAGGTTGTAAATCGAGAACCAAAATAGAAAGAAATAAATGTCATTAACAAAAATTGTTCATAATTATGGGAAAATGCATAATTCATTACCAGATAAAGTCTAACGATGATAGTTCCTTATGTAGGTGGCAAGAAATATCAAAAAGTCAAAATTGACAATATTGGTTATAAGCATAGGTTGTAACTCGAATACTAACATAGATAGAAATAAATGTTATTAATAAAAATTGTTCATAATTATCCAAAAATACGTAATTCATTACCAGATAAAAACTAACGATGACAGTTCCTTATGTATGTAGCAGGAAACATCAAAATGTCAAAATCTAGAATTTTGGTTATAAGCATAGGTTGTAACTCGAGAACCAAAATAGAAAGAAATAAATGTCATTAACAAAAATTGTTCATAATTACGGGAAAATACATAATTCATTACCAGATAAAATCTAACGATGATAGTTCCTTATGTAGGTGGCAAGAAATATCAAAAAGTCAAAATTGACAATGTTGGTTATAAGCATAGGTTGTAACTCGAATACTAACATAGATAGAAATAAATGTTATTAATAAAAATTGTTCATAATTATCCGAAAATACGTAATTCATTACCAGATAAAGTCTAACGATGATAGTTCCTTATGTAGGTGGCAAGAAATATCAAAAAGTCAAAATTGACAATATTGGTTATAAGCATAGGTTGTAACTCGAATACTAACATAGATAGAAATAAATGTTATTAATAAAAATTGTTCATAATTATCCAAAAATACGTAATTCATTACCAGATAAAAACTAACGATGACAGTTCCTTATGTATGTAGCAGGAAACATCAAAATGTCAAAATCTAGAATTTTGGTTATAAGCATAGGTTGTAACTCGAGAACCAAAATAGAAAGAAATAAATGTCATTAACAAAAATTGTTCATAATTATGGGAAAATACATAATTCATTACCAGATAAAATCTAACGATGATAGTTCCTTATGTAGGTGGCAAGAAATATCAAAAAGTCAAAATTGACAATGTTGGTTATAAGCATAGGTTGTAACTCGAATACTAACATAGATAGAAATAAATGTTATTAATAAAAATTGTTCATAATTATCCAAAAATACGTAATTCATTACCAGATAAAAACTAACGATGACAGTTCCTTATGTATGTAGCAGGAAACATCAAAATGTCAAAATCTAGAATTTCGGTTATAAGCATAGGTTGTAAATCGAGAACCAAAATAGAAAGAAATAAATGTCATTAACAAAAATTGTTCATAATTATGGGAAAATGCATAATTCATTACCAGATAAAGTCTAACGATGATAGTTCCTTATGTAGGTGGCAAGAAATATCAAAAAGTCAAAATTGACAATATTGGTTATAAGCATAGGTTGTAACTCGAATACTAACATAGATAGAAATAAATGTTATTAATAAAAATTGTTCATAATTATCCAAAAATACGTAATTCATTACCAGATAAAAACTAACGATGACAGTTCCTTATGTATGTAGCAGGAAACATCAAAATGTCAAAATCTAGAATTTTGGTTATAAGCATAGGTTGTAACTCGAGAACCAAAATAGAAAGAAATAAATGTCATTAACAAAAATTGTTCATAATTACGGGAAAATACATAATTCATTACCAGATAAAATCTAACGATGATAGTTCCTTATGTAGGTGGCAAGAAATATCAAAAAGTCAAAATTGACAATGTTGGTTATAAGCATAGGTTGTAACTCGAATACTAACATAGATAGAAATAAATGTTATTAATAAAAATTGTTCATAATTATCCGAAAATACGTAATTCATTACCAGATAAAGTCTAACGATGATAGTTCCTTATGTAGGTGGCAAGAAATATCAAAAAGTCAAAATTGACAATATTGGTTATAAGCATAGGTTGTAACTCGAATACTAACATAGATAGAAATAAATGTTATTAATAAAAATTGTTCATAATTATCCAAAAATACGTAATTCATTACCAGATAAAAACTAACGATGACAGTTCCTTATGTATGTAGCAGGAAACATCAAAATGTCAAAATCTAGAATTTTGGTTATAAGCATAGGTTGTAACTCGAGAACCAAAATAGAAAGAAATAAATGTCATTAACAAAAATTGTTCATAATTATGGGAAAATACATAATTCATTACCAGATAAAATCTAACGATGATAGTTCCTTATGTAGGTGGCAAGAAATATCAAAAAGTCAAAATTGACAATGTTGGTTATAAGCATAGGTTGTAACTCGAATACTAACATAGATAGAAATAAATGTTATTAATAAAAATTGTTCATAATTATCCGAAAATACGTAATTCATTACCAGATAAAGTCTAACGATGATAGTTCCTTATGTAGGTGGCAAGAAATATCAAAAAGTCAAAATTGACAATATTGGTTATAAGCATAGGTTGTAACTCGAATACTAACATAGATAGAAATAAATGTTATTAATAAAAATTGTTCATAATTATCCAAAAATACGTAATTCATTACCAGATAAAAACTAACGATGACAGTTCCTTATGTATGTAGCAGGAAACATCAAAATGTCAAAATCTAGAATTTTGGTTATAAGCATAGGTTGTAACTCGAGAACCAAAATAGAAAGAAATAAATGTCATTAACAAAAATTGTTCATAATTATGGGAAAATACATAATTCATTACCAGATAAAATCTAACGATGATAGTTCCTTATGTAGGTGGCAAGAAATATCAAAAAGTCAAAATTGACAATGTTGTTATAAGCATAGGTTGTAACTCGAATACTAACATAGATAGAAATAAATGTTATTAACAAAAATTGTTCATAATTATCCGAAAATACGTAATTCATTACCAGATAAAAACTAACGATGACAGTTCCTTATGTATCTAGCAGGAAACATCAAAATATCAAAATCAAGAATTTTGGTTATATGCATAGGCTGTAAATCGAGAACCAAAATAGAAAGAAATAAATGTCATTAACAAAAATTGTTCATAATTATGGGAAAATACATAATTCATAACCAGATAAAATCTAACGATGATAGTTCCTTATGTAGGTGGCAAGAAATATCAAAAAGTCAAAATTGACAATGTTGGTTATAAGCATAGGTTGTAACTCGAATACTAACATAGATAGAAATAAATGTTATTAATAAAAATTGTTCATAATTATCCGAAAATACGTAATTCATTACCAGATAAAGCCTAACGATGATAGTTCCTTATGTATGTAGCAGGAAACATCAAAATGTCAAAATCTAGAATTTCGGTTATAAGCATAGGTTGTAAATCGAGAACCAAAATAGAAAGAAATAAATGTCATTAACAAAAATTGTTCATAATTATGGGAAAATACATAATTCATTACCAGATAAAGTCTAACGACGATAGTTCCTTATGTAGGTGGCAAGAAATATCAAAAAGTCAAAAATGACAATGTCGGTTATAAGCATAGGTTGTAACTCGAATACTAACATAGATAGAAATAAATGTTATTAACAACAATTGTTCATAATTATCCAAAAATACGTAATTCATTACCAGATAAAAACTAACGATGACAGTTCCTTATGTATGTAGCAGGAAACATCAAAATGTCAAAATCTAGAATTTTGGTTATAAGCATAGGTTGTAACTCGAGAACCAAAATAGAAAGAAATAAATGTCATTAACAAAAATTGTTCATAATTATGGGAAAATACATAATTCATTACCAGATAAAATCTAACGATGATAGTTCCTTATGTAGGTGGCAAGAAATATCAAAAAGTCAAAATTGACAATGTTGGTTATAAGCATAGGTTGTAACTCGAATACTAACATAGATAGAAATAAATGTTATTAATAAAAATTGTTCATAATTATCCGAAAATACGTAATTCATTACCAGATAAAAACTAACGATGACAGTTCCTTATGTATGTAGCAGGAAACATCAAAATGTCAAAATCTAGAATTTTGGTTATAAGCATAGGTTGTAACTCGAGAACCAAAATAGAAAGAAATAAATGTCATTAACAAAAATTGTTCATAATTATGGGAAAATACATAATTCATGACCAGATAAAATCTAACGATGATAGTTCCTTATGTAGGTGGCAAGAAATATCAAAAAGTCAAAATTGACAATGTTGGTTATAAGCATAGGTTGTAACTCGAATACTAACATAGATAGAAATAAATGTTATTAATAAAAATTGTTCATAATTATCCGAAAATACGTAATTCATTACCAGATAAAAACTAACGATGACAGTTCCTTATGTATGTAGCAGGAAACATCAAAATGTCAAAATCTAGAATTTTGGTTATAAGCATAGGTTGTAACTCGAGAACCAAAATAGAAAGAAATAAATGTCATTAACAAAAATTGTTCATAATTATGGGAAAATACATAATTCATGACCAGATAAAATCTAACGATGATAGTTCCTTATGTAGGTGGCAAGAAATATCAAAAAGTCAAAATTGACAATGTTGGTTATAAGCATAGGTTGTAACTCGAATACTAACATAGATAGAAATAAATGTTATTAATAAAAATTGTTCATAATTATCCGAAAATACGTAATTCATTAACAGATAAAAACTAACGATGACAGTTCCTTATGTATGTAGCAGGAAACATCAAAATGTCAAAATCTAGAATTTCGGTTATAAGCATAGGTTGTAAATCGAGAACCAAAATAGAAAGAAATAAATGTCATTAACAAAAATTGTTCATAATTATGGGAAAATACATAATTCATTACCAGATAAAGTCTAACGATGATAGTTCCTTATGTAGGTGGCAAGAAATATCAAAAAGTCAAAATTGACAATGTTGGTTATAAGCATAGGTTGTAACTCGAATACTAACATAGATAGAAATAAATGTTATTAATAAAAATTGTTCATAATTATCCGAAAATACGTAATTCATTACCAGATAAAGTCTAACGATAATAGTTCCTTATGTAGGTGGCAAGAAATATCAAAAAGTCAAAAATGACAATGTCGGTTATAAGCATAGGTTGTAACTCGAATACTAACATAGATAGAAATAAATGTTATTAACAACAATTGTTCATAATTATCCAAAAATACGTAATTCATTACCAGATAAAAACTAACGATGACAGTTCCTTATGTATGTAGCAGGAAACATCAAAATGTCAAAATCTAGAATTTTGGTTATAAGCATAGGTTGTAACTCGAGAACCAAAATAGAAAGAAATAAATGTCATTAACAAAAATTGTTCATAATTATGGGAAAATACATAATTCATGACCAGATAAAATCTAACGATGATAGTTCCTTATGTAGGTGGCAAGAAATATCAAAAAGTCAAAATTGACAATGTTGGTTATAAGCATAGGTTGTAACTCGAATACTAACATAGATAGAAATAAATGTCATTAACAAAAATTGTTCATAATTATGGGAAAATACATAATTCATGACCAGATAAAATCTAACGATGATAGTTCCTTATGTAGGTGGCAAGAAATATCAAAAAGTCAAAATTGACAATGTTGGTTATAAGCATAGGTTGTAACTCGAATACTAACATAGATAGAAATAAATGTTATTAATAAAAATTGTTCATAATTATCCGAAAATACGTAATTCATTACCAGATAAAAACTAACGATGACAGTTCCTTATGTATGTAGCAGGAAACATCAAAATGTCAAAATCTAGAATTTTGGTTATAAGCATAGGTTGTAACTCGAGAACCAAAATAGAAAGAAATAAATGTCATTAACAAAAATTGTTCATAATTATGGGAAAATACATAATTCATGACCAGATAAAATCTAACGATGATAGTTCCTTATGTAGGTGGCAAGAAATATCAAAAAGTCAAAATTGACAATGTTGGTTATAAGCATAGGTTGTAACTCGAATACTAACATAGATAGAAATAAATGTTATTAATAAAAATTGTTCATAATTATCCGAAAATACGTAATTCATTAACAGATAAAAACTAACGATGACAGTTCCTTATGTATGTAGCAGGAAACATCAAAATGTCAAAATCTAGAATTTCGGTTATAAGCATAGGTTGTAAATCGAGAACCAAAATAGAAAGAAATAAATGTCATTAACAAAAATTGTTCATAATTATGGGAAAATACATAATTCATTACCAGATAAAGTCTAACGATGATAGTTCCTTATGTAGGTGGCAAGAAATATCAAAAAGTCAAAATTGACAATGTTGGTTATAAGCATAGGTTGTAACTCGAATACTAACATAGATAGAAATAAATGTTATTAATAAAAATTGTTCATAATTATCCGAAAATACGTAATTCATTACCAGATAAAAACTAACGATGACAGTTCCTTATGTATGTAGCAGGAAACATCAAAATGTCAAAATCTAGAATTTTGGTTATAAGCATAGGTTGTAACTCGAGAACCAAAATAGAAAGAAATAAATGTCATTAACAAAAATTGTTCATAATTATGGGAAAATACATAATTCATGACCAGATAAAATCTAACGATGATAGTTCCTTATGTAGGTGGCAAGAAATATCAAAAAGTCAAAATTGACAATGTTGGTTATAAGCATAGGTTGTAACTCGAATACTAACATAGATAGAAATAAATGTTATTAATAAAAATTGTTCATAATTATCCGAAAATACGTAATTCATTACCAGATAAAAACTAACGATGACAGTTCCTTATGTATGTAGCAGGAAACATCAAAATGTCAAAATCTAGAATTTTGGTTATAAGCATAGGTTGTAACTCGAGAACCAAAATAGAAAGAAATAAATGTCATTAACAAAAATTGTTCATAATTATGGGAAAATACATAATTCATGACCAGATAAAATCTAACGATGATAGTTCCTTATGTAGGTGGCAAGAAATATCAAAAAGTCAAAATTGACAATGTTGGTTATAAGCATAGGTTGTAACTCGAATACTAACATAGATAGAAATAAATGTCATTAACAAAAATTGTTCATAATTATGGGAAAATACATAATTCATGACCAGATAAAATCTAACGATGATAGTTCCTTATGTAGGTGGCAAGAAATATCAAAAAGTCAAAATTGACAATGTTGGTTATAAGCATAGGTTGTAACTCGAATACTAACATAGATAGAAATAAATGTTATTAATAAAAATTGTTCATAATTATCCGAAAATACGTAATTCATTACCAGATAAAAACTAACGATGACAGTTCCTTATGTATGTAGCAGGAAACATCAAAATGTCAAAATCTAGAATTTTGGTTATAAGCATAGGTTGTAACTCGAGAACCAAAATAGAAAGAAATAAATGTCATTAACAAAAATTGTTCATAATTATGGGAAAATACATAATTCATGACCAGATAAAATCTAACGATGATAGTTCCTTATGTAGGTGGCAAGAAATATCAAAAAGTCAAAATTGACAATGTTGGTTATAAGCATAGGTTGTAACTCGAATACTAACATAGATAGAAATAAATGTTATTAATAAAAATTGTTCATAATTATCCGAAAATACGTAATTCATTAACAGATAAAAACTAACGATGACAGTTCCTTATGTATGTAGCAGGAAACATCAAAATGTCAAAATCTAGAATTTCGGTTATAAGCATAGGTTGTAAATCGAGAACCAAAATAGAAAGAAATAAATGTCATTAACAAAAATTGTTCATAATTATGGGAAAATACATAATTCATTACCAGATAAAGTCTAACGATGATAGTTCCTTATGTAGGTGGCAAGAAATATCAAAAAGTCAAAATTGACAATGTTGGTTATAAGCATAGGTTGTAACTCGAATACTAACATAGATAGAAATAAATGTTATTAATAAAAATTGTTCATAATTATCCGAAAATACGTAATTCATTACCAGATAAAGTCTAACGATAATAGTTCCTTATGTAGGTGGCAAGAAATATCAAAAAGTCAAAAATGACAATGTCGGTTATAAGCATAGGTTGTAACTCGAATACTAACATAGATAGAAATAAATGTTATTAACAACAATTGTTCATAATTATCCAAAAATACGTAATTCATTACCAGATAAAAACTAACGATGACAGTTCCTTATGTATGTAGCAGGAAACATCAAAATGTCAAAATCTAGAATTTTGGTTATAAGCATAGGTTGTAACTCGAGAACCAAAATAGAAAGAAATAAATGTCATTAACAAAAATTTTTCATAATTATGGGAAAATACATAATTCATGACCAGATAAAATCTAACGATGATAGTTCCTTATGTAGGTGGCAAGAAATATCAAAAAGTCAAAATCGAAAATTTCGGGTGGGCAAATTTTGATGGTATTATAGGCTATCTCAGAAATTATAAGAGATACAGAGATAAGAAAACAGTAGATGCCATGTTCCAGTCTTTTTCTCTAAGACAAATTCACTCCCACAAAGACAGAACCTCTATCATGAATTGTTTTTAAGTTATAGCCAAAATGTCACATTTTTGCCACTTTAAGAAGCTTGTGTTATTTTTAAAAAATTATCAAAATTAAACATTTTTCAATGGCAATATATTTTACTTAAAAGTAACTGTCGCAAAAATGTATTAACCGCTTTTCTTCAATTTGAAAAATAAACGGAATACGAGAATGTTTTGGAATGGCGAAAATTTCACTTATTGGCTATAACTTAAAAACAAAAGAAGATAGAGCTTTTGTCTTGGACATTTTCTCAGAAAAAGATATCGGGACATGGTACCTACGTTTTTAATATCTCTTATAGTTTTCGAGATACCTTATAATAACACCAAAATTTGCGACCAAAAAAATATATAGCACGTAATATCAAAATCGATAATTTTAGATATAAACATAGGTTGTAGCTCGATAATCAAAATAGAAAGAAATAAATATCATTAACAAAAATTATTCATAATTATCCTAAAATATATAATCCATTATCAGATAAACTCTAGAGATGATATTTACTGATTTATGTAGCAGAAAATATCAAAATGTCAAAATCGACAATTTTGATTATGAACATGGGTTGTAACTCGAGAACCAAAATAGATAAAAATTAATGTCATTAATAAAAATTGTTCATAATTATCTGAAAATACGTAATTGATCACCAGATAAAGTCAAACGATGACAGTTCGTTATCTATGTAGTAAGAAATATCAAAAAATCAGAGTCGACAGTTTTGGTTATAAACATAGGTTGTGACTCGAGAACAAAAATAGATAAAAATAAATGTCATTAATAAAAATTATTCATAGTTATCCCAAAATATATAATCCATTACTAGATAAAGTCTAGAGATAATATTTCCTGATGTATGCAGCAGAAGATATCAAAAAGACAAAATAGACAATTTTTTTATAAACATAGGTTGTAAGATCGAGAACCAAAATAGATAGAAATAAATCGCAGTAATAAAAATTGTCCACAATTACCCTAAATTACATAATCTATTACCAGATAAAGTCTAAAGATGATGTTTCCTTATGTATGTAGCAGGAAATATCAAAAAGTCAAAATCGACAATTTTGGTTATAAACAATTGTTGTAACTCGAGAACAAAAATAGATGGAAATAAATGTCATTAATAAAAATTATTCATAATTATCCCAAACTATATAATCCATTCCTAGATGAAGTCTAGAGATGATACTTCCTGATGTATGCAGCAGAAAATATCAAAAAGACAAAATAGACAATTAATTTTTATAAACATAGGTTGTATCTCGAGAACCAAAATAGATAGAAATAAATCGCAGTAATAAAAATTGTCCATAATTACCCTAAATTACATAATCCATTACCAGATAAAGCCTAAAGATGATATTTCCTTATGTATGTAGCAGGAAATATCAAAAAGTCAAAATCGACAATTTTGGTTATAAACATATGTTGTAACTCGAGAACAAAAATTGATGGAAGTAAATGTCATTAATAAAAATTATTCATAATTATCCCAAAATATATAATCTATTCCTAGATGAAGTCTAGAGATGATATTTCCCGATGTATGCAGCAGAAGATATCAAAAAGACAAAATAGACAATTTTTTTTATAAACATAGGTTGTAACTCGAGAACAAAAATAGATGGAAATAAATGTCATTAATAAAAATTTACCACAATTACCCTAAACTACATAATCGATTACCAGAAAAAGTCTAAAGATGATATTTCCTTATGTATGTAGCAGGAAATATCAAAAAGTCAAAATCGACAATTTTGGTTATAAACATATGTTGTAACTCGAGAACAAAAATACATGGAAATAAATGTCATTAATAAAAATTGTCCACAATTACCCTAAATTACATAATCAATTACCAGATAAAGTCTAAAGATGATATTTGCTTATGTATGTAGCAGGAAATATCAAAAAGTCAAAATCGACAATTTTGATTATAAACATATGTTGTAACTCGAGAACAAAAATAGATGGAAATAAATGTCATTAATAAAAATTGTCCACAATTACCCTAAATTACATAATCAATTACCAGATAAAGTCTAAAGATGATATTTCCTTAAGTATGTAGCAGGAAATATCAAAAAGTTAAAATCGACAATTTTGGTTATAAACATATGTTGTAACTCGAGAACAAAAATACATAGAAATAAAGATCTTTAACAAAAACTATTTATAGTTATCCCAAAATATATAATCCATTACCAGATATAGTCTAGAGATGATATTTCCTGATGTATGTAGCAGGAAATGTTAAAAAGTTAAAATCGACAATTTTTGGTTATAACTATAAGTTGTAACTCGAGAACAAAAATAGACAGAAATAAATATCATTAACAAAAATAATTCATAGTAATCCCAAGATATAAAATCCATTACCAGATAAAATCTAGAGATGATATTCCCTGATGTATGTAGCAACAGATATCAAAAAGTCAAAATCGACAATTTTGCTTATAGACATAGGTTGTAACTCAGAAAGCAAAATATATAGAAATACATATCATTAACAAAAATTATTCATAGTTATCCCAAAATATATAATTCATTACTAGATAAAGTCTAGAGATGATATTTCCTGAAGTATGTAGCAAGGAATATCAAAAAGTCAAAATCGACTATTTTGGTTATAAACATAGGTTGTAGCTCGAAAACCAAAATGTATAGAAATAAATATCATTAACAAAAATTATTCATAGTTATCCCAAAATGTATAATCCATTACTAGATAAAGTCTAGAGATGATATTTCCTGAGGTATGTAGCAGAAAATATCAAAAATTGAAAATTGATAATTTTGGTTATAAACATAGGTTGTAACTCGAGAACAAAAATAGATAGAAATAAATTTTATTAACAAAAATTGTTCATAATTATTCTAAAATACACATTCCATTAATAAATAAATTCTAATCATTATTGTTTCTATTTATTCTTTGATGAATAAATTCATCAAGTTTATTCACATTTTCACATTTTTCTCAACTTATACGAATCTAACAACAAAAAGGCAAAAAACCAATATTATTAACAACAAAATTCTTCACAATTTTTATCCAAAAACTTTTTTATATCACCCTTAATTCCCCAAACCTCACCACCAACCACAACAAAAATTTTTTACAAACCCGTTTTAAATCAACAAAAAACAACACGATAACCTTGAAGTTGATTCTTCGGTAAAATTGAGCTCCACATTTTTAACAAGATATGTTCAAGTTTAACAAAGTGTAAGAAAGTGTAAGAAAGTGCCGTAGAAACAAAAGTGAGTGCTTCAAAACAAAAATTCTGACTTGAAACGTCCCTTTTTGAGCCGATTCTTCACCCTCACCATTTACATTTAAATCGTTCCAACAACCCCCTTTGTTTTTATTAAGAAGGAAAAATCGATGAGGTTTGATAATTTTAGTGTAAATTTACGAAAGGTTAGTTAATTTTTTTAATTTATTTAAAAGATTGATTGAGATTTAGGACGTCAAAATGATCAGATTGTTTCCTAGGAATTAATCTAACTTCAAATTTGACACCTCAATTTTTATTTTCGTTCTTTTTATCTTCAACACGATTCATCATCAAAAAAATAAAGATAATAACTCAAGATGATTCTCTCCGATTAAGAAAGAAATTTTGTTGAATTGAAGAAGAAGTCAATCAGATCAAAATCAAAATCAAAACTTGTCAATCAATCAATCAAAAATGTTGCTTTTGTTGCTAAGCTGGGCCTCAACGTGGCCTTTGATGGCCATTTTTTACCGGATATTCTCTGTTTTAGACTCGGAATGCCGCGAAGGAGACGTAATCGCAACCAAAAGCGGCGCATCAGGAACGATTTCAGAGGCATGGGAGGCAACGCAGGAAGAAATGGAAAGAATCGGGGAAAAGGAGACGAGGACGAAACGCCAAAATCGGCGTCGAAGGCGCCGGAAGGTCTGCCCAACGACCTCATGACCCTCGATTTACTTAACGACACTTTACAGGGGATTAATCAACATCTCTGCCTTAATCAACACCTCCAAGAAGAGGACAAGATCGAGATGAATCAAAAAATGTAAGAAAATAGAAATTAATCGAAGTAATTTTGAACGAGGGCTTTTTAATGAAAATTAAAAGACACTTTCTTCTATAAATCGTGAATAATTCATTAAGATATCTTAAGAATTCGATTTTTGGTGATTTTTAATTAACTTGAGATAGCCATAAATGTTGACGTTGAATTTAATGATTTATATCTCAAAAACGATTAAACATTTTCAAGATCCGGTTTCATAGCGAGAAAGTAGACTCTTTCCTCTATAAATCATGAATAATTCATTAAGATATCTTAAGAATTCGATTTTTGGTGATTTTTAATTAACTTGAGATAACCATAAATGTTGACGTTGAATTTAATGATTTATATCTCAAAAACGAATAAATATTTTCAAGATCCGGTTTCATCACGAGAAAGTAGACTCTTTCCTCTATAAATCATGAATAATTCATTAAGATATCTTAAGAATTCGATTTTTGGTGATTTTTAATTAACTTGAGATAGCCATAAATGTTGACGTTGAATTTAATGATTTATATCTCAAAAACGAATAAACATTTTCAAGATCCGGTTTAATCACGAGAAAGTAGACTCTTTCCTCTATAAATCGTGAATAATTCATTAAGATATCTTAAGAATTCGATTTTTGGTGATTTTTAATTAATTTGAGATAGCCATAAATATTGACGTTGAATTTAATGATTTATATCTCAAAAACGAATAAACATTTTCAAGATCCGCTTTCATCACGAGAAAGTAGACACTTTCCTCTATAAATCGTGAATAATTCATTAAGATATCTTAAGAATTCGATTTTTGGTGATTTTTAATTAACTTGAGATAGCCATAAATGTTGACTTTGAATTTAATGATTTATATCTCAAAAACGAATAAATATTTTCAAGATCTGGTTTCATCACGAGAAAGTAGACACTTTCCTCTATATATCGTGAATAATTCATTAAGATATCTTAAGAATTCGATTTTTGGTGATTTTTAATTAACTTGAGATAGCCATAAATGTTGACGTTGAATTTAATGATTTATATCTCAAAAACGAATAAATATTTTCAAGATGCCGTTTCATCACGAGAAAGTAGACACTTTCCTCTATAAATCGTGAATAATTCATTAAGATATCTTAAGAATTCGATTTTTGGTGATTTTTAATTAATTTGAGATAGCCATAAATGTTGACGTTGAATTTAATGATTTATATCTCAAAAACGAATAAATATTTTCAAGATCCGGTTTCATCACGAGAAAGTAGACTCTTTCCTCTATAAATCATGAATAATTCATTAAGATATCTTAAGAATTCGATTTTTGGTGATTTTTAATTAACTTGAGATAGCCATAAATGTTGACGTTAAATTTAATGATTTATATCTCAAAAACGAATACACATTTTCAAGATCCGGTTTCATCACGAGAAAGTAGACACTTTCCTCTATAAATCGCGAATAATTCATTAAGATATCTTAAGTATTCGATTTTTGGTGATTTTTAATTAACTTGAGATAGCCATAAATGTTGACGTTGAATTTAATGATTTATATCTCAAAAACGAATAAACATTTTCAAGATCCGGTTTAATCACGAGAAAGTAGACACTTTCCTCTATAAATCGCGAATAATTCATTAAGATATCTTAAGAATTCGATTTTTGGTGATTTTTTATTAACTTGAGATAGCCATAAATGTTGACGTTGAATTTAATGATTTATATCTCAAAAGCGAATAAACATTTTCAAGATCCGGTTTCATAGCGAGAAAGTAGACTCTTTCCTCTATAAATCATGAATAATTCATTAAGATATCTTAAGAATTCGATTTTTGGTGATTTTTAATTAACTTGAGATAGCCATAAATGTTGACGTTGAATTTAATGATTTATATCTCAAAAACGAATACACATTTTCAAGATCCGGTTTCATCACGAGAAAGTAGACACTTTCCTCTATAAATCGCGAATAATTCATTAAGATATCTTAAGTATTCGATTTTTGGTGATTTTTAATTAACTTGAGATAGCCATAAATGTTGACGTTGAATTTAATGATTTATATCTCAAAAACGAATAAACATTTTCAAGATCCGGTTTAATCACGAGAAAGTAGACACTTTCCTCTATAAATCGCGAATAATTCATTAAGATATCTTAAGAATTCGATTTTTGGTGATTTTTTATTAACTTGAGATAGCCATAAATGTTGACGTTGAATTTAATGATTTATATCTCAAAAGCGAATAAACATTTTCAAGATCCGGTTTCATAGCGAGAAAGTAGACACTTTCCTCTATAAGTCGTGAATAATTCATCAAGATATCTTAAGAATTCGATTTTTGGTGATTTTTAATTAACTTGAGATAGCCATAAATGTTGACGTTGAATTTAATGATTTATATCTCAAAAACGAATAAACATTTTCAAGATCCGGTTTCATCACGAAAAAGTAGACTCTTTCCTCTATAAATCATAAATAATTCATTAAGATATCTTAAGAATTCGATTTTTGGTGATTTTTAATTAACTTGAGATAGCCATAAATGTTGACGTTGAATTTAATGATTTATATCTCAAAAACGAATAAATATTTTCAAGATCCGGTTTCAGCACGAGAAAGTAGACACTTTCCTCTATAAATCATGAATAATTCATTAAGATATCTTAAGAATTCGATTTTTGGTGATTTTTAATTAACTTGAGACAGCCATAAAGGTTGACGTTGAATTTAATGATTTATATCTCAAAAACGAATAAATATTTTCAAGATCCGGTTTCAGCTCGAGAAAGCAGACACTTTTCTTTATAAATCGGGAATAATTCATTAAGATATCTTAAGAATTCGATTTTTGGTGATTTTTAATTAATTTGAGATAGCCATAAATGTTGACGTTGAATTTAATGATTTATATCTCAAAAACGAATAAATATTTTCAAGATCCGGTTTCAGCTCGAGAAAGTAGACACTTTTCTTTATAAATCGGGAATAATTCATTAAGATATCTTAAGAATTCGATTTTTGATGATTTTTAATTTATTTGAGATAGCCATAAATGTTGACGTTGAATTTAATGATTTATATCTCAAAAACGAATAAATATTTTCAAGATCCCGTTTCAGCACGAGAAAGAAGACACTTTCCTCTATAAATCGTGAATAATTCATTAAGATATCTTAAGAATTCGATTTTTGGTGATTTTTAATTAACTTGAGATAGCCATAAATGTTGACGTTGAATTTAATGATTTATATCTCAAAAACGAATAAATATTTTCAAGATCCGGTTTCATCGCGAGAAAGTAGACACCTTCCTCTATAAATCGGGAATAATTCATTAAGATATCTTAAGAATTCGATTTTTGGTGATTTTTAATTAACTTGAGATAGCCATAAATGTAGACGTTGAATTTAATGATTTATATCTCAAAAACGAATAAATATTTTCAAGATCCCGTTTCAGCACGAGAAAGTAGACACTTTCCTCTATAAATCGCGAATAATTCATTAAGATATCTTAAGAATTCGATTTTTGGTGATTGTTAATTAACTTGAGATAGCCATAAATGTTGACGTTGAATTTAATGATTTATATCTCAAAAACGAATAAACATTTTCAAGATCCGGTTTCATCACGAGAAAGTAGACTCTTTCCTCTATAAATCGTGAATAATTCATTAAGATATCTTAAGAATTCGATTTTTGGTGATTTTTAATTAACTTGAGATAGCCATAAATGTTGACGTTGAATTTAATGATTTATATCTCAAAAACGAATAAACATTTTCAAGATCCGGTTTCATCACGAGAAAGTAGACTCTTTCCTCTATAAATCATGAATAATTCATTAAGATATCTTAAGAATTCGATTTTTGGTGATTTTTAATTAACTTGAGATAGCCATAAATGATCACGTTGAATTTAATGGTTTATATCTCAAAAACGAATAAATATTTTCAAGATCCGGTTTCATCACGAGAAAGTAGACACTTTCCTCTATAAATCGTGAATAATTCATTAAGATATCTTAAGAATTCGATTTTTGGTGATTTTTAATTAATTTGAGATAGCCATAAATGTTGACGTTGAATTTAATGATTTATATCTCAAAAACGAATAAACATTTTCAAGATCCGATTTCATCACGAGAAAGTAGACACTTTCCTCTATAAATCGTGAATAATTCATTAAGATATCTTAAGAATTCGATTTTTGGTGATTTTTAATTAATTTGAGATAGCCATAAATGTTGACGTTGAATTTAATGATTTATATCTCAAAAACGAATAAACATTTTCAAGATCCGATTTCATCACGAGAAAGTAGACACTTTCCTCTATAAATCATGAATAATTCATTAAGATATCTTAAGAATTCGATTTTTGGTGATTTTTAATTAACTTGAGATAGCCATAAATGTTGACATTGAATTTAATGATTTATATCTCAAAAACGAATAAACATTTTCAAGATCCGATTTCATCACGAGAAAGTAGACTCTTTCCTCTATAAATCATGAATAATTCATTAAGATATCTTAAGAATTCGATTTTTGGTGATTTTTAATTAACTTGAGATAGCCATAAATGTTGACATTGAATTTAATGATTTATATCTCAAAAACGAATAAACATTTTCAAGATCCGATTTCATCACGAGAAAGTAGACTCTTTCCTCTATAAATCATGAATAATTCATTAAGATATCTTAAGTATTCGATTTTTGGTGATTTTTAATTAACTTGAGATAGCCATAAATGTTGACGTTGAATTTAATGATTTATATCTCAAAAACGAATAAATATTTTCAAGATCCGGTTTCAGCTCGAGAAAGCAGACACTTTTCTTTATAAATCGGGAATAATTCATTAAGATATCTTAAGAATTCGATTTTTGGTGATTTTTAATTAATTTGAGATAGCCATAAATGTTGACGTTGAATTTAATGATTTATATCTCAAAAACGAATAAATATTTTCAAGATCCGGTTTCAGCTCGAGAAAGTAGACACTTTTCTTTATAAATCGGGAATAATTCATTAAGATATCTTAAGAATTCGATTTTTGATGATTTTTAATTTATTTGAGATAGCCATAAATGTTGACGTTGAATTTAATGATTTATATCTCAAAAACGAATAAATATTTTCAAGATCCCGTTTCAGCACGAGAAAGAAGACACTTTCCTCTATAAATCGTGAATAATTCATTAAGATATCTTAAGAATTCGATTTTTGGTGATTTTTAATTAACTTGAGATAGCCATAAATGTTGACGTTGAATTTAATGATTTATATCTCAAAAACGAATAAATATTTTCAAGATCCGGTTTCATCGCGAGAAAGTAGACACCTTCCTCTATAAATCGGGAATAATTCATTAAGATATCTTAAGAATTCGATTTTTGGTGATTTTTAATTAACTTGAGATAGCCATAAATGTAGACGTTGAATTTAATGATTTATATCTCAAAAACGAATAAATATTTTCAAGATCCCGTTTCAGCACGAGAAAGTAGACACTTTCCTCTATAAATCGCGAATAATTCATTAAGATATCTTAAGAATTCGATTTTTGGTGATTGTTAATTAACTTGAGATAGCCATAAATGTTGACGTTGAATTTAATGATTTATATCTCAAAAACGAATAAACATTTTCAAGATCCGGTTTCATCACGAGAAAGTAGACTCTTTCCTCTATAAATCGTGAATAATTCATTAAGATATCTTAAGAATTCGATTTTTGGTGATTTTTAATTAACTTGAGATAGCCATAAATGTTGACGTTGAATTTAATGATTTATATCTCAAAAACGAATAAACATTTTCAAGATCCGGTTTCATCACGAGAAAGTAGACTCTTTCCTCTATAAATCATGAATAATTCATTAAGATATCTTAAGAATTCGATTTTTGGTGATTTTTAATTAACTTGAGATAGCCATAAATGATCACGTTGAATTTAATGGTTTATATCTCAAAAACGAATAAATATTTTCAAGATCCGGTTTCATCACGAGAAAGTAGACACTTTCCTCTATAAATCGTGAATAATTCATTAAGATATCTTAAGAATTCGATTTTTGGTGATTTTTAATTAATTTGAGATAGCCATAAATGTTGACGTTGAATTTAATGATTTATATCTCAAAAACGAATAAACATTTTCAAGATCCGATTTCATCACGAGAAAGTAGACACTTTCCTCTATAAATCATGAATAATTCATTAAGATATCTTAAGAATTCGATTTTTGGTGATTTTTAATTAACTTGAGATAGCCATAAATGTTGACATTGAATTTAATGATTTATATCTCAAAAACGAATAAACATTTTCAAGATCCGATTTCATCACGAGAAAGTAGACTCTTTCCTCTATAAATCATGAATAATTCATTAAGATATCTTAAGTATTCGATTTTTGGTGATTTTTAATTAACTTGAGATAGCCATAAATGTTGACGTTGAATTTAATGATTTATATCTCAAAAACGAATAAACATTTTCAAGATCCGATTTCATCACGAGAAAGTAGACTCTTTCCTCTATAAATCTTGAATAATTCATTAAGATATCTTAAGAATTCGATTTTTGGTGATTTTTAATTAACTTGAGATAGCCATAAATGTTGACGTTGAATTTAATGATTTATATCTCAAAAACGAATAAACATTTTCAAGATCCAGTTTCATCACGAGAAAGTAGACACTTTCCTTTATAAATCATGAGTAATTAATTAAGATATCTTAAGTACTCGATTTTTGGTGATTTTTAATTAACTTGAGATAGCCATAAATGTTGACGTTGAATTTAATGATTTATATCTCAAAAACGAATAAACATTTTCAAGATCCAGTTTCATCACGAGAAAGTAGACACTTTCCTCTATAAATCGTGAATAATTCATTAAGATATCTTAAGAATTCGATTTTTGGTGATTTTTAATTAACTTGAGATAGCCATAAATGTTGACGTTGAATTTAATGATTTATATCTCAAAAACGAATAAATATTTTTAAGATCCGGTTTCATCACGAGAAAGTAGACACTTTCCTCTATAAATCGTGAATAATTCATTAAGATATCTTAAGAATTTGATTTTTAGTGATTTTTAATTAACTTGAGATAGCCATAAATGTTGACGTTGAATTTAATGATTTATATCTCAAAAACGAATAAATATTTTCAAGATCCGGTTTCATCACGAGAAAGTAGACACTTTCCTGTATAAATCGTGAATAATTCATTGAGATATCTTAAGAATTCGATTTTTGGTGATTTTTAATTTATTTGAGATAGCCATAAATGTTGACTTTGAATTTAATGATTTATATCTCAAGAACGAATAAATATTTTCAAGATCCGGTTTCAGCACGAGAAAGTAGACACTTTCCTGTATAAATCGTGAATAATTCATTGAGATATCTTAAGAATTCGATTTTTGGTGATTTTTAATTTATTTGAGATAGCCATAAATGTTGACTTTGAATTTAATGATTTATATCTCAAGAACGAATAAATATTTTCAAGATCCGGTTTCAGCACGAGAAAGTAGACACTTTCCTCTATAAATCGTGAATAATTCATTAAGATATCTTAAGAATTCGATTTTTGGTGATTTTTAATTAACTTGAGATAGCCATAAATGTTGACGTTGAATTTAATGATTTATATCTCAAAAACGAATAAATATTTTCAAGATCCGGTTTCATCACGAGAAAGTAGACACTTTCCTTTATAAATCATGAATAATTCATTAAGATATCTTAAGAATTCGATTTTTGGTGATTTTTAATTAACTTGAGATAGCCATAAATGTTGACGTTGAATTTAATGATTTATATCTCAAAAACGAATAAACATTTTCAAGATCCGGTTTCATCACGAGAAAGTAGACACTTTCTTCTATAAATCATGAATAATTCATTAAGATATCTTAAGAATTCGATTTTTGGTGATTTTTAATTAACTTGAGATAGCCATAAATGTTGACGTTGAATTTAATGATTTATATCTCAAAAACGAATAAACATTTTCAAGATCCGGTTTCATCACGAAAAAGTAGACACTTTCTTCTATAAATCTTGAATAATTCATTAAGATATCTTAAGAATTCGATTTTTGGTGATTTTTAATTAACTTGAGATAGCCATTAATTTTTGTTAGTTTTAACTAACGATCTCATTTTGTTGGTTTAGAAATGCTTTAGTCTCAACCCCACCCCTCTTAAGAAGCGATAACATCTTAAACAACTTAACACCACGAAGAAATTTGCGAAATTTAAGGAGCGACTCTTACATCGATAATTTATCGGCGAATAACTCAAAAACTTTGATTAAATGCAACAAAATCCGCTCGAATTCAAGCACCTCAAAGCTAAGATCTCCTGGGATTGAGAAAACCCCAATCACAGTTGATGTAGCAACCCAAACCGTTCGTTTCGAAGCAATCAAACTCAAAGAAGACAAAGAAGATAAAAAAGATGACAAAAAAGATAAAAAAGAAGACAACAAACGTAAAGAAGAAACTCTCTACTTAGAAAGTTGCATCAACATCTTCGAAACCCCCAAAATCCCTCAACACAACGAAACGAATCAACATCGAAATCGCTTCAACATCGAAGAGTTAGACTTGAAACGATTAAATCTGAACAAAATCCGATGTAACAAATTAAAAAATTTGAGCGAGATTTTATTTTCTCCGAATAACAGCGAAGGGGAGATTTCGTTCCAAAATTTGATTGGGAAAGAGAACATCTCAACCCCGATTTTGATCGATTCTGATTTAAACGAGAGGTTAAGACGGATTAAGATTAAAAATGTTGATAATTGCGTTAAGGAAAAGGTAAAAATAAAAAAGTTTGAGAGTTCTTCGTTGGTTACGAAGAGGAAGTATAAGAATGTGTCGCCGAAGTTGAAGAAATTGGAGAATGATTCGAGGAGGATTCCGAAGAGTTTTACCCCGCCGAGGGCCGTTTCGCACTCGAAGCCGGTTGAGAATATTTTGAATGTTTCGAATGGGAAGTTGTTTAGGAATATTAAGAGGTTCCATACGAGGTTCGTTTCGAGGTGGATTGCGAAAATCTCCGAGTTGTGTGCTTGGTTGGGACTCAGTTTGAAAAAGGTTCGTTTTTGATCTAATTATAATCATAGGGTGCCCCGAAATAACCGAATAATAATAATAATAAATTTAATTACTTTAAATCAGCTTTAAATCAAATTAATTGAGCTGAGATAAGAGAGATAAGATACCTGTATTTGTTGTAAATTTTATTTCGGGACACACTGTATATGGCTTATTTTTTTCTCCAAAATTTATGATTTAATGATTTAAAGGAGGTTATTGTTACTAAATAAGTCTTTTTTTACCTATTTACGACGAATTTAATACATGAATTATTTTTTTTGCTCATGATGGTAGCCCTGGGGAATCTGAGCTTGCTATAAAAAAATTTTTAAGACAAAAGTTGTCACAAATTTAATTGTAAATAATATTGGTCTCTTATACTTTTGCTATAAGTCAAATAGATTTTGAGAAAAATGCGAAAATATGAAAATTTGATGAATTATTTTTTTTTTGCTGATGATGGTAGCACTGGAGAATCTAAGCGTGTTATAAAAAAACTTTAAGACGAAAGTTGTTACAAATTTAATTGTAAACAATATTGGTCTCTTATACTTTTGTTGTTAATTGTGTAGATGTCGAGATAAAGACGAAAATATGAAAATTTGATCAATTTATTTTTTTTTCGAAATGATGGTAGCACTGGGGAATCTGAGTATGTTACAAAAAAACTTTTAAGACGAAAGTTGTTACAAATTTAATTATAAACAATATTGGTCTCTTATACTTTTGTTGTTAATTGTGTAGATGTCGAGATAAAGACGAAAATATGAAAATTTGATCAATTTATTTTTTTTCGGAATGATGGTAGCACTGGAGAATCTGAGTATGCTACAAAAGAACTTTTAAGACGAAAGTTGTTACAAATTTAATTATAAACAATATTGGTCTCTTATACTTTTGTTGTTAATTGTGTAGATGTCGAGATAAAGACGAAAATATGAAAATTTGATCAATTTATTTTTTTTTTCGGAATGATGGTAGCACTGGGGAATCTGAGTATGTTACAAAAGAACTTTTAAGACGAAAGTTGTTACAAATTTAATTATAAACAATATTGGTCTCTTATACTTTTGTTGTTAATTGTGTAGATGTCGAGATAAAGACGAAAATATGAAAATTTGATCAATTTATTTTTTTTCGGAATGATGGTAGCACTGGAGAATCTGAGTATGCTACAAAAGAACTTTTAAGACGAAAGTTGTTACAAATTTAATTATAAACAATATTGGTCTCTTATACTTTTGTTGTTAATTGTGTAGATGTCGAGATAAAGACGAAAATATGAAAATTTGATCAATTTATTTTTTTTTTCGGAATGATGGTAGCACTGGGGAATCTGAGTATGTTACAAAAGAACTTTTAAGACGAAAGCTGTTACAAATTTAATTGTAAACAATATTGGTCTGTTATACTTTTGTTGTTAATTGTGTAGATGTCGAGATAAAGACGAAAATATGAAAATTTGATCAATTTATTTTTTTTTTCGAAATGATGGTAGCACTGGGGAATCTGAGTATGTTACAAAAAAACTTTTAAGACGAAAGTTGTTACAAATTTAATTGTAAACAATATTGGTCTGTTATACTTTTGTTGTTAATTGTGTAGATGTCGAGATAAAGACGAGAATATGAAAATGTGATGAATTTATTTTTTTTTTCCAAATGATGGTAGCACTGGGGAATCTGAGTATGTTACAAAAGAACTTTTAAGACGAAAGTTGTTACAAATTTAATTGTAAACAATATTGGTCTCTTATACTTTTGTTGTTAATTGTGTAGATGTCGAGATAAAGACGAAAATATGAAAATTTGATCAATTTATTTTTTTTTTCGAAATGATGGTAGCACTGGGGAATCTGAGTATGTTACAAAAAAACTTTTAAGACGAAAGTTGTTACAAATTTAATTGTAAACAATATTGGTCTGTTATACTTTTGTTGTTAATTGTGTAGATGTCGAGATAAAGACGAGAATATGAAAATGTGATGAATTTATTTTTTTTTCGAAATGATGGTAGCACTGGGGAATCTGAGTATGTTACAAAAGAACTTTTAAGACGAAAGCTGTTACAAATTTAATTGTAAACAATATTGGTCTCTTATACTTTTGTTGTTAATTGTGTAGATGTCGAGATAAAGACGAGAATATGAAAATTTGATTAATTTATTTTTTTTTCCAAGTGATGGTAGCACTGGGGAATCTGAGTATGTTACAAAAGAACTTTTAAGACGAAAGTTGTTACAAATTTAATTGTAAACAATATTGGTCTGTTATACTTTTGTTGTTAATTGTGTAGATGTCGAGATAAAGACGAAAATATGAAAATTTGATCAATTTATTTTTTTTTTCGAAATGATGGTAGCATTGGGGAATCTGAGTATGTTACAAAAAAACTTTTAGGACAGAAATTGTGGCAAATTTTATTCTAAACAATATTGCTCTCTTATATTTTTATTGTTACTCGCGTAGATTTTGAGAAAAATGCAAAACTGTGAAAAATTGATGAATTTATTTTTATTGCAAAATAATTAAAGTTAGGATAATTAATTTATTAATGTATAATAGAGATTTTTCTTCTCAATTCAGTCCCAGAATTTACTGTAAACTTTTTCTTTTAAAGATCGCGCATTAATTCCGTTTAAAACACAAGATTTCTAAAAAAACTTTTTCTTAAAGCATAAAAAATTTAAAATTCGCAATCAGTAAGAAATTTCCTTTAATTTGATACCCAACAACCCATATTTTGGGTTAAATAACGTCAAAAAAAAATGACATTGACAGCCGCCATCTTGGATTTTATTATTTTCCAATTTTGTTCAGATTTGAGAATAATTAAATCGTAATAAGCACGAAATATTCTTCAATTTGATACCCAACAACCCACATTTTCGGTTAAATAACAAAAGATTAAAAATGACATTGACAGTCGCCATCTTGGATTTTATTAACTTTTAAATTTGTACCGATTTGAGATAAACCAATCGTGTTTGGGCTTAAATGACTCGATTTTTGATGTTAAATCGATCGAAAATGATCTAATCAAATTCAACATTTTTCAACATAAAATGATGCAATAATGGGTTACTTCCGGTTATCAACTTCCGGAAAAATCAATTTTATTAAGTTTTTTTTAAACAAATTCGTAATTTTTATCACAAATATAGCATCATACCATCAAATTCAACATTTTTTCAACATAAAATGATGCGATAATGGGTTACTTCCGATTATCAACTTCCGGAAAAATCAATTTTATTAATTTTTTTAAACAAATTCGTAATTTTTATCACAAACACTGCATCATAACATCAAGCTTAACATTTTTTCAACAGTAATTGATGGAATGATGGGTTACTTCCGGTTATCACTTCTGGAAAATTCAATTTAATTAATTCTTTTGTATAAATTCGTGAATTTCATCACAAATATTCCATCAAAACATCATATTCAACATTTTTTCAACATAAAATGATGCGCTAATGGGTTACTTCCGGTTATCAACTTCCGGAAAAAACAATTTTATTAATTTTTTTAAACAAATTCGTAATTTTTATCACAAACACGGCATCATAACATCAAACTTAACATTTTTTCAACATTAATTGATGGAATGATGGGTTACTTCCGGTTATCACTTCTGGAAAATTCAATTTAATTAATTCTTTTGTATAAATTCGTGAATTTCATCACAAATATTCCATCAAAACATCATATTCAACATTTTTTCAACATAAAATGATGCGCTAATGGGTTACTTCCGGTTATCAACTTCCGAAAAAATCAATTTTATTAATTTTTTTAAACAAATTCGTAATTTTTATAACAAACACTGCATCATAACATCAAACTTAACATTTTTTCAACATTAATTGATGGAAAGATGGGTTACTTCCGGTAATCAACTTCCGGAAAATTCAATTTCATTAATTCTTTTATATAAATTCGTGAATTTCATAACAAATACTCCATCATAACATCAAATTCAACATAAAATGATGCGATAATGGGTTACTTCCGATTATCAACTTCCGGAAAAATCAGTTTTATTAATTTTTTTAAACAAATTCGTAATTTTTATCACAAACACTGCATCATAACATCAAGCTTAACATTTTTTCAACATTAATTGATGGAATGATGGGTTACTTCCGGTTATCAACTTCCGGAAAATTCAATTAAATTAAATATTTTATACAAATTAGTGAATATCATCACAAGTACTCCATCATAACATCAAATTCAACATTTTTTCAACATAAAATGGTGCGCTAATGGGTTACTTCCGGTTATCAACTTCCGGAAAAATCAATTTTATTAATTTTTTTAAACAAATTCGTAATTTTTATCACAAACACTACATCATAACATCAAACCTAACATTTTTTCAACATTAATTGATGGAAAGATGGGTTACTTCCGGTTATCAACTTCCGGAAAATTCAATTTAATTAATTATTTTATATAAATTCGTGAATTTCATCACAAATACTCCATCAAAACATCATATTCAACATTTTTTCAACATAAAATGGTGCGCTAATGGGTTACTTCCGCTTATCAACTTCCGGAAAAATCAATTTTATTAATTTTTTTAAACAAATTCGTAATTTTTATCACAAACACTACATCATAACATCAAACTTAACATTTTTTCAATATTAATTGATGGAAAGATGGGTTACTTCCGGTAATCAACTTCCGGAAAATTCAATTTAATTAATTTTTTTATATAAATTCGTGAATTTCATCACAAATACTCCATCATAACATCAAATTCAACATTTTTCAACATAAAATGACGCGATAATGGGTTACTTCCGGTTATCAACTTCCGGAAAAATCAATTTTATTAATTTTTTTAAACAAATTCGTAATTTTTATCACAAACACTACATCATAACATCAAACTTAACATTTTTTCAATATTAATTGATGGAAAGATGGGTTGCTTCCGGTTATCAACTTCCGGAAAATTCAATTTTATTAATTCTGTTATATAAATTCGTTAATTTCATCACAAATACTCCATCATAACATCAAATTCAACATTTTTTCAACATAAAATGTTGCGATAATGGGTTACTTCCGGTTATCAACTTCCGGAAAATTCAATTTTATTAATTCTTTTATATAAATTCGTGAATTTCATAACAAATACTCCATCATAACATCAAATTCAACATTTTTCAACATAAAATGATGCGATAATGGGTTACTTCCGGTTATCAACTTCCGGAAAAATCAATTTTATTAATGTTTTTTAACAAATTCGTAATGTTTATCACAAACACTGCATCATAACATCAAACTTAACATTTTTTCAACATTAATTGATGGAATGATGGGTTACTTCCGGTTATCAACTTCCGAAAAATTAAATTTTATTAATTCTTTTATATAAATTCGTGAATTTCATAGCAGATACTCCATCATAACATCAAATTCAACATTTTTCAACATAAAATGACGCGATAATGGGTTACTTCCGGTTATCAACTTCCGGAAAAATCAATTTTATCAATTTTTTTAAACAAATTCGTAATTTTTATCACAAACACTACATCATAACATCAAACTTAACATTTTTTCAACATTAATTGATGGAAAGATGGGTTACTTCCGGTAATCAACTTCCGGAAAATTCAATTTCATTAATTCTTTTATATAAATTCGTGAATTTCATAACAAATACTCCATCATAACATCAAATTCAACATAAAATGATGCGATAATGGGTTACTTCCGATTATCAACTTCCGGAAAAATCAGTTTTATTAATTTTTTTAAACAAATTCGTAATTTTTATCACAAACACAACATCATAACATCAAACTTAACATTTTTCAACATTAATTGATGGAATGATGTGTTACTTCCGGTTATCAACTTCCGGAAAATTTAATTTAATTAATTATTTTATATAAATTTGTGAATTTCATCACAAATACTCCATCAAAACATCATATTCAACATTTTTTCAACATAAAATGATGCGCTAATGGGTTACTTCCGGTTATCAACTTCCGGAAAAATCAATTTTATTAATTTTTTTAAACAAATTCGTAATTTTTATCACAAACACTACATCGTAACATCAAACTTAACATTTTTTCAACATTAATTGATGGAAAGATGGGTTACTTCCGGTTATCAACTTCCGAAAAATTTAATTTAATTAATTATTTTATATAAATTCGTGAATTTCATCACAAATACTCCATCAAAACATCATATTCAACATTTTTTCAACATAAAATGGTGCGCTAATGGGTTACTTCCGGTTATCAACTTCCGGAAAAATCAATTTTATTAATTTTTTTAAACAAATTCATAATTTTTATCACAAACACTACATCCTAACATCAAACTTAACATTTTTTCAACATTAATTGATGGAAAGATGGGTTACTTCCGGTTATCAACTTCCGGAAAATTTAATTTAATTAATTATTTTATATAAATTCGTGAATTTCATCACAAATACTCCATCAAAATATCATATTCAACATTTTTTCAACATAAAATGGTGCGCTAATGGGTTACTTCCGGTTATCAACTTCCGGAAAAATCAATTTTATTAATTTTTTTAAACAAATTCGTAATTTTTATAACGAACACTACAGCATAACATCAAACTTAACATTTTTTCAACATTAATTGATGGAAAGATGGGTTACTTCCGGTTATCAACCTCCGGAAAATTCAATTTTATTAATTCTTTTATATAAATTCGTGAATTTCATCACAAATACTCCATCATAACATCAAATTCAACATTTTTCAACATAAAATGACGCGATAATGGGTTACTTCCGGTTATCAACTTCCGGAAAAATCAATTTTATTAATTTTTTCAAACAAATTCGTAATTTTTATCACAAACACTGCATCATAACATCAAACTTAACATTTTTTCAACATTAATTGATGGAATGATGGGTTACTTCCGGTTATCAACTTCCGGAAAATTCAATTTAATTAATTCTTTTATATAAATTCGTGAATTTCATCACATATACATCATCATAACATCAAGTTCAACATTTTTTATCACAAACATTGCATCATAACATCAAACTTAACATTTTTCAACATAAAATGATGCGATAAAGGGTTACTTCCGGTTATCAACTTCCGGAAAATTTAATTTAATTAAATATTTTATATAAATTCGTGAATTTCATCACAAATACTCCATCATAACATCAAATTCAACATTTTTTCAACATAAAATGATGTGATAATGGGTTACTTCCGGTTATTAACTTCCAGAAAAATCGATTTTATTAATTTTTTTAAAAAAACTCGTATATTTTATCACTAATACTTCATCATAACATCTAATTCAACATTTTCTCAACGTAAAATAATGCAATTATGGGTTACTTCCGGTTACAACTTCCGGTTTATAAACGTTGAGATAACCCCATCGAGTTTGGGCTCATTTTAAAGCATTTTTCATTTCCTATCTTATAGCAGCCATAAAAATCAAATTATCCCAATTTATAACCTAACAAATTCTTGTTTTTTTAATTTTACAGCTAATAAATTCAAAAATCGTGTTATTTTCCGGTCCTATAAGCAAACAAATCGTTATTAATCTAATTTAATTTAATTTTAACTTGTAGACTTTGACATCTGAAGAGAAATTCAAGCCGAAACCGAACTTAAAACCGAGTTGGTTCAGCGCCGAAATCAAAAACAACGTTGTCATAACGAAATGCGTCGATTGCGAGGAGCAAAAGGCGAAACTATCGATGCTTTTATCGAAAATCGAGGTTTTGGAGAGAGAATCCGCGAGAAAAAACGCGGAGAACTCAGAAACCGTCGAAAAATTAAACGAGGAAATCGCCAAAATCAAAGGTGAGTTAACCGAAATCGAGACGATCAAGAAAAAAATCGCCGAATTAGAAGAGAATTTGGAAAAACGGAAAATCACGCCGGAAGTTTGCGCTTTTACCCCCCCGATTCCCCCACCCCCGCCTTGCGCGCCACCTCCCCCTCCTCCCCCACCCATGATGAATCTAAACTTAGCTTTAGGTAATAAAAAAGTTAGCGCACCGAAAAGATTGGAGAAGAAGACGAACGAAAATTCGAGACCTGTTATTTCATTGGATGATATATTAAAAGTTAAATTAAAGAAGACAACGGTAAAATTAATTAATTTTAATTAATTAAGTTTGATTAATTTTCATTTTAGGAGAAACCTTTATCAGCGAGACGACCCCATCAACCCTTAATATCCGTCGAAATGTTAAACCAAATCAAATTACGCCCCACCTCAAGACCGGAAACCCCCTCAAGCACAAGTTTAAAAGAGAAAACTCACACCCTTTCGATGCCAAACAGCCCCGGTACGAATTTATCGAAAATTTTGAGTGCGGTCGACACAAACGTGAGACGAATTAAAAGGTTAAAACGTTCGAACGGTTACAGTTTAGACGACTTTTCCAGGAGGCGCGTCTTGAGACGTGAATGGAGCGGTTCGGATGACACTTAATGTTGATCCGATTTACCCCAATCATCCCCCAATCATCTTTATTACGTGTACGTTACGTGTACGTATTTCCAATTAATTCTTTTTGTAGCTCCCTACGAATTGTTCCCGTCACCAAAAAAGAGATACAAAAATCCCTATTATGACGATGTTTACCCGGTATTTACGATAATAACAGTCCGAATATATTTTAAGTGTATTATTTTTTTATTATTATTATTATATATTTATTGCAGAATGATGGTTCTTAAAAAAATAAAGATTAGATTTTATAATTTTGGTGTTGTTTTGATTGTTAAATTTTGATTTGGTTGGATTAATGGTACCAACTTGAATTTAAAAAGAAGAATTTAAATATTTATCTCTGAAAAAGTTGAAATGGGTTCAATAAAGGGTTACTTCCGGTAATCATTTTCCGGAAAAATGAACGTTTACAAAAATTTTTATCAAATTCGTAACCGGCATTACAAATACTGTATAATGGTACCAAACTGAATGTCTTTTCAACATAAAATGACGCAATACTGGGTTACTTCCGGTTATCAACTTACGGGAAAATTAATTTTATCAGAATTTGTTATCAAAATCATTTATTTCATGATAAATCTTTCATTATAATACTAAAAAAGTACTTATATATTTAAAAAATGAGCTATAAATGGTTACTTCCGGTTAACAACTTCCGGAAAAAATAATATTTTTAAAAATTTTTATCAAATTTATGATCTCCATGAGAAATAGTTCATTACAGTATCAAAAACATAATATTTTAATTTTAAAAATGAGCATTGAAGGGTTACTTCCGGTTATCAACTTCCGAAAACATTAGAATTTTTTAAGTTTTTATCAAATTTGTAATTTCCATGATAAATAATTCATTATAACACCAAAAACTTTTTTTTTTAATAAAAAATGAGCAATAAAGGGTTACTTCCGGTTATCAACTTCCGAAAATATTAAGATTTTTAAATTTTGTTATTAAATTCGTAATCTTTATTACAAATTTTATATTTTAGCAGCAAACTCAACATTTCTTAAAAATAAAATGATGCGAAAATGGGTTATTTCCGGTTATTAACTTCCGGAAAGATTAATAATTTTAAAATTTTTTATAAAATTTCTAATCTCCGTGATAAATAATTTATTATAACACCAAAAACAATTTTTTTAATCAAAAAAAAATTAGTAACAAAGGTTCCGTTGATAACCGGAATTACTTCCGGTTATCAACTTCCGGAAAAATTAAAATTTTTATATTTTGTTATCAAATTCGTAATCTTTATTACAAATACCGTATTTTAACACCAAACTCAACGTTCTTTAATCATAAAATGATGCAAAAATGGGTTATTTCCGGTTATCAACTTCCGGAAAGATTAATAATTTTTTTAAATTTTTATCAAATTTGTAATCTCTTGTTTGGGCTTCAAAAACGATCTAATTGATCATAAAATTTATTAACACCAAAGTTAATACTTTTTTCACATAAAACGATGCTATCATGGGTTACTTCCGGTTATCAACTTTCGGGAAAATCAATTTTATTAAATCGTTCTAACAATTTTGTAATTTTCATCACAAATACTGCATTATAACATCAAATTCAACATTTTTTCAACATAAAATGATGCGATTATGGGTTACTTCCGATTATCAACTTCCGGAAAAATCAATTTTATTAATTTTTTTAAACAAATTCGTAATCTTTATCACAAACACAACATCATAACATCAAACTTAACATAAATAAATATGTTAATATAAATTCGTGAATTTCATCACAGATACATCATCATAACATCAAGATCAACATTTTTCAACATAAAATGATGCGATAATGGGTTACTTCCGGTTATCAACTTCCGGAAAAATCAATTTTATTAATTTTTTTAAACAAATTCGTAATTTTTCTCACAAACATTGCATCATAACATCAAACTTAACATTTTTTCAACATTAATTGATGGAATGATGGGTTACTTCCGGTTATCAACTTCCGGAAAATTCAATTTAATTAAATAATTTATATAAATTCGTGAATATCATCACAAATACTCCATCATAACATCAAATTCAACATTTTTTCAACATAAAATGATGCGATAATGGGTTACTTCCGGTTATGAACTTCCGGAAAAATCAATTTTACTAATTTTTTTAAACAAATTCGTAATTTTTATCACAAACACTGCATCATAACATCAAACTTAACATTTTTTCAACATTAATTGATGGAATGACGGGTTACTTCCGGTTATCAACTTCCGGAAAAATCAATTTTATTAATTCTTTTATATAAATTCGTTAATTTCATCACAAATATTCCATCATAACATCAAATTCAACATTTTTCAACATAAAATGACGCGATAATGGGTTACTTCCGGTTATCAACCTCCGAAAAATTCAATTTTATTAATTCTTTTATATAAATTCGTGAATTTCATAACAGATACTCCATCATAACATCAAATTCAACATTTTTCAACATAAAATGATGCGATAATGGGTTACTTCCGGTTATCAACTTCCGGAAAAATCAATTTTATTAATTTTTTTAAACAAATTCGTAATTTTTATCACAAACATTGCATCATAACATCAAACTTAACATTTTTTCAACATTAATTGATGGAATGATGGGTTACTTCCGGTTATCAACTTCCGGAAAATTCAATTTAATTAATTCTTTTATATAAATTCGTGAATTTCATCACAGATACATCATCATAACATCAAGTTCAACATTTTTTATCACAAACATTGCATCATAACATCAAACTTAACATTTTTCAACATAAAATGATGCGATAATGGGTTACTTCCGGTTATCAACTTCCGGAAAATTCAATTTAATTAAATATTTTATATAAATTCGTGAATATCATCACAAATACTCCATCATAACATCAAATTCAACATTTTTTCAACATAAAATGATGTGATAATGGGTTACTTCCGGTTATTAACTTCCGGAAAAATCAATTTTATTAATTTTTTTAAACAAATTCGTAATTTCTATCACAAACATTGCATCATAACATCAAACTTAACATTTTTTCAATATTAATTGATGGAATGATGGGTTACTTCCGGTTATCAACTTCCGGAAAAATCAATTTTATTAATTTTTTTAAACAAATTCGTAATTTCTATCACAAACATTGCATCATAACATCAAACTTAACATTTTTTCAACATTAATTGATGGAATGATGGGTTACTTCCGGTTATCAACTTCCGGAAAATTCAATTTAATTAATTCTTTTATATAAATTCGTGAATTTCATCACAGATACATCATCATAACATCAAGTTCCACATTTTTTATCACAAACATTGCATCATAACATCAAACTTAACATTTTTCAACATAAAATGATGCGATAATGGGTTACTTCCGGTTATCAACTTCCGGAAAAATCAATTTTATTAATTTTGACGAAAATCAACTTAGGGATGTCGAAGCTATATCCACACCAAATTTCAACCCTGCAACTCACGGCTAAGGGGTGGATTTTATTTTTTTTTCTCTAACATAGCGAATTTCACCTAATTTTATTAAGGGTTGACATCCCTTCATGTGTAGCACTCTAATTTTGACGAAAATCAACTTAGGGATGTCGAAGCTATATCCACACCAAATTTCAACCCTGCAACTCACGGCTAAGGGGTGGACTTTATTTATTTTTCCTCTAACATAACGAATTTCACCTAATTTTGTTAAGGGTTGACATCCCTTCATGTGTAGCATTCTAATTTTGACGAAAATCAACTTAGGGATGTCGAAGCTATATCCACACCAAATTTCAACCCTGCAACTCACGGCTAAGGGGTGGACTTTATTTATTTTTCCTCTAACATAACGAATTTCACGTAATTTTATTAAGGGTTGACATCCCTTCATGTGTAGCACTCTAATTTTGACGAAAATCAACTTAGGGATGTCGAAGCTATATCCACACCAAATTTCAACCCTGCAACTCACGGCTAAGGGGTGGACTTTATTTATTTTTCCTCTAACATAACGAATTTCACCTAATTTTGTTAAGGGTTGACATCCCTTCATGTGTAGCATTCTAATTTTGACGAAAATCAACTTAGGGATGTCGAAGCTATATCCACACCAAATTTCAACCCTGCAACTCACGGCTAAGGGGTGGACTTTATTTATTTTTCCTCTAACATAACGAATTTCACGTAATTTTATTAAGGGTTGACATCCCTTCATGTGTAGCACTCTAATTTTGACGAAAATCTACTTAGGGATGTCGAACCTATATCCACACCAAATTTCAACCCTGCAACTCACGGCTATGGGGTGGATTTTATTTTTTTTCCTCTAACATAGCGAATTTCACCTAATTTTATTAAGGGTTGACATCCCTTCATGTGTAGCACTCTAATTTTGACGAAAATCAACTTAGGGATGTCGAAGCTATATCCACACCAAATTTCAACCCTGCAACTCACGGCTATGGGGTGGATTTTATTTTTTTTTCCTCTAACATAGCGAATTTCACCTAATTTTATTAAGGATTGACATCCCTTCATGTGTAGCACTCTAATTTTGACGAAAATCAACTTAGGGATGTCGAAGCTATATCCACACCAAATTTCAACCCTGCAACTCACGGCTATGGGGTGGATTTTATTTTTTTTCCTCTAACATAGCGAATTTCACCTAATTTTATTAAGGGTTGACATCCCTTCATGTGTAGCACTCTAATTTTGACGAAAATCAACTTAGGGATGTCGAAGCTATATCCACACCAAATTTCAACCCTGCAACTCACGGCTATGGGGTGGATTTTATTTTTTTTCCTCTAACATAGCGAATTTCACCTAATTTTATTAAGGGTTGACATCCCTTCATGTGTAGCACTCTAATTTTGACGAAAATCAACTTAGGGATGTCGAAGCTATATCCACACCAAATTTCAACCCTGCAACTCACGACTATGGGGTGGATTTTATTTTTTTTTCCTCTAACATAGCGAATTTCACCTAATTTTATTAAGGATTGACATCCCTTCATGTGTAGCACTCTAATTTTGACGAAAATCAACTTAGGGATGTCGAAGCTATATCCACACCAAATTTCAACCCTGCAACTCATAGCTAAAGGGTGGATTTTATTTTTTTTTCCTCTAACATAGCGAATTTCACCTAATTTTATTAAGGATTGACATCCCTTCATGTGTAGCACTCTAATTTTGACGAAAATCAACTTAGGGATGTCGAAGCTATATCCACACCAAATTTCAACCCTGCAACTCATAGCTAAAGGGTGGATTTTATTTTTTTTTCCTCTAACATAGCGAATTTCACCTAATTTTATTAAGGATTGACATCCCTTCATGTGTAGCACTCTAATTTTGACGAAAATCAACTTAGGGATGTCGAAGCTATATCCACACCAAATTTCAACCCTGCAACTCACGACTATGGGGTGGATTTTATTTTTTTTTCCTCTAACATAGCGAATTTCACCTAATTTTATTAAGGATTGACATCCCTTCATGTGTAGCACTCTAATTTTGACGAAAATCAACTTAGGGATGTCGAAGCTATATCCACACCAAATTTCAACCCTGCAACTCACGACTATGGGGTGGATTTTATTTTTTTTTCCTCTAACATAGCGAATTTCACCTAATTTTATTAAGGATTGACATCCCTTCATGTGTACCACTCTAATTTTGACGAAAATCAACTTAGGGATGTCGAAGCTATATCCACACCAAATTTCAACCCTGCAACTCATAGCTAAAGGGTGGATTTTATTTTTTTTTCCTCTAACATAGCGAATTTCACCTAATTTTATTAAGGATTGACATCCCTTCATGTGTAGCACTCTAATTTTGACGAAAATCAACTTAGGGATGTCGAAGCTATATCCACACCAAATTTCAACCCTGCAACTCACGGCTATGGGGTGGATTTTATTTTTTTTCCTCTAACATAGCGAATTTCACCTAATTTTATTAAGGGTTGACATCCCTTCATGTGTAGCACTCTAATTTTGACGAAAATCAACTTAGGGATGTCGAAGCTATATCCACACCAAATTTCAACCCTGCAACTCACGACTATGGGGTGGATTTTATTTTTTTTTCCTCTAACATAGCGAATTTCACCTAATTTTATTAAGGATTGACATCCCTTCATGTGTAGCACTCTAATTTTGACGAAAATCAACTTAGGGATGTCGAAGCTATATCCACACCAAATTTCAACCCTGCAACTCACGGCTATGGGGTGGATTTTATTTTTTTTCCTCTAACATAGCGAATTTCACCTAATTTTATTAAGGGTTGACATCCCTTCATGTGTAGCACTCTAATTTTGACGAAAATCAACTTAGGGATGTCGAAGCTATATCCACACCAAATTTCAACCCTGCAACTCACGGCTATGGGGTGGATTTTATTTTTTTTCCTCTAACATAGCGAATTTCACCTAATTTTATTAAGGGTTGACATCCCTTCATGTGTAGCACTCTAATTTTGACGAAAATCAACTTAGGGATGTCGAAGCTATATCCACACCAAATTTCAACCCTGCAACTCACGGCTATGGGGTGGATTTTATTTTTTTTCCTCTAACATAGCGAATTTCACCTAATTTTATTAAGGGTTGACATCCCTTCATGTGTAGCACTCTAATTTTGACGAAAATCAACTTAGGGATGTCGAAGCTATATCCACACCAAATTTCAACCCTGCAACTCACGGCTATGGGGTGGATTTTATTTTTTTTTCCTCTAACATAGCGAATTTCACCTAATTTTATTAAGGATTGACATCCCTTCATGTGTAGCACTCTAATTTTGACGAAAATCAACTTAGGGATGTCGAAGCTATATCCACACCAAATTTCAACCCTGCAACTCACGGCTATGGGGTGGATTTTATTTTTTTTTCCTCTAACATAGCGAATTTCACCTAATTTTATTAAGGATTGACATCCCTTCATGTGTAGCACTCTAATTTTGACGAAAATCAACTTAGGGATGTCGAAGCTATATCCACACCAAATTTCAACCCTGCAACTCATAGCTAAAGGGTGGATTTTATTTTTTTTTCCTCTAACATAGCGAATTTCACCTAATTTTATTAAGGATTGACATCCCTTCATGTGTAGCACTCTAATTTTGACGAAAATCAACTTAGGGATGTCGAAGCTATATCCACACCAAATTTCAACCCTGCAACTCATAGCTAAAGGGTGGATTTTATTTTTTTTTCCTCTAACATAGCGAATTTCACCTAATTTTATTAAGGATTGACATCCCTTCATGTGTAGCACTCTAATTTTGACGAAAATCAACTTAGGGATGTCGAAGCTATATCCACACCAAATTTCAACCCTGCAACTCACGGCTATGGGGTGGATTTTATTTTTTTTCCTCTAACATAGCGAATTTCACCTAATTTTATTAAGGGTTGACATCCCTTCATGTGTAGCACTCTAATTTTGACGAAAATCAACTTAGGGATGTCGAAGCTATATCCACACCAAATTTCAACCCTGCAACTCACGGCTATGGGGTGGATTTTATTTTTTTTTCCTCTAACATAGCGAATTTCACCTAATTTTATTAAGGATTGACATCCCTTCATGTGTAGCACTCTAATTTTGACGAAAATCAACTTAGGGATGTCGAAGCTATATCCACACCAAATTTCAACCCTGCAACTCATAGCTAAAGGGTGGATTTTATTTTTTTTTCCTCTAACATAGCGAATTTCACCTAATTTTATTAAGGATTGACATCCCTTCATGTGTAGCACTCTAATTTTGACGAAAATCAACTTAGGGATGTCGAAGCTATATCCACACCAAATTTCAACCCTGCAACTCACGGCTATGGGGTGGATTTTATTTTTTTTTCCTCTAACATAGCGAATTTCACCTAATTTTATTAAGGATTGACATCCCTTCATGTGTAGCACTCTAATTTTGACGAAAATCAACTTAGGGATGTCGAAGCTATATCCACACCAAATTTCAACCCTGCAACTCATAGCTAAAGGGTGGATTTTATTTTTTTTTCCTCTAACATAGCGAATTTCACCTAATTTTATTAAGGATTGACATCCCTTCATGTGTAGCACTCTAATTTTGACGAAAATCAACTTAGGGATGTCGAAGCTATATCCACACCAAATTTCAACCCTGCAACTCATAGCTAAAGGGTGGATTTTATTTTTTTTTCCTCTAACATAGCGAATTTCATCTAATTTTATAAAGGGTTGACATCCCTTCATGTGTAGCACTCTAATTTTGGCGAAAATCAACTTAGGGATGTCGAAGCTATATCCACACCAAATTTCAACCCTGCAACTCATAGCTAAAGGGTGGATTTTATTTTTTTTTCCTCTAACATAGCGAATTTCACCTAATTTTATTAAGGGTTGACATCCCTTCATGTGTAGCACTCTAATTTTGACGAAAATCAACTTAGGGATGTCGAAGCTATATCCACACCAAATTTCAACCCTGCAACTCACGGCTATGGGGTGGATTTTATTTTTTTTCCTCTAACATAGCGAATTTCACCTAATTTTATTAAGGGTTGACATCCCTTCATGTGTAGCACTCTAATTTTGACGAAAATCAACTTAGGGATGTCGAAGCTATATCCACACCAAATTTCAACCCTGCAACTCACGGCTATGGGGTGGATTTTATTTTTTTTCCTCTAACATAGCGAATTTCACCTAATTTTATTAAGGGTTGACATCCCTTCATGTGTAGCACTCTAATTTTGACGAAAATCAACTTAGGGATGTCGAAGCTATATCCACACCAAATTTCAACCCTGCAACTCACGGCTATGGGGTGGATTTTATTTTTTTTCCTCTAACATAGCGAATTTCACCTAATTTTATTAAGGATTGACATCCCTTCATGTGTAGCACTCTAATTTTGACGAAAATCAACTTAGGGATGTCGAAGCTATATCCACACCAAATTTCAACCCTGCAACTCACGGCTATGGGGTGGATTTTATTTTTTTTTCCTCTAACATAGCGAATTTCACCTAATTTTATTAAGGATTGACATCCCTTCATGTGTAGCACTCTAATTTTGACGAAAATCAACTTAGGGATGTCGAAGCTATATCCACACCAAATTTCAACCCTGCAACTCATAGCTAAAGGGTGGATTTTATTTTTTTTTCCTCTAACATAGCGAATTTCACCTAATTTTATTAAGGATTGACATCCCTTCATGTGTAGCACTCTAATTTTGACGAAAATCAACTTAGGGATGTCGAAGCTATATCCACACCAAATTTCAACCCTGCAACTCATAGCTAAAGGGTGGATTTTATTTTTTTTTCCTCTAACATAGCGAATTTCACCTAATTTTATTAAGGATTGACATCCCTTCATGTGTAGCACTCTAATTTTGACGAAAATCAACTTAGGGATGTCGAAGCTATATCCACACCAAATTTCAACCCTGCAACTCATAGCTAAAGGGTGGATTTTATTTTTTTTTCCTCTAACATAGCGAATTTCATCTAATTTTATAAAGGGTTGACATCCCTTCATGTGTAGCACTCTAATTTTGGCGAAAATCAACTTAGGGATGTCGAAGCTATATCCACACCAAATTTCAACCCTGCAACTCACGGCTATGGGGTGGATTTTATTTTTTTTTCCTCTAACATAGCGAATTTCACCTAATTTTATTAAGGATTGACATCCCTTCATGTGTAGCACTCTAATTTTGGCGAAAATCAACTTAGGGATGTCGAAGCTATATCCACACCAAATTTCAACCCTGCAACTCACGGCTATGGGGTGGATTTTATTTTTTTTTCCTCTAACATAGCGAATTTCACCTAATTTTATTAAGGATTGACATCCCTTCATGTGTAGCACTCTAATTTTGACGAAAATCAACTTAGGGATGTCGAAGCTATATCCACACCAAATTTCAACCCTGCAACTCATAGCTAAAGGGTGGATTTTATTTTTTTTTCCTCTAACATAGCGAATTTCATCTAATTTTATAAAGGGTTGACATCCCTTCATGTGTAGCACTCTAATTTTGGCGAAAATCAACTTAGGGATGTCGAAGCTATATCCACACCAAATTTCAACCCTGCAACTCACGGCTATGGGGTGGATTTTATTTTTTTTTCCTCTAACATAGCGAATTTCACCTAATTTTATTAAGGATTGACATCCCTTCATGTGTAGCACTCTAATTTTGACGAAAATCAACTTAGGGATGTCGAAGCTATATCCACACCAAATTTCAACCCTGCAACTCACGGCTATGGGGTGGATTTTATTTTTTTTTCCTCTAACATAGCGAATTTCACCTAATTTTATTAAGGATTGACATCCCTTCATGTGTAGCACTCTAATTTTGACGAAAATCAACTTAGGGATGTCGAAGCTATATCCACACCAAATTTCAACCCTGCAACTCACGGCTATGGGGTGGATTTTATTTTTTTTTCCTCTAACATAGCGAATTTCACCTAATTTTATTAAGGATTGACATCCCTTCCTGTGTAGCACTCTAATTTTGACGAAAATCAACTTAGGGATGTCGAAGCTATATCCACACCAAATTTCAACCCTGCAACTCACGGCTATGGGGTGGATTTTATTTTTTTTCCTCTAACATAGCGAATTTCACCTAATTTTATTAAGGGTTGACATCCCTTCCTGTGTAGCACTCTAATTTTGACGAAAATCAACTTAGGGATGTCGAAGCTATATCCACACCAAATTTCAACCCTGCAACTCACGGCTATGGGATGGATTTTATTTTTTTTCCTCTAACATAGCGAATTTCACCTAATTTTATTAAGGATTGACATCCCTTCATGTGTAGCACTCTAATTTTGACGAAAATCAACTTAGGGATGTCGAAGCTATATCCACACCAAATTTCAACCCTGCAACTCACGGCTATGGGGTGGATTTTATTTTTTTTCCTCTAACATAGCGAATTTCACCTAATTTTATTAAGGGTTGACATCCCTTCATGTGTAGCACTCTAATTTTGACGAAAATCAACTTAGGGATGTCGAAGCTATATCCACACCAAATTTCAACCCTGCAACTCACGGCTATGGGGTGGATTTTATTTTTTTTCCTCTAACATAGCGAATTTCACCTAATTTTATTAAGGGTTGACATCCCTTCCTGTGTAGCACTCTAATTTTGACGAAAATCAACTTAGGGATGTCGAAGCTATATCCACACCAAATTTCAACCCTGCAACTCACGGCTATGGGGTGGATTTTATTTTTTTTCCTCTAACATAGCGAATTTCACCTAATTTTATTAAGGGTTGACATCCCTTCCTGTGTAGCACTCTAATTTTGACGAAAATCAACTTAGGGATGTCGAAGCTATATCCACACCAAATTTCAACCCTGCAACTCACGGCTATGGGATGGATTTTATTTTTTTTCCTCTAACATAGCGAATTTCACCTAATTTTATTAAGGGTTGACATCCCTTCCTGTGTAGCACTCTAATTTTGACGAAAATCAACTTAGGGATGTCGAAGCTATATCCACACCAAATTTCAACCCTGCAACTCACGGCTATGGGGTGGATTTTATTTTTTTCCTCTAACATAGCGAATTTCACCTAATTTTATTAAGGGTTGACATCCCTTCCTGTGTAGCACTCTAATTTTGACGAAAATCAACTTAGGGATGTCGAAGCTATATCCACACCAAATTTCAACCCTGCAACTCACGGCTATGGGATGGATTTTATTTTTTTTCCTCTAACATAGCGAATTTCACCTAATTTTATTAAGGATTGACATCCCTTCATGTGTAGCACTCTAATTTTGACGAAAATCAACTTAGGGATGTCGAAGCTATATCCACACCAAATTTCAACCCTGCAACTCACGGCTATGGGGTGGATTTTATTTTTTTTCCTCTAACATAGCGAATTTCACCTAATTTTATTAAGGGTTGACATCCCTTCCTGTGTAGCACTCTAATTTTGACGAAAATCAACTTAGGGATGTCGAAGCTATATCCACACCAAATTTCAACCCTGCAACTCACGGCTATGGGGTGGATTTTATTTTTTTTCCTCTAACATAGCGAATTTCACCTAATTTTATTAAGGGTTGACATCCCTTCATGTGTAGCACTCTAATTTTGGCGAAAATCAACTTAGGGATGTCGAAGCTATATCCACACCAAATTGATGATGGCCAAATTGTTCCCAGCCTTTCAATGAGCTGATCAGGTCTTAAGTTCGATTCGCCGTATGTAGGCATTTATTATCTTTAGTATTCTCTTCACACGCCTTTGGTATTAAGAAAAATCAACCAGATGTTACCATAGCAGGAATATTATTCGAGTTTCACCATATTACTCGTTCAGATACTTGCTACCTGTCTTTTAAGTGCAAGTTCTCTTTACAGGGCCATCCTAAACGTAAGAGGTAATAGGGAGCCTGTTCTTTGCAATAAAATGCATGGTGTCTCCATTATACATGTGGAGTATTATAGACAGTCCCCTTTGAACTGTGGATGTTTTCTTCAGGCATTGAATTTTGTTTCAAAACTCATCTCTCAATTAATTTATTCATTATTTTGAGATAATGAATAAATTAATAACTAATAAATTAACGCATATCACAGCTTTAGGGGCAGCGAAGGGTACATCTTCAACGGTCATTTGATAAATCATTCACAAAACATCAAAAATAAACTTATTTATTTAAGAAAATTGGTAATAAATTAGCATCTTCCGGAAACATTAAAATTATTATCAAATTCGTAATCTTCTTAATCAATACTTCATTAAAACATCAAAACCCATACTTATATATTTAAAAAATGGGCAGTAAAAGTTTACTTCTGGGTATCATCATTGATATTTAAAAAAAATTGTATCAAATTTCAAATCTGCACGATAAATTGTTCATTACAACACCAAATATCTTTTACCAACACTTTTTATCCAAAAACTAAGCAATAAAGTGTTACTTCCGGCCAAATCGATTTGAATCCGATTTTACAACACCAAAAATTTTGTCATTTCCAGTTACCAACTTAACATAGTCCATCGAGTTTGGACTCATGTTAAAGCATTTTTCATTTCCTCTCTTAAAATAATCATATAAACACTAAAAAATCATTTTTATATAAAAAAATAAGTAATTAAAGATTATTAACTTATTTAAGTCAATAATTAATTAACCAATTTATTCAATAATTAATTAAATCAAAAAATAACTTAAACAAAAAATTTATCAATTTATTGTTCAAAACAAAATCTAAATTGGATATTTTATTAATAATTTATTTATTTACACAAAAAAAAATAATTTTTGAATTTGAATTTGATTCTTTCCATAGCTACCAACATAAATAGCAACAACTTAAAAACCCTTAATCACACCAACAATTTTAGAAACGAATTTTTATCGAATTAAATAAAATTTTTGAACTAACCTTAACATTTTCTTGTTAAATCCTTAATAAAGCTTCTTTTACACCAAAAACACAATCAATTCTTTTATTATTAACGATTTAATCGTTAAAAAAAGTTAACGCGTTATTTGTAACTGTCAAATCTCGATTTAGTTATTTCAAAACTACCAACCTAAATTTATTATAACCTAAAAATCTTTATTGAAATAAATAATTTTAATTTATTTATAAAAACGAAATTTAATGCTGATTTTAATAGGATAAGATTAAAATGGATTATTTTGATGATTAAGTAATTATTTTATTAAAATTAAAATAATTTTAACGATAAATTAAGTTGAAAATTAAGCGTATAGATGGCGGTTTAAAATTTTTTGGATTTGAATTAATTAAAATTAAAAATGAATAATTAAAATAAATCGCTCAATAATTCTTTATTGCTACTTAAAAATATACAATCGTTCGAACCGTAATAATTACACAATAATAAATAGTACGTTGAAGAGGGGGGGCAAGAAAATGATTAGAATTGGGAAGCCGAAGAAAAAAAATTAAGAGCACACCTTAAGAATACAAAAAATTCAAAAAAAAAAGAAAAAAAAACTTAAATTTCCTCCTTTAACAACAACTTGGTAACTTGATACGTATATATTTATTTTATACACATTAATATATGTAAGATTAAGATACATACAGGTAGATATTGTCCATTTTCTTCTTTCCATGTTAAAAACAAAAAAAAATATCACAAATCCATTTTTATAACCTTCCAAATCAATTTTTTTTTATACATACATTTTTATTATTTCTCATTTCGATTTATTTTTTAATTTATCTTTGAATTTTTTAGTTTAATTTTCGGTCATGTACGGATAATAAATTTCATTTAAAGGAACGAAGGTTTCTTTGACGGCCTGGGGGTTCCCCCATCTCAGCACGTAATGGGGTCCTCCCGCTTTGTCGTTTGTACCGGATAATCTCGCCCCGCCGAACGGTTGTTGACCGACGACGCTTCCGGTTGATTTATCGTTGATGTAAAAGTTTCCTGCTGTCATTTTTAGTTCGTCCAGTGCGCGCTCTAAGAATTTCCTGTTGAAATAAGAAAAATTAATTTGAAATTGTTTGGGGAAATTAAAGTATTGAGGTCTTATATATAATAATCTAGAATGAATAGAAGCATCGTGTTCTAAGAGATACACCCTCTATCGACCTAATACCTAACTGAAGAATACCACGAATGGATACGTAGATGAAGAAAAAATACTGGAAAAGAAAGTTGATCAAAGAGATTCTTGAGCCTGATGAGAAGAAGTTAATTATTTCATGACACAATTACTGAGTGGCCATGTATGCTTCAAGACAAGTGGATGATATGAAGTTAACGTTCTATCACTGTGATAGATGGCAAGAACTGAGAAGAGATGTTAACTTAATTCTAGGAAGAGATATGTCGCTGGAAAGTTGCGTTGGAAACATGCTTGAGAGTGATGGAAATTGGAATGTAGAGAGTCTGGATAGTTGAACGCGAATTCAAGAAAGGAGAAGAAAAAGAAGAAGAATTGGAAGAGAAGAAAATGTGTTTCGGTATCCCCTACGAGAGCGTTACTGTCGATATATTTTAACCAAAAAGAGAACCCTGATCCAGGATTGAAGAGAAGAAGGAGAGAATTGAGAAAAGAGAGGAACTGAAAGCAGATTCTGGAAAAAAGGATCAAGTGGTGATCAAGCAATTCACAAATAAGATCACCATTGAAATACTTCCAGAAGATTTAAAATGCTTCCAAAAGACTCAATACAGCCTCTAGAAAGCTTGATTCTGCTTCCAGAAGAGTTGAACTATTTCCAGAAGATATACTACTGCCCTTTGAAGACTTGATATTGCTTCTAAAAGACTTGAAATGCTACCAAAAGACTTAATACTGCTTCTAGAAGAGTTGATATTGCTTCCAGAAGACTTGAAATGCTGCCAGAAAACTTAATAATGTTTCAAGAAGAGGTGATGTTTCTTCTAGATGACTTGAAATACTTTCAAAATACTTAATACCCCTTCTAGAAGATTTAAAATGCTTCCAAAAGACTCAGTACAGCCTCTAGAAGACTTGATTCTGCTTCCAGAAGAGTTGAACTATTTCCAGAAGATATACTACTGCCCTTTGAAGACTTGATATTGCTTCTAAAAGACTTGAAATGCTACCAAAAGACTTAATACTGCTTCTAGAAGAGTTGATATTGCTTCCAGAAGACTTGAAATGCTGCCAGAAAACTTAATAATGTTTCAAGAAGAGGTGATGTTTCTTCTAGATGACTTGAAATACTTGCAAAATACTTAATGCCCCTTCTAGAAGATTTAAAATGCTTCCAAAAGACTCAATACAGCCTCTAGAAGACTTGATTCTGCTTCCAGAAGAGTTGAACTATTTCCAGAAGATATACTACTGCCCTTTGAAGACTTGATATTGCTTCTAAAAGACTTGAAATGCTACCAAAAGACTTAATACTGCTTCTAGAAGAGTTGATATTGCTTCCAGAAGACTTGAAATGCTGCCAGAAAACTTAATAATGTTTCAAAAAGAGGTGATGTTTCTTCTAGATGACTTGAAATACTTGCAAAATACTTAATGCCCCTTCTAAAAGATTTAAAATGCTTCCAAAAGACTCAATACAGCCTCTAGAAGACTTGATTCTGCTTCCAGAAGAGTTGAACTATTTCCAGAAGATATACTACTGCCCTTTGAAGACTTGATATTGCTTCTAAAAGACTTGAAATGCTACCAAAAGACTTAATACTGCTTCTAGAAGAGTTGATATTGCTTCCAGAAGACTTGAAATGCAGCCAGAAAACTTAATAATGTTCCAAGAAGAGCTGATGTTTCTTCTAGATTACCTGAAATGTTTTCAAAATACTTGATGCTGCTCCTAGAAGAGTTGAATTATTTCCAGAAGATATGCTACTGCCCCTTGAAGACTTGATATTGTTTCTAAAAGACTTGAAATGCTTCCAGAAGATTTAGTACTGCTTCTAGAAGAGTTGATATTATTTCCAGAAGACTTGAAATGCTTTCAGAATACTTGATGTTGCTTCCAGAAGATTTAAAATGCGTCTAAGAGACTCAATACAGCCTCTAGAAGACTTAATAATGCTTCCAGAAGAGTTGAACCATTTCCAGAAGTATTACTAGTGCCCCTTGAAGACTCGATATTGCTTCTAAAAGACTTGAAATGCTTCCAGAAGACTTAATACTGCTTCTAAAAGAGTTGATATTGCTTCCAGAAGAGTTGCACTATTTCCAGAAGATATACTACTGCCCCTTGAAGACTAAATATTACTTCTAAAAGCATTGAAATACTTGCAGAAGACTTAATACTGCTTCTAGAAGAGTTGGTATTGCTTCCGGAAAACTTAAATTGCTACTTAAAAATCTTAGAAATTTTTAGAAAAAACGCATAATAATTGTGGAAATTTTTGGAAAATTGTAGATTTTTTTGGAAATTTTATAGAAATTCATGGAAATTTGTGAAAATTAATAAAATTTTAGTATCAAACAAATACTCATCAAAATGTTAGAAATTTTTAGAAAAAACGCTTAATAATTGCGGAAATTTTTGAAAAATTCTTAATTTGTTTGGAAATTTTATAGAAATTCATGGAAATTCAGTAATAATATATCAATCATAAGTACTTATTCACATATCAATAATAATATTCTTGTATTATTCATTATTACCAACCCAAAATTCCAAAATTGTAAAGCCTCAAATTTGACATATTTCACATGAATAGGGGTTGTATTTCAAAATTTAAAAATGATAGAAAGAATCTTTTTAGACAAAAAGTTTTTTAAATCATCCCAAGAACACATATCAGTAATAATATTCTTGTATTATTCATTGCTACCAACCCAAAATTCCAAAATTGTAAAACCTCAAATTTGACATATTTCACAACAATAGGGGTTGTATCTCAAAAACTAGAGATGATGGAAAGAACCTTTTTAGACAAAAAGTTTTTTAAATTATCCCATGAATGCATATCATTAATAATATTCATGTATTAATCATTGCTACCAACCCAAAATTCCAAAATTGTAAAAACCTCAAATTTTACATATTTCACATCAATAGGGGTTGTATCTCGAAAAATAGAGATGATAGAAAGAATCTTTTTAGACAAAAAACTTTTTAAATCATCCTAAAAATACATATCAATAATAATATTCATTTATTATGCATTGCTAACAACCCAAAATTCCAAAATTGTAAAAACCTCAAATTTGACATATTTCACATCAATAGGGGTTGTATCTCAAAAACTAGAGATGACGGAAAGAATCTTTTTAGACAACAAGTTTTTCAAATCATCCCAAGAATGCATATCATTAATAATATTCATGTATTAATCATTGCTACCAACCCAAAATTCCAAAATTGTAAAAACCTCAAATTTGACATATTTCACATCAATAGGGGTTGTATCTCGAAAAATAGAGATGATAGAAAGAATCTTTTTAGACAAAAAACTTTTTAAATCATCCTAAAAATACATATCAATAATAATATTCATTTATTATTCATTGCTACCAACCCAAAATTCCAAAATTGTAAAACCTCAAATTTGACATATTTCACACCAATAGGGGTTGTATCTCAAAAACTAGAGATGATGGAAAGAACCTTTTTAGACAAAAAGGTTTTTAAATCATCCCAAGAATGCATATCATTAATAATATTCATGTATTAATCATTGCTACCAACCCAAAATTCCAAAATTGTAAAAACCTCAAATTTGACATATTTCACATCAATAGGGGTTGTATCTCGAAAAATAGAGATGATAGAAAGAATCTTTTTAGACAAAAAACTTTTTAAATCATCCTAAAAATACATATCAATAATAATATTCATTTATTATTCATTGCTACCAACCCAAAATTCCAAAATTGTAAAAACCTCAAATTTGACATATTTCACATCAATAGGGGTTGTATCTCAAAAACTAGAGATGACGGAAAGAATCTTTTTAGACAAAAAGTTTTTCAAATCATCCCAAGAATGCATATCATTAATAATATTCATGTATTAATCATTGCTACCAACCCAAAATTCCAAAATTGTAAAAACCTCAAATTTGACATATTTCACATCAATAGGGGTTGTATCTCGAAAAATAGAGATGATAGAAAGAATCTTTTTAGACAAAAAACTTTTTAAATCATCCTAAAAATACATATCAATAATAATATTCATTTATTATTCATTGCTACCAACCCAAAATTCCAAAATTGTAAAAAAACTCAAATTTAACATATCTCACATCAATAGGGGTTGTATCTCAAAAATTAGAGATGATAAAAGGAATCTTTTCAGACAAAAAGTTTTTCAAATCATTCCAAGAATACATATTAATAATAATATGCATGTATTAATCATTGGAACCAACCCAAAATTCTAAAATTGTAAAAAACCTCAAATTTGACATATTTCACATGAATACGGGTTGTATCTCAAAAATTAGAAATGATAGAAAGAATCTTTTTAGACAAAAAGTTTTTTAAATCATCCCAAGAACACATATCAATAATAATATTCATGTATTATTCATTGCTATCAACCCAAAATTCCAAAATTGTAAAACCTCAAATTTGACATATTTCACATCAATAGGGGTTGTATCTCAAAAATTAGAGATGATAAAGGGAATCTTTGCAGACAAAAAGTTTTTTAAATCGCCCCAAAAATACATATCGATAATAATATTCATGTATTATTCATTATTACCAACCCAAAATTCCAAAATTGTAAAGCCTCAAATTTGACATATTTCACATGAATAGGGGTTGTATTTCAAAATTTAGAAATGATAGAAAGAATCTTTTTAGACAAAAAGTTTTTTAAATCATCCCAAGAACACATATCAGTAATAATATTCTTGTATTATTCATTGCTACCAACCCAAAATTCCAAAACTGTAAAACATCAAATTTGACATATTTCACATAAATAGGGGTTGTATCTCAAAAACTAGAGATGATGGAAAGAACCTTTTTAGACAAAAAGTTTTTTAAATCATCCCAAGAATGCATATCATTAATAATATTCATGTATTAATCATTGCTACCAACCCAAAATTCCAAAATTGTAAAAACCTCAAATTTGACATATTTCACATCAATAGGGGTTGTATCTCGAAAAAAAGAGATGATAGAAAGAATCTTTTTAGACAAAAAAGTTTTTAAACCATCCTAAAAATACATATCAATAATAATATTCATTTATTATTCATTGCTACCAACAAAAAATTCCAAAATTGTAAAAACCTCAAATTTGATATATTTCACATAAATAGGGGTTGTATCTCAAAAACTAGAGATGACGGAAAGAATCTTTTTAGACAAAAAGTTTTTCAAATCATCACCCTATGTTTGATATAGTTATCAGATATACAGAGCTGATATAAAAAATTTATTAACATTTTCGAAATTAGCTTGCAAATATTATTCGGACACAACAAAATTATTAAGACCTGAATAAATTAAAGTCAAAAACTTACTTGTCTTGTGAAAAAACAGCTCCAGTTAACGCAAAAGCAGTCGAGCTCCCAACCAAATCCATCGCCTTATCCAATTCGTTATCTTTATAAACATAAACGGATAAAACCGGCCCGAAAATCTCCTCAACCATAATTTTATCCTTAGGATCTTTCGATTGTACAATCGTCGGCTCGATGAAATACCCCTTTGAATCATCGCATTTCCCCCCTCCAATAACCTCCAAATTCTTCGAATTTTTCGCGTGATCAATATAACCCTTGATACGATTAAACGCCTTATCATCGATAACAGCCGAAGTAAAACTTTCGGGATCCGTGGGATCCCCAATTTTCAACTCGGCGCGTTTCTTCAACAACCCATCCTTAACTTTCCCCCACAACGATTCCGGAACGTACATCCTCGAACACGCCGAACATTTTTGCCCGCAAAATTCGAACGAGCTCCTAATCGTTCCATTAACGACTGTGTCGACATCTGCTGATGGATGGACGAAGTGGTAATTTTTCCCCCCGCATTCTCCGATTAATCTCGGGAAATTAACGTATTTGTTAATATTTTTGCCGACTTGCGTCCATAATCTCGTAAAGGTTGGGACACTCCCCGTGAAATTAATCCCGGCTAAATACTTTGAGGCGGTTATTGTGTCCCCGAAAACCGGGCCATCCGCTGGGATGAAATTAACGACGCCCGGGGGAACCCCCGCTTCGCGGCAAATCTTAAAAATCAACCAATTTGAAAGGAGAGCTGTATCGCTGGGTTTCCATAAAATCGCGTTTCCCATTAAAGCGGGGGTGTAGGCTAAATTCCCGCCGATTGCGGTGAAATTAAACGGGGAAACGGCGGCGATGAAGCCGTCGATTCCGCGATATCTCATTGTGTTTTTGGTGACTTTGGGGTTTTCGGAGATCGGTTGGTATTTGGTGGCTTCTTTTAAAAAGTAGCTGTTTAAGCGGAAAAAGTCGATTAATTCGGCCGCCGAATCGATTTCGGCTTGAATGATCGTTTTGGCTTGACCTAACATGGTCGCGGCGTTTAATTTTTGGCGGTATTCCCCGGCCATTAAGCTCGCAGCTTTTTCCCAGATTCTTAATCGTTCGGGGATTGGGACTTTGTCCCATTTTTTTTGTGTCTCAACCGCGACATCGATCGCTTTGTTTATTAATTTCGCGTCGGCGTAATAAAATTTTGCCAATTTTTGTTTGTGATTATGAGGCATAACCTAAACAAATTAAGAAAAAAAATCAATAAAATGTTTTTTTTTTAAATTTAAAATTATGTTAAGAAACCATTCTGGTTAGTTAAATCAAATATCGAGGAGAATTTATGATTTTTTATGGTTAAATAACGCGGGAAATCATGGACACCTGTATAGTCTAATTATTATAATAATTAATAATTGCGACTTTACATTTAAAGAGACGATTCAGTATCAAAAATCGTGAAAACAATCTTCGTACGTGAACTAAAGCTGTTTTAATCTCAAAAATAGTAACATTTTAGAATAATAAAATTTTATGTACAGGGTGGTTTGAATTCGCTGTCCGAATAGGATATCGTCTTTTATTTTCCCGACTCTTTTCATCACTAATAAAATTTTGAATGAAAACTTTGGCTGTTCAATACTAACTTTTTTTGAAAATGGAAATTTTTGAAAAAATGTTTTAATATTCAACACATATTTCATAAACTCTTGGAAATTTTTGGAAAAAATGTAATTTTTAAGAAGGCATTGATATACTTGGAAATTTTTAAGACAATCTTAAAAAATTATAGGGATGTTAATGATTGTTAAATAGAAATTCTTGTAAATCGTTGGATAAAATTGAAAAATCTTGGAATTTCCTACAAATCCCTTGACAATTTTGGAAATAATGATGGAATTCATGAGGATTATTGGATAAAAATTCAGAAATTTTGGGTTTTAAAAACAAAATTTTTGGAAAAGTTGTAAATTCTTAAAAATTCCTTAATATTATTTTAAAATCGTCGAAATTTCTGGTTTTTATGGACATTCCTTGGTAATGTTGGAAAAAATTATGGAATCTATGAGGATGTTTATATGATAATTAATAAAATGTAAGAATCAAAGGAATACTCAAGAAAATTTTAGGAATTTTTAGAAAAAACGCTTAATAGCGGAAATTTTTGAAAAATTCTTAATTTGTTTGAAAATTTTATAGAAATTTCTGGAAATTTGTGAAAATTAATAAAATTTTAGTATCAAACAAATACTTATCAAAATCTTAGAAGTTTTTAGAAAAAACGCTTAATTGCGAAAATTCTCAATTTGTTTGGAAATTTTATAGAAATGCATGGAAATTTGTAAAAATTAATAAAATTTTAGTATCAAACAAATTCGCATGAAAATCTTAGAAATTTTTAGAAAAAACGCTTAATAATTGCGGAAATTTTTGAAAAATTCTTTATTTGTTTGGAAATTTTATAGAAATTCATGGAAATTTGTAAAAATTAATAAAATTTTAGTATCAAACAAATACTTATCAAAATGTTAGAAATTTTAAAAAAAAACGCTTAATAATTGCGGAAATTTTTGGAAAATTCTTGATTTGTTTGGAAATTTTATAGAAATTCATGGAAATTTGTGAAAATTAATAAAATTTTAGTGTCAAACAAATACTTATCAAAATGTTAGAAATTTTTAGAAAAAACGCTTAATAATTGCGGAAATTTTTGGAAAATTCTTGATTTGTTTGGAAATTTTATAGAAATTCATGGAAATTTGTGAAAATTAATAAAATTTTAGTGTCAAACAAATACTTATCAAAATGTTAGAAATTTTTTGAAAAAACGCTTAATAATTGCGGAAATTTTTGGAAAATTCTTGATTTTTTTAGAAATTTTATAGAAATTCATGGGAATTTGTGAAAATTAATACAATTTTAGTATCAAACAAATACTCATCAAAATCTTAGAAATATTTAGAAATAGCGCTTATTAATTTTTGGATAAAAATTCAGAAATTTTGGGTTTTAAAAACAAAATCTTTGGAAAAGTTGTAAATTCTTAAAAATTCCTTAATATTATTTTAAAATCGTCGAAATTTCTGGTTTTCACGGACATTCCTTGGTAATGTTGGAAAAAATTATGGAATCTATGAGGATGTTTATATGAAAATTAATAAAATGTAAGAATCAAAGGAATACTCAAGAAAATTTTAGAAATTTTTAGAAAAAACGTTTAATTGCGGAAATTTTAGAAAAATTCTTAATTTGTTTGAAAATTTTATAGAAATTTCTGGAAATTTGTGAAAATTAATAAAATTTTAGTATCAAACAAATACTCATCAAAATGTTAGAAATTTAAAAAAAAACGCTTAATAATTGCGGAAATTTTTGGAAAATTCTTGATTTTTTTGGAAATTTTATAGAAATTTATGGAAATTTGTGAAAATTAATAAAATTTTAGTATCAAACAAATACTCATCAAAATGTTAGAAATTAAAAAAAAAAAACGCTTAATAATTGCGGAAATTTTTGGAAAATTCTTGATTTTTTTGGAAATTTTATAGAAATTTATGGAAATTTGTGAAAATTAATAAAATTTTAGTGTCAAACAAATACTTATCAAAATGTTAGAAATTTTTAGAAAAAACGCTTAATAATTGCGGAAATTTTTGGAAAATTCTTGATTTTTTTGGAAATTTTATAGAAATTCATGGAAAGTTGTGAAAATTAATAAAATTTTAGTATCAAACAAATACTCATCAAAATCTTAGAAATTTTTAGAAAAAACGCTTAATTGCGAAAATTCTCAATTTGTTTGGAAATTTTATAGAAATTCATGGAAATTTGTGAAAATTAATAAAATTTTAGTATCAAACAAATACTCATTAAAAACCTTGGAAATGTTTAGAAAAAACGCTTAATAATTGCGGAAATTTTTGGAAAATTCTTGATTTTTTTTGGAAATTTTATAGAAATTCATGGAAAGTTGTGAAAATTAATAAAATTTGAGTATCAAACAAATACTCATCAAAATCTTAGAAATTTTTAGAAAAAACGCTTAATTGAGAAAATTCTCAATTTGTTTGGAAATTTAATAGAAATTCATGGAAATTTGTGAAAATTAATAAAATTTTAGTATCAAACAAATACTCATCAAAATGTTAGAAATTTTTAGAATAAACGCTTATTAATTGCGGAAATTTTTAGAAAATTCTTGATTTTTTTTGGATATTTTATAGAAATTCATGGAAAGTTGTGAAAATTAATAAAATTTTAGTATCAAACAAATACTCATCAAAATCTTAGAAATTTTTAGAATAAACGCTTATTAATTGCGGAAATTTTTAGAAAATTCTTGATTTTTTTTGGATATTTTATAGAAATTCATGGAAAGTTGTGAAAATTAATAAAATTTTAGTATCAAACAAATACTCATCAAAATCTTAGAAATTTTTAGAATAAACGCTTATTAATTGCGGAAATTTTTTAAAAATTCTTGATTTTTTTGGAAATTTTATAGAAATTTATGGAAATTTGTGAAAATTAATAAAATTTTAGTATCAAACAAATACTCATCAAAATGTTAGAAATTTTTAGAAAAAACGCTTAATAATTGCGGAAATTTTTGGAAAATTCTCAATTTGTTTGGAAATTTTATAGAAATTCATGGAAATTTGTGAAAATTAATAAAATTTTAGTATCAAACAAATACTCATCAAAATGCTAAAAATTTTTAGAAAAAACGCTTAATAATTGCGGAAATTTTTGGAAAATTCTCAATTTGTTTGGTAATTTTATAGAAATTCATGGAAATTTGTGAAAATTAATCAAATTTTAATATCAAACAAATACTCATCAAAATGTTAGAAATTAAAAAAAGAAAACGCTTAATAATTGCGGAAGTTTTTGGAAAATTCTCAATTTGTTTGGAAATTTTATAGAAATTCATGGAAATTTGTAAAAATTAATAAAATTTTAGTATCGAACAAATACTCATTAAAAACCTTGGAAATGTTTAGAAAAAACGCTTCATAATTGCGGAAATTTTTGGAAAATTCTTGATGTTTTTGGAAATTTTATAGAAATTCATGGGAATTTGTGAAAATTAATACAATTTTAGTAACAAACAAATACTCATCAAAATCTTAGAAATATTTAGAAAAAACGCTTAATAATTGCGGAAATTTTTGGAAAATTTTCAATTTGTTTGGAAATTTTATAGAAATTCATGGAAATTTGTGAAAATTAATACAATTTTAGTAATAGACAAAATCTTTATAAAATCTTGGATATTTTTGGAAAACACGTTTGGTAATTGCGGAAATTTTTGAAAAATTTTCAGTATATTTGGATATTTTATACAAATACTTGGAAATCTGAATAATATTTGAACATTACTGACCTCCCCTTACAAATTCTTGGAAATTTGTGGATAACATTCAAAAATCTTGGATTTTCATAACCACTTTTTGATAATTTTGGAAATAATTATGGAATATATAAGGATCTTTACAAAAAAATTAATAAAATTTTATAATCCAACAAAAAATTCATAAAATTTTGGATATATTTTGGAAAAAATGTTTGGAAATTGCAGAAATTTTTGGAAAATACTTGGTATATTTGAAAATTTTATACAAATACTTGAAAATCTGAGAAATATTTGAATATTAATAACATTCCTCTAAAAATTCTTGGAAATTTGTGGATAACATTCAAAAATCTTTGATTTTCATAGACATTCTATGATAATTTTGGAAATAATTATGGAATATATGAGGATCTTTACAAAAAAATGAATAAAATTTGAGTATCCAACTAAAATATTATAAAATCTTGGATATTTTTGAAAAAAATGTTTGGAAATTGAGAAATTTTTGAAAAATTCTTAGTATATTTGGAAATTTTATACAAATACTTGGAAATTTTAGAAATATTTGAATATTAATGAACTCCCCTTATAAATTCTTGGAAATTTGTGAATAACATTAAAAAATCTTGGATTTTCATTGACATTCTATGATAATTTTGAAAATAATTATGAAATATATGAGGATCTTTACAAGAAAATGAATAAAATTTGAGTATTCAATTAAAATATTATAAAATCTTGGATATTTTTGGAAAAAATGTTTGGAAATTGAGAAATTTTTGAAAAATTCTTAGTATATTTGGAAATTTTATACAAATACTTGGAAATTTTAGAAATATTTGAATATTAATGACCTCCCCTTATAAATTCTTGGAAATTTGTGAATAACATTAAAAAATCTTGGATTTTCATTGACATTCTATGATAATTTTGAAAACAATTGTGGAATATATGAGGATTTTTACAAGAAAGTTAATAAAACTTGAGTATCCAACTAAAATATTATAAAATCTTGGATGTTTTTGGAAAAAAACGTTTGGTAATTGCGGAAATTTTTGAAAACCCCTGGGTATATTTGGAAATATTTGAATATTAATGACCTCTCCTAACAAATTCTAGCAAATTTGTGGATAACATCAAAAAATCTTTGATTATCTTCGAAATTTTAATGGCGGGGATACCTGAAAAACCTAAAATTTGACATATTTCACATCAATAGGGGTTATATCTCAGAAAGTAGAAATGATAGAAAAAATCTTTTTAGACAAAAAGTTTTTAAATCATCCCAAGAATGCATATCATCAATAATATTCATGTATTATTCATTACTACCAACCTAAAATTCCAAAATTGTAAAAAACCTCAAATTTGACATATTTCACATCAATAGGGGTAGTATCTCAAAAAATAGAGATGATGGAAAGAATCTTTTTAGACAAAAAACTTTTTAAATCATCCTAAAAATATATATCAATAATAATATTCATGTATTATTCATTGCTACCAACCCAAAATTCCAAAATTGTAAAACCTCAAATTTGACATATTTCACATAAATAGGGGTTGTATCTCAAAAACTAGAGATGATGGAAAGAATCTATGTAGACAAAAAGTTTTTTAAATGATCCTAAGAACACATATCAATAATAATATTCTTGTATTATTCATTATTACCAACCCAAAATTCCAAAATTGTAAATCCTCAAATTTGACATATTTCACATGAACAGGGGTTGTATTTCAAAATTTAGAAATGATGGAAAGAATCTTTTCAGACAAAAAGTTTTTTAAATCATCCCAAGAATACGCATCAATAATAATATTAATGTATTAATCATTGCTACCAACCCAAAATTCCAAAATTGTAAAAAACCTCAAATTTGACATATTTCACATCAATAGGGGTTGTATCTCAAAAACTAGAGATGATGGAAATAATCTTTTTAGACAAAAAGTTTTTTAAATCATCCTAAAAATACATATCAATAATAATATTTATGTATTATTCATTGCTACCAACCCAAAATTCCAAAATTGTAAAAACCCCAAATTTGACATATTTCACATCAATAGGGGTTGTATCTCAAAAACTAGAGATGACGGAAAGAATCTTTTTAGACAAAAAGTTTTTTAAATCATCCCAAGAATACATATCATTAATAATATTCATGTATTAATCATTGCTACCAACCCAAAATTCCAAAATTGTTAAAAACCTCAAATTTGACATATTTAACATCAATAGGGGTTGTATCTCAAAAACTAGAGATGATGGAAAGAATCTTTTTAGACAAAAAGTTTTTTAAATCATCCCAAGAATACATATCATTAATAATATTCATGTATTAATCATTGCTACCAACCCAAAATTCCAAAATTGTAAAAAACCTCAAATTTGACATATTTCACATCAATAGGGGTTGTATCTCAAAAACTAGAGATGATGGAAAGAATCTTTTTAGACAAAAAGTTTTTTAAATCATCCTAAAAATACATATCAATAATAATATTTATGTATTATTCATTGCTACCAACCCAAAATTCCAAAATTGTAAAAACCCCAAATTTGACATATTTCACATCAATAGGGGTTGTATCTCAAAAACTAGAGATGATGGAAAGAATCTTTTTAGACAAAAAGTTTTTTAAATCATCCCAAGAATACATATCATTAATAATATTCATGTATTAATCATTGCTACCAACCCAAAATTCCAAAATTGTTAAAAACCTCAAATTTGACATATTTAACATCAATAGGGGTTGTATCTCAAAAACTAGAGATGATGGAAAGAATCTTTTTAGAGAAAAAGTTTTTTAAATCATCCCAAGAATACATATCATTAATAATATTCATGTATTAATCATTGCTACCAACCCAAAATTCCAAAATTGTAAAAAACCTCAAATTTGACATATTTCACATCAATAGGGGTTGTATCTCAAAAACTAGAGATGATGGAAAGAATCTTTTTAGACAAAAAGTTTTTTAAATCATCCTAAAAATACATATCAATAATAATATTTATGTATTATTCATTGCTACCAACCCAAAATTCCAAAATTGTAAAAACCCCAAATTTGACATATTTCACATCAATAGGGGTTGTATCTCAAAAACTAGAGATGATGGAAAGAATCTTTTTAGACAAAAAGTTTTTTAAATCATCCCAAGAATACATATCATTAATAATATTCATGTATTAATCATTGCTACCAACCCAAAATTCCAAAATTGTTAAAAACCTCAAATTTGACATATTTAACATCAATAGGGGTTGTATCTCAAAAACTAGAGATGATGGAAAGAATCTTTTTAGACAAAAAGTTTTTTAAATCATCCCAAGAATACATATCATTAATAATATTCATGTATTAATCATTGCTACCAACCGAAAATTCCAAAATTGTTAAAAACCTCAAATTTGACATATTTCACATCATATCTCAAAAATTAGAGATAATAGAAAGAATTTTGTTAGATAAAAAACACTTTAAATCGTCCTTAGAATCCATATCATTAATAAAATTGTTATATTAATTATTACCAACCCAAGACTAAAAAAATTAAAAAAAAACTAAAATTTGACACATTTCACATCATATCTCAAAAATTAGAGATAATAGAAAGAATTTTTTCAGATAAAAAACATTTTTAATCATCCTTAGAATCTATATTATTAATAATATTAACATATTAATCATTATTACCAACCCAAGATTCAAAAATTTTTAAAAAATCTCAAATTTGACATATTTCACATCATATCTCAAAAATTAGAGATAATAGAAAGAATCTTTTCAGATAAAAACCACTTTAAATCATCCCTAGAATCCAAATCATTAATAATATTAACATATTAATCATTATTACCAACCCAAGATTCAAAAATTTTTAAAAAATCTCAAATTTGACATATTTCACATCATATCTCAAAAATTAAAGATAATAGAAAGAATCTTTTCAGATAAAAACCACTTTAAATCATCCCTAGAATCCAAATCATGAATAATATTAACATATTAATCATTATTACCAACCAACAAATTAAAAAAAAACTGAAGTTTGACATATTTCACGTCAAAAAAGATTATATCTTAAAAATTTGAGGTGATAGAAAGAATCTTTTTAGATAAAAAAGTCCCTAGAATGCATATCATTAATAATATTCATAAATCGTAAACGTATTTTAAAGAATAAAAGATAAATATTAACAAGATAATCATGAAAAAAAATGTTAATAAGCCATTTTTTAGGGATTTTTAACAACCCAAATCGTTTTTCTCCAAGAAAGTTTTAGATTAAACATTAAAAAACCAATTTTGTATCCCTCGTTTTTAACAAACTCCGTTATTACATTTTTTGTAACACCGAAATCATCTCATTCATTATTCTCTTTCAATAAATATTGATTACATCTTGTTTATTAAGCCTTAATCGAAATTGATAAAACTATCAGTTAATTAGAGCCGATTTTTTAATTAAACGAACCAGAACGGATTTTAAAAAATGACATTTCGATAAATGTCAAATTTTTAAAACGTCAAATTTTGACAAATTGAGGTTAAGTTCTTTTTTTTGAGGTTAATTTGAGTTAAATTGAACGATTTATTTAACAATAACCTGATATCGGACATCTTTCGTGCGAATTTCTTCACTCCCAATAACAATCGGGACATCCTCCGTTTTCGATGCGGTCTCTTTGAGGGCTTTCTCCAATTCGGCCCGCTCTTTCGAGCCCTTTAAGTACCCCAAAACGGGTTCGTTTTTCACCCCAAAATCCTCCACTTTCAATTCCGGTACAACCGAAGCAGATAGACATCTCGCACCCATTCTAAAATTATTAATTCGAATTAATTCTAAAATAATAAGTTACATAACCGCATTTTGGATCAAAATCAAAATCGTAGGTGACAGAAAAGGATCAAGGCCTCTTCAAACACCTGGGGGGTTAAGATATTTGAAATAAATTAAGATTAATAAGAGGAATAAAGGGGAAATTATCGATTCGTAATCGTGGAAAATTCCACTTTTAACTCGACTCTTTTCAATTTAAATCGGCTAATTTGAGTCGAACTTTGATAACCCGTGATAAAGCGAGTGTAAATAAACGATTTAAATCGAGTTTAAAAACTTTAAAGTAAACACAAAGTGGGGAAAAGAAAAAATTTGTTATCAAGAAAACGATAAAGTGTCAAGTTGAGATATTATTTACGCTAACCTTTGTAAATTGCAGATAAGCCCCGTTCTATAAAGCGACAACATCTTTCCGGGTTCTTTGCTCCCTTTTCCCTCGTTTAAACACCTGTCCTTTCGAAATTACCGAATTAAACTGAACACAACGAGAAGAACCTTTTTGACGTAATACTTTTACGTAATGACATTGACAGTTCGAGATAATTCGTTCTAACCAACAAAAAAGGACCAACAATAAAATCGATTATCATCAAAATCAATTTAGATTTTAACGAAACAGAACAAAACGATTAACTCGATTTTAATCAAAATATTATTAAAATTTCCCAAATTAAATCATAAAATTATTTGAGTTATTTGATATTGACGGGAAAAAAAATTAGGAAACGTAATGATGGTTCGAATGAAGTTGGCGCAATAAAATCCAATTGGAATCAATTTAAAATTGTTTAAACGAAGATTTTTGGTTTAAAATCAATTATTTTTAATAATTGGGGTTTATTGATTCGTTTCTTATATAATTTTTAATAAATTTTGGGATAATAACAAAAAATTTTGACATAACCTATAAATGTATAGTGGACGATTTTTTTTATGTACAGTATCCAAAAAACGTCTTCGTACTTAATTAATTTAAATTAAATTATTAAATTAATTATTATTTAATAATTAAGACATAAATTGATGTAATTAGAATAAATTTTGATTAAAATAACGAAATTTTTATGTTTTAAGATTAAATTTGATGTTTATTGAGTGAATTATGATGATTTTTATCGAAAAAATTAAACTTTTTAAAGTTTAAAATGATGTTTCAAGAATGATAAGTTATATTTTAATGAGTTAGATCGATTTTTCGAAAATTGCTTTTAAAAAAATTTGTTTTTTATTAAAACAAATCATAACTCAACAATGTGAGTTTGATTGGAAAAATTATTGATTCGGAAAAATTATCTTTGCTAAAAAATAAGAAATAAATTTGCTTCAAATTGCTTTTTATTTCAAGGCAATATCTCAATTAGTTCTTGAGATATGATTTTTTGAAAATTGCTTGATTTTTATCTGAAATATATAATTAAGTTTTTGCAGAGTTTTAATCAAAAAATTATTGCTCGGAGATTTAATAATTTGGAAAAATGATCTTTGGTGGTTTCAATAAGAAATAAATTTGCTACAATATGCTTCTTATTTCATGGTGATATCTCAATTAGTTCTTGAGATATGATTTTTTGAAAATTGCTTGATTTTTATCTGAAATATATAATTAAGTTTTTGCAGAGTTTTAATCAAAAAATTATTGCTCGGAGATTTAATAATTTGGAAAAATGATCTTTGGTGGTTTCAATAAGAAATAAATTTGCTACAATTTGCTTCTTATTTCATGGTGATATCTCAATTAGTTCTTGAGATATGATTTTTTGAAAATTGCTTGATTTTTATCTGAAATATATAATTAAGTTTTTGCAGAGTTTTAATCAAAAAATTATTGCTCGGAGATTTAATAATTTGGAAAAATGATCTTTGGTGGTTTCAATAAGAAATAAATTTGCTACAATTTGCTTCTTATTTCATGGCGATATCTCAATTAGTTCTTGAGATATGATTTTTTGAAAATAGCTTGATTTTTAACTGAAACATATAAACAAGTTTTTGCGGAGTTTTAATCAAAAAGTCATGACTCAGGGATTTATGGATTTGGAAAAACGATCTTTGGGATATTGAATAAGAAATAAATTTGATTTAAACTGCTTTTCATTTCATGGCGATATCTCATTTAGTTATTGAGATATGATTTTTTGAAAATTGCTTGATTTTTAACTGGAACATATAAACAAGTTTTTGCAGAGTATTAATCAAAAATTCATGACTCAGGGGTTTATTGATTTGGAAAAATGATCTTTGGGATTTTGAATAAGAAATAAATTTGCTTAAAATTGCTTTTCATTTCATGGTGATATTTCATTTAGTTCTTGAGATATGATTTTTTGAAAATTGCTTGATTTTTAACTGAAACATATAAACAAGTTTTTGCAGAGTTTTAATCAAAAATTCATGACTCGGGGATTTATTGATTTGGAAAAATGATCTTTAGTACCTTAAATAAGAAATAAATTTGCTTTAAATTGCTTTTTATTTCATGGCGATATCACATTTAGTTACTGAGATACGATTTTTAGAAAATTGCTTGATTTATATCTGAAATATGTAATTAAATCTTTACAGAGTTTCAATCAAAAATTGGTGACTTGGAGATTTATTGATTTGGAAAAATGATCTTTGGTGCATTAAATAAGAAATAAATTTGCTTCAAATTGCTTTTTATTTCATGGCGATATCTCAATTAATTCTAGAGATATGATTTTTTTTAATTGCTTTATTTTTATCTAAAACATGTAATTAAGCTTTTGCAGAGTTTTAATCAAAAAATCATACCTCGGGGATTCATTAATTTGAAAAAATGATCTTTGGTACATTAAATAAGAAATAAATTTACTTCATATAGCTTCTTATTTCATGGAGATATATCAATTAGTTCTTGAGATATGATTTTTTGAAAATTGCTTGATTTTTATCTGAAATATACAATTAAGTTTTTGCAGAGTTTTAATCAAAAAATTATTGCTCGGAGATTTAATAATTTGAAAAAATGATCTTTGGTGCATTAAATAAGAAATAAATTTGCTACAAATTGCTTCTTATTTCATGGTGATATCTCAATTAGTTCTTGAGATATGATTTTTTGAAAATTGCTTGATTTTTATCTGAAATATACAATTAAGTTTTTGCAGAGTTTTAATCAAAAAATTATTGCTCGGAGATTTAATAATTTGGAAAAATGATCTTTGGTGGCTTCAATAAGAAATAAATTTGCTACAATATGCTTCTTATTTCATGGTGATATCTCAATTAGTTCTTGAGATACGATTTTTTCAAAATTGCTTGATTTTTATATGAAATATACAATTAAGTTTTTGCAGAGTTTTAATCAAAAAATTATTGCTCGGAGATTTAATAATTTGAAAAAATGATCTTTGGTGCATTAAATAAGAAATAAATTTGCTACAAATTGCTTCTTATTTCATGGTGATATCTCAATTAGTTCTTGAGATATGATTTTTTGAAAATTGCTTGATTTTTATCTGAAATATACAATTAAGTTTTTGCAGAGTTTTAATCAAAAAATTAGTGCTCGGAGATTTAATAATTTGGAAAAATGATCTTTGGTGGATTCAATAAGAAATAAATTTACTACAAATTGTTTCTTATTTCATGGTAACATCTCAATTAGTTCTTGAGATATGATTTTCTGAAAATTGCTTGATTTTTAACTGAAACATATAAACAAGTTTTTGCAGAGTTTTAATCAAAAATTCATGACTCGGGGATTTACTTATTTGGAAAAATGACCTTTGGGATATTGAATAAGAAATAAATTTGCTTTAAATTGCTTTTTATTTCACGGCGATATCTCATTTAGTTATTGAGATATGATTTTTTGAAAATTGCTTGATTTTTAACTGAAACATATAAACAAGTTTTTGCAGAGTTTTAATCAAAAATTTATGACTCGGGCATTTATTGATTTAGAAAAATGATCTTTGGGATATTGAATAAGAAATAAATTTGCTTTAAATTGCTTTTTATGTCACGGCAATATCTCATTTAGTTATTGAGATATGATTTATTGAAAATTGCTTGATTTTTAACTGAAACATATAAACAAGTTTTTGCGGAGTTTTAATCAAAAATTCATGACTCAGGGATTTATTGATTTGGAAAAACGATCTTTGGGATGTTGAATAAGAAATAAATTTGCTTTAAACTGCTTTTCATTTCATGGCGATATCTCATTTATTTATTGAGATATAATTTTTTGAAAATTGCTTGATTTTTAACTGAAACATATAAACAAGTTTTTGCAGAGTTTTAATCAAAAATTCATGACTCGGGGATTTATTGATTTGGAAAAATGATCTTGGGTACTTTAAATAAGAAATAAATTTGCTTTAAATTGCTTTTTATTTCACGGCGATATCTCATTTAGTTATTGAGATATGATTTTTTCAAAATTGCTTGATTTTTAATTGAAACATATAAACAAGTTTTTGCAGAGTTTTAATCAAAAATTTATGACTCGGGCATTTATTGATTTAGAAAAATGATCTTTGGGATATTGAATAAGAAATAAATTTGCTTTAAATTGCTTTTTATGTCATGCCAATATCTCATTTAGTTATTGAGATATGATTTATTGAAAATTGCTTGATTTTTAACTGAAACATATAAACAAGTTTTTGCGGAGTTTTAATCAAAAATTCATGACTCAGGGATTTATTGATTTGGAAAAACGATCTTTGGGATGTTGAATAAGAAATAAATTTGCTTTAAATTGCTTTTTATTTCATGGCGATATCACATTTAGTTACTGAGATACGATTTTTAGAAAATAGCTTGATTTATATCTGAAATATGTAATTAAATCTTTACAGAGTTTCAATCAAAAATTGGTGACTTGGAGATTTATTGATTTGGAAAAATGATACTTGGTGCATTAAATAAGAAATAAATTTGCTTCAAATTGCTTTTTATTTCATGGCGATATCTCAATTAATTCTTGAGATATGATTTTTTGAAAATTGCTTGATTTTTATCTGAAATATACAATTAAGTTTTTGCAGAGTTTTAATTAAAAAATTATTGCTCGGAGATTTAATAATTTGGAAAAATGATCTTTGGTGGATTCAATAAGAAATAAATTTACTACAAATTGTTTCTTATTTCATGGTAACATCTCAATTAGTTCTTGAGATATGATTTTTTGAAAATTGCTTGATTTTTATCTGAAATATACAATTAAGTTTTTGCAGAGTTTTAATCAAAAAATTATTGCTCGGAGATTTAATAATTTGAAAAAATGATCTTTGGTGCATTAAATAAGAAATAAATTTGCTACAAATTGCTTCTTATTTCATGGTGATATCTCAATTAGTTCTTGAGATATGATTTTTTGAAGATTGCTTGATTTTTATCTGAAATATATAATTAAGTTTTTGCAGAGTTTTAATCAAAAAATCATATCTCGGAGATTTAATAATTTGGAAAAATGATCTTTAGTGGATTCAATAAGAAATAAATTTGCTACAATCTGCTTCTTATTTCATGGTGATATCTCAATTAGTTCTTGAGATATGATTTTTTGAAAATTGCTTGATTTTTATCTGAAATATACAATTAAGTTTTTGCAGAGTTTTAATCAAAAAATTATTGCTCGGAGATTTAATAATTTGGAAAAATGATCTTTGGTGGTTTCAATAAGAAATAAATTTGCTACAATTTGCTTCTTATTTCATGGTGATATCTCAATTAGTTCTTGAGATATGATTTTTTGAAAATTACTTGATTTTTATCTGAAATATACAATTAAGTTTTTGTAGAGTTTTAATCAAAAAATTATTGCTCGGAGATTTAATAATTTGAAAAAATGATCTTTGGTGCATTAAATGAGAAATAAATTTCCTACAATTTGCTTCTCATTTCATGGTGATATCTCAATTAGTTCTAGAGATATGATTTTTTGAAAATTGCTTGATTTTTATCTGAAATATACAATTAAGTTTTTGCAGAGTTTTAATCAAAAAATTATTGCTCGGAGATTTAATAATTTGGAAAAATACTCTTTGGTGGTTTCAATAAGAAATAAATTTGTTACAATTTGCTTCTTATTTCATGGTGATATCTCAATTAGTTCTTGAGATATGATTTTTTGAAAATTGGTTGATTTTTATCTGAAATATATAATTAAGTTTTTGCAGAGTTTTAATCAAAAAATTATTGTTCGGAGATTTAATAATTTGGAAAAATGATCTTTGGTGGTTTCAATAAGAAATAAATTTGCTACAATTTGCTTCTTATTTCATGGTGATATCTCAATTAATTCTTGAGATATGATTTTTTGAAAATTGCTTGATTTTTATCTGAAATATATAATTAAGTTTTTGCAGAGTTTTAATCAAAAAATTATTGCTCGGAGATTTAATAATTTGAAAAATTGATCTTTGGTGCATTAAATAAGAAATAAATTTGCTACAAATTGCTTCTTATTTCATGGTGATTTCTCAATTAGTTCTTGAGATATGATTTTTTGAAAATTGCTTGATTTTTATCTGAAATATACAATTAAGTTTTTGCAGAGTTTTAATCAAAAAATTATTGCTCGGAGATTTAATAATTTGAAAAAATGATCTTTGGTGGATTCAATAAGAAATAAATTTGCTACAATTTGCTTCTTATTTCATGGTGATATCTCAATTAGTTCTTGAGATATGATTTTTTGAAAATTGCTTTATTTTTATTTAAAACATATAATTAGCTTTTGCAGAGTTTTAATCAAATCTCGGGGATCCATTAATTTGAAAAAATGATCTTTGGTACATTAAATAAGAAATAAATTTACTTCAGACTGCTTCTTATTCTATGGCGATATCTCAATTAGTTTTTGAGATACGATTTTTTGAAAATTTAATTAATTTTTGCCTAAAACGTTAATTAAATGTTTACAGAGTTTTAATCAAAAAAACATATCTCGGAGATTTATTAATTTGGAAAAATGATCTTTGGTACATTAAATAAGAAATAAATTTACTTCAGACTGTTTCTTATTCTATGGCGATATCTCAATTAGTTTTTGAGATACGATTTTTTGAAAATTTAATTAATTTTTGCCTAAAACGTTAATTAAATGTTTGCAGAGTTTTAATCAAAAAATCATATCTCGGAGATTTATTAATTTGGAAAAATGATCTTTGGTACGTTAAATAAGAAATAAATTTACTTCAGACTGTTTCTTATTCTATGGCGATATCTCAATTAGTTTTTGAGATACGATTTTTTGAAAATTTAATTAATTTTTGCCTAAAACGTTAATTAAATGTTTGCAGAGTTTTAATCAAAAAATCATATCTCGGAGATTTATTAATTTGGAAAAATGATCATTGGTACATTAAATAAGAAATAAATTTACTTCAGACTGCTTCTTATTCTATGGCGATATCTCAATTAGTTTTTGAGATACGATTTTTTGAAAATTTAATTAATTTTTGCCTAAAACGTTTATTAAATGTTTGCAGAGTTTTAATCAAAAAATCATATCTCGGAGATTTATTAATTTGGAAAAATGATCATTGGTACATTAAATAAGAAATAAATTTACTTCAGACTGCTTCTTATTCTATGGCGATATCTCAATTAGTTTTTGAGATACGATTTTTTGAAAATTTAATTAATTTTTGCCTAAAACGTTAATTAAATGTTTGCAGAGTTTTAATCAAAAAATCATATCTCGGAGATTTATTAATTTGGAAAAATGATCTTTGGTACATTAAATAAGAAATAAATTTACTTCAGACTGCTTCTTATTCTATGGCGATATCTCAATTAGTTTTTGAGATACGATTTTTTGAAAATTTAATTAATTTTTGCCTAAAACGTTAATTAAATGTTTGCAGAGTTTTAATCAAAAAATCATATCTCGGAGATTTATTAATTTGGAAAAATGATCTTCGGTACATTAAATAAGAAATAAATTTACTTCAGACTGCTTCTTATTCTATGGCGATATCTCAATTAGTTTTTGAGATACGATTTTTTGAAAATTTAATTAATTTTTGCCTAAAACGTTAATTAAATGTTTACAGAGTTTTAATCAAAAAAACATATCTCGGAGATTTATTAATTTGGAAAAATGATCTTTGGTACATTAAATAAGAAATAAATTTACTTCAGACTGTTTCTTATTCTATGGCGATATCTCAATTAGTTTTTGAGATACGATTTTTTGAAAATTTAATTAATTTTTGCCTAAAACGTTAATTAAATGTTTGCAGAGTTTTAATCAAAAAATCATATCTCGGAGATTTATTAATTTGGAAAAATGATCTTTGGTACGTTAAATAAGAAATAAATTTACTTCAGACTGTTTCTTATTCTATGGCGATATCTCAATTAGTTTTTGAGATACGATTTTTTGAAAATTTAATTAATTTTTGCCTAAAACGTTAATTAAATGTTTGCAGAGTTTTAATCAAAAAATCATATCTCGGAGATTTATTAATTTGGAAAAATGATCTTTGGTACGTTAAATAAGAAATAAATTTACTTCAGACTGTTTCTTATTCTATGGCGATATCTCAATTAGTTTTTGAGATACGATTTTTTGAAAATTTAATTAATTTTTGCCTAAAACGTTAATTAAATGTTTGCAGAGTTTTAATCAAAAAATCATATCTCGGAGATTTATTAATTTGGAAAAACGATCTTTGGTACATTAAATAAGAAATAAATTTACTTCAGACTGCTTCTTATTCTATGGCGATATCTCAATTAGTTTTTGAGATACGATTTTTTGAAAATTTAATTAATTTTTGCCTAATACGTTAATTAAATGTTTGCAGAGTTTTAATCAAAAAATCATATCTCGGAGATTTATTAATTTGGAAAAATGATCTTTGGTACATTAAATAAGAAATAAATTTACTTCAGACTGCTTCTTATTCTATGGCGATATCTCAATTAGTTTTTGAGATACGATTTTTTGAAAATTTAATTAATTTTTGCCTAAAACGTTAATTAAATGTTTGCAGAGTTTTAATCAAAAAATCATATCTCGGAGATTTATTAATTTGGAAAAATGATCTTTGGTACATTAAATAAGAAATAAATTTACTTCAGACTGTTTCTTATTCTATGGCGATATCTCAATTAGTTTTTGAGATACGATTTTTTGAAAATTTAATTAATTTTTGCCTAAAACGTTAATTAAATGTTTGCAGAGTTTTAATCAAAAAATCATATCTCGGAGATTTATTAATTTGGAAAAATGATCTTTGGTACGTTAAATAAGAAATAAATTTACTTCAGACTGTTTCTTATTCTATGGCGATATCTCAATTAGTTTTTGAGATACGATTTTTTGAAAATTTAATTAATTTTTGCCTAAAACGTTAATTAAATGTTTGCAGAGTTTTAATCAAAAAATCATATCTCGGAGATTTATTAATTTGGAAAAACGATCTTTGGTACATTAAATAAGAAATAAATTTACTTCAGACTGCTTCTTATTCTATGGCGATATCTCAATTAGTTTTTGAGATACGATTTTTTGAAAATTTAATTAATTTTTGCCTAATACGTTAATTAAATGTTTGCAGAGTTTTAATCAAAAAATCATATCTCGGAGATTTATTAATTTGGAAAAATGATCTTTGGTACATTAAATAAGAAATAAATTTACTTCAGACTGCTTCTTATTCTATGGCGATATCTCAATTAGTTTTTGAGATACGATTTTTTGAAAATTTAATTAATTTTTGCCTAAAACGTTAATTAAATGTTTGCAGAGTTTTAATCAAAAAATCATATCTCGGAGATTTATTAATTTGGAAAAATGATCTTTGGTACATTAAATAAGAAATAAATTTACTTCAGACTGTTTCTTATTCTATGGCGATATCTCAATTAGTTTTTGAGATACGATTTTTTGAAAATTTAATTAATTTTTGCCTAAAACGTTAATTAAATGTTTGCAGAGTTTTAATCAAAAAATCATATCTCGGAGATTTATTAATTTGGAAAAATGATCTTTGGTACGTTAAATAAGAAATAAATTTACTTCAGACTGTTTCTTATTCTATGGCGATATCTCAATTAGTTTTTGAGATACGATTTTTTGAAAATTTAATTAATTTTTGCCTAAAACGTTAATTAAATGTTTGCAGAGTTTTAATCAAAAAATCATATCTCGGAGATTTATTAATTTGGAAAAATGATCTTTGGTACGTTAAATAAGAAATAAATTTACTTCAGACTGTTTCTTATTCTATGGCGATATCTCAATTAGTTTTTGAGATACGATTTTTTGAAAATTTAATTAATTTTTGCCTAAAACGTTAATTAAATGTTTGCAGAGTTTTAATCAAAAAATCATATCTCGGAGATTTATTAATTTGGAAAAATGATCTTTGGTACATTAAATAAGAAATAAATTTACTTCAGACTGCTTCTTATTCTATGGCGATATCTCAATTAGTTTTTGAGATACGATTTTTTGAAAATTTAATTAATTTTTGCCTAAAACGTTAATTAAATGTTTGGAGAGTTTTAATCAAAAAATCATATCTCGGAGATTTATAAATTTGGAAAAATGATCTTTGGTACATTAAATAAGAAATAAACTGGCTTTAGATTGCTTCTTATTTCAAAGCGATATCTCAATTAATTCTTGAGATACAATTTTTTGAAAATTGCTTGATTTCTATCTGAACCACATACTTACATTTTTGGAGAGTTTTAATCAAAAATTCATCACTCGTAGATTTATTGATTTGGAAAACTGATTATTCGTGCATTAAATAAGAAATAAATTTGCTCTAAATTGCTTTTTATTTTAAGGCGATATCTCAATTAGTTCTTATGATACGATCTTATGAAGATCATGTTTTATCAATAATAAATTTACGATACGGGGCTGGATGCAAAAAATCATGACGTCGAAATTTATAGGAACGAAGAAATTATCTTTGAATCCTTTAATCTACATTAAATTTACTTTAAAATGGAGTTTATTTCATGGCGATATCTCAATTTATTCTTGAGATACGATCTTGTAAAAGTTATATTTTATCAATAATAATTATTAATGATGCAGAGTTGGATTTACAAAATTATGGGATCGAAGATTATAGGAACGAAGTAATTATCTTTGAATCCTATAATCTACATTAAATTTGCTTTAAAATGAATCTTATTTCATGGCGATATCTCAATTCGTTCTTGAGATACGATCTTTTGAAGATTATGTTTTATCAATAATAATTATTAATGATGCAGAGTCGGATTAAAAAAATCATGAGATCGGAGATTGTAGGAAGGAAGAAATAATCTTTGAATCCTATAATCTACATTAAATTTGCTTTAAAATGAATTTTATTTCATGGCGATATCTTAATTCGTTCTTAAGATACAGTTATTAAAAATAATGTATCAATAAGAATCAAACATGCAAATTTGGATTTAAATGATCATAAGATCGATGCTTATAGAAACGAATTTTGGGGGCATTCAATCTTCGTGAAATTTCCTTTAAAACGTTCTTTATTATATTGCAATATCTCAATTTATTCTTGAGATACAACATTTTAAAGTTTACGTTTCAACAAACATACAAAGTTGGAATTAAAAAATCATAACAACGAAGTTTATGGTAACCAAGAAATTATTAAACATACACCTATTCTTAATGAAATTCCCTTTTTAATATGCCATATCTCATAGTTATATCTCAAGTCGATTTCAAGATACGATTACTTAAAGAATATGGTTTGTTGATTAGAATTAACCTTGAGAATGATTTAAAAAATGTTGTTTATCGTTGTTTATGTGAAGTAAGAAATGATTCATGATACATATTCTCTTAATTAAATTGGCTTTAAAATATTCGTTTTTGAGATACAATTATTTAAAGATAATGCATCATTGGATAATAATTAGAAATTCAGAGGTTTATTTAAGAAATCATAACGTCGGTGTTTATAAGGAATAAGAAATTATTTATGGTACGTTTAATCTTAATTAAATTCTCTTTAAAATGTGTCATTTTTAATCGTTATATCTCAATTCGTTCTTGAGATACAATTTTTTTAAGTTCATTTAAAAAATGACGTTTAATAACTAAGTTGGATTTAAAAAATTATAACATCGATGTTTATGGAAAATAAGAAATTATATGTGGTTTATATAATCTTAATTAAATTTTCTTTAAAACGAGACATATCTCATCGTTATATCTTAATTCGTTCTTAGGATATGGTTTTCTAAATTTCATTTTGTTAATTGTTTCTATAACCAAGTTGACTTTAAGAAATTATAACATTGATGTTTATGGAAAATAAGAAATTATCTGTTGTGCACTTAATCTTAATTGAATTATCTTTAATTTGATCTATATTTAATCGTTACATCCCAATTAGTTCTTGAGATATGATTTTTTTGAAAATTGCTTGATTTTTAACTGAAACATATAAACAAGTTTTTGCAGAGTTTTAATCAAAAATTCATGACTCGTTGATTTATTGATTTGGAAAAATGATCTTTGGGGTATTGAATAAGAAATAAGTTTGCTTTAAATCGCTTCTTATTTCATGGTGATATCTAAATTAGTTCTTGAGATATGATTCTTTGAAAATTGCTTGATTTTTAACTGAAACATATAAACAAGTTTTTGCAGAGTTTTGCTCAAAAATTCATGACTCGGGGATTTATTGATTTGGAAAAATGATCTTTGGTACGTTAAATAAGAAATAAATTTGCTTTAAATTGCTTTTTATTTTATGACGATATCACATTTAGTTACTGAGATACGATTTTTAGAAAATTGCTTGATTTTTAACTGAAACATATAAACAAGTTTTGGCAGAGTTTTAATCAAAAATTCATGACTCGGGGATTTACTTATTTGGAAAAATGATCTTTGGGATATTGAATAAGAAATAAATTTGCTTTAAATTGCTTTTTATTTCACGGCGATATCTCATTTAGTTATTGAGATATGATTTATTGAAAATTGCTTGATTTTTAACTGAAACATATAAACAAGTTTTTGCAGAGTTTTAATCAAAAATTCATGACTCGGGGATTTATTGATTTGGAAAAATGATCTTTGGGATATTGAATAAGAAATAAATTTGCTTTAAATTGCTTTTTATGTCACGGCAATATCTCATTTAGTTATTGAGATATGATTTATTGAAAATTGCTTGATTTTTAACTGAAACATATAAACAAGTTTTTGGGGAGTTTTAATCAAAAATTTATGACTCGGGCATTTATTGATTTAGAAAAATGATCTTTGGGATATTGAATAAGAAATAAATTTGCTTTAAATTGCTTTTTATGTCACGGCAATATCTCATTTAGTTATTGAGATATGATTTATTGAAAATTGCTTGATTTTAACTGAAACATATAAACAAGTTTTTGGGGAGTTTTAATCAAAAATTCATGACTCAGGGATTTATTGATTTGGAAAAACGATCTTTTGGATGTTGAATAAGAAATAAATTTGCTTTAAACTGCTTTTCATTTCATGGCGATATCTCATTTAGTTATTGAGATATAATTTTTTGAAAATTGCTTGACTCTTAAAAAACATATAAACAGGTTTTTGTAGAGTTTTAATTAAAAATTCATGACTCAGGGATTTATTGATTTGGAAAAATGATCTTTGGTACATTAAATAAGAACTAAGTTTGCTTCAAATTGCTTTTCACTTCATGGTGATATCCCAATTAGTTCTTGAGATATGATTTTTTGAAAATTGGTTGATTTCTATCTGTAATATGTAATTAAGTTTTTGCAAAGTTTTAATCAAAAAATCATGACTCGGAGATTTATTGATTTGGAAAAAATGATCTTTGATACATTAAATAAGAAATAAATTTTCTTTAAACTGCTTTTTATTTCAAGGCAATATCTCAATTAGTTCTTGAGATACGATTTTTTGAAAATTGCTTAAATTTTTTCTTTATTTTTATTTTGAACAAATCATAATTCAACAATTTATTGATTCATAAAAATGATCTTTGTTACATTAAATAAGGAATAAATTTGATTTAAATTGCTTCTTATTTCATGCCGATATCTCTATTAGTTCTTATCATCTTAAATAATTAAATTTTTGCAGAGTTTTAATCAAAAAATCATAACTCGGAGATTTATTGATATGGAAAAATGATCTTTGGTACATTAAATAAGAACTAAGTTTGCTTCAAATTGCTTCTTATTTCATGGTAATATCTTAATTAGTTCTTGAGATATGAGTTTTGAAAATTATTTTGTTTTTGCAGAGTTTTAATCAAAAAATCATATCTCGGGGTTTCATTAATTTGGAAAAATGATCTTTGGTACATCAAATTAGAAATAAATTTGCCTTAAATTGCTTCTTATTTCATGGCGATATCTCAATTAGTTCTTGAGATATGGTTTTTTTAAAATTGCTTGATTTTTATCTGAAATATATAATCAAATTTTTGGAGAGTATTAATCAAAAAATCATATCTCGGGAAGTCATTAATTTGGACAAATGATCTTTGATACGTTAAATAAGATATAAATTTGCTTCAAACTGCTTCTTATTCCATGGCAATATCTCAATTAATTCTTGACATATGATTTTTTGAAAATTGTCTTATTTTTATCTAAAACATATAATTAAGCTTTTGCACAGCTTTAATCAAAAAATCATATCTCGGGGTTTCATTAATTCGGAAAAATGATCTTTGGTACATCAAATTAGAAATAAATTTGCCTTAGATTGCTTCTTATTTGATGGCGATATCTCAATTAGTTCTTGAGATATGATTTTTTAAAAATTGCTTGATTTTTATTTAAATTATATAATTAAGTTTTGCAGAGTTTTAATTAGAAAATCATAACTTGGAGATTTATTGATTTAGAAAAATAATCTTTGGTAAATTAATTAAGAAATAAATTTGCTTCAAACTGCTTTTTATTTCATGGCGATATCTCAATTAGTTCTTGAGTTACGGTTTTTTGAAAATCGCTTAATTTTTATCTAAAATATATAATTAAATTTTTGCAGAGTTTTAATCAAAAAATCATAACTCGGAGATTTATTAATTTGGAAAAATGATCTTTGGAACATTAAATAAGAAATAAATTTGCTTCAAATTGCTTTTTATTTCATGATGATATCTCAATTACTTTTTGAGATACGACGTATCATTTAAAACCAAGAAATTGTCCTTTTTTAAATTAATTTATTAAATAAGAAAAAAGAAACAAAATACACATAAATACATATATTTACATTAATTTTCAAAAAAACAATTAAATATGGCTATTTTCTAACCGATTTCGATGATTATCCCTCATCCTCCCATTCCCAATCGACATGGTGCTCATATTCGTCTCATCGTTCGTCGTAAAGACATTATTATCATACCCATTCGTTTCTTTAACATTTTTATCTTGTTTAACAGGGCCATCCATGAAGAACAGGGTGAAAAAGAACAAAATTGAGCTCACCCCATAAGCCCCTGCATAAAATATGTACAAACTCTCCCTATATCCAACATCTTTTGCAACTGGGTCGACCAAAATTGGCAAATTCCCCCCAATGTTGTTCATGACGAACAAAAATAATCCAACGGTTGTTGAACGAACTTGTAATGGGACGATTTCGACTAAAATCGCGAATAAAATTCCAAACCACATCTCAGCGAAGAAATAAGATATCCCCAAAGTGATCATAGCCCAAGTTGGGTTAAAATAAACGCTTCCAAACGCAAAAGGGGTCGAAATTAATTGGCTAATTGATAAAACGGCCACTCTAGATCTTATCCCCATTTTCGCGACGATTTTGTCTGAGACAACGCCCCCTATAACGATTCCAACCCCCCCGATAACGATGGTCACCCCGAATAACCACCACCCCAAATCGTAATCAGGAAAATAAGTTTCGTAGTATAAATCGCAATTATACGCGAAACACATCCCCCCGCAATGACGAATCGAGGCGGCTATGCACAACATGACAACTCGAGGTTCGAATATAACCCGCCAGATGGAGACTTTCTTTTTATCCCCGGTTGCGTCTTCTCCGATGCTTTTTCGTTCTGGTTCTTTTAATGTTAATCCGGTTAAGACGGCCATGATTAAGGCGATCACGCCTGCTCCGTAATAAGTTATCCGCCAGCCCAAGTCCCAAATGTTGAGATGGGGGATGTACCGACCCACCGGGAACGCGATTCCGTATCCGCCGTAAATCCCCCAATTGAAAAGGGACATCACGAGGGCGCGTTTTTCTTCCGGGAAGATGTCCGATAAGATTCCCGTTGCTAATGGGTTACACCCCGATTCGCTAAAACAAAAAAAAGTTTTGAAAAAAAAATGACAGTTTAAAAGTGACAGGTGACGTATTAATGTGTCAAATGATGTTTTTTTCCACAAAATAAATCAAGTTAAACGTTAAAACGATGTTTTTAGCATTATATTGATTCTTTTACATCTTGAAATAACAATTAAAGTTTGACAGGTGTCAGTTTTAATTAAAAAAGTGACATTTATCGACTTAATTATGACGAATTTTATTAAGAACTAATAGAAGAAACGTTAAGAATTTTTAATTCGCCTTTTTAAGTATTAAAATACTTTTAAAAATAAGATTTTACGTCAATAAATGCCAATTCAACTTTGACAGGTGTCATATTAAATTAAAAATCGATATTTCTCGACTTAATTAACACGTATGTACTTAATTAACCACATTTTGCGTCAAATTAACATTTTGTGGCTTTAAATCGAGTTTTAATGCGAATTAGTGACAGTTAAAATTTGACAGTTGACATATTTTATCAAAAAAAAAACGATTTTTATCATCTTAATTATGTCGAATTCTAATAAAAATTAACACGACGAGCCTTAAAATACTCTTAATTTGACGATTTAAGTTAAAAAATGACAGTTCAATATTGACAGGTGACAGTCTATGTTTGACAGATGACATATTAAGCTTCAAAACGATATCCGTCGTCTTAAATTGAACGTTTTGTATTTAAAAATAGCCGAGGTCAATAAAAATAAAGTTTTTGGCCGTTAAATTGATCATTTTATCGTTTAAAATGACAGATTAAGTTTGACAGGTGACATATTAAGTTTCAAAATGGCATTTTTTGACTTAAATTGAACGTATTATGGTTAAAAGTAATCATGGTGTACCTAAAATTGACATTTTGTGCTTTTAAATTACCTCTTCATCATTTAAAATGACAGATCAAGTTTGACAGGTGACATGTTAAGTTTCAAAGTGGCATTTTTTGACTTAAATTGAACGTATTATGGTTAAAAGTAATCATGGTGTACCTAAAATTGACATTTTGTGCTTTTAAATTACCTCTTCATCATTTAAAATGACAGATCAAGTTTGACAGGTGACATAATAAGTTTCAAAATGGCATTTTTTGACTTAAATTGAACGTATTATGGTTAAAAGTAATCATGGTGTACCTAAAATTAACATTTTTTGCTTTTAAATTACATCTTCATCATTTAAAATGACAGATCAAGTTTGACAGGTGACATATTAAGTTTCAAAATGGCAATTATTAACTTAAATTGAACGTATTATGCTTAAAAGTAATCATGGTGTACATAAAATTGACATTTTTTGCTTTTAAATTACCTCTACATCATTTAAAATGACAGATCAAGTTTGACAGGTGACATATTAAGTTTCAAAATGGCAATTTTTGACTTAAATTGAACGTATTATGCTTAAAAGTAATCATGGTGTACCTAAAATTAACATTTTTTGCTTTTAAATTACCTCTACATCATTTAAAATGACAGATCAAGTTTGACAGGTGACATATTAAGTTTCAAAATGGCAATTTTTGACTTAAATTGAACGTATTATGCTTAAAAGTAATCATGGTGTACCTAAAATTAACATTTTTTGCTTTTAAATTACCTCTACATCATTTAAAATGACAGATCAAGTTTGACAGGTGACATATTAAGTTTCAAAATGGCAATTTTTGACTTAAATTGAACGTATTATGCTTAAAAGTAATCATGGTGTACCTAAAATTGGCATTTCGTGCTTTTAAATTACCTCTACATCATTTAAAATGACAGATCAAGTTTGACAGGTGACATAATAAGTTTCAAAATGACATATTTTGATTTAAATTGAACGTACTATGCTTAAAAGTAATCATGGTGTACCTAAAATTGGCATTTCGTGCTTTTAAATTACCTCTACATCATTTAAAATGACAGATCAAGTTTGACAGGTGACATAATAAGTTTCAAAATGACATATTTTGACTTAAATTGAACGTACTATGCTTAAAAGTAATCATGGTGTACCTAAAATTGACATTTTGTGCTTTTAAATTACCTCTTCATCATTTAAAATGACAAATCAAGTTTGACAGGTGACATACTAAGTTTCAAAATGGCATTTTTTGACTTAAATTGAACGTATTATGCTTAAAAGTAATCATGGTGTACCTAAAATTGACATTTTGTGCTTTTAAATTACCTCTACATCATTTAAAATGACAGATCAAGTTTGACAGGTGACATATTAAGTTTCAAAATGGCAATTTTTGACTTAAATTGAACGTATTATGCTTAAAAGTAATCATGGTGTACCTAAAATTAACATTTTTTGCTTTTAAATTACCTCTACATCATTTAAAATGACAGATCAAGTTTGACAGGTGACATATTAAGTTTCAAAATGGCAATTTTTGACTTAAATTGAACGTATTATGCTTAAAAGTAATCATGATGTACCTAAAATTAACATTTATTGCTTTTAAATTACCTCTTCATCATTTAAAATGACAGATCAAGTTTGACAGGTGACATATTAAGTTTCAAAATGGCGTTTTTTGACTTAAATTGAACGTACTATGCTTAAAAGTAATCATGGTGTACCTAAAATTGGCATTTTGTGCTTTTAAATTACCTCTACATCATTTAAAATGACAGATCATGTTTGACAGGTGACATATTATGTTTCAAAATGACATATTTTGACTTAAATTGAACGTATTATGGTTAAAAGTAACCATGGTGTACCTAAGATTGGCATTTTGTGCTTTTAAATTACCTCTACATCATTTAAAATGACAGATCAAGTTTGACAGGTGACATATTAAGTTTCAAAATGACACATTTTGACTTAAATTGAACGTATTATGCTTAAAAGTAATCATGGTGTACCTAAAATTGGCATTTCGTGCTTTTTAATTACCTCTACATCATTTAAAATGACAGATCAAGTTTGACAGGTGACTTATTATGTTTCAAAATGGCATTTTTTGACTTAAATTGAACGTACTATGCTTAAAAGTAATCATGGTGTACCTAAAATTGGCATTTCGTGCTTTTTAATTACCTCTACATCATTTAAAATGACAGATCAAGTTTGACAGGTGACATAATAAGTTTCAAAATGACATATTTTGACTTAAATTGAACGTATTATGCTTAAAAGTAATCATGGTGTACCTAAAATTGGCATTTCGTGCTTTTAAATTACCTCTACATCATTTAAAATGACAGATCAAGTTTGACAGGTGACATATTAAGTTTCAACATGGCATGTTTTGACTTAAATTGAACGTACTATGCTTAAAAGTAATCATGGTGTACCTAAAATTGACATTTTGTGCTTTTGAATTACCTCTACATCATTTAAAATGACAGATCAAGTTTGACAGGTGACATATTAAGTTTCAAAATGGCATTTTTTGACTTAAATTGAACGTATTATGCTTAAAAGTAATCATGGTGTACCTAAAATTGACATTTTGTGCTTTTAAATTACCTCTACATCATTTAAAATGACAGATCAAGTTTGACAGGTGACATATTAAGTTTCAAAATGGCATTTTTTGACTTAAATTGAACGTATTATGCTTAAAAGTAATCATGGTGTACCTAAAATTGGCATTTCGTGCTTTTAAATTACCTCTACATCATTTAAAATGACAGATCAAGTTTGACAGGTGACATAATAAGTTTCAAAATGACATATTTTGACTTAAATTGAACGTATTATGCTTAAAAGTAATCATGGTGTACCTAAAATTAACATTTTGTTCTTTTAAATTACCTCTACATCATTTAAAATGACAGATCAAGTTTGACAGGTGACATATTAAGTTTCAAAATGGCATTTTTTTACTTAAATTGAACGTATTATGCTTAGAAGTAATCATAGTGTATATAAAATTGACATTTTGTGCTTTTGAGTCTTTAAATTGGGATTTTATGTCAATAAATGAAAATTCAACTTTGACAGGTGTCATATTAAATTAAAAATCTATATTTGTTGACTTAATTAGCACGTATGATATCGAAAAGTAACAGTGTTAAACGTTAGATAGACATTCTGTGGATTTACATTGAAATTTTATGTCAATAAATGAAAATTCAACTTTGACAGGTGTCATATTAAATTGAAAATCGATATTTGTCGACTTAGTTACCACGTATGATACCGAAAAGTAACCGAATTTAACGTTAAATATATATTTTGTGTCTTTAAATCGAGAGTTTATGTCAATAAGTAAGGATTAAACTTTGACAGGTGTCATATTAAATTAAAAATCGGTATTTGTCGACTTAATTAACACGAATGATACAGAGAAGTAACCGTGTTTTGCGTCAAATTGACATTTTGTGGCTTTAAATCGAGTTTTTATGCGAGTTAGTGATAGTTAAAGTTTGACAGGTGTCATTTTCGATTAAATAATGCTGTTTATCATTTTAATTATGCTGAAAATTAATAAAAATTAACTCGACCAGTCTTAAAATGCTTTTAATTTGAAATATTAAGTTAAAAAATGACAGTTCAATTTTGACAGGTGACAGTTAAAGTTTGACAGGTGACATTTTCGGTTAAAAAATAATGTTTATCATCTTAATTTTGACCAATTTTAATAAAAATTAACTCGATGAGCCTTAAAATGCTTTTAATTTGACATTTTAAGTTAAGAAATGACAGTTCAATTTTGACAGGTGGCAGTTAAAATTTGACAGGTGACATTTTCGATTAAAAAATGATGTTTATCATCTTAATTTTGACCAATTTTAATAAAAATTAACTCGATGAGCCTTAAAATGCTTTTAATTTGACATTTTAAGTTAAGAAATGACAGTTCAATTTTGACAGGTGGCAGTTAAAATTTGACAGGTGACATTTTCGATTAAAAAATAATGTTTATCATCTTAATTTTGATCAATTTTAATAAAAATTAACTCGATGAGCCTTAAAATGCTTTTAATTTGACATTTTAAGTTAAAAAATGACAGTTCAATTTTGACAGGTGACAGTTAAAGTTTGACAGGTAATATTTTCAATTAAATAATGATGTTTATCATTTTAATTATGCTGAATTTAATAAAAATGAACTCGACCAGCCTTAAAATGCTTTTAATTTGACATTTTAAGTTAAAAAATGACAGTTCAATTTTGACAGATGACAGTTAAGGTTTGACAGGTGACATTTTCGATTAAAAAATGATGTTTATCATCTTAATTTTGGCAAATTTTGATAAAAATTAACTTGATGAGCCTTAAAATGCTTTCAATTTGACATTTTAGTTAAAAACTGACAGTTCAATTTTGACAGGAGACGTTTTAGATTAAAACATGAGGTTTGCTATCTTAATTATGACAAATTTTAACAAAAATTAACTGAACAAGCGTTAAGATGCTTTTATATTGACATTTCAAATTAAAGCAAGACAGTTCAATTTTGACAGGTGACAGTTAAAGTTTGACAGGTGACATTTTTCGTTAAAAATTGATTTTTATCAACATAATCATGAGGAATATCACCAAAAATTAACAAATGCAATGTTAAAACACTTTCAATTCGACTTTTTAAGTCATAAATGACAGTTCAATTTTGACAGGTGACATATTAAATGAAAAATTGATATTTGGCAATTTAATTATACAAAACAGTAACCGCGTTTAACGTTAAATTGACTTTGACGGCTTTAAATCGAGTTTTTACGTTAGTTAATGACAGTTTAAAATTGACAAGTGACGTTTGAGATTAAAAAATGATACGATAGCGCCATCTAATATAAATATTGAAAAATTTTTCAAATGAAAGTTGTTCCGGATTCGATTTTTAACAAATTTTGTTTGAAAAATTTTTTGATTCGATCAATAATTATTGAGATAACCTTAAAAATATTACTTTATATATACAGGAAGATCAAAAAGTATGGGGTTCCGTTTATCTATATATCGCTTATTTGATAAGAGATATCGAAATATTTTTCAAATAAAAGTTGTTTCTAATTTAATTATAAACAAATATTGTTTGAGACATTTTTTGATTCAATCAAGAATTATTGAGATAACCTCAAAAATATCACTTTATGTGTCATACCGCTTAATCTATAAGAAATATCCAAAAATATTTTAAATAAACGTTGTTTCAAATTAAATTTTAAACAAATTTTATTTAAAACATTTTTTGATTCGGCCAATAATTATTGAGATAATCTTAAAAATATTATTTTATATATACAGGGAGATCAAAAAGTATGGAGTTCCGTTTATCTATATATTTCTTATCTGATAAGAGATATCTAAAAAATTTTCAAATAAAAGTTGTTTCTAATTTAATTATAAACAAATATTGTTTGAAATATTTTTTGATTAAATCTAGAATTATTAAGATAACCTCAAAAATATCACTTTATGTGTCATACCGCTTAATCTATAAGAAATATCCAAAAATTTTTTAAATAAAATTTGTTTCAAATTTAATTTTAAATAAATTTTATTTAAAACATTTTTCGATTCGATCGACAATTATTATATTAACCTCAAAAATGTCGTTTTTGCGTCTAATTTGAGACTTAATTTGTAATAACGTAGTATTATTAACCGCAAAATTAATAAATTCATTCTTTTTCCTCTCATAAACATTGAAATGATTTGAAATAAAAAAATAATTGTCTCTAAGATTGTTACAAATGAATATTAAGTGGCCGATTTGCATGCATAGAGGTAATTGAAAACATTTTCACTTAAATACCCGCACGGCCTACTTCGAGAGGTAAACGAGATTTTCCGAAACAATTATTTCGTCACGGCCAACTCAATTTTTTTTATTTAACTCACCCCGCCGCCATGATCATCCTCAATATCACCAATTGCCAATACTCCTTAACCGATCCACATAAAATGATTGCAATCGCAAAAACAACCGTGCAAACAGCCAACATTTTCACCCTGTTATATCTATCAGCTGCAAATCCCATAATCACCCCAACGATGGTGAATACGGCGATAAAACTCGGTCCGGCTAATATTTGATAATCAATTCCGAGACCGTTGTAGGTCCATTCGCAATATCCGGTTCCGTTTACGTTGAATTCTTGGCATAAATCGGAGGAATTTGCGCTTCGACAATCTTTTTTGATCCCGGTTTGGACGTAAGTCGAGGAGTTTAATTGGCAGGAAACGTCGCCGTAGTGAAGGTCCAAGGCTATCGCTTTCGAGGTGACTCCGATGAGGTAATGGCCGAGTTCTCCGAGGATGTAACCGACGCAAACTACCCCTAAGACGTAGGGTTCGTAGAGGAACGAGAGCTTTTTGAAGCTTGATTTCATATCTATACATTAAAAAAAATTATTAATTAAAATTATGAAAAAGAAAAATTGGTGTGATATAGGGTGATTTTTCGCAAATTAATGGAGGGGGGGTTAAATTTTTGATCGAAAAGTATTCGTGAGTAATCATTTGATTAAAAATTGTTGCTGATTGAGGAGTTGAGTTGACCCAATTCGACCCAAATCAAAAATTTCTCATTTTTTGCTTTTGGTTCAATCATAGGTGATAAGTCAAAAATTAATAGATTTGCAAAAAAATTTTTGGGGACAAAAATGTTCCTTATTGACGTAGCAACAATTTTTGATTCAAAAAATATTTCATCAGGATAATTTTACCAGCTCAAATTAAGCGTATAGCAAAGATGTCTCAATTTAATGATTTAGCAATGCAATATGGGGAAGTACATGGCAAATTAACGGAGCTGGGGTAAATTTTTTACATCAAAAATGTTTGTAATTAATTAGGGAAAGAATTTCAACTCAAAATTGCCTTTTTAATTCGATTTTCTGCAATTTTTAAAAAATAATCGAAGAAATTGATAATTTTGAAAATTTGGGTTGTGTTCAAATGATGATATCTCAGAATTAAATTGAGATATTTAAGTGTGCTTTTATTTACGATAAAGTACACACTTTCCTTTATAAAACAAGAAAATTTCATCAAGATATCTTAAGAATACGATTTTTCACGAATTTTTAAAATTAATCAGAAAAATTGTTAATTTTGTGAAATGCTACAAATTGATGTTGAGTTCACAAGCTGATATCTCAAAAACAAAATGAGATACTTAAGTACGGTTTTGTTCTGAGTAAAGTACATACTTTCTTATATAAGTCACAAAAATTTCATCAAGATATCTTAAGAATTCGATTTTTCACGAATTTTTAAAATTAATCAGGGAAATTGGTAATTTTATGAAGTGCTACAAATTTGGGTTGAGTTTAAAAGGTGATATCTCAAAAACGAACTTAGATAATCTGGTGCTGTTTTGTTCTGAGAAAAGTACGTAGTTTCCTTTATAAATAACAAAAAGATTCATTAAGATATTTTAGGAATTCGATTTTTTACGATTTTTTAAAAATAATCAAGGAAATTGTAATTTTATGAAATGCTACAAATTGATGTTGAGTTCACAAGCTGATATCTCAAAAACAAAATGAGATACTTAAGTACAGTTACGTTCTGAGTAAAGTACATACTTTCTTGTATAAGTCACAAAAATTTCATCAAGATATCTTAAGAATTCGATTTTTCACGAATTTTTAAAATTAATCAGGGAAATTGGTAATTTTATGAAGTGCTACAAATTTGGGTTGAGTTTAAAAGGTGATATCTCAAAAACGAACTGAGATAATTTTGTGCAGTTTTGTTCTGAGAAAAGTACGTAGTTTCCTTTATAAATCACAAAAAGATTCATTAAGATATTTTAAGAATTCGATTTTTTACGATTTTTAAAAGTAATCAAGGAAATTGTAATTTTATGAAATGCTACAAATTGATGTTGAGTTCACAAGCTGATATCTCAAAAACAAAATGAGATACTTAAGTACAATTTTGTTCTGAGTAAAGTACATACTTTCTTGTATAAGTCACAAAAATTTCATCAAGATATCTTAAGAATTCGATTTTTCACGAATTTTTAAAATTAATCAGGGAAATTGGTAATTTTATGAAGTGCTACAAATTTGGGTTGAGTTTAAAAGGTGATATCTCAAAAACGAACTGAGATAATTTTGTGCAGTTTTATTCTGAGAAAAGTACGTAGTTTCCTTTCTAAATCACAAAAAAATTCATTAAGATATTTTAAGAATTCGATTTTTTGCGATTTTTAAAAATAATCAAGGAAATTGTAATTTTATGAAATGCTACAAATTGATGTTGAGTTCACAAGCTGATATCTCAAAAACAAAATAAGATACTTAAGTACAGTTTTGTTCTGAGTAAAGTACATACTTTCTTGTATAAGTCACAAAAATTTCATCAAGATATCTTAAGAATTCGATTTTTCACGAATTTTTAAAATTAATCAGGGAAATTGGTAATTTTATGAAGTGCTACAAATTTGGGTTGAGTTTAAAAGGTGATATCTCAAAAACGAACTGAGATTATCTTGTGCAGTTTTGTTCTGAGAAAAGTACGTAGTTTCCTTTATAAATCACAAAAAGATTCATTGAGATATTTTAAGAATTCGATTTTTTACGATTTTTTTAAAATAATCAAGGAAATTGTAATTTTATGAAATGCTACAAATTGATGTTGAGTTCACAAGCTGATATCTCAAAAACAAAATGAGACACTTAAGTACGGTTTCGTTCTGAGTAAAGTACATACTTTCTTGTATAAGTCACAAAAATTTCATCAAGATATCTTAAGAATTCGATTTTTCACGAATTTTTAAAGTAATCAGGGAAATTGGTAATTTTGTAAAGTGCTACAAGTTTAGGGTGACTTTAAAGGATGATATCTCAAAAATGAACTGAGATAATCTAGTGCACTTTTGTTCTGAGAAAAGTGCATAGTTTCCTTCATAAATCTTAAAAAGCTTCATGGAGATATCTTAAGAATTCGATTTTATACGATTTTTTAAAGTTAATGAAGGAAATTGCAAATTTTGTAAACTGCTACCAATTTAGGTTGTGTTCAAAAGCTGATATCTCAAACACGAAATGAGACAGTCAACTTTGGTTCTGTTCTGAGTAAAGTACATACTTTCTTTATAAATCACAAAAAATATTATCAAGATATCTTAAGAATTCGATTTTTCAAGATTTTTTAAAGTTAATGAAGGAAATTGCAAATTTTGTAAAATGCTACAAGTTTAGGTTGTGTTCAAAACCTAATATCTCAAAACCGAAATGAGATAGTCAACTTTGAGTTTATTCTGAGTGAAGTACATACTTTCCTTTATAAATCATAAAAGAATTCATCACGATATCTTAAGAATTCGATTTTTCACGATTTTTAAAGTTAATGAAGGAAATTGCAAATTTTGTAAAATGCTACAAATTTAGATTATGTTCAAAAGCTGATATCTCAAAAACAAAATGAGATAATCAACTTTGGTTTTATTCTGAGTAAGGCATATACTTTTCTTTATAAATCACAAAAATATCATCAAGATATCTTAAAAATTCGATTTTTCACGATTTTTTAAAGTTAATGAAGGAAATTCTAAATTTTGTAAAATGCTACAAATTTAAGTTATGTTCAAAAGCTGATATCTCAAAAACGAAATGAGATAGCCAATTTTGGTTTAGTTTTGAGTAAAGTACATACTTTCTTTTATAAACCACAAAAAAGTTCATCACGATATCTGAAGAATTCAATTTTTCACGATTTTTTAAAATAAATCAAGAAAATTGCAAAATTTGTAAAATGCTATAAATTTAGGTTGTGTTCAAAAGCTGATATTTCAAAAACGAAATGAGATAGTCAACTTTGATTTTATTCTGAGTAAAGCCCATACTTTTCTTTATAAATTACAAATAAAAAATTTCGTCAAAATATCTTAAGAATTCGATTTTCAAAAATTTTATATACTCAAGGAAGATGCATTAAAAATATTTTATAATAAGTCCAAACATTATATTCGATTGTGTTTATATCCATTGGGTGACCTTGAAAAATAAAAAAATTGTATACCGGAAGTAGACTTAAAAAAGAGTATTAAACTTCCGAATTTAATTTTTTAAATGTTTTTTAAAGATTTTTAAAGATTTTTGATCAAAATTCATTCAAAATTTAATATAAAAGAGATGTTATCTGATTATTTATTTTTTTTTAATGAATCATCTTAAGAATAAAATTTTATGGATTATCTTTAAGAATAAAAAAGTTACATACCATACCGGAAGTTAACTTTAAAGTAAGTATTAAATTTCTTGTTTTGAACCGAAATACATCGAGTATGGTATCAAATTAAAGGATTTTCAATGGACTTTAAAGGTTTTTGATTCAAATTGATTAAATATTTAACAAAAACGAGATATGTCAATTAAAAAGGAATCTTTATAAATCATCATAAAAATTAACTGACTTCAAAACTTGATATCTCAAGAATAACATGGGATACCCAAGTCTGGTTTTATTCTGAGTAAAATACATACTTTCCTCTATAAGTCGTAAAAAAATTCATCACGATATCTCAAGAGTTCGATTTTTTGCGATTTTTTAAAGTTAATCACAGAAATTATGATTTTTATGAAGTACTAATAAATAAGGTTGATTTCAAAAGTTGATGTCTCAAAAACGAAATGAGATACTCAAGTTTGGTTTTAATCTGAGTAAAGTACATACTTTCCTGTATAAGTCACAAAAGTTTCATGAAGATATCTTAAGAATTTGATTTTTTACGATTTTTTAAAATTAATCAGGGAAATTGTTAATTTTGTGAAATGCTACAAACTTAGGTTGACTTCAAACAGTGATATCTCAAAAACGAAATAAGATACTTAGGTATGGTTTTGTTTTGAGTAAAGTGCATACTTTCATTTATAAATTATAAAAATTTCATCAAAATATCTTAAGAATTCGATTTTTTACGATTTTTTAAAGATGATAAGGAAATTTTAAGATTTGATACAAATTTAGGTTGACTTCAAATTTAGATATCTCAAAACCGAATTGAGATACTTACTCACGGTCTTATTCCGAGAAAAGTGCATACTGTTCTTAATAGATCACAAAAACTTCATCAAGATATCTTAAGCTTTCGATTTATCACAATTTTTTAAAAATAATCAAAGAAATTGTTATGCTTATAAAATGCTATAAATTGATGTTGAGTTTATAAGCTGATATCTCAAAAATGAAATGAGATACTTAAGTTTGGTCTTATTCTGAGTAAAGTACATACTTTTCGTTATAAATCATAAAAAAATTCATCAAGATATCTTAAGAACTCGATTTTTCAAGATTTTTTTAAATTAATCAAGGAAATTGTTAATTTTACGAAATGCTATAAATTTAAGTTGAGTTCAAAAATTGATATCTCAGAATTAAATTGAAATATTTAAATATGGTTTTATTTATGACAAAGTGTACACTTTCCTTCATTGATCATAAAAAAATCATTAAGATATCTCAAAAATTCGATCTTTTACGATTTTTCAAAAATTAATTTCAAAGTCCCAGAAATTCGATTCGATTTTTTAAGATTTTTTAAAGATAATCAAGGAAAATACGTTACAAATATTCAGTTTAACGTGATTTCGTTTTCTTTAAGAATAAAAGGGTTGTATACCGGAAGTTACGCTTAAAATATAACCTAAAAATATTTTTATGAAACATTAAAAAATTCACTTTGAGTTTACAAGTTGATATCTGAATAAGTAAAGGAGATACTCAAGTTTAATTGTGTTCTAAGCAAACTACACAATTTTTTGAATAAATCACAAAAAAAATTCATCAAGATATCTTAAAAATTCGATTTTTTGAGATTTTTTAAAAATAATTGGTAAAAGTTTTAATTTTATGAATTAATACAAATTTAGGTTGAGTTCAGGACTTGATATCTCAAAAACGAATTAGGATATCCATGTACGGTTTTATTTCTAGTAAAGTACACACATTCGTTAATAAATCACAAAAACATTCATCAAAATATCTTAAGAATTCGATTTATTGCGATTTTTCAAAAATAATTGAGCAAATTCTTAATTTTATAAATTAACACAAACTTGGATTGAGTTTAAAACTTGATATCTCAAAAACGAATTGAGATACTCACGGATGGTTTTATTCTTAAAAAAGTGGATTCTTTTCTTAATCAATCATAAAAAATATCATCAAGATATCTTAAGAATTCGATTTTTTAAACAAAATTGAGATAATTACTAATTTTATGAATCAGTACAAATTTAGATTTAGTTCAAAACTTGATATCTCAAAAACGGATTGAGATACTCCCTTATGGTTATGTTCTCAGAAAAGTGGATACTTTTCTTAATAAATCACAAAAACTTCATCGAGATATCTTAAGAATTCAATTTTTTGTGATTTTTTAAAAATAAATAAAATAATTTAAAATTTCGGTTGAATTCATAACTTCATATCTCAAAAACAAATGGAGATATCTATGCTCGGTTTCGTTCCTAGTAAAGTGCATACTATCCTTAACAAATCACAACAAGAGTTATCAAAATATCTTAAGAATTCAATTTTTTACGATTTTTCAAAAAAGATTAACGAAACTTTTAATTTTGAGAATTGATACAAATTTAGGTTGAGTTTATAACTTGATATCTCAAAAGCGAATTGAGATATCCATGAACGGTTTCATTCCCAGAAAAGTGAGCACTTTTCTTGATAAACCCCAACAAATTTCATTAAAATATCTTAAGAATTCGATTTTTTGTGATTTTTCATAAATAATTAACGAAATTTTTAATTTTATGGTTTTATACAAATTTAGGTTGAGTTTGTAACTTGATATCTCAAAAACGAATTGAGATATCCATGAACGGTTTTATTCTCAGAAAAGTGTATACATTTTTTAATAAATCACAAAAAATTTCATTAAATTACCTTGAATATTCGATTTTTTGTGATTTTTTAAAATAATTGAGCAAATTTTATGAATTAATACAAATTTAGGTTAAGTTTAAAACTTGATTTCTCAAAAACGAATTGAGATACTTAAGTATAGTTTTGTTCCTAGAAAAATTGGTACTTTTCTTAATAAATCACAAAAAACTTCATTAAAATATCTTGAATATTCGATTTTTTGTGATTTTTTAAAATAATTGAGCAAATTTTATGAATTAATACAAATTTAGGTTGAGTTTAAAACTTGATATCTCAAAAACGAATTGAGATACTTATGTATGGTTTTGTTCCCAGAAAAATTGGTACTTTTCTTAATAAATCACAAAAAACTTCATTAAAATATCTTGAATATTCGATTTTTTGTGATTTTTTAAAATAATTGAGCAAATTTTATGATTTAATACAAATTTAGGTTGAGTTTACAACTTGATATCTCAAAAACGAATTGAGATACTTAAGTATGGTTTTGTTCCCAGAAAAATTGGTACTTTTCTTAATAAATCGCAAAAAATTTCATCAAAATATCTTAAGATTTCGATTTTTTGCGATTTTTTAAATATAATTAGAAAAGTTTTTAATTTTATAAATTGACACAAATTTAGGTTGAGTTCATAACTTGATATCTCAAAAACGAATTGAGATACTCATGCTTGATTTTATTCATAAAAAAGTAGATTCTTTTCTTAATAAATTACAAAAAATTTCATCAAAATATCTTAAGAATTCGATTTTTCACGATTTTTCTAAAATAATAGAGCAAATTTTATGAATTAATATAAATTTAGGTTCAGTTCAAAACTTGATATCTCAAAAACGGATTGAGATACTCAAGCTTGATTTTATTCTTAAAAAAGTAGATTCTTTTCTTAATAAATTACAAAAAATTTCATCAAAATATCTTAAGAATTCGATTTTTTACGATTTTTCTAAAATAATGGAGTAAATTTTATGAATTAATATAAATTTAGGTTCAGTTCAAAACTTGATATCTCAAAAACGAATTGAGATACTCAGGCTTGATTTTATTCTTAAAAAAGTAGATGCTTTTCTTAATAAATTACAAAAAATTTCATCAAAATATCTTAAGAATTCGATTTTTTACGATTTTTCTAAAATAATAGAGCAAATTTTATGAATTAATATAAATTTAGGTTCAGTTCAAAACTTGATATCTCAAAAACGAATTGAGATACTCAAGCTTGATTTTATTCTTAAAAAAGTAGATTCTTTTCTTAATAAATTACAAAAAATTTCATCAAAATATCTTAAGAATTCGATTTTTTACGATTTTTCTAAAATAATGGAGTAAATTTTATGAATTAATATAAATTTAGGTTCAGTTCAAAACTTGATATCTCAAAAACGAATTGAGATACTCAGGCTTGATTTTATTCTTAAAAAAGTAGATGCTTTTCTTAATAAATTACAAAAAATTTCATCAAAATATCTTAAGAATTCGATTTTTTACGATTTTTCTAAAATAATAGAGCAAATTTTATGAATTAATATAAATTTAGGTTCAGTTCAAAACTTGATATCTCAAAAACGAATTGAGATACTCAAGCTTGATTTTATTCTTAAAAAAGTAGATTCTTTTCTTAATAAATTACAAAAAATTTCATCAAAATATCTTAAGAATTCGATTTTTTACGATTTTTCTAAAATAATGGAGTAAATTTTATGAATTAATATAAATTTAGGTTCAGTTCAAAACTTGATATCTCAAAAACGAATTGAGATACTCAGGCTTGATTTTATTCTTAAAAAAGTAGATGCTTTTCTTAATAAATTACAAAAAATTTCATCAAAATATCTTAAGAATTCGATTTTTTACGATTTTTCTAAAATAATGGAGTAAATTTTATGAATTAATATAAATTTAGGTTCAGTTCAAAACTTGATATCTCAAAAACGAATTGAGATACTCAGGCTTGATTTTATTCTTAAAAAAGTAGATGCTTTTCTTAATAAATTACAAAAAATTTCATCAAAATATCTTAAGAATTCGATTTTTTACGATTTTTCTAAAATAATAGAGCAAATTTTATGAATTAATATAAATTTAGGTTCAGTTCAAAACTTGATATCTCAAAAACGAATTGAGATACTCAAGCTTGATTTTATTCTTAAAAAAGTAGATTCTTTTCTTAATAAATTACAAAAAATTTCATCAAAATATCTTAGGAATTCGATTTTTTACGATTTTTCTAAAATAATAGAGCAAATTTTATGAATTAATATAAATTTAGGTTCAGTTCAAAACTTGATATCTCAAAAACGAATTGAGATACTCAAGCTTGATTTTATTCTTAAAAAAGTAGATTCTTTTCTTAATAAATTACAAAAAATTTCATCAAAATATCTTAAGAATTCGATTTTTTACGATTTTTCTAAAATAATGGAGTAAATTTTATGAATTAATATAAATTTAGGTTCAGTTCAAAACTTGATATCTCAAAAACGAATTGAGATACTCAGGCTTGATTTTATTCTTAAAAAAGTAGATGCTTTTCTTAATAAATTACAAAAAATTTCATCAAAATATCTTAAGAATTCGATTTTTTACGATTTTTCTAAAATAATAGAGCAAATTTTATGAATTAATATAAATTTAGGTTCAGTTCAAAACTTGATATCTCAAAAACGAATTGAGATACTCAAGCTTGATTTTATTCTTAAAAAAGTAGATTCTTTTCTTAATAAATTACAAAAAATTTCATCAAAATATCTTAAGAATTCGATTTTTTACGATTTTTCTAAAATAATGGAGTAAATTTTATGAATTAATATAAATTTAGGTTCAGTTCAAAACTTGATATCTCAAAAACGAATTGAGATACTCAAGCTTGATTTTATTCTTAAAAAAGTAGATTCTTTTCTTAATAAATTACAAGAAATTTCATCAAAATATCTTAAGAATTCGATTTTTTACGATTTTTCTAAAATAATAGAGCAAATTTTATGAATTAATATAAATTTAGGTTCAGTTCAAAACTTGATATCTCAAAAACGAATTGAGATACTCAAGCTTGATTTTATTCTTAAAAAAGTAGATTCTTTTCTTAATAAATTACAAAAAATTTCATCAAAATATCTTAGGAATTCGATTTTTTACGATTTTTCTAAAATAATAGAGCAAATTTTATGAATTAATATAAATTTAGGTTCAGTTCAAAACTTGATATCTCAAAAACGAATTGAGATACTCAAGCTTGATTTTATTCTTAAAAAAGTAGATTCTTTTCTTAATAAATTACAAAAAATTTCATCAAAATATCTTAAGAATTCGATTTTTTACGATTTTTCTAAAATAATGGAGTAAATTTTATGAATTAATATAAATTTAGGTTCAGTTCAAAACTTGATATCTCAAAAACGAATTGAGATACTCAAGCTTGATTTTATTCTTAAAAAAGTAGATTCTTTTCTTAATAAATTACAAGAAATTTCATCAAAATATCTTAAGAATTCGATTTTTTACGATTTTTCTAAAATAATAGAGCAAATTTTATGAATTAATATAAATTTAGGTTCAGTTCAAAACTTGATATCTCAAAAACGAATTGAGATACTCAGGCTTGATTTTATTCTTAAAAAAGTAGATGCTTTTCTTAATAAATTACAAAAAATTTCATCAAAATATCTTAAGAATTCGATTTTTTACGATTTTTCTAAAATAATAGAGCAAATTTTATGAATTAATATAAATTTAGGTTCAGTTCAAAACTTGATATCTCAAAAACGAATTGAGATACTCAGGCTTGATTTTATTCTTAAAAAAGTAGATGCTTTTCTTAATAAATTACAAAAAATTTCATCAAAATATCTTAAGAATTCGATTTTTTACGATTTTTCTAAAATAATAGAGCAAATTTTATGAATTAATATAAATTTAGGTTCAGTTCAAAACTTGATATCTCAAAAACGAATTGAGATACTCAAGCTTGATTTTATTCTTAAAAAAGTAGATTCTTTTCTTAATAAATTACAAAAAATTTCATCAAAATATCTTAAGAATTCGATTTTTTACGATTTTTCTAAAATAATGGAGTAAATTTTATGAATTAATATAAATTTAGGTTCAGTTCAAAACTTGATATCTCAAAAACGAATTGAGATACTCAAGCTTGATTTTATTCTTAAAAAAGTAGATTCTTTTCTTAATAAATTACAAGAAATTTCATCAAAATATCTTAAGAATTCGATTTTTTACGATTTTTCTAAAATAATAGAGCAAATTTTATGAATTAATATAAATTTAGGTTCAGTTCAAAACTTGATATCTCAAAAACGAATTGAGATACTCAAGCTTGATTTTATTCTTAAAAAAGTAGATTCTTTTCTTAATAAATTACAAAAAATTTCATCAAAATATCTTAGGAATTCGATTTTTTACGATTTTTCTAAAATAATAGAGCAAATTTTATGAATTAATATAAATTTAGGTTCAGTTCAAAACTTGATATCTCAAAAACGAATTGAGATACTCAAGCTTGATTTTATTCTTAAAAAAGTAGATTCTTTTCTTAATAAATTACAAAAAATTTCATCAAAATATCTTAAGAATTCGATTTTTTACGATTTTTCTAAAATAATGGAGTAAATTTTATGAATTAATATAAATTTAGGTTCAGTTCAAAACTTGATATCTCAAAAACGAATTGAGATACTCAAGCTTGATTTTATTCTTAAAAAAGTAGATTCTTTTCTTAATAAATTACAAGAAATTTCATCAAAATATCTTAAGAATTCGATTTTTTACGATTTTTCTAAAATAATAGAGCAAATTTTATGAATTAATATAAATTTAGGTTCAGTTCAAAACTTGATATCTCAAAAACGAATTGAGATACTCAAGCTTGATTTTATTCTTAAAAAAGTAGATTCTTTTCTTAATAAATTACAAAAAATTTCATCAAAATATCTTAGGAATTCGATTTTTTACGATTTTTCTAAAATAATAGAGCAAATTTTATGAATTAATATAAATTTAGGTTCAGTTCAAAACTTGATATCTCAAAAACGAATTGAGATACTCAAGCTTGATTTTATTCTTAAAAAAGTAGATTCTTTTCTTAATAAATTACAAAAAATTTCATCAAAATATCTTAAGAATTCGATTTTTTACGATTTTTCTAAAATAATGGAGTAAATTTTATGAATTAATATAAATTTAGGTTCAGTTCAAAACTTGATATCTCAAAAACGAATTGAGATACTCAGGCTTGATTTTATTCTTAAAAAAGTAGATGCTTTTCTTAATAAATTACAAAAAATTTCATCAAAATATCTTAAGAATTCGATTTTTTACGATTTTTCTAAAATAATAGAGCAAATTTTATGAATTAATATAAATTTAGGTTCAGTTCAAAACTTGATATCTCAAAAACGAATTGAGATACTCAAGCTTGATTTTATTCTTAAAAAAGTAGATTCTTTTCTTAATAAATTACAAAAAATTTCATCAAAATATCTTAAGAATTCGATTTTTTACGATTTTTCTAAAATAATAGAGCAAATTTTATGAATTAATATAAATTTAGGTTCAGTTCAAAACTTGATATCTCAAAAACGAATTGAGATACTCAAGCTTGATTTTATTCTTAAAAAAGTAGATTCTTTTCTTAATAAATTACAAAAAATTTCATCAAAATATCTTAAGAATTCGATTTTTTACGATTTTTCTAAAATAATGGAGTAAATTTTATGAATTAATATAAATTTAGGTTCAGTTCAAAACTTGATATCTCAAAAACGAATTGAGATACTCAGGCTTGATTTTATTCTTAAAAAAGTAGATGCTTTTCTTAATAAATTACAAAAAATTTCATCAAAATATCTTAAGAATTCGATTTTTTACGATTTTTCTAAAATAATAGAGCAAATTTTATGAATTAATATAAATTTAGGTTCAGTTCAAAACTTGATATCTCAAAAACGAATTGAGATACTCAAGCTTGATTTTATTCTTAAAAAAGTAGATTCTTTTCTTAATAAATTACAAAAAATTTCATCAAAATATCTTAAGAATTCGATTTTTTACGATTTTTCTAAAATAATAGAGCAAATTTTATGAATTAATATAAATTTAGGTTCAGTTCAAAACTTGATATCTCAAAAACGAATTGAGATACTCAAGCTTGATTTTATTCTTAAAAAAGTAGATTCTTTTCTTAATAAATTACAAAAAATTTCATCAAAATATCTTAAGAATTCGATTTTTTACGATTTTTCTAAAATAATAGAGCAAATTTTATGAATTAATATAAATTTAGGTTCAGTTCAAAACTTGATATCTCAAAAACGAATTGAGATACTCAAGCTTGATTTTATTCTTAAAAAAGTAGATTCTTTTCTTAATAAATTACAAAAAATTTCATCAAAATATCTTAGGAATTCGATTTTTTACGATTTTTCTAAAATAATAGAGCAAATTTTATGAATTAATATAAATTTAGGTTCAGTTCAAAACTTGATATCTCAAAAACGAATTGAGATACTCAAGCTTGATTTTATTCTTAAAAAAGTAGATTCTTTTCTTAATAAATTACAAAAAATTTCATCAAAATATCTTAGGAATTCGATTTTTTACGATTTTTCTAAAATAATAGAGCAAATTTTATGAATTAATATAAATTTAGGTTCAGTTCAAAACTTGATATCTCAAAAACGAATTGAGATACTCAAGCTTGATTTTATTCTTAAAAAAGTAGATTCTTTTCTTAATAAATTACAAAAAATTTCATCAAAATATCTTAGGAATTCGATTTTTTACGATTTTTCTAAAATAATAGAGCAAATTTTATGAATTAATATAAATTTAGGTTCAGTTCAAAACTTGATATCTCAAAAACGAATTGAGATACTCAAGCTTGATTTTATTCTTAAAAAAGTAGATTCTTTTCTTAATAAATTACAAAAAATTTCATCAAAATATCTTAAGAATTCGATTTTTTACGATTTTTCTAAAATAATGGAGTAAATTTTATGAATTAATATAAATTTAGGTTCAGTTCAAAACTTGATATCTCAAAAACGAATTGAGATACTCAGGCTTGATTTTATTCTTAAAAAAGTAGATGCTTTTCTTAATAAATTACAAAAAATTTCATCAAAATATCTTAAGAATTCGATTTTTTACGATTTTTCTAAAATAATAGAGCAAATTTTATGAATTAATATAAATTTAGGTTCAGTTCAAAACTTGATATCTCAAAAACGAATTGAGATACTCAAGCTTGATTTTATTCTTAAAAAAGTAGATTCTTTTCTTAATAAATTACAAAAAATTTCATCAAAATATCTTAAGAATTCGATTTTTTACGATTTTTCTAAAATAATAGAGCAAATTTTATGAATTAATATAAATTTAGGTTCAGTTCAAAACTTGATATCTCAAAAACGAATTGAGATACTCAAGCTTGATTTTATTCTTAAAAAAGTAGATTCTTTTCTTAATAAATTACAAAAAATTTCATCAAAATATCTTAAGAATTCGATTTTTTACGATTTTTCTAAAATAATGGAGTAAATTTTATGAATTAATATAAATTTAGGTTCAGTTCAAAACTTGATATCTCAAAAACGAATTGAGATACTCAAGCTTGATTTTATTCTTAAAAAAGTAGATTCTTTTCTTAATAAATTACAAGAAATTTCATCAAAATATCTTAAGAATTCGATTTTTTACGATTTTTCTAAAATAATAGAGCAAATTTTATGAATTAATATAAATTTAGGTTCAGTTCAAAACTTGATATCTCAAAAACGAATTGAGATACTCAAGCTTGATTTTATTCTTAAAAAAGTAGATTCTTTTCTTAATAAATTACAAAAAATTTCATCAAAATATCTTAAGAATTCGATTTTTTACGATTTTTCTAAAATAATGGAGTAAATTTTATGAATTAATATAAATTTAGGTTCAGTTCAAAACTTGATATCTCAAAAACGAATTGAGATACTCAGGCTTGATTTTATTCTTAAAAAAGTAGATGCTTTTCTTAATAAATTACAAAAAATTTCATCAAAATATCTTAAGAATTCGATTTTTTACGATTTTTCTAAAATAATAGAGCAAATTTTATGAATTAATATAAATTTAGGTTCAGTTCAAAACTTGATATCTCAAAAACGAATTGAGATACTCAAGCTTGATTTTATTCTTAAAAAAGTAGATTCTTTTCTTAATAAATTACAAAAAATTTCATCAAAATATCTTAGGAATTCGATTTTTTACGATTTTTCTAAAATAATAGAGCAAATTTTATGAATTAATATAAATTTAGGTTCAGTTCAAAACTTGATATCTCAAAAACGAATTGAGATACTCAAGCTTGATTTTATTCTTAAAAAAGTAGATTCTTTTCTTAATAAATTACAAAAAATTTCATCAAAATATCTTAAGAATTCGATTTTTTACGATTTTTCTAAAATAATGGAGTAAATTTTATGAATTAATATAAATTTAGGTTCAGTTCAAAACTTGATATCTCAAAAACGAATTGAGATACTCAGGCTTGATTTTATTCTTAAAAAAGTAGATGCTTTTCTTAATAAATTACAAAAAATTTCATCAAAATATCTTAAGAATTCGATTTTTTACGATTTTTCTAAAATAATAGAGCAAATTTTATGAATTAATATAAATTTAGGTTCAGTTCAAAACTTGATATCTCAAAAACGAATTGAGATACTCAAGCTTGATTTTATTCTTAAAAAAGTAGATTCTTTTCTTAATAAATTACAAAAAATTTCATCAAAATATCTTAAGAATTCGATTTTTTACGATTTTTCTAAAATAATAGAGCAAATTTTATGAATTAATATAAATTTAGGTTCAGTTCAAAACTTGATATCTCAAAAACGAATTGAGATACTCAAGCTTGATTTTATTCTTAAAAAAGTAGATTCTTTTCTTAATAAATTACAAAAAATTTCATCAAAATATCTTAAGAATTCGATTTTTTACGATTTTTCTAAAATAATAGAGCAAATTTTATGAATTAATATAAATTTAGGTTCAGTTCAAAACTTGATATCTCAAAAACGAATTGAGATACTCATGCATGATTTTATTCTTAAAAAAGTAGATTCTTTTCTTAATAAATTACAAAAAATTTCATCAAAATATCTTAAGAATTCGATTTTTTACGATTTTTCTAAAATAATAGAGCAAATTTTATGAATTAATATAAATTTAGGTTCAGTTCAAAACTTGATATCTCAAAAACGAATTGAGATACTCATGCTTGATTTTATTCTTAAAAAAGTAGATTCTTTTCTTAATCAATTACAAAAAATTTCATCAAAATATCTTAAGAATTCGATTTTTTACGATTTTTCTAAAATAATAGAGTAAATTTTATGAATTAATATAAATTTAGGTTCAGTTCAAAACTTGATATCTCAAAAACGAATTGAGATACTCAGGCTTGATTTTATTCTTAAAAAAGTAGATTCTTTTCTTAATAAATTACAAAAAATTTCATCAAAATATCTTAAGAATTCGATTTTTTACGATTTTTCTAAAATAATAGAGTAAATTTTATGAATTAATATAAATTTAGGTTCAGTTCAAAACTTGATATCTCAAAAACGAATTGAGATACTCAAGCTTGATTTTATTCTTAAAAAAGTAGATTCTTTTCTTAATAAATTACAAAAAATTTCATCAAAATATCTTAAGAATTCGATTTTTTACGATTTTTCTAAAATAATGGAGTAAATTTTATGAATTAATATAAATTTAGGTTCAGTTCAAAACTTGATATCTCAAAAACGAATTGAGATACTCAAGCTTGATTTTATTCTTAAAAAAGTAGATTCTTTTCTTAATAAATTACAAAAAATTTCATCAAAATATCTTAAGAATTCGATTTTTTACGATTTTTCTAAAATAATAGAGTAAATTTTATGAATTAATATAAATTTAGGTTCAGTTCAAAACTTGATATCTCAAAAACGAATTGAGATACTCAGGCTTGATTTTATTCTTAAAAAAGTAGATTCTTTTCTTAATAAATTACAAAAAATTTCATCAAAATATCTTAAGAATTCGATTTTTTACGATTTTTCTAAAATAATAGAGTAAATTTTATGAATTAATATAAATTTAGGTTCAGTTCAAAACTTGATATCTCAAAAACGAATTGAGATACTCAAGCTTGATTTTATTCTTAAAAAAGTAGATTCTTTTCTTAATAAATTACAAAAAATTTCATCAAAATATCTTAAGAATTCGATTTTTTACGATTTTTCTAAAATAATGGAGTAAATTTTATGAATTAATATAAATTTAGGTTCAGTTCAAAACTTGATATCTCAAAAACGAATTGAGATACTCAGGCTTGATTTTATTCTTAAAAAAGTAGATTCTTTTCTTAATAAATTACAAAAAATTTCATCAAAATATCTTAAGAATTCGATTTTTTACGATTTTTCTAAAATAATAGAGTAAATTTTATGAATTAATATAAATTTAGGTTCAGTTCAAAACTTGATATCTCAAAAACGAATTGAGATACTCAAGCTTGATTTTATTCTTAAAAAAGTAGATTCTTTTCTTAATAAATTACAAAAAATTTCATCAAAATATCTTAAGAATTCGATTTTTTACGATTTTTCTAAAATAATGGAGTAAATTTTATGAATTAATATAAATTTAGGTTCAGTTCAAAACTTGATATCTCAAAAACGAATTGAGATACTCAAGCTTGATTTTATTCTTAAAAAAGTAGATTCTTTTCTTAATAAATTACAAAAAATTTCATCAAAATATCTTAAGAATTCGATTTTTTACGATTTTTCTAAAATAATAGAGTAAATTTTATGAATTAATATAAATTTAGGTTCAGTTCAAAACTTGATATCTCAAAAACGAATTGAGATACTCAGGCTTGATTTTATTCTTAAAAAAGTAGATTCTTTTCTTAATAAATTACAAAAAATTTCATCAAAATATCTTAAGAATTCGATTTTTTACGATTTTTCTAAAATAATAGAGTAAATTTTATGAATTAATATAAATTTAGGTTCAGTTCAAAACTTGATATCTCAAAAACGAATTGAGATACTCAAGCTTGATTTTATTCTTAAAAAAGTAGATTCTTTTCTTAATAAATTACAAAAAATTTCATCAAAATATCTTAAGAATTCGATTTTTTACGATTTTTCTAAAATAATGGAGTAAATTTTATGAATTAATATAAATTTAGGTTCAGTTCAAAACTTGATATCTCAAAAACGAATTGAGATACTCAGGCTTGATTTTATTCTTAAAAAAGTAGATGCTTTTCTTAATAAATTACAAAAAATTTCATCAAAATATCTTAAGAATTCGATTTTTTACGATTTTTCTAAAATAATAGAGCAAATTTTATGAATTAATATAAATTTAGGTTCAGTTCAAAACTTGATATCTCAAAAACGAATTGAGATACTCAAGCTTGATTTTATTCTTAAAAAAGTAGATTCTTTTCTTAATAAATTACAAAAAATTTCATCAAAATATCTTAGGAATTCGATTTTTTACGATTTTTCTAAAATAATAGAGCAAATTTTATGAATTAATATAAATTTAGGTTCAGTTCAAAACTTGATATCTCAAAAACGAATTGAGATACTCAAGCTTGATTTTATTCTTAAAAAAGTAGATTCTTTTCTTAATAAATTACAAAAAATTTCATCAAAATATCTTAAGAATTCGATTTTTTACGATTTTTCTAAAATAATAGAGCAAATTTTATGAATTAATATAAATTTAGGTTCAGTTCAAAACTTGATATCTCAAAAACGAATTGAGATACTCAAGCTTGATTTTATTCTTAAAAAAGTAGATTCTTTTCTTAATAAATTACAAAAAATTTCATCAAAATATCTTAAGAATTCGATTTTTTACGATTTTTCTAAAATAATAGAGCAAATTTTATGAATTAATATAAATTTAGGTTCAGTTCAAAACTTGATATCTCAAAAACGAATTGAGATACTCAAGCTTGATTTTATTCTTAAAAAAGTAGATTCTTTTCTTAATAAATTACAAAAAATTTCATCAAAATATCTTAAGAATTCGATTTTTTACGATTTTTCTAAAATAATGGAGTAAATTTTATGAATTAATATAAATTTAGGTTCAGTTCAAAACTTGATATCTCAAAAACGAATTGAGATACTCAGGCTTGATTTTATTCTTAAAAAAGTAGATGCTTTTCTTAATAAATTACAAAAAATTTCATCAAAATATCTTAAGAATTCGATTTTTTACGATTTTTCTAAAATAATAGAGCAAATTTTATGAATTAATATAAATTTAGGTTCAGTTCAAAACTTGATATCTCAAAAACGAATTGAGATACTCAAGCTTGATTTTATTCTTAAAAAAGTAGATTCTTTTCTTAATAAATTACAAAAAATTTCATCAAAATATCTTAAGAATTCGATTTTTTACGATTTTTCTAAAATAATAGAGCAAATTTTATGAATTAATATAAATTTAGGTTCAGTTCAAAACTTGATATCTCAAAAACGAATTGAGATACTCAAGCTTGATTTTATTCTTAAAAAAGTAGATTCTTTTCTTAATAAATTACAAAAAATTTCATCAAAATATCTTAAGAATTCGATTTTTTACGATTTTTCTAAAATAATGGAGTAAATTTTATGAATTAATATAAATTTAGGTTCAGTTCAAAACTTGATATCTCAAAAACGAATTGAGATACTCAGGCTTGATTTTATTCTTAAAAAAGTAGATGCTTTTCTTAATAAATTACAAAAAATTTCATCAAAATATCTTAAGAATTCGATTTTTTACGATTTTTCTAAAATAATAGAGCAAATTTTATGAATTAATATAAATTTAGGTTCAGTTCAAAACTTGATATCTCAAAAACGAATTGAGATACTCAAGCTTGATTTTATTCTTAAAAAAGTAGATTCTTTTCTTAATAAATTACAAAAAATTTCATCAAAATATCTTAAGAATTCGATTTTTTACGATTTTTCTAAAATAATAGAGCAAATTTTATGAATTAATATAAATTTAGGTTCAGTTCAAAACTTGATATCTCAAAAACGAATTGAGATACTCAAGCTTGATTTTATTCTTAAAAAAGTAGATTCTTTTCTTAATAAATTACAAAAAATTTCATCAAAATATCTTAAGAATTCGATTTTTTACGATTTTTCTAAAATAATGGAGTAAATTTTATGAATTAATATAAATTTAGGTTCAGTTCAAAACTTGATATCTCAAAAACGAATTGAGATACTCAAGCTTGATTTTATTCTTAAAAAAGTAGATTCTTTTCTTAATAAATTACAAGAAATTTCATCAAAATATCTTAAGAATTCGATTTTTTACGATTTTTCTAAAATAATAGAGCAAATTTTATGAATTAATATAAATTTAGGTTCAGTTCAAAACTTGATATCTCAAAAACGAATTGAGATACTCAAGCTTGATTTTATTCTTAAAAAAGTAGATTCTTTTCTTAATAAATTACAAAAAATTTCATCAAAATATCTTAGGAATTCGATTTTTTACGATTTTTCTAAAATAATAGAGCAAATTTTATGAATTAATATAAATTTAGGTTCAGTTCAAAACTTGATATCTCAAAAACGAATTGAGATACTCAAGCTTGATTTTATTCTTAAAAAAGTAGATTCTTTTCTTAATAAATTACAAAAAATTTCATCAAAATATCTTAAGAATTCGATTTTTTACGATTTTTCTAAAATAATGGAGTAAATTTTATGAATTAATATAAATTTAGGTTCAGTTCAAAACTTGATATCTCAAAAACGAATTGAGATACTCAGGCTTGATTTTATTCTTAAAAAAGTAGATGCTTTTCTTAATAAATTACAAAAAATTTCATCAAAATATCTTAAGAATTCGATTTTTTACGATTTTTCTAAAATAATAGAGCAAATTTTATGAATTAATATAAATTTAGGTTCAGTTCAAAACTTGATATCTCAAAAACGAATTGAGATACTCAAGCTTGATTTTATTCTTAAAAAAGTAGATTCTTTTCTTAATAAATTACAAAAAATTTCATCAAAATATCTTAAGAATTCGATTTTTTACGATTTTTCTAAAATAATGGAGTAAATTTTATGAATTAATATAAATTTAGGTTCAGTTCAAAACTTGATATCTCAAAAACGAATTGAGATACTCAGGCTTGATTTTATTCTTAAAAAAGTAGATGCTTTTCTTAATAAATTACAAAAAATTTCATCAAAATATCTTAAGAATTCGATTTTTTACGATTTTTCTAAAATAATAGAGCAAATTTTATGAATTAATATAAATTTAGGTTCAGTTCAAAACTTGATATCTCAAAAACGAATTGAGATACTCAAGCTTGATTTTATTCTTAAAAAAGTAGATTCTTTTCTTAATAAATTACAAAAAATTTCATCAAAATATCTTAGGAATTCGATTTTTTACGATTTTTCTAAAATAATAGAGCAAATTTTATGAATTAATATAAATTTAGGTTCAGTTCAAAACTTGATATCTCAAAAACGAATTGAGATACTCAAGCTTGATTTTATTCTTAAAAAAGTAGATTCTTTTCTTAATAAATTACAAAAAATTTCATCAAAATATCTTAAGAATTCGATTTTTTACGATTTTTCTAAAATAATGGAGTAAATTTTATGAATTAATATAAATTTAGGTTCAGTTCAAAACTTGATATCTCAAAAACGAATTGAGATACTCAGGCTTGATTTTATTCTTAAAAAAGTAGATGCTTTTCTTAATAAATTACAAAAAATTTCATCAAAATATCTTAAGAATTCGATTTTTTACGATTTTTCTAAAATAATAGAGCAAAATTTATGAATTAATATAAATTTAGGTTCAGTTCAAAACTTGATATCTCAAAAACGAATTGAGATACTCAAGCTTGATTTTATTCTTAAAAAAGTAGATTCTTTTCTTAATAAATTACAAAAAATTTCATCAAAATATCTTAAGAATTCGATTTTTTACGATTTTTCTAAAATAATGGAGTAAATTTTATGAATTAATATAAATTTAGGTTCAGTTCAAAACTTGATATCTCAAAAACGAATTGAGATACTCAGGCTTGATTTTATTCTTAAAAAAGTAGATGCTTTTCTTAATAAATTACAAAAAATTTCATCAAAATATCTTAAGAATTCGATTTTTTACGATTTTTCTAAAATAATAGAGCAAATTTTATGAATTAATATAAATTTAGGTTCAGTTCAAAACTTGATATCTCAAAAACGAATTGAGATACTCAAGCTTGATTTTATTCTTAAAAAAGTAGATTCTTTTCTTAATAAATTACAAAAAATTTCATCAAAATATCTTAAGAATTCGATTTTTTACGATTTTTCTAAAATAATAGAGCAAATTTTATGAATTAATATAAATTTAGGTTCAGTTCAAAACTTGATATCTCAAAAACGAATTGAGATACTCAAGCTTGATTTTATTCTTAAAAAAGTAGATTCTTTTCTTAATAAATTACAAAAAATTTCATCAAAATATCTTAAGAATTCGATTTTTTACGATTTTTCTAAAATAATAGAGCAAATTTTATGAATTAATATAAATTTAGGTTCAGTTCAAAACTTGATATCTCAAAAACGAATTGAGATACTCATGCATGATTTTATTCTTAAAAAAGTAGATTCTTTTCTTAATAAATTACAAAAAATTTCATCAAAATATCTTAAGAATTCGATTTTTTACGATTTTTCTAAAATAATGGAGTAAATTTTATGAATTAATATAAATTTAGGTTCAGTTCAAAACTTGATATCTCAAAAACGAATTGAGATACTCAGGCTTGATTTTATTCTTAAAAAAGTAGATGCTTTTCTTAATAAATTACAAAAAATTTCATCAAAATATCTTAAGAATTCGATTTTTTACGATTTTTCTAAAATAATAGAGCAAAATTTATGAATTAATATAAATTTAGGTTCAGTTCAAAACTTGATATCTCAAAAACGAATTGAGATACTCAAGCTTGATTTTATTCTTAAAAAAGTAGATTCTTTTCTTAATAAATTACAAAAAATTTCATCAAAATATCTTAAGAATTCGATTTTTTACGATTTTTCTAAAATAATGGAGTAAATTTTATGAATTAATATAAATTTAGGTTCAGTTCAAAACTTGATATCTCAAAAACGAATTGAGATACTCAGGCTTGATTTTATTCTTAAAAAAGTAGATGCTTTTCTTAATAAATTACAAAAAATTTCATCAAAATATCTTAAGAATTCGATTTTTTACGATTTTTCTAAAATAATAGAGCAAATTTTATGAATTAATATAAATTTAGGTTCAGTTCAAAACTTGATATCTCAAAAACGAATTGAGATACTCAGGCTTGATTTTATTCTTAAAAAAGTAGATGCTTTTCTTAATAAATTACAAAAAATTTCATCAAAATATCTTAAGAATTCGATTTTTTACGATTTTTCTAAAATAATAGAGCAAATTTTATGAATTAATATAAATTTAGGTTCAGTTCAAAACTTGATATCTCAAAAACGAATTGAGATACTCAAGCTTGATTTTATTCTTAAAAAAGTAGATTCTTTTCTTAATAAATTACAAAAAATTTCATCAAAATATCTTAAGAATTCGATTTTTTACGATTTTTCTAAAATAATAGAGCAAATTTTATGAATTAATATAAATTTAGGTTCAGTTCAAAACTTGATATCTCAAAAACGAATTGAGATACTCATGCATGATTTTATTCTTAAAAAAGTAGATTCTTTTCTTAATAAATTACAAAAAATTTCATCAAAATATCTTAAGAATTCGATTTTTTACGATTTTTCTAAAATAATAGAGCAAATTTTATGAATTAATATAAATTTAGGTTCAGTTCAAAACTTGATATCTCAAAAACGAATTGAGATACTCATGCTTGATTTTATTCTTAAAAAAGTAGATTCTTTTCTTAATCAATTACAAAAAATTTCATCAAAATATCTTAAGAATTCGATTTTTTACGATTTTTCTAAAATAATAGAGCAAATTTTATGAATTAATATAAATTTAGGTTCAGTTCAAAACTTGATATCTCAAAAACGAATTGAGATACTCAAGCTTGATTTTATTCTTAAAAAAGTAGATTCTTTTCTTAATAAATTACAAAAAATTTCATCAAAATATCTTAAGAATTCGATTTTTTACGATTTTTCTAAAATAATAGAGCAAATTTTATGAATCAATATAAATTTAGGTTCAGTTCAAAACTTGATATCTCAAAAACGAATTGAGATACTCATGCATGATTTTGTTCTTAAAAAAGTAGATTCTTTTCTTAATAAATTACAAAAAATTTCATCAAAATATCTTAAGAATTCGATTTTTTACGATTTTTCTAAAATAATAGAGCAAATTTTATGAATCAATATAAATTTAGGTTCAGTTCAAAACTTGATATCTCAAAAACGAATTGAGATACTCAAGCTTGATTTTATTCTTAAAAAAGTAGATTCTTTTCTTAATAAATTACAAAAAATTTCATCAAAATATCTTAAGAATTCGATTTTTTACGATTTTTCTAAAATAATAGAGCAAATTTTATGAATCAATATAAATTTAGGTTCAGTTCAAAACTTGATATCTCAAAAACGAATTGAGATACTCATGCATGATTTTGTTCTTAAGAAAGTAGATTCTTTTCTTAATAAATTACAAAAAATTTCATCAAAATATCTTAAGAATTCGATTTTTTACGATTTTTCTAAAATAATAGAGCAAAATTTATGAATTAATATAAATTTAGGTTCAGTTCAAAACTTGATATCTCAAAAACGAATTGAGATACTCATGCTTGATTTTATTCTTAAAAAAGTAGATTCTTTTCTTAATAAATTACAAAAAATTTCATCAAAATATCTTAAGAATTCGATTTTTTACGATTTTTCTAAAATAATAGAGCAAAATTTATGAATTAATGTAAATTTAGGTTCAGTTCAAAACTTGATATCTCAAAAACGAATTGAGATACTCATGCATGATTTTATTCTTAAAAAAGTAGATTCTTTTCTTAATAAATTACAAAAAATTTCATCAAAATATCTTAAGAATTCGATTTTTTACGATTTTTCTAAAATAATAGAACAAATTTTATGAATTAATATAAATTTGGGTTCAGTTCAAAACTTGATATCTCAAAAACGAATTGAGATACTCATGCTTGATTTTATTCTTAAAAAAGTAGATTCTTTTCTTAATAAATTACAAAAAATTTCATCAAAATATCTTAAGAATTCGATTTTTTACGATTTTTCTAAAATAATAGAGCAAAATTTATGAATTAATGTAAATTTAGGTTCAGTTCAAAACTTGATATCTCAAAAACGAATTGAGATACTCATGCATGATTTTATTCTTAAAAAAGTAGATTCTTTTCTTAATAAATTACAAAAAATTTCATCAAAATATCTTAAGAATTCGATTTTTTACGATTTTTCTAAAATAATAGAACAAATTTTATGAATTAATATAAATTTAGGTTCAGTTCAAAACTTGATATCTCAAAAACGAATTGAGATACTCATGCTTGATTTTATTCTTAAAAAAGTAGATTCTTTTCTTAATAAATTACAAAAAATTTCATCAAAATATCTTAAGAATTCGATTTTTTACGATTTTTCTAAAATAATAGAGCAAAATTTATGAATTAATGTAAATTTAGGTTCAGTTCAAAACTTGATATCTCAAAAACGAATTGAGATACTCATGCATGATTTTATTCTTAAAAAAGTAGATTCTTTTCTTAATAAATTACAAAAAATTTCATCAAAATATCTTAAGAATTCGATTTTTTACGATTTTTCTAAAATAATAGAACAAATTTTATGAATTAATATAAATTTGGGTTCAGTTCAAAACTTGATATCTCAAAAACGAATTGAGATACTCATGCTTGATTTTATTCTTAAAAAAGTAGATTCTTTTCTTAATAAATTACAAAAAATTTCATCAAAATATCTTAAGAATTCGATTTTTTACGATTTTTCTAAAATAATAGAGCAAAATTTATGAATTAATATAAATTTAGGTTCAGTTCAAAACTTGATATCTCAAAAACGAATTGAGATACTCATGCATGATTTTATTCTTAAAAAAGTAGATTCTTTTCTTAATAAATTACAAAAAATTTCATCAAAATATCTTAAGAATTCGATTTTTTACGATTTTTCTAAAATAATAGAACAAATTTTATGAATTAATATAAATTTGGGTTCAGTTCAAAACTTGATATCTCAAAAACGAATTGAGATACTCATGCTTGATTTTATTCTTAAAAAAGTAGATTCTTTTCTTAATAAATTACAAAAAATTTCATCAAAATATCTTAAGAATTCGATTTTTTACGATTTTTCTAAAATAATAGAGCAAAATTTATGAATTAATATAAATTTAGGTTCAGTTCAAAACTTGATATCTCAAAAACGAATTGAGATACTCATGCATGATTTTATTCTTAAAAAAGTAGATTCTTTTCTTAATAAATTACAAAAAATTTCATCAAAATATCTTAAGAATTCGATTTTTTACGATTTTTCTAAAATAATAGAACAAATTTTATGAATTAATATAAATTTGGGTTCAGTTCAAAACTTGATATCTCAAAAACGAATTGAGATACTCATGCTTGATTTTATTCTTAAAAAAGTAGATTCTTTTCTTAATAAATTACAAAAAATTTCATCAAAATATCTTAAGAATTCGATTTTTTACGATTTTTCTAAAATAATAGAGCAAAATTTATGAATTAATATAAATTTAGGTTCAGTTCAAAACTTGATATCTCAAAAACGAATTGAGATACTCATGCATGATTTTATTCTTAAAAAAGTAGATTCTTTTCTTAATAAATTACAAAAAATTTCATCAAAATATCTTAAGAATTCGATTTTTTACGATTTTTCTAAAATAATAGAACAAATTTTATGAATTAATATAAATTTGGGTTCAGTTCAAAACTTGATATCTCAAAAACGAATTGAGATACTCATGCTTGATTTTATTCTTAAAAAAGTAGATTCTTTTCTTAATAAATTACAAAAAATTTCATCAAAATATCTTAAGAATTCGATTTTTTACGATTTTTCTAAAATAATAGAGCAAAATTTATGAATTAATATAAATTTAGGTTCAGTTCAAAACTTGATATCTCAAAAACGAATTGAGATACTCATGCATGATTTTATTCTTAAAAAAGTAGATTCTTTTCTTAATAAATTACAGAAAATTTCATCAAAATATCTCAAAAATTTGATTTTTTACGATTTTTCAAAAATTAATCTCGAACTTTCAGAATTTCGAAGTTTTAAGTTAAACAATATCTAAGTGTTAATCATTTCTGGATTCAGGCCAAAAATGTTTACATAAATCATTATTTTTACTACAATAAATGCATGTATCTACATACATATATACAGAGTGTCCCATTTAACTCAACAAAATGTGAGTATCTCAAAAACTACGCATCGGATTAAAAAAAGTTCTGAATAAAATTGGTTCGATTTGAAATAAAACATTCAATTTCGGCAAAAATTAACCCCATATTCCAATCCCCCGATTTTTTTAGACCATACTCGGTTTCTTCGCGTTGTTTCCGAGTTATTACGTTCAATTTCGTCATTTTAAATGCGACACCCCGTAAGAACAAGTCCGTTTGAAATCGATCCGATAAAGTGATGAAAGATTCGAAGGTCGAATCACTCGAAATGAATTCACTTTCACTGAAACGAACGCACGCACCGCGAGAGCGCGCTTTAATTTCAATGTCAAGTTCTTGAATCGCAAATTAACTTCTTTTACAAAACGGTAATTTCACCTCAACCGAAGACATTGCCAAGGTCTTCTTCTCTTTCAACGCGGACGTTGCCGTTTTAACTCTAATCTAGGTGTTAAAAATTTGTACTCACTTCTTAATTTTAATCCAAACTTTGTTTAAGTGATGATCTCCTTTTTTTTGGGTTTCTTTTTTGTCACTGTTATGGTAATTAATCCATTTGGTTTTGGTTTTGGTTTTTTTTGGTTGGTGTGGTTGGGGTCTCGGTGGTTGTGGTCGGACTGAGATGAAGTGAGGTAGTGCGGATTTCTTTATAGAAAGATTTTTGTCCTTTGTCTCTTGCGGGGCAATCCGGAGGTTGGTGTTGGTTCGACCCAGGAGGTTCGCTGAAAGAAACGAGAACCAACGAGTTGGAATGGAACGAACAAAATCCATTCGCCATCACTCGACGTGGAGGAAAAAGAAAAATCATTTGAAATGGTGGGAGGCCATAACTGGTTTTTGCATATTTTTATTTATTTCTTAATTTCTGTGATTGCCACGATCAACATTCTTATTCTTATGGCATTTAAATACCAACACATTTATTATGTACCAACTTATCTCAATCATCTCTAATAATAATAATGATAGTAATGATTATAACACTATCAACAATAACTTTAATTTCAAATTTAATCTCCTTAATGTTTACATTTTTTTGTTAAAAAAATCTCAATGTCGTTAAAACGTTTTCATTCAAATTTCATTCAGAATGAGTATTCACATGTTGGTGAGGAAATTCGCTCGTGCCGTTTCAAGGTGAGGTCAAGATTTCGTTGAGGAGGAGAAAAAAATCGTTTAAGCCGACCGGTTTTAGCTTCACCATGGTAATAAGATTCTTCTCGTTTGATGATGCGTAAGGGGAATTCCCCATGTTTCGATTTCGTCTCATCGCTCATGAATATGTATACAGATTTGATCAATATGTGTCTTATTTTGAAGATGAAGAAATGATTTGTTTATCAAAATGAAGGTTGAATCTTCTTCTTTCTAATGATGTATAACTCATTGTTTCAGTTTGAAATCGATTCTGCCAAAGAAATGTTAAAGAATGATGTGATGTTTTAGTAGAATCATGAAAAAATTGATGAAATTTGAAGGATCGTGGATGTCTTATTTTTGAAATTGAAGAAATGGCTTGTACATAAAATTGAAGGTTGAACCTTCTTCTTTCTAATGATGTATAACTCGTTGTTTCAATTTGAAATTAATTCCGATTAAGGATTGTTAAATGATGTAACGTTTTAATAGAATCGCGAAAAAATTGATGAAATTTGAAGGATCGTGGATGTCTTATTTTTGAAATTGAAGAAATGGCTTGTATATCAAAATTGAAGGATGAATCTTCTTCTTTCTAATGATGTATAACTCGTTGTTTCAATTTGAAATTAATTCCGATTAAGGATTGTTAAATGATGTAACGTTTTAATAGAATCGCGAAAAATTGATGAAATTTGAAGGATCGTGGATGTCTCATTTTTGAAATTGAAGAAATGGCTTGTATATCAAATTGAAGGTTGAACCTTCTTCTTTCTTATGATGTATAACTCGTTGTTTCAATTTGAAATCAATTCCGCTTAAGAAATGTTAAATGATGTAACGTTTTAATAGAATCGCGAAAAAATTGGTGAAATTTGAAGGATCGTGGATGTCTTATTTTTAAAATTGAAGAAATGGCTTGTATATCAAATTGAAGGTTGAACCTTCTTCTTTCTAATGATGTATGACTCGTTGTTTCAATTTGAAATCAATTCCGCTTAAGAAATGTTAAATGACGTAACGTTTTAATGGAATCGCGAAAAAATTGATGAAATTTGAAGGATCGTGGATGTCTTATTTTTGAAATTGAAGAAATGGCTTGCATATGAAATTGAAGGCTGAACCTTCTTCTTTCAAATGATGTATGACTCGTCGTTTCAATTTAAAATCGATTCCGCTTAAGAAATGTTAAATGATGTAACGTTTTAATAGAATCGCGAAAAAATTGATGAAATTTGAAGGATCGTGGATGTCTTATTTTTAAAATTGAAGAAATGGCTTGTATATCAAATTGAAGGTTGAACTTTCTTCTTTCTAATGATGTATAACTCGTTGTTTCAATTTGAAATTAATTCCGATTAAGGATTGTTAAATGATGTAACGTTTTAATAGAATCGCGAAAAAATTGATGAAATTTGAAGGATCGTGGATGTCTTATTTTTGAAATTGAAGAAATGGCTTGGATATCAAATTGAAGGTTGAACCTTCTTCTTTCTTATGATGTATAACTCGTTGTTTCAATTTGAAATCAATTCCGCTTAAGAAATGTTAAATGATGTAACGTTTTAATAGAATCGCGAAAAAATGGATGAAATTTGAAGGATCGTGGATGTCTTATTTTTGAAATTGAAGAAATGGCTTGTATATCAAATTGAAGGTTGAACCTTCTTCTTTCAAATGATGTATGACTCGTTGTTTCAATTTGAAATCGATTCCGCTTAAGAAATATTAAATGATGTAGCGTTTTAATAGAATCGCGAAAAAATGGATGAAATTTGAAGGATCGTGGATGTCTTATTTTTGAAATTGAAGAAATGGCTTGTATATCAAATTGAAGGTTGAACCTTCTTCTTTCAAATGATGTATGACTCGTTGTTTCGATTTGAAATCAATTCCGCTTAAGAAATGTTAAATGATGTAACGTTTTAATAGAATCGCGAAAAAATTGATGAAATTTGAAGGATCGTGGATGTCTTATTTTTGAAATTGAAGAAATGGCTTGTATATCAAATTGAAGGCTGAACCTTCGTCTTTCAAATGATGTATAACTCGTTGTTTCAATTTGAAATTAATTCCGATTAAGGATTGTTAAATGATGTAACGTTTTAATAGAATCGCGAAAAAATTGGTGAAATTTGATGGATCGTGGATGTCTTATTTTTGAAATTGAAGAAATGGCTTGCATATCAAATTGAAGGTTGAACCTTTTTCTTTCAAATGATGTATGACTCGTTGTTTCAATTTGAAATCAATTCCGCTTAAGAAATGTTAAATGATGTAACGTTTTAATAAAATCGCGAAAAAATTGATGAAATTTGAAGGATCGTGGATGTCTTATTTTTGAAATTGAAGAAATGGCTTGTATATCAAATTGAAGGTTGAACCTTCTTCTTTCAAATGATGTATGACTCGTTGTTTCAATTTGAAATCAATTCCGCTTAAGAAATGTTAAATGATGTAACGTTTTAATAGAATCGCGAAAAAATTGATTAAATTTGAAGGATTGTGGATGTCTTATTTTTGAAATTGAAGAAATGGCTTGTACATCAAATTGAAGGTTGAACCTTCTTCTTTCTAATGATGTATGACTCGTTGTTTCAATTTGAAACGAATTCCGCTTAGGAAATGTTAATGATGTAACGTTTTAATAGAATCGCGAAAAAATTGATGAAATTTGAAGGATCGTGGATGTCTTATTTTTGAAATTGAAGAAATGGCTTGTATATCAAATTGAAGGTTGAACCTTCTTCTTTCAAATGATGTATGACTCGTTGTTTCAATTTGAAATCAATTCCGCTTAAGAAATGTTAAATGATGTAACGTTTTAATAGAATCGCGAAAAAATTGATGAAATTTGAAGGATCGTGGATGTCTTATTTTTGAAATTGAAGAAATGGCTTGTATATCAAATTGAAGGTTGAACCTTCTTCTTTCAAATGATGTATGACTCGTTGTTTCAATTTGAAATCAATTCCGCTTAAGAAATGTTAAATGATGTAACGTTTTAATAGAATCGCGAAAAAATTGATTAAATTTGAAGGATTGTGGATGTCTTATTTTTGAAATTGAAGAAATGGCTTGTACATCAAATTGAAGGTTGAACCTTCTTCTTTCTAATGATGTATGACTCGTTGTTTCAATTTGAAACGAATTCCGCTTAGGAAATGTTAATGATGTAACGTTTTAATAGAATCGCGAAAAAATTGATGAAATTTGAAGGATCGTGGATGTCTTATTTTTGAAATTGAAGAAATGGCTTGTATATCAAATTGAAGGTTGAACCTTCTTCTTTCAAATGATGTATGACTCGTTGTTTCAATTTGAAATCAATTCCGCTTAAGAAATGTTAAATGATGTAACGTTTTAATAGAATCGCGAAAAAATTGATGAAATTTGAAGGATCGTGGATGTCTTATTTTTGAAATTGAAGAAATGGCTTGTATATCAAATTGAAGGTTGAACCTTCTTCTTTCAAATGATGTATGACTCGTTGTTTCGATTTGAAATCAATTCCGCTTAAGAAATGTTAAATGATGTAACGTTTTAATAGAATCGCGAAAAAATGGATGAAATTTGAAGGATCGTGGATGTCTTATTTTTGAAATTCAAGAAATGGCTTGTATATCAAATTGAAGGTTGAATCTTCTTCTTTCAAATGATGTATGACTCGTTGTTTCAATTTGAAATCAATTCCGCTTAGGAAATGCTAAATGATCTAACGTTCTAATAGAATCGCGAAAAAATCGATGAAATTTGAAGGATCGTGGATGTCTTATTTTTGAAATTGAAGAAATGGCTTGTATATCAAACTGAAGGTTGAAACTTCTTCTTTCAAATGATGTATGACTCGTTGTTTCAATTTGAAATCGTTTCCACTTAAGAAATATTAAAGAATGATGTGTTTTTCACCTTTTAGTAGAATCACGAAAAAAATGATGAAATTTGAAAAATCGTGGAGGTGTTGTTTTCGAAAATGAAGAAATGATTTAAATACCAAATTGAAGGTTGAACTTTCTTCTTTTAAATGATGCATAGCTTGTTGTTTCAATTTGAAATCGATTATCACTTAAGAAATGTTAAAGGATGATGTAATGTTTAAATAGAATCATGAAAAAATAGATATAATTTGAATGAATTTGAAAACAGTTGATCAAGATATCTTAAGAATTCGATTTTTTACGATTTAAAAAAAAAAATGTAATTTTATGAAATGTTACAAATTTGGGTTGAGTTCAGAGCTTCATATCTCAGAAACGGATTGAGATATTTCAATATGATTTTGTTCCTGATAAAATACATACTTTCCTCTATAAATGATACAATATTTTATCAAGATATCTTCAGAACTCGATTTTTTACGATTTTTTTCAAAAAAATTGTAAATATTATGAAATGCTACAAATTTTGGTTGAGTTCAGAACTTCATATCTCAAAAATTAATTGAGATATTCTAATATGATTTTGTTCCTGACAAAATACATACTTTCCTCTATAAATGATAAAATATTTCATCAAAATATCTTAAGAATTCGATTTTTACTATTTAAAAAAAAAAAAGTAAATTTTATGAAATGTTACAAATTTAGGTTGATTTCAGAACATCATATCTCAAAACCGGATTGAGCTATTCCAATATGATTTTGTTCCTGACAAAATACATACTTTCCTCTATAAATGATGAAATATTTTATCAAGATATCTTAAGAACTCGATTTTTTACGATTTTTAAAAAAAATTGAAAATTTTATGAAATGTTACAAATTTAGGTTGAGTTCAGAACTTCATATCTCAAAAACGGATTAAGATATTCCAATACGATTTTGTTCCTGACAAAGTACATATTTTTCTTTATAAATGATAAAATATTTCATCAAGATATCTTAAGAATTCGATTTTTTACGATTTTTACAAAAAAATTGAAAATTTTATGAAATGTTACAAATTTAGGTTGAGTTCAGAACTTCATATCTCAGAAACGGATTGAGATATTTCAATATGATTTTGTTCCTGAAAAATACATACTTTCCTCTATAAATGATGAAATATTTTATCAAGATATCTTAAGAATTCGATTTTTTACGATTTTTACAAAGAAATTGTAAATTTTATGATGTTACAAATTTAGGTTGAGTTCAGAACTTCATATCTCAAAAACGGATTGAGATATTCCAATATGATTTTGTTCCTGACAAAGTACATATTTTTCTTTATAAATGATAAAATATTTCATCAAGATATCTTAAGAATTCGATTTTTAACGATTTTTACAAAAAAATTGTAAATTTTATGAAATGTTACAAATTTCGGTTGAGTTCAGAACTTCATATCTCAAAAACGGATTAAGATATTCCAATATGATTTTGTTCTTGACCAAGTACATATTTTTCTTTATAAATGATAAAATATTTCATCAAAATATCTTAAGAATTCGATTTTTTACGATTTTTACAAAGAAATTGTAAATTTTATGATGTTACAAATTTAGGTTGAGTTCAGAACTTCATATCCCAAAAACGGATTGAGATATTCCAATATGATTTTGTTCCTGACAAAATACATACTTTCCTCTATAAATGATAAAATATTTCATCAAAATATCTTAAGAATTCGATTTTTTACGATTTTTACAAAGAAATTGTAAATTTTATGATGTTACAAATTTAGGTTGAGTTCAGAACTTCATATCTCAAAAACGGATTAAGATATTCCAATATGATTTTGTTCCTGACAAAGTACATATTTTCCTTTATAAATGATAAAGTATTTGATCAAGATATCTTAAGAATTCGATTTTTTACGATTTTTACAAAAAAATTGTAAATTTTATGAAATGTTACAAATTTAGGTTGAGTTCAGAACTTCATATCTCAAAAACGAATTGAGATGTTCCAATATGATTTTGTTCCTGACAAAATACATACTTTCCTCTATAAATGATGAAATATTTTATCAAGATATCTTAAGAATTCAATTTTTTACGATTTTTACAAAGAAATTGTAAATTTTATGATGTTACAAATTTAGGTTGAGTTCAGAACTTCATATCTCAAAAACGGATTAAGATATTCCAATATGATTTTGTTCCTGAAAAATACATACTTTCCTCTATAAATGATAAAATATTTCATCAAGATATCTTAAGAATTCGATTTTTTACGATTTTTTAAAGAAAATTGAAAATTTTATGAAATGTTACAAATTTAGGTTGAGTTTAGAACTTAATATCTCAAAAACGGATTGAGATATTCCAATATGATTTCGTTCCTGACAAAATACATACTTTCCTCTATAAATGATGAAATATTTCATCAAGATATCTTAAGAATTCGATTTTTTACGATTTTTACAAAAAAAATGTAAATTTTATGAAATGTTACAAATTTAGGTTGAGTTTAGAACTTAATATCTCAAAAACGGATTGAGATATTCCAATATGATTTCGTTCCTGACAAAATACATACTTTCCTCTATAAATAATGAAATATTTCATCAAGATATCTTAAGAATTCGATTTTTTACGATTTTTTCAAAAAAAATGTAAATTTTATGAAATGTTACAAATTTAGGTTTTGTTCAGAACTTCATATCTCAAAAACGGATTAAGATTTTCCAATATGATTTTGTTCTTGACAAAGTACATATTTTCCTTTATAAATGATAAAATATTTGATCAAAATATCTTAAGAATTCGATTTTTTACGATTTTTTCAAAAAGAAAGTAAATTTTATGAAATGTTACAAATTTAGGTTGAGTTCGGAACTTCATATCTCAAAAACGGATTGAGATATTCCAATATGATTTTGTTCCTGACAAAATATATACTTTCCTCTATAATCGCTGAAATATTTTATCAAAATATCTTAAGAACTCGATTTTTTACGATTTAAAAAAAAAATTGAAAATTTGATGAAATGTTACAAATTTAGGTTGAGTTCGGAACTTCATATCTCAAGAACGAATTGAGATATTCCAATATGATTTTGTTCCTGACAAAATACATACTTTCCTCTATAAAGGATAAAATATTTCATCAAAATATCTTAAGAATTCGATTTTTTACGATTTTTTCAAAAAGAAAGTAAATAATATGAAATGTTACAAATTTAGGTTGAGTTCGGAACTTCATATCTCAAAAACGAATTGGGATATTCCAATATGATTTTGTTCCTGACAAAATACATACTTTCCTCTATAAAGGATAAAATATTTCATCAAGATATCTTAAGAATTCGATTTTTTACGATTTTTTCAAAAAAAATGTAAATTTTATGAAATGTTACAAATTTAGGTTGAGTTCAGAACTTCATATCTCAAAAACGGATTAAGATTTTCCAATATGATTTTGTTCTTGACAAAGTACATATTTTCCTTTATAAATGATAAAATATTTGATCAAAATATCTTAAGAATTCGATTTTTTACGATTTTTTCAAAAAAATTGTAAATTTTATGAAATGTTACAAATTTAGGTTGAGTTCAGAACTTCATATCTCAAAAACGGATTGAGATATTCCAATATGATTTTGTTCCTGACAAAATATATACTTTCCTCTATAAACGCTGAAATATTTTATCAAAATATCTTAAGAACTCGATTTTTTACGATTTAAAAAAAAAAATTGAAATTTTGATGAAATGTTACAAATTTAGGTTGAGTTCGGAACTTCATATCTCAAGAACGAATTGAGATATTCCAATATGATTTTGTTCCTGACAAAATACATACTTTCCTCTATAAATGATAAAATATTTCATCAAAATATCTTAAGAATTCGATTTTTTACGATTTTTTCAAAAAGAAAGTAAATTTTATGAAATGTTACAAATTTAGGTTGAGTTCGGAACTTCATATCTCAAGAACGAATTGAGATATTCCAATATGATTTTGTTCCTGACAAAATACATACTTTCCTCTATAAATGATAAAATATTTCATCAAAGTATCTTAAGAATTCGATTTTTTACGATTTTTTCAAAAAAAAAGTAAATTTTATGAAATGATACAAATTTAGGTTGAGTTCAGAACTTCATATCTCAAAACCGGATTGAGCTATTCCAATATGATTTTGTTCCTGACAAAATACATACTTTCCTCTATAAATGATAAAATATTTCATCAAAATATCTTAAGAATTCGATTTTTTACGATTTTTTCAAAAAGAAAGTAAATTTTATGAAATGTTACAAATTTAGGTTGAGTTCGGAACTTCATATCTCAAGAACGAATTGAGATATTCCAATATGATTTTGTTCCTGACAAAATACATACTTTCCTCTATAAATGATAAAATATTTCATCAAAATATCTTAAGAATTCGATTTTTTACGATTTTTTCAAAAAGAAAGTAAATTTTATGAAATGTTACAAATTTAGGTTGAGTTCGGAACTTCATATCTCAAGAACGAATTGAGATATTCCAATATGATTTTGTTCCTGACAAAATACATACTTTCCTCTATAAATGATAAAATATTTCATCAAAATATCTTAAGAATTCGATTTTTTACGATTTTTTCAAAAAGAAAGTAAATTTTATGAAATGTTACAAATTTAGGTTGATTTCAGAACTTCATATCTCAAAACCGGATTGAGCTATTCCAATATGATATTGTTCCTGACAAAATACATACTTTCCTCTATAAATGATAAAATATTTCATCAAAATATCTTAAGAATTCGATTTTTTACGATTTTTTCAAAAAGAAAGTAAATTTTATGAAATGTTACAAATTTAGGTTGAGTTCGGAACTTCATATCTCAAGAACGAATTGAGATATTCCAAAATGATTTTGTTCCTGACAAAATACATACTTTCCTCTATAAATGATAAAATATTTCATCAAAATATCTTAAGAATTCGATTTTTTACGATTTTTTCAAAAAGAAAGTAAATTTTATGAAATGTTACAAATTTAGGTTGAGTTCGGAACTTCATATCTCAAGAACGAATTCAGATATTCCAATATGATTTTGTTCCTGACAAAATACATACTTTCCTCTATAAATGATAAAATATTTCATCAAGATATCTTAAGAATTCGATTTTTTACGATTTTTTCAAAAAGAAAGTAAATTTTATGAAATGTTACAAATTTAGGTTGAGTTCAGAACTTCATATCTCAAAAACGGATTGAGATATTCCAATATGATTTTGTTCCTGACAAAATACATACTTTCCTCTATAAATGATAAAATATTTCATCAAGATATCTTAAGAATTCGATTTTTTACGATTTTTTCAAAAAGAAAGTAAATTTTATGAAATGTTACAAATTTAGGTTGAGTTCAGAACTTCATATCTCAAAAACGGATTGAGATATTCCAATATGATTTTGTTCCTGACAAAATATATACTTTCCTCTATAAATGATGAAATATTTTATCAAAATATCTTAAGAACTCGATTTTTTACGATTTTTACAAAAAAATTGTAAATTTTATGAAATGTTACAAATACAGGTTGAGTTCGGAACTTCATATCTCAAGAACGAATTGAGATATTCCAAAATGATTTTGTTCCTGACAAAATACATACTTTCCTCTATAAATGATAAAATATTTCATCAAGATATCTTAAGAATTCGATTTTTTACGATTTTTTCAAAAAGAAAGTAAATTTTATGAAATGTTACAAATTTAGGTTGAGTTCAGAACTTCATATGTCAAAAACGGATTGAGATATTCCAATATGATTTTGTTCCTGACAAAATACATACTTTCCTCTATAAATGATAAAATATTTCATCAAAATATCTTAAGAATTCGATTTTTTACGATTTTTTCAAAAAGAAAGTAAATTTTATGAAATGTTACAAATTTAGGTTGAGTTCGGAACTTCATATCTCAAGAACGAATTGAGATATTCCAATATGATTTTGTTCCTGACAAAATACATACTTTCCTCTATAAATGATAAAATATTTCATCAAGATATCTTAAGAATTCGATTTTTTACGATTTTTTCAAAAAGAAAGTAAATTTTATGAAATGTTACAAATTAAGGTTGAGTTCGGAACTTCATATCTCAAGAACGAATTCAGATATTCCAATATGATTTTGTTCCTGACAAAATACATACTTTCCTCTATAAATGATAAAATATTTCATCAAGATATCTTAAGAATTCGATTTTTTACGATTTTTTCAAAAAGAAAGTAAATTTTATGAAATGTTACAAATTTAGGTTGAGTTCAGAACTTCATATCTCAAAAACGGATTGAGATATTCCAATATGATTTTGTTCCTGACAAAATACATACTTTCCTCTATAAATGATAAAATATTTCATCAAGATATCTTAAGAATTCGATTTTTTACGATTTTTTCAAAAAGAAAGTAAATTTTATGAAATGTTACAAATTTAGGTTGAGTTCAGAACTTCATATCTCAAAAACGGATTGAGATATTCCAATATGATTTTGTTCCTGACAAAATACATACTTTCCTCTATAAATGATAAAATATTTCATCAAGATATCTTAAGAATTCGATTTTTTACGATTTTTTCAAAAAGAAAGTAAATTTTATGAAATGTTACAAATTTAGGTTGAGTTCAGAACTTCATATCTCAAAAACGGATTGAGATATTCCAATATGATTTTGTTCCTGACAAAATATATACTTTCCTCTATAAATGATGAAATATTTTATCAAAATATCTTAAGAACTCGATTTTTTACGATTTTTACAAAAAAATTGTAAATTTTATGAAATGTTACAAATACAGGTTGAGTTCGGAACTTCATATCTCAAGAACGAATTGAGATATTCCAAAATGATTTTGTTCCTGACAAAATACATACTTTCCTCTATAAATGATAAAATATTTCATCAAGATATCTTAAGAATTCGATTTTTTACGATTTTTTCAAAAAGAAAGTAAATTTTATGAAATGTTACAAATTTAGGTTGAGTTCAGAACTTCATATGTCAAAAACGGATTGAGATATTCCAATATGATTTTGTTCCTGACAAAATACATACTTTCCTCTATAAATGATAAAATATTTCATCAAAATATCTTAAGAATTCGATTTTTTACGATTTTTTCAAAAAGAAAGTAAATTTTATGAAATGTTACAAATTTAGGTTGAGTTCGGAACTTCATATCTCAAGAACGAATTGAGATATTCCAATATGATTTTGTTCCTGACAAAATACATACTTTCCTCTATAAATGATAAAATATTTCATCAAGATATCTTAAGAATTCGATTTTTTACGATTTTTTCAAAAAGAAAGTAAATTTTATGAAATGTTACAAATTAAGGTTGAGTTCGGAACTTCATATCTCAAGAACGAATTGAGATATTCCAAAATGATTTTGTTCCTGACAAAATACATACTTTCCTCTATAAATGATAAAATATTTCATCAAGATATCTTAAGAATTCGATTTTTTACGATTTTTTCAAAAAGAAAGTAAATTTTATGAAATGTTACAAATTAAGGTTGAGTTCGGAACTTCATATCTCAAGAACGAATTGAGATATTCCAAAATGATTTTGTTCCTGACAAAATACATACTTTCCTCTATAAATGATAAAATATTTCATCAAGATATCTTAAGAATTCGATTTTTTACGATTTTTTCAAAAAGAAAGTAAATTTTATGAAATGTTACAAATTTAGGTTGAGTTCAGAACTTCATATCTCAAAAACGGATTGAGATATTCCAATATGATTTTGTTCCTGACAAAATACATACTTTCCTCTATAAATGATAAAATATTTCATCAAAATATCTTAAGAATTCGATTTTTTACGATTTTTTCAAAAAGAAAGTAAATTTTATGAAATGTTACAAATTTAGGTTGAGTTCGGAACTTCATATCTCAAGAACGAATTGAGATATTCCAATATGATTTTGTTCCTGACAAAATACATACTTTCCTCTATAAATGATAAAATATTTCATCAAGATATCTTAAGAATTCGATTTTTTACGATTTTTTCAAAAAGAAAGTAAATTTTATGAAATGTTACAAATTAAGGTTGAGTTCGGAACTTCATATCTCAAGAACGAATTGAGATATTCCAAAATGATTTTGTTCCTGACAAAATACATACTTTCCTCTATAAATGATAAAATATTTCATCAAAATATCTTAAGAATTCGATTTTTTACGATTTTTTCAAAAAGAAAGTAAATTTTATGAAATGTTACAAATTTAGGTTGAGTTCGGAACTTCATATCTCAAGAACGAATTCAGATATTCCAATATGATTTTGTTCCTGACAAAATACATACTTTCCTCTATAAATGATAAAATATTTCATCAAGATATCTTAAGAATTCGATTTTTTACGATTTTTTCAAAAAGAAAGTAAATTTTATGAAATGTTACAAATTTAGGTTGAGTTCAGAACTTCATATCTCAAAAACGGATTAAGATATTGCAATATTATTTTGTTCCTGACAAAATACATACTTTCCTCTATAAATGATAAAGTATTTGATCAAAATATCTTAAGAATTCGATTTTTTACGATTTTTTCAAAAAAAATGTAAATTTTATAAAATGCTACAAATTTAGGTTGAGTTCGTAACTTCATATCTCAAGAACGGATTGAGATATTTCAATATGATTTTGTTTCTGACAAAGTACATGCTTTCCTTTATAACTGGTTATCAGCTGCTATTGTTACTACTCTTAAAAAATTCGAATAAGAACCAACTTTATATTGAACTAAAACTAGAACACTAAAACTAGAGTCAAAAAATTTTCAATTTTGATTTTCGTTTATGAAAAAAAATGTCAAAATGTTGATATTTATTTTTATTTTCATGAATCCATTAACATATTTGTAACCTTAACGGACGTCTTCCTCTGAATACTTCCATATTCACCTAAATCATCTTCTATAATGTATCCATTCAGTTTCATTCATATTTCAGTAGAATTAAAATCATTCTTTCACGTAATTAAGCCGAGACAAGTCTATAATTTATAAGGATTTGTATTGATATAATATTAACATTGGCGTTAATTATAACATCAATAATCATAAATTCTATTTATATTTATTATTCCATCTAATCGTAAGTTCATCAATATTTATTTATACTTATATGTATTAAGTAACCAGTTAACGTCTCAATCATTCTTAATAACACCATAACATAATTTGCTTAATGTTTACGGCTTTTTTGTAATAAAACCTCAATGTCATTTTTAATATAGTATAAGAGTTCTTGTTGATTCATGATGTCTAAAGGAAATTCCCCGATTTCTGATTTAATCAACATGTATTTATAAATATACATATTTATAATAATAAGTTAATACAAAGTGTTCATTAAATAAGTAGTTATTATTTTTATCTAATCATTATTATTATTTTTTTTATTTATTTATAAGAATTATTTTTGAAAATTGCCAATTTTATAGATTATATCGAAATATTTTTCAAATTAAACTTGTTTAAAATTAATTATAGTGCCATTGACTCACCCTGTATATGAATATATATATATATATATATATATATATATATATACACAGGTGTCCGGAAATTGCGAAAAAATGTGAAGATAAAAGTGATCGTTGCGAATGAATAACTTTGTAAATAATGAAGAAAACCACTTTTTGGCTTACACATATTCAAGTTGTATATCAAAAATGATATATAAATGTTAAAATTTACATTTATTCTTATTCTAAGAATAAAAATCATTAAACTTTAACATTTTTGTATTTATCTCGATTTAGGCTAATCTAAGAACAAAAGTGTAAGAAAGCAATATTATTAACAATAAAATTCCCGACAACTTTTGTTTTAAAAGATTTTTTACAAAATGCTCCGATTCCTAGAAATTTCCATCATTTTGCGAAGCAACGAAATTCGTCGAATTTTCAACATTTTGGTGTTTTTCTCGATTTTGACGAATCTAGGAACAAAAGTGCAAAAGAGTAATATTAGTAGTAATAAAATTTGCTACAACTTTTGTTCAAAAAGATTTTGTGCAACATGCTCCGATTCGTAAGTGTCACCTTATGATCAACTTAACATTAAGAAAGTCAACTTGAACAATAAATTTCATAGCGTTTGAATAAATAAAGGTATTTCCATGATTGATATTTTAAGATAAAGCTTGATTAAGACGAATTTCACCAAAAACAGTGTAGATTTCATTACAACGTCTAGAATTTTTGGAATTTGGGTGTTTGGATGATCTTGAAATTGACAAAATCAACTCAAATAGATTAAATTTGATAACTTTTGAGTAAATAAAGATACTTTGGTGATTAATATCTCAAAAGAATCTCAAATTAGTATCAATTTAAATCCGATATTGCGCGCATTAAAAAAGGTTTCTAGAGTATCTCAAATTTGCTTCTAAGTACAGGTTGAATTTGTTAAAATCGAAATCTATCTTTTTGTTTGATACCTTTTGAGCGAATAAAGATATTCTTATGGTCTATATGTTAAAATAAAGCTTGATTAAGACGAATTTCACCTCAAATCGATAGACTTCATTACAACGTCTAGAATTTTTGGAATTTGGGTGTTTGGATGAGCTTGAAATTGACGAAATTGACTTGAATTGATTATATTCGATAACTTTTGAGAAAATAAAGATATTTTTATGGTTTATATCTTAAGATGAAGCTTGATTAAAACGAATTTCACCCCAAATCGGTAGACTTCATTACAACGTCTAGAATTTTTGGAATTTGGGTGTTTTTATGAGCTTGAAATTGACTTGAATTGATTATATTCGATAACTTTTGAGAAAACAAAGATATTTTTATGGTTTTTATCTTAAGATGAAGCTTGATTAAAACGGATTTCACCCCAAATCAGTAAACTTCATTACGACGTTTAGATATTAAGGAATTTGGGAGTTTGGATGAACTTGAAATCAGCGAAATCGGCTTGAATTGATTATATTCGATAACTTTTGAGAAAATAAAGATATTTTTATGGTTTATATCTTAAGTTAAAGCCTGATTAAAACGAATTTCACCCCGAACCTGTAGACTTCATTACAACGTCTAGAATTTTTGGAATTTGGGTGTTTGTATGAGCTTGCAATTGACGAAATCGACTTGAATTGATTATATTCGATAACTTTTGAGAAAATAAAGATATTTTTATGGTTTATATCTGAAGATGAAGCTTGATTACGACGAATTTCACCCCAAATTAATAGATTTCATTACAACGTCTAGAATTTTTGGAATTTGGGTGTTTGGGTGAACTTGAAATTGACGAAATCGACTTGAATTGATTATATTCGATAACTTTTGAGAAAATAAAGATATTTTTATGGTTTATATCTTAAGACAAAGCTTGATTAAAACGATTTTCCCCCCAAATCGGTAGATTTCATTACAATGTCTAGAATTTTTGGAATTTGGGTGTTTGAATGAACTTGAAATTGGCGAAATCGACTTGAATTGATTATATTCGACAACTTTTGAGAAAATAAAGATATTTTTATGGTTTATATCTTAAGATGAAGCTTGATTACGACAAATTTCACCCCAAATTAATAGATTTCATTACAACGTCTAGAATTTTTGGAATTTGGGTGTTTGGGTGAACTTGAAATTGACGAAATCGACTTGAATTGATTATCTTCGATAACTTTGGAGAAAATAAAGATATTTTTATGGTTTATGTCTTAAGATTAAGCTTGATTAAAACGAATTTCACCCCAAATCAGTAATCTTCATTACAACGTCTAGAATTTTTGGAATTTGGGTGTTTGGGTGAACTTGAAATTGACGAAATCGACTTGAATTGATTATATTCGACAACTTTGGAGAAAATAAAGATATTTTTATGGTTTATGTCTTAAGATTAAGCTTGATTAAAACGAATTTCACCCCAAATCAGTAATCTTCATTACGACGTCTAGAATTTTTGGAATTTGGGTGTTTGGGTGAACTTGAAATTGACGAAATCGACTTAAATTGATTATATTCGACAACTTTTGAGAAAATAAAGATATTTTTATGGTTTATATCTTAAGATGAAGCTTGATTACGACGAATTTCACCCCAAATTAATAGATTTCATTACAACGTCTAGAATTTTTGGAATTTGGGTGTTTGGGTGAACTTGAAATTGACGAAATCGACTTGAATTGATTATATTCGACAACTTTTGAGAAAAAAAAGATATTTTTATGGTTTATGTCTTAAGATTAAGCTTGATTAAAACGAATTTCACCCCAAATCAGTAATCTTCATTACGACGTCTAGAATTTTTGGAATTTGGGTGTTTGGGTGAACTTGAAATTGACGAAATCGACTTAAATTGATTATATTCGACAACTTTTGAGAAAATAAAGATATTTTTATGGTTTATATCTTAAGATGAAGCTTGATTACGACGAATTTCACCCCAAATTAATAGATTTCATTACAACGTCTAGAATTTTTGGAATTTGGGTGTTTGGGTGAACTTGAAATTGACGAAATCGACTTGAATTGATTATATTCGACAACTTTTGAGAAAAAAAAGATATTTTTATGGTTTATGTCTTAAGATTAAGCTTGATTAAAACGAATTTCACCCCAAATCAGTAATCTTCATTACGACGTCTAGAATTTTTGGAATTTGGGTGTTTGTGTGAACTTGAAATTGACGAAATCGACTTGAATTGATTATATTCGACAACTTTTGAGAAAAAAAAGATATTTTTATGGTTTATGTCTTAAGATTAAGCTTGATTAAAACGAATTTCACCCCAAATCAGTAATCTTCATTACGACGTCTAGAATTTTTGGAATTTGGGTGTTTGTGTGAACTTGAAATTGACGAAATCGACTTGAATTGATTATATTCGACAACTTTTGAGAAAATAAAGATATTTTTATGGTTTATATCTTAAGATGAAGCTTGATTACGACGAATTTCACCCCAAATGAATAGATTTCATTACAACGTCTAGAATTTTTGGAATTTGGGTGTTTGGATGAACTTGAAATTGACGAAATCGACTTGAATTGATTATATTCGATAACTTTGGAGAAAAAAAAGATATTTTTATGGTTTATGTCTTAAGATTAAGCTTGATTAAAACGAATTTCACCCCAAATCGGTAGATTTCATTACAACGTCTAGAATTTTTGGAATTTGGGTGTGTGGGTGAGCTTGAAATTGACGAAATCGACTTGAATTGATTATATTCGATAACTTTTGAGAAAATAAAGATATTTTTATGGTTTATATCTTAAGATGAAGCTTGATTACGACGAATTTCACCCCAAATGAATAGATTTCATTACAACGTCTAGAATTTTTGGAATTTGGGTGTTTGGATGAACTTGAAATTGACGAAATCGACTTGAATTGATTATATTCGATAACTTTGGAGAAAATAAAGATATTTTTATGGTTTATGTCTTAAGATAAAACTTGATTAAAACGAATTTCACCCCAAATCTGTAGACCTCATTACAACGTTTACAATTGGTGGAGTTTGGGTGTTTGGATGAGCTCGAAATTGACGAAATCGACTTGAAGTGATTATATTCGATAACTTTTAGGAAAATAAAGATATTTTTATGGTTTATATCTTAAGATAAAACTTGATTAAAACGAATTTCACTCCAAATCAGTAGACTTCATTACAACGTTTACAATTTGTGGAATTTGGGTGTTTGGATGGGCTCGAAATTGACGAAATCGACTTGAAGTGATTATATTCGATAACATTTGATAAAATAAAGATATTTTTATGGTTTATATCTTAAGATAAAGCTTGATTAAAACGAATTTCACCCCAAATCAGTAGAATTCATTACAACGTCTAGAATTTTTGGAATTTGGGTGTTTGGATGAACTTGAAATTGGCGAAATTGACTTGAATTGATTATATTCGATAACTTTTGAGGAAATAAAGATATTTTTATGGTTTATATCTTAAGATAAAGCTTGATTAGGACGAATTTCACCCCAAATCAATAGAGTTCTTTACAAAGTTTAGAATTTTTAGAATTTGTGTGTTTGGGTGAACTTGAAATTGACGAAATCGACTTGAATTGATTATATTCGATAACTTTTAGGAAAATAAAGATATTTTTATGGTTTATATCTTAAGATAAAACTTGATTAAAACGAATTTCACCCCAAATCAGTAGACCTCATTACAACGTTCAAAATTTTTTGGAATTTGGGTGTTTGGATGAACTTGAAATTGACGAAATCGGCTTGAATTGATTATATTCGATAACTTTTGAGAAAACAAAGATATTTTTATGGTTTATATCTTAAGATAAAGCTTGATTAAGACGAATTTTCCCCCAAATCAATAGAATTCAGTACAACGTCTAGAATTTTTGGAATTTCGGTGTTTGGATGAACTTGAAATTGACGAAATCGACTTGAATTGATTATATTCGATAACGTTTGAGAAAACAAAGATATTTTTATGGTTTATATCTTAAGATAAAGCTTGATTAAGACGAATTTTCCCCCAAATCAATAGAATTCAGTACAACGTCTAAAATTTTTGGAATTTCGGTGTTTGGATGAACTTGAAATTGACGAAATGTGCTTGAATTGATTATATTCGATAACTTTTGAGAAAACAAAGATATTTTTATGGTTTATATCTTAAGATAAAGCTTGATTAAGACGAATTTTCCCCCAAATCAATAGAATTCAGTACAACGTCTAAAATTTTTGGAATTTCGGTGTTTGGATGAACTTGAAATTGACGAAATCGGCTTGAATTGATTATATTCGATAACTTTTGAGAAAACAAAGATATTTTTATGGTTTATATCTTAAGATAAAGCTTGATTAAGACGAATTTTCCCCCAAATCAATAGAATTCAGTACAACGTCTAGAATTTTTGGAATTTCGGTGTTTGGATGAACTTGAAATTGACGAAATCGACTTGAATTGATTATATTCGATAACTTTTGAGAAAATAAAGATATTTTTATGGTTTATATCTTAAGATAAAGCTTGATTAAAACGAATTTCACCCCAAATTAGTAGACTTCATTACAACGACTAACATTTTTAGAATTTTTGTGTTTGGATGAACTTGAAATTGACGAAATCGACTTGAATTGATTATATTCGATAACTTTTGAGAAAACAAAGATATTTTTATGGTTTACATCTTAAGATGAAGCTTGATTAAAATGAATTTCACCTCGAACCGGTAGACTTCATTACAACGTCTAGAATTTTTGGAATTTGGGTGTTTGGATGAACTTGAAGTTGACGAAATCGACTTGAATTGATTATATTCGATAACTTTTGAGAAAATAAAGATATTTTTATGGTTTATATCTTAAGATAAAGCTTGATTAAAACGAATTTCACCCCAAATTAGTAGACTTCATTACAACGACTAACATTTTTAGAATTTTTGTGTTTGGATGAACTTGAAATTGACGAAATCGACTTGAATTGATTATATTCGATAACTTTTGAGAAAACAAAGATATTTTTATGGTTTACATCTTAAGATGAAGCTTGATTAAAATGAATTTCACCTCGAACCGGTAGACTTCATTACAACGTCTAGAATTTTTGGAATTTGGGTGTTTGGATGAACTTGAAATTGACGAAATCGACTTGAATTGATTATATTCGATAACTTTTGAGAAAATAAAGATATTTTAATGGTTTATATCTTAAGATAAAGCTTGATAAAAACGAATTTCACCCCAAATCCGTAGACATCATTACAACGTCTAGAATTTTTGGAATTTGGGTGTTTGGATGCACTTGAAATTGATGAAATCGACTTGAATTGATTATATTCGATAACATTTGAGAAAATAAAGATGTTTTTATAGTTTATATCTTAAGATAAAGCTTGATTAAAACAAATTTCACCCAAAATCAATAGATATCATTACAACGTCTAGAATTTTTGGAGTTTGGATGTTTGGATGAACTTGAAATTGACGAAATTGACTTGAATGGATTATATTCGATAACTTTTGAGAAAATAAAGATATTTTTATGGTTTATATCTTAAGATGAAGCTTGATTAAAACGAATTTCACCCCAAATCGGTAAACTTCATTACAACGTCTAGAATTTTTGGAATTTGGGTGTTTGGATGAACTTGAAATTGACGAAATTGACTTGAATTGATTATATTCGATAACTTTTGAGAAAATAAAGATATTTTTATGGTTTATATCTTAAGATGAAGCTTGATTAAAACGAATTTCACCCCAAATTGGTAAACTTCATTACAACGTCTAGAATTTTTGGAATTTGGGTGTTTGGATGAACTTGAAATTGACGAAATTGACTTGAATTGATTATATTTGATAACTTTTGAGAAAATAAAGATATTTTTATGGTTTATATCTTAAGATGAAGCTTGATTAAAACGAATTTCACCCCAAATTGGTAAACTTCATTACAACGTCTAGAATTTTTGGAATTTGGGTGTTTGGATGAGCTTGAAATTGACGAAATCGACTTGAATTGATTATATTCGATAACTTTGGAGAAAATAAAGATATTTTTATGGTTTATATCTTAAGATGAAGCTTGATTAAAACGAATTTCACCCCAAATCGGTAAACTTCATTACAAAGTCTAGAATTTTTGGAATTTGGGTGTTTGGATGAGCTTGAAATTGACGAAATTGACTTGAATTGATTATATTCGATAACTTTTGAGAAAACAAAGATATTTTTATGGTTTATATCTTAAGATGAAGCTTGATTAAAACGAATTTCACCCCAAATCGGTAAACTTCATTACAACGTCTAGAATTTTTGGAATTTGGGTGTTTGGATGAACTTGAAATTGACGAAATCGACTTGAATTGATTATATTCGATAACTTTGGAGAAAATAAAGATATTTTTATGGTTTATATCTTAAGATGAAGCTTGATTAAAACGATTTTCACCCCAAATCGGTAAACTTCATTACAACGTCTAGAATTTTTGGAATTTGGGTGTTTGGATGAGCTTGAAATTGACGAAAGCGACTTGAATTGATCATATTCGATAACTTTTGAGAAAATAAAGATATTTTTATGGTTTATATCTTAAGATGAAGCTTGATGAAAACGAATTTCACCCCAAATTAGTAAACTTCATTACAAAGTCTAGAATTTTTGGAATTTGGGTGTTTGGATGAGCTTGAAATTGACGAAAGCGACTTGAATTGATCATATTCGATAACTTTTAAGAAAATAAAGATATTTTTATGGTTTATATCTTAAGATGAAGCTTGATGAAAACGAATTTCACCCCAAATTAGTAAACTTCATTACAAAGTCTAGAATTTTTGGAATTTGGGTGTTTGGATGAGCTTGAAATTGACGAAATCGACTTGAATTGATTATATTCGACCACTTTTGAGAAAATAAAGATATTTTTATGGTTTATGTCTTAAGATTAAGCTTGATTAAAACGAATTTCACCCCAAATCAGTAATCTTCATTACGACGTCTAGAATTTTTGGAATTTGGGTGTTTGGATGAGCTTGAAATTGACGAAATTGACTTGAATTGATTATATTCGATAACTTTTGAGAAAACAAAGATATTTTTATGGTTTATATCTTAAGATGAAGCTTGATTAAAACGAATTTCACCCCAAATCGGTAAACTTCATTACAACGTCTAGAATTTTTGGAATTTGGGTGTTTGGATGAGCTTGAAATTGACGAAATTGACTTGAATTGATTATATTCGATAACTTTTGAGAAAACAAAGATATTTTTATGGTTTATATCTTAAGATGAAGCTTGATTAAAACGAATTTCACCCCAAATCGGTAAACTTCATTACAACGTCTAGAATTTTTGGAATTTGGGTGTTTGGATGAGCTTGAAATTGACGAAATTGTCTTGAATTGATTATATTCGATAACTTTTGAGAAAACAAAGATATTTTTATGGTTTATATCTTAAGATGAAGCTTGATTAAAACGAATTTCACCCCAAATCGGTAAACTTCATTACAACGTCTAGAATTTTTGGAATTTGGGTGTTTGGATGAGCTTGAAATTGACGAAATTGACTTGAATTGATTATATTCGATAACTTTTGAGAAAACAAAGATATTTTTATGGTTTATATCTTAAGATGAAGCTTGATTAAAACGAATTTCACCCCAAATCGGTAAACTTCATTACAAAGTCTAGAATTTTTGGAATTTGGGTGTTTGGATGAGCTTGAAATTGACGAAATTGACTTGAATTGATTATATTCGATAACTTTTGAGAAAACAAAGATATTTTTATGGTTTATATCTTAAGATGAAGCTTGATTAAAACGAATTTCACCCCAAATCGGTAAACTTCATTACAACGTCTAGAATTTTTGGAATTTGGGTGTTTGGATGAACTTGAAATTGACGAAATCGACTTGAATTGATTATATTCGATAACTTTGGAGAAAATAAAGATATTTTTATGGTTTATATCTTAAGATGAAGCTTGATTAAAACGATTTTCACCCCAAATCGGTAAACTTCATTACAACGTCTAGAATTTTTGGAATTTGGGTGTTTGGATGAACTTGAAATTGACGAAATTGACTTGAATTGATTATATTCGATAACTTTTGAGAAAATAAAGATATTTTTATGGTTTATATCTTAAGATGAAGCTTGATTAAAACGAATTTCACCCCAAATCAATAAACGTCATTACAACGTCTAGAATTTTTAGAATTTGGGTGTTTGGATGCACTTGAAATTGACGAAATTGACTTGAATTGATTATATTCGATAACTTTTGAGAAAACAAAGATATTTTTATGGTTTATATCTTAAGATAAAGCTTGATTAAAACGAATTTCACCCCAAATCCATAGACTTCATTATAACGTCTAGAATTTTTGGAATTTGGGTGTTTGGATGAGCTTGAAATTGACGAAATTGACTTGAATTGATTATATTCGATAACTTTTGAGAAAATATAGATATTTTTATGGTTTATATCTTAAGATAAAGCTTGATTAAAACGAATTTCACCCCAAATCCATAGACTTCATTATAACGTCTAGAATTTTTGGAATTTGGGTGTTTGGATTAGCTTGAAATTGACGAAATTAACTTGAATTGATTATATTCGATAACTTTTGAGAAAATAAAGATATTTTTATGGTCTATATCTTAAGATAAAGCTTGATTGAAACGAATTTCCCCCCAAATCGGTAGATTTCACTACAACGTCTAGAATTTTTGGAATTTGGGTGTTTGAATGAACTTGAAATTGACGAAATCGACTTGAATTGATTATATTCGATAACTTTTGAGAAAATAAAGATATTTTTATGGTTTATATCTTAAGATGAAGCTTGATTAAAACGATTTTCACCCCAAATCGGTAAACTTCATTACAACGTCTAGAATTTTTGGAATTTGGGTGTTTGGATGAGCTTGAAATTGACGAAAGCGACTTGAATTGATCATATTCGATAACTTTTGAGAAAATAAAGATATTTTTATGGTTTATATCTTAAGATGAAGCTTGATGAAAACGAATTTCACCCCAAATTAGTAAACTTCATTACAAAGTCTAGAATTTTTGGAATTTGGGTGTTTGGATGAGCTTGAAATTGACGAAATCGACTTGAATTGATTATATTCGACCACTTTTGAGAAAATAAAGATATTTTTATGGTTTATGTCTTAAGATTAAGCTTGATTAAAACGAATTTCACCCCAAATCAGTAATCTTCATTACGACGTCTAGAATTTTTGGAATTTGGGTGTTTGGATGAGCTTGAAATTGACGAAATTGACTTGAATTGATTATATTCGATAACTTTTGAGAAAACAAAGATATTTTTATGGTTTATATCTTAAGATGAAGCTTGATTAAAACGAATTTCACCCCAAATCGGTAAACTTCATTACAACGTCTAGAATTTTTGGAATTTGGGTGTTTGGATGAGCTTGAAATTGACGAAATTGACTTGAATTGATTATATTCGATAACTTTTGAGAAAACAAAGATATTTTTATGGTTTATATCTTAAGATGAAGCTTGATTAAAACGAATTTCACCCCAAATCGGTAAACTTCATTACAACGTCTAGAATTTTTGGAATTTGGGTGTTTGGATGAGCTTGAAATTGACGAAATTGTCTTGAATTGATTATATTCGATAACTTTTGAGAAAACAAAGATATTTTTATGGTTTATATCTTAAGATGAAGCTTGATTAAAACGAATTTCACCCCAAATCGGTAAACTTCATTACAACGTCTAGAATTTTTGGAATTTGGGTGTTTGGATGAGCTTGAAATTGACGAAATTGACTTGAATTGATTATATTCGATAACTTTTGAGAAAACAAAGATATTTTTATGGTTTATATCTTAAGATGAAGCTTGATTAAAACGAATTTCACCCCAAATCGGTAAACTTCATTACAAAGTCTAGAATTTTTGGAATTTGGGTGTTTGGATGAGCTTGAAATTGACGAAATTGACTTGAATTGATTATATTCGATAACTTTTGAGAAAACAAAGATATTTTTATGGTTTATATCTTAAGATGAAGCTTGATTAAAACGAATTTCACCCCAAATCGGTAAACTTCATTACAACGTCTAGAATTTTTGGAATTTGGGTGTTTGGATGAACTTGAAATTGACGAAATCGACTTGAATTGATTATATTCGATAACTTTGGAGAAAATAAAGATATTTTTATGGTTTATATCTTAAGATGAAGCTTGATTAAAACGATTTTCACCCCAAATCGGTAAACTTCATTACAACGTCTAGAATTTTTGGAATTTGGGTGTTTGGATGAACTTGAAATTGACGAAATTGACTTGAATTGATTATATTCGATAACTTTTGAGAAAATAAAGATATTTTTATGGTTTATATCTTAAGATGAAGCTTGATTAAAACGAATTTCACCCCAAATCAATAAACGTCATTACAACGTCTAGAATTTTTAGAATTTGGGTGTTTGGATGCACTTGAAATTGACGAAATTGACTTGAATTGATTATATTCGATAACTTTTGAGAAAACAAAGATATTTTTATGGTTTATATCTTAAGATAAAGCTTGATTAAAACGAATTTCACCCCAAATCCATAGACTTCATTATAACGTCTAGAATTTTTGGAATTTGGGTGTTTGGATGAGCTTGAAATTGACGAAATTGACTTGAATTGATTATATTCGATAACTTTTGAGAAAATATAGATATTTTTATGGTTTATATCTTAAGATAAAGCTTGATTAAAACGAATTTCACCCCAAATCCATAGACTTCATTATAACGTCTAGAATTTTTGGAATTTGGGTGTTTGGATTAGCTTGAAATTGACGAAATTAACTTGAATTGATTATATTCGATAACTTTTGAGAAAATAAAGATATTTTTATGGTCTATATCTTAAGATAAAGCTTGATTGAAACGAATTTCCCCCCAAATCGGTAGATTTCACTACAACGTCTAGAATTTTTGGAATTTGGGTGTTTGAATGAACTTGAAATTGACGAAATCGACTTGAATTGATTATATTCGATAACTTTTGAGAAAATAAAGATATTTTTACGGTTTATATCTTAAGATGAAGCTTGATGAAAACGAATTTCACCCAAATTAGTAGACTTCATTACAGCGTCTAGAATTTTTGGAATTTGGGTGTTTGGATGAGCTTGAAATTGACGAAATCGACTTGAATTGATTATATTCGATAACTTTTGAGAAAATAAAGATATTTTTATGGTTTATATCTTAAGATAAAGCTTGATTAAAACGAATTTCACCCAAATTAGTAGACTTCATTACAGCGTCTAGAATTTTTGGAATTTGGGTGTTTGGATGAACTTGAAATTGACGAAATTGACTGGAATGGATTATATTCAATAACTTTTGAGAAAATAAAGATGCTTTTATAGTTTATATCTTAAGATAAAGCTTGATCAAAACGAATTTTACCCCAAATTAATAGATTTCATTACAACGTTTACAATTTTTGGAATTTGGGTGTTTGGATGAGCTTGAAATTGACGAAATCGACTTGAATTGATTATATTCGATAAGTTTGGAGAAAATAAAGATATTTTTATGGTTTATGTCTTAAGATGAAGCTTGATTAAAACAAATTTCACCCCAAATCGGTAAACTTCATTACAACGTCTAGAATTTTTAGAATTTGGGTGTTTGGATGAACTTGAAATTGACGAAATTGACTTGAATTGATTATATTTGATAACTTTTGAGAAAATAAAGATATTTTTATGGTTTATATCTTAAGATGAAGCTTGATTAAAACGAATTTCACCCCAAATCGGTAAACTTCATTACAACGTCTAGAATTTTTAGAATTTGGGTGTTTGGATGAACTTGAAATTGACGAAATTGACTTGAATTGATTATATTTGATAACTTTTGAGAAAATAAAGATATTTTTATGGTTTATATCTTAAGATGAAGCTTGATTAAAACGAATTTCACCCCAAATCGGTAAACTTCATTACAACGTCTAGAATTTTTAGAATTTGGGTGTTTGGATGAACTTGAAATTGACGAAATTGACTTGAATTGATTATATTTGATAACTTTTGAGAAAATAAAGATATTTTTATGGTTTATATCTTAAGATGAAGCTTGATTAAAACGAATTTCACCCCAAATCGGTAAACTTCATTACAACGTCTAGAATTTTTAGAATTTGGGTGTTTGGATGAACTTGAAATTGACGAAATTGACTTGAATTGATTATATTTGATAACTTTTGAGAAAATAAAGATATTTTTATGGTTTATATCTTAAGATGAAGCTTGATTAAAACGAATTTCACCCCAAATCGGTAAACTTCATTACAACGTCTAGAATTTTTAGAATTTGGGTGTTTGGATGAACTTGAAATTGACGAAATTGACTTGAATTGATTATATTTGATAACTTTTGAGAAAATAAAGATATTTTTATGGTTTATATCTTAAGATGAAGCTTGATTAAAACGAATTTCACCCCAAATCGGTAAACTTCATTACAACGTCTAGAATTTTTAGAATTTGGGTGTTTGGATGAACTTGAAATTGACGAAATTGACTTGAATTGATTATATTTGATAACTTTTGAGAAAATAAAGATATTTTTATGGTTTATATCTTAAGATGAAGCTTGATTAAAACGAATTTCACCCCAAATCGGTAAACTTCATTACAACGTCTAGAATTTTTAGAATTTGGGTGTTTGGATGAACTTGAAATTGACGAAATTGACTTGAATTAATTATATTTGATAACTTTTGAGAAAATAAAGATAATTTTATGGTTTATATCTTAAGATGAAGCTTGATTAAAACGAATTTCACCCCAAATCCATAGACTTCATTATAATGTCTAAAATTTTTGGAATTTGGGTGTTTGGATGAGCTTGAAATTGACGAAATTGACTTGAATTGATTTTATTCGATAACTCTTGAGAAAATAAAGATATTTTTATGGTTTATATCTTAAGATAAAGCTTGATAAAAACGAATTTTACCCCAAATCAGTAAACTTCCTTACAGCGTCTAGAATTTTTGCAATTTGGGTGCTTGGATGAACTTGAAATTGACGAAATCGACTTGAATTGATTATATTCGATAACTTTTGAGAAAATAGAGCTATTTTTATGGTTTATATCTTAAGATGAAGCTCGATCAAAACGAATTTCGCCCCAAATCAGTAAACTTCATTACAACGTTTAGAATTTTTGGAATTTGGGTGCTTGGACGAACTTGAAATTGACAAAATTGACTTGAATTGATTATATTCGATAACTTTTAAGAAAATAGAGATATTTTTATGGTTTATATCTTAAGATGAAGCTTGATTAAAACGAATTTCACCCCAAATCGGTAGACTTCATTACATCGTCTAGAATTTTTGGAATTTGGGAGTTTGAATGAACTTGAAATTGAAAAAATTGACTTGAATTGATTATATTCGATAACTTTTGAGAAAATAAAGATATTTTAATGGTTTGTATCTTAAGATGAAGCTTGATTAAAACGAATTTCACCCCAAATTAGTAGACTTCATTACAACGACTAACATTTTTAGAATTTTTGTGTTTGGATGAACTTGAAATTGACGAAATCGACTTGAATTGATTATATTCAATAACTTTTGAGAAAATAAAGATATTTTAATGGTTTATATCTTAAGATGAAGCTTGATTAAAACGAATTTCACCCCAAATCGGTAGATTTCATTACAACGTCTAGAATTTTTGGAATTTGGGTGTTTGAATGAACTTGAAATTGACGAAATCGACTTGAATTGATTATATTCGATAACTTTTGAGAAAATAAAGATATTTTTATGGTTTATATCTTAAGATGAAGCTTGATTAAAACGAATTTCCCCCCAAATCGGTAGATTTCATTACAACATCTAGAATTTTTGGAATTTGGGTGTTTGAATGAACTTGAAATTGACGAAATCGACTTGAATTGATTATATTTGATTACTTTTGAGAAAATAAAGATATTTTTATGGTTTATATCTTAAGATAAAGCTTGATTAAAACGAATTTCACCCCAAATCGGAAGACTTCATTACAACGTCTAGAATTTTTAGAATTTTTGTGTTTGGATGAACTTGAAATTAACGAAATCAACTTGAATTGATTATATTCGATAACTTTTGAGAAAACAAAGATATTTTTATGGTTTACATCTTAAGATGAAGCTTGATTAAAATGAATTTCACCCCGAACCGGTAGACTTCATTACAACGTCTAGAATTTTTGGAATTTGGGTGTTTGGATGAACTTGAAATTGACGAAATCGACTTGAATTGATTATATTCGTTAACTTTTGAGAAAATAAAGATATTTTTATGGTTCATATCTTAAGATAAAGCTTGATTAAAACGAATTTCACCCCAAATCGGTAGACTTCATTACAACGTCTAGAATTTTTGGAATTTCGGTGTTTGGTTGAACTTGAAATTGACGAAATCAACTTGAATTGATTACATTCGATAACTTTTGAGAAAATAAAGATATTTTTATGGTTTATATCTTAAGATAAAGCTTAATTAAAACGAATTTCACTCCAAATTAATAGACTTCATTACAACGTCTAGAATTTTTGGTATTTGGGTGTGTGGATGAACTTGAAATTGACGAAATCGACTTGAATTGATTATATTCGATAACTTTTGAGAAAACAAAGATATTTTTATGGTTTATATCTTGAGATAAAGCTTGATTAAAACGAATTTCACCCCAAATCAATAGAATTCATTACAACGTCTAGAATTTTTGGAATTTCGGTGTTTGAATGAACTTGAAATTGACGAAATCGACTTGAATTGATTATATTCGATAACTTTTGAGAAAATCAAGATATTTTTATGGTTTATATCTTAAGATAAAGCTTGATTAAAACGAATTTTACCCCAAATCAGTAAACTTCCTTACAGCGTCTAGAATTTTTGCAATTTGGGTGTTTGGATGAACTTGAAATTGACGAAATCGACTTGAATTGATTATATTCGATAACTTTTGAGAAAATAGAGCTATTTTTATGGTTTATATCTTAAGATTAAGCTCGATTAAAACGAATTTCGCCCCAAATCAATAAACTTCATTACAACGTTTAGAATTTTTGGAATTTGGGTGCTTGGATGAACTTGAAATTAACGAAATTGACTTGAATTGATTATATTCGATAACTTTTAAGAAAATAGAGATATTTTTATGGTTTATATCTTAAGATAAAGCTTGATTAAAACGAATTTCACCCCAAATCGGTAGACTTCATTACAACGTCTAGAATTTTTGGAATTTGGGTGTTGGATAAATTTGAAATTAACAAAATTATTTCGGAGACACCCTGTATATGTACAAAAATATATATATATAATTCAAAATTTTATTTTTCACCCCTCTCGAACGAATTATCGATTTAGCAACCCCACGAAGGCCAAGTTGACCCGGAGCATGCCCAGAACTCATCGAAATCGTTTCGCTACGTTCCGAGACTTTGTTGATGCCCATTTAACTCGGTAAGCTAAAAATAAAAGTTAATTATCGATACGTTTACCACAATTAAGTCGAGTTAAACAAACTCACCTCCTTTATTTTGTTATTGTTGTTATTATCCCGGTTAACAAAGCGCGAAATTTTTTTCGTTCATTCTCAATCCTTGAATGGGACTTCCTCGTTTCTTTTAACAATCTTATTTAGTATTATCTTTTTTTTAATGAATTTTTTGTTGAGTCGATTTGTAACAGATAAGAAAAAAACGACAATTGTCGTGTTGTATCCTTCGAGTTTAACCTTGCGAGAAAAAATTAATCGTCGTGTCTTAGAAAAATAGGATTAAATTTTAACCGCAAATCGAAGTGATTTTGTAAGATTTATTTTTTTTGTCATCTTAATTTTAGTTTTATTTTAATTAATTAATTTATTTGTTAATTTTTTTTTTTAGAACTTGTCGCATTGAACGGAAGCAATATCATACCATAACAAGGTCGTACAAAGGAGTGATATAGAAAGGAGGAATTTGAGAGGCCGATTTTTTCCCAAGGAACCGATTTGCATTATCACTTATGATATGACATACCGATATTAATAAATAGGAAATCTTTATCTCGGTAAAAAAATATTTTTAATTCAATAATGCAATAACAATTAAATCGATGTTATTTGCCAACAATTATTTAACCTTGAAATCGCATTAATATCGCATTACGAGCACGCAATTATTCAAATTAAACAATAACCATAATTTTTTTGTTTCGTTTTAAACAGGTTTTTCAATAAACTTTCAAAGTGGCAAGAGAAAATTGTTTCTAAAACAACAACCAAGAAAATCGTGAAATGGATTGAAATCAATGGGAAGTTTACCGAATCTGACGGATTTAGGGCGATGTTCGACCGAAACATTATCGAGATATCGTCCAAATTCGATTCCGGGTCATCAACATTATTATTTACAACCGAACATTTGTGGATTATTAACCCCCGAAGAAAGGAATCGGTTGTTACATCGATATTCTGGGTATAATAATCGGAAATCGCAACATTTAGCCAACAATGTTTATGAAGACGAGGTAATTTCCTTTTCAAATTTATAACCTTAATTTATCTCTATTTTTTCTTTAAACTTGACCAATTAGAACTTTTTTCTATAACTCAAACGTTTATCATTGACGAAATCGTTATCGTGTCAAGGTTTTCAAGTTGTATCTAAAAATTTTCACAATTTAAAATGTAAAGTTTGAAAGACTTTGATGTTTGCGAGGCTAAATGTTGATTATTATAGATTAAGATTAATTGGGGAAGTGTAAAATGTTGCAGGGGGAAGATTGGGTACGAATAAAGATGAGATGTTGTTGGTAAAATCGAAATGATGCTAAAAATTGTTTGGGAGGCGTTAAATAATGTTGGCAGAACATTAAAAACTACTTACACAACGTTGGGTTCTTCTGGCAGAAAATTACATACTTGTCAGAAATAGATGTTGCTTAAAAGACTTAATTCTTGCTTTCAAAATCTAAGAATTTCGCTCATAGATGATTAAAAACTACTTCTGGTGTATTCAATAATGTTGGTAAAAGATTTGGTACTAATAAGATGTAGATATTGCTTGAAAGAGTTAGATTTTGCTTACAAAAGACTCGATATTGCTGAAAAAATACTAAAAATGCGTTTGGATGACTAAATTTTGCTTATAGAAGGTTAAAAACAGCTTATGGACCATTAAATAATGTTGGCAGAAGACTCCAAAGTGATTACCTGATGTTGGATATAATTGACAGAAGACTGGGTACCAGTCAGCCATAGATATTGCTTTAAAGACTCAGATTTTGCTTTCAAAACAATCGATATTGATGGAAAAATACTAAAACTGCGTTTGGAAGGCTAAATTCTGCTCGTAGAAGACTAAAAACTGCTTATGGAACATTAAATGATGTTGGAAGAAGACTTCAAATTGATTACCTGATGTTGGATATAATTGACAGAAGACTGGGTACCAGTCAGCCATAGATATTGCTTTAAAGACTCAGATTTTGCTTTCAAAATAATCGATACTGATGGAAAAATACTAAAACTGCGTTTGGAAGGCTAAATTCTGCTCGTAGAAGACTAAAAACTGCTTATGGAACATTAAATGATGTTGGAAGAAGACTTCAAATTGATTACCTGATGTTGGATATAATTTATAGAAGACTTGGTACCAGTCAGTCATAGATATTGCTTTAAAGACTCAGATTTTGCTTTCAAAGCAATCGATATTGATGGAAAAATACTAAAACTGCGTTTGGAAGGCTAAATTCTGCTCGTAGAAGACTAAAAACTGCTTATGGAACATTAAATGATGTTGGAAGAAGACTTCAAATTGATTACCTGATGTTGGATATAATTGACAGAAGACTGGGTACCAGTCAGCCATAGATATTGCTTTAAAGACTCAGATTTTGCTTTCAAAATAATCGATATTGATGGAAAAATACTAAAACTGCGTTTGGAAGGCTAAATTCTGCTCGTAGAAGACTAAAAACTGCTTATGGAACATTAAATGATGTTGGAAGAAGACTTCAAATTGATTACCTGATGTTGGATATAATTGACAGAAGACTGGGTACCAGTCAGCCATAGATATTGCTTTAAAGACTCAGATTTTGCTTTCAAAGCAATCGATATTGATGGAAAAATACTAAAACTGCGTTTGGAAGGCTAAATTCTGCTCGTAGAAGACTAAAAACTGCTTATGGAACATTAAATGATGTTGGCAGAAGATTTCAAAGTGATTACCTGATGTTGGATATAATTGATAGAAGACTGGGTACCAGTCAGCCATAGATATTGCTTTAAAGACTTAGATTTTGCTTTCAAAGCAATCGATATTGATGGAAAAATACTAAAACTGCGTTTGGAAGGCTAAATTCTGCTCGTAGAAGACTAAAAACTGCTTATGGAACATTAAATGATGTTGGCAGAAGACTTCAAATTGATTACCTGATGTTGGATATAATTGATAGAAGTCTGGGTACCAGTCAGCCATAGATATTGCTTTAAAGACTTAGATTTTGCTTTCAAAGCAATCGATATTGATGGAAAAATACTAAAACTGCGTTTGGAAGGCTAAATTCTGCTCGTAGAAGACTAAAAACTGCTTATGGAACATTAAATGATGTTGGAAGAAGACTTCAAATTGATTACCTGATGTTGGATATAATTTATAGAAGACTTGGTACCAGTCAGTCATAGATATTGCTTTAAAGACTCAGATTTTGCTTTCAAAACAATCGATATTGATGGAAAAATACTAAAACTGCGTTTGGAAGGCTAAATTCTGCTCGTAGAAGAATAAAAACTGCTTATGGAACATTAAATGATGTTGGAAGAAGACTTCAAATTGATTACCTGATGTTGGATATAATTTATAGAAGACTTGGTACCAGTCAGTCATAGATATTGCTTTAAAGACTCAGATTTTGCTTTCAAAACAATCGATATTGATGGAAAAATACTAAAACTGCGTTTGGAAGGCTAAATTCTGCACGTAGAAGACTAAAAACTGCTTATGGAACATTAAATGATGTTGGAAGAAGACTTCAAATTGATTACCTGATGTTGGATATAATTTATAGAAGACTTGGTACCAGTCAGTCATAGATATTGCTTTAAAGACTCAGATTTTGCTTTCAAAACAATCGATATTGATGGAAAGATACTAAAACTGCGTTTGGAAGGCTAAATTCTGCACGTAGAAGACTAAAAACTGCTTATGGAACATTAAATGATGTTGGAAGAAGACTTCAAATTGATTACCTGATGTTGGATATAATTTATAGAAGACTTGGTACCAGTCAGTCATAGATATTGCTTTAAAGACTCAGATTTTGCTTTCAAAACAATCGATATTGATGGAAAAATACTAAAACTGCGTTTGGAAGGCTAAATTCTGCACGTAGAAGACTAAAAACTGCTTATGGAACATTAAATGATGTTGGAAGAAGACTTCAAATTGATTACCTGATGTTGGATATAATTTATAGAAGACTTGGTACCAGTCAGTCATAGATATTGCTTTAAAGACTCAGATTTTGCTTTCAAAACAATCGATATTGATGGAAAAATACTAAAACTGCGTTTGGAAGGCTAAATTCTGCACGTAGAAGACTAAAAACTGCTTATGGAACATTAAATGATGTTGGCAGAAGACTTCAAATTGATTACCTGATGTTGGATATAATTGGCAGAAGACTGGGTACCAGTCAGCCATAGATATTACTTTAAAGACTCAGATTTTGCTTTCAAAACAATCGATATTGATGGAAAAATACTAAAACTGCGTTTGGAAGGCTAAATTCTGCTCGTAGAAGACTAAAAACTGCTTATGGAATAACAAATAATGTTGGCAGAAGACTATATGTTGGTTCCACGATGTTGAATATTGCTTGCAGAAAATTGGGTATTAGTTGGAAATAGATATTACTTGAAAAACTGATTTTTTGCTTTCAAAATAGTAGACTATCTTGAAAGAATATTAAAACTTCGTTTGAAAGACTAAATTATATTCTTAGAAGACTGAAAACTGCGTTTGGAACATTAAATAATGTTGGCGGAAGACTAAATGTTGGTTTCACGATGTTGGATATTGCTGGCAGAAGATAGGGTACTAGTTGCAAATAGATATTACTTGAAAAACTGATTTTTTGCTTTCAAAATACTGGACTTTTCTGAAAGAATATTTAAACTACATTTGGAAGATTAAATTCTACTCTTGGATGATTGAAAACTGGTTATGGAACATTAAATAATGTTGGCATAATACTATAACTTGGTTACACGGTGTCAGATATTGCAGGCAGATGATTTGATACTAGACAGAAAGAGATGCCCTTTGAAAAACTTGTATATTGTCTTCAAAACGCTAGATGTTGCTAATAAGATACCAAAACTTCGTTTATAAGACTAAGGTCTGCTTATAAAAGAGTAAATTTTGTTTATACATGACCAAAAATTGCTTAAGGAACATATTGAAAGAAAGAAAAATATATTGGCAGATGATTATAAACTGATTACACAATGCCAGATACAGCAAACAGAAGACTTAATACAAGTCAGAAAGAGATACTGCTTAAAAAGTTAGGTATTATTTTCAAAACACTAGATACTGTTGGTAAAATGCTAAAACTGCGGTTAGGAAACTAAATTTTACCTATAGAAGAGTAAATTCTGCTCACAGAATACTAAAAACTGCTTATGGAGCATTAGATAATTCTGGCAGAAGACTAAAAGGTGATTACTCGATGTTGGATACTGCTGGCAGAAGTTTGAGTACCAACTAGATATAGATATTACTTCAAAGACTTCGATTTTGCTTTCAAAACATTCGATATTGCTGGAAAAATACTAAAACTGCGTTTGGAAGAATAATTTCTGGTCGTAGAAGACTAAAAACTGCTTATGGAACATTAAATGATGTTGGCAGAAGACTTCAAAGTGATTACATGATATTGGATACAAGTGACAGAAGACTGGGTACTAGTCAGCCGTAGATATTGCTATAAAGACTCAGATTTTGCTTTCGAAACATTCGATATTGCTGGAAAAAGACTAAAAATGCGTTTGAAAGGCTAAATTCTGCTCGTAGAAGACTGAAAACTGCTTAAGGAACATTAAATAAAGTTGCCAAAAGACTTCAAAGTGATTACCTGTTGTTGGATGCAATTGACATAAGACTGGGTACTAGCTAGCCATAGATATTGCTTTAAAGACTGAGATTATGCTTTGAAAACATTCGATATTGCTGGAAAAACACTAAAACTGGGTTTGGAAGAGAAAATTCTGCTCGTAGAAGACTGAAAACTGCTTATAGAACATTAAATAATGTTGCCAGAAGACTTCAAAGTGATTACCTGATGTTGGATGCAATTGACACAAGACTGGGTCCTAGTCAGCCATAGATATTGCTTTAAAAACTCAGATTTTGCTTTCAAAACAATCGATATTGATGGAAAAATACTAAAACTGCGTTTGGAAGGCTAAATTCTGCTCGTAGAAGACTAAAAACTGCTTATGGAACATTAAATGATGTTGGCAGAAGACTTCAAATTGATTACCTGATGTTGGATATAATTGACAGAAGACTGGGTACCAGTCAGCCATAGATATTGCTTTAAAGACTCAGATTCTGCTTTCAAAATAATCGATATTGATGGAATAATACTAAAACTGCGTTTGGAAGGCTAAATTCTGCTCGTAGAAGACTAAAAACTGCTTATGGAAAATTAAATGATGTTGGCAGAAGATTTCAAAGTGATTACCTGATGATGGATATAATTGATAGAAGACTGGGTACCAATCAGACATAGATATTGCTTTAAAGACTCAGATTTTGCTTTCAAAACAATCGATATTGATGGAAAAATACTAAAACTGCGTTTGGAAGGCTAAATTCTGCACGTAGAAGACTAAAAACTGCTTATGGAACATTAAATGATGTTGGAAGAAGACTTCAAATTGATTACCTGATGTTGGATATAATTGACAGAAGACTGGGTACCAGTCAGCCATAGATAATGCTTTAAAGACTTAGATTTTGCTTTCAAAACAATCGATATTGATGGAAAAATACTAAAACTGCGTTTGGAAGGCTAAATTCTGCTCGTAGAAGACTAAAAACTGCTTATGGAAAATTAAATGATGTTGGCAGAAGATTTCAAAGTGATTACCTGATGATGGATATAATTGATAGAAGACTGGGTACCAGTCAGCCATAGATATTGCTTTAAAGACTCAGATTTTGCTTTCAAAACAATCGACATTGATGGAAAAATACTAAAACTGCGTTTGGAAGGCTAAATTCTGCTCGTAGAAGACTAAAAACTGCTTATGGAACATTAAATGATGTTGGCAGAAGACTTCAAATTGATTACCTGATGTTGGATGCAATTGACAGAAGACTGGGTACCAGTCAGCCATAGATATTGCTTTAAAGACTCAGATTTTGCTTTCAAAACAATCGACATTGATGGAAAAATACTAAAACTGCGTTTGGAAGGCTAAATTCTGCTCGTAGAAGACTAAAAACTGTTTATGGAACATTAAATGATGTTGGCAGAAGACTTCAAATTGATTACCTGATGTTGGATGCAATTGACAGAAGACTGGGTACCAGTCAGCCATAGATATTGCTTTAAAGACTCAGATTTTGCTTTCAAAACAATCGACATTGATGGAAAAATACTAAAACTGCGTTTGGAAGGCTAAATTCTGCTCGTAGAAGACTAAAAACTGCTTATGGAACATTAAATGATGTTGGCAGAAGACTTCAAATTGATTACCTGATGTTGGATACAATTGACAGGAGACTGCATGCAAGTCAGCCATAGATATTGCTTTAAAGACATAGATTTTGCTTTCAAAATATTCGATTTTGATGGAAAAATACTAAAACTGCATTTCGAAGGCTAAATTTTGTTCGCAGAAAACTAAAAATTGCTTATGGAACATTAAATGATGCTGGCAGAAGACTTCAAAGTGATTAACTGATGTTGGATGTAATTGACCGAAGATTAGGTACTAGTCAGCCATAGATATTACTTTAAAGACTTAGATTTTGCTTTCAAAACATTCGATATTGTTGAAAAAATACTAAAACTGCGTTTGGAAGACTAAATTCTGCTCGTAGAAGACTGAAAACTGCTTATGGAACATTAAATAATGTTGCCAGAAGACTTCAAAGTGATTACCTGATGTTGGATACAGTTGACAGAAGACTGGGTACTAGTCAGCCATAGATATTGTTTTAAGAACTCAGATTTTGCTTTCAAAATACGTGATACTGCTGGAAGAAAACTGAAAATTACTTCTAAAACGTTTAATGCTGCTGGCAGAATACAAGATAGTGTTCAAAACTTCAACACCTGTTAATATTGTTTGCAGAACATTAAGAAACTACTCTTAGAATAATGGGAATTGTTAATGAGAGTTGTAAGGTGGTAAAAACTGCTCGTAGGTAACTGAAAATTGTTTGGGGAACATTAAATAATGTTGCCAGAATACCTAAAACTGTTTATACAACTTTGGATATTAAATACGGTGGACAATAATACGGTGATATATCATTTTTATATCTCAATAATTATTGATTATATCAAATTCTTTTATTAACAAAGTATGTTCCTGACGATATTCTAAGCAACTTCTATTAACGAATTTTTTTAAAATAACAAAATTTTTAATTTCCCACTCAATAATACGGTGATATATCATTTTTATATCTCAATAATTATTGATTATATCAAATTCTTTTATTAACAAAGTATGTTCCTGATGAGATTCTAAGCAACTTTTATTAACGAAATTTTTTAAAATAACAAAATTTTTAATTTCCCACTCAATAATACGGTGATATATCATTTTTATATCTCAATAATTATTGATTATATCAAATTCTTTTATTAACAAAGTATGTTCCTGACGATATTCTAAGCAACTTCTATTAACGAATTTTTTTAAAATAACAAAATTTTTAATTTCCCACTCAATAATACGATGATATATCATTTTTATATCTCAATAATTATTGATTATATCAAATTTTTTTATTAACAAAGTATGTTCCTGACGATATTCTAAGCAACTTTTATTAACGAAATTTTTTAAAATAACAAAATTTTTAATTTCCCACTCAATAATACGATGATATATCATTTTTATATCTCAATAATTATTGATTATATCAAATTTTCTTATTAACAAAGTATGTTCCTGATGAAATTCTAAGCAACTTTTATTAACGAAATTTTTTAAAATAACAAAATTTTTAATTTCCCACTCAATAATACGGTGATATATCATTTTTATATCTCAATAATTATTGATTATATCAAATTTTTTTATTAACAAAGTATGTTCCTGACGATATTCTAAGCAACTTTTATTAACAAAATTTTTAATTTCCCACTCAATAATACGGTGATATATCATTTTTATATCTCAATAATTATTGATTATATCAAATTCTTTTATTAACAAAGTATGTTCCTGATGAGATTCTAAGCAACTTTTATTAACGAAATTTTTTAAAATAACAAAATTTTTAATTTCCCACTCAATAATACGGTGATATATCATTTTTATATCTCAATAATTATTGATTATATCAAATTTTTTTATTAACAAAGTATGTTCCTGATGAGATTCTAAGCAACTTTTATTAACAAAATTTTTTTAAATAACCAAATTTTTAATTTCCCACTCAATAATACGGTGATATATCATTTTTATATCTCAATAATTATTGATTATATCAAATTCTCTTATTAACAAAGTATGTTCCTGATGAGATTCTAAGCAACTTTTATTAACGAAATTTTTTTAAATAACAAAATTTTTAATTTCCCAGTCAATAATACGGTGATATATCATTTTTATATCTCAATAATTATTGATTATATCAAATTTTTTTATTAACAAAGTATGTTCCTGATAAGATTCTAAGCAACTTTTATTAACAAAATTTTTAATTTCCCACTCAATAATACGGTGATATATCATTTTTATATCTCAATAATTATTGATTATATCAAATTCTTTTATTAACAAAGTATGTTCCTGATGAGATTCTAAGCAACTTTTATTAACGAAATTTTTTAAAATAACAAAATTTTTAATTTCCCACTCAATAATACGGTGATATATCATTTTTATATCTCAATAATTATTGATTATATCAAATTCTTTTATTAACAAAGTATGTTCCTGATGAGATTCTAAGCAACTTTTATTAACGAAATTTTTTAAAATAACAAAATTTTTAATTTCCCACTCAATAATACGGTGATATATCATTTTTATATCTCAATAATTATTGATTATATCAAATTCTTTTATTAACAAATTATGTTCCTGATGAGATTCTAAGCAACTTTTATTAACGAAATTTTTTAAAATAACAAAATTTTTAATTTCCCACTCAATAATACGATGATATATCATATTTATATCTCAATAATTATTGATTATATCAAATTCTTTTATTAACAAATTATGTTCCTGATGAGATTCTAAGCAACTTTTGTTAACGAAATTTTTTAAAATAACAAAATTTTTAATTTCCCACTCAATAATACGGTGATATATCATTTTTATATCTCAATAATTATTGATTATATCAAATTCTTTTATTAACAAAGTATGTTCCTGATGAACTTCTAAGCAACTTTTATTCGCGAAATTTTTTAAAATAACAAAATTTTTAATTTCCCACTCAATAATACGGTGATATATCATTTTTATATCTCAATAATTATTGATTATATCAAATTCTTTTATTAACAAATTATGTTCCTGATGAGATTCTAAGCAACTTTTATTAACGAAATTTTTTAAAATAACAAAATTTTTAATTTCCCACTCAATAATACGATGATATATCATATTTATATCTCAATAATTATTGATTATATCAAATTCTTTTATTAACAAATTATGATCCTGATGAGATTCTAAGCAACTTTTATTAACGAAATTTTTTAAAATAACAAAATTTTTAATTTCCCACTCAATAATACGGTGATATATCATTTTTATATCTCAATAATTATTGATTATATCAAATTCTTTTATTAACAAAGTATGTTCCTGATGAACTTCTAAGCAACTTTTATTCGCGAAATTTTTTAAAATAACAAAATTTTTAATTTCCCACTCAATAATACGGTGATATATCATTTTTATATCTCAATAATTATTGATTATATCAAATTCTTTTATTAACAAATTATGTTCCTGATGAGATTCTAAGCAACTTTTATTAACGAAATTTTTTAAAATAACAAAATTTTTAATTTCCCACTCAATAATACGATGATATATCATATTTATATCTCAATAATTATTGATTATATCAAATTCTTTTATTAACAAATTATGTTCCTGATGAGATTCTAAGCAACTTTTATTAACGAAATTTTTTAAAATAACAAAATTTTTAATTTCCCACTCAATAATACGGTGATATATCATTTTTATATCTCAATAATTATTGATTATATCAAATTCTTTTATTAACAAATTATGTTCCTGATGAGATTCTAAGCAACTTTTATTAACGAAATTTTTTAAAATAACAAAATTTTTAATTTCCCACTCAATAATACGATGATATATCATATTTATATCTCAATAATTATTGATTATATCAAATTCTTTTATTAACAAATTATGTTCCTGATGAGATTCTAAGCAACTTTTATTAACGAAATTTTTTAAAATAACAAAATTTTTAATTTCCCACTCAATAATACGGTGATATATCATTTTTATATCTCAATAATTATTGATTATATCAAATTTTTTTATTAACAAAGTATGTTCCTGATGAGATTCTAAGCAACTTTTATTAACAAAATTTTTTTAAATAACCAAATTTTTAATTTCCCACTCAATAATACGGTGATATATCATTTTTATATCTCAATAATTATTGATTATATCAAATTCTCTTATTAACAAAGTATGTTTCTGATGAGATTCTAAGCAACTTTTATTAACGAAATTTTTTTAAATAACAAAATTTTTAATTTCCCACTCAATAATACGGTGATATATCATTTTTATATCTCAATAATTATTGATTATATCAAATTTTTTTATTAACAAAGTATGTTCCTGATGAGATTCTAAGCAACTTTTATTAACGAAATTTTTTTAAATAACAAAATTTTTAATTTCCCAGTCAATAATACGGTGATATATCATTTTTATATCTCAATAATTATTGATTATATCAAATTTTTTTATTAACAAAGTATGTTCCTGATGAGATTCTAAGCAACTTTTATTAACAAAATTTTTAATTTCCCACTCAATAATACGGTGATATATCATTTTTATATCTCAATAATTATTGATTATATCAAATTCTTTTATTAACAAAGTATGTTCCTGATGAGATTCTAATCAACTTTTATTAACGAAATTTTTTAAAATAACAAAATTTTTAATTTCACACTCAATAATACGGTGATATATCATTTTTATATCTCAATAATTATTGATTATATCAAATTCTTTTATTAACAAAGTATGTTCCTGATGAGATTCTAAGCAACTTTTATTAACGAAATTTTTTAAAATAACAAAATTTTTAATTTCACACTCAATAATACGGTGATATATCATTTTTATATCTCAATAATTATTGATTATATCAATTTCTTTTATTAACAAAGTATGTTCCTGATGAGATTCTAAGCAACATTTATTAACGAAATTTTTTAAAATAACAAAATTTTTAATTTCCCATTCAATAATACGGCGATATATCATTTTTATATCTCAATAATTATTGATTATATCAAATTCTTTTATTAACAAAGTATGTTCCTGATGAGATTCTAAGCAACTTTTATTAACGAAATTTTTTAAAATAACAAAATTTTTAATTTCCCACTCAATAATACCGTGATATATCATTTTTATATCTCAATAATTATTGATTATATCAAATTCTTTTATTAACAAAGTATGTTCCTGATGAAATTCTAAGCAACTTTTATTAACGATATTTTTTAAAATAACAAAATTTTTAATTTCCCACTCAATAATACGGTGATATATCATTTTTATATCTTAATAATTATTGATTATATCAAATTCTTTTATTAACAAAGTATGTTCTTGATGAGATTCTAAGCAACTTTTATTAATGAAATTTTTTAAAATAACAAAATTTTTAATTTCCCACTCAATAATACGATGATATATCATATTTATATCTCAATAATTATTGATTATATCAAATTCTTTTATTAACAAACTGTGTTCCTGATGAAATTCTAAGCAACTTTTATTAACGAAATTTTTTAGAATAACAAAATTTTTAATTTCCCACTCAATAATACGGTGATATATCATTTTTATATCTCAATAATTATTGATTATATCAAACTCTTTTATTAACAAACTGTGTTCCTGATGAGATTCTAAGCAACTTTTATTAACGATATTTTTCAAAATAACAAAATTTTTAATTTCCCACTCAATAATACGGTGATATATCATTTTTATATCTCAATAATTATTGATTATATCAAATTTTCTTATTAACAAAGTATGTTCCTGATGAAATTCTAAGCAACTTTTATTAACAAAATTTTTTTAAATAACAAAATTTTTAATTTCCCACTCAATAATACGGTGATATATCATTTTTATATCTCAATAATTATTGATTATATCAAATTTTCTTATTAACAAAGTATGTTCCTGATGAAATTCTAAGCAACTTTTATTAACGAAATTTTTTAAAATAACAAAATTTTTAATTTCCCACTCAATAATACGGTGATATATCATTTTTATATCTCAATAATTATTGATTATATCAAATTCTTTTATTAACAAAGTATGTTCCTGATGAGATTCTAAGCAGCTATTATTAACGAAATTTTTTAAAATAACAAAATTTTTAATTTCCCACTAAATAATACGATGATATATCATATTTATATCTCAATAATTATTGATTATATCAAATTTTTTTATTAACAAACTGTGTTCCTGATGAGATTCTAAGCAACTTTGTTAACGAAATTTTTTAAAATAACAAAATTTTTAATTTTCCACATTTTTATATTTTAATAAAAAAAATTTTATTACCAATTAATATTAATTAGTTAATTATTTTTTTAATTACAGCAAACAGCCGGTTATTCCCCGGACTCATCGAGATCAACCCGAAACGCAATCAAACGAAAAGACTCCTTGGCAAGCTCGATCGGGGCGACATCTGTCCGGCGATTAATCGCCGTCGTTCGAAACACAAGCAGCAAATTAGGCCCAGTTTACACCCGCCGAATCCTAATCAAAAACCTAATCATATTCTGCTTATCCCACGCGATCCTAACATGGACACTCCTCCCATTCTTAGCCCTCCAATCAAGCGTCTCAATCTGGATCATCCCCTTCGAAAAATCCAACCTCCCAATCAGTATTAACTCAGGTTCCTTCTTATTAATGTTTCTATCAATCTTAGCCGCTATTTCCTCGATAATCGCCCCATTTTTTTTACGAAAATTCGGAAATAACTCAATCTTATTTATTTCGTATTTAATTTTGGTCGTTTTTTATTCGTTCCATGTTTACCCGGTTTTATATTTAATCATCCCCGTTTATTTATTGTTGGGGTTGAGTTTGGGTCCTTTGTTTATTTCGAAAGCTTCATTTATTATGACGATATCGAGTCGATTGAGTCAGATTCATTCTGAGGATGATGAGGAGTCTCAATTTTTGCGAAAAACTTGTTTGGTTCGAAGGGTGTCGAGGTCGTTCCAGTTCTCGCATGATTTGGGGTTTATTTTTGGGTCGATTTTTTCTGCTTTGATTATTAATTTTAGTTTTAAACGGGATGGGATGTTTGAGATGGGCTCGAATTCGAGTTATAATCAAGGGATGGATGAGATTTTTGATTTGGACGATTTTGAGGATCGGTTGTGTGGGTCAACGGCTTGTCCGAGCAAGTTTTATTTGAACTCGAATTTTTCTGTAATCCCTGAGAACACTGCCACCGTTTTGATTGTGTCGTACGCATCAATTACCTTCTTAGGGGTGATTTTGGTCGTATTCTTAGACAAAATCAAAACCTTCATTTTGCAAGATCCTTTAGAAAGGTCTGAAGGTTATGCTGCAATCCGAGCTGTTAAAGAGAGCTTCAAGGATTTCCGCCTCCAACTTTCAGCCCCTCTAAGTCTCTTTATTGGGCTGGAACAAAGCTTCATGTACTCAGACTTCAGCAAATCGTACGTTGTGTGCACCTTAGGGATTAATCGCCTCAACTGGGTCTTCCTCTGCATGGGGCTCCTCCAATCAATCGCAGCCTTCACCCTAAGCATGCTCATGAGGAGTGTTAAACGATACTACCTCATAGGAGTCGGATTCACCTTCCATTGCTGCCTCCTTTTAGTCCAAATGCTTTGGAAGCCCATAAACGACGACCCAGCTTTATTCTACGTCATCTCGGCAGCTTGGGGGGTCTGCAACGCCATCTGGGAGATGCTCAATTACAGTAAAACCCCCCACCATCAAAAACAACCCCACCTCTAATTAAAATCTTTTTCAGCTTTCCTAACTGGGATGTACATAAACAATTTCGAAGCAGCCTTCGCGAATCAGACTTTCTTCAAGTTCTTAGGGTTATCACTAGGATTTGGGGCTCACTGCCTACTTTGTAATTGGATCAAAGTGTATCTTTTGGCATTCGGGCTAATTTTGGCTGCGATTCCGAGCGTTTGGTTGGAGATGAAGCTGGAGGGGGCGAAGAGATTGAGGAATATCAGCCGATTATGACAGTTCATGAAGCGGGATAAGTTTAGATGAATAATTTGAGATTTGTATAAAAGAAAATAATAAAAAAAAATTTTATTTACAACCTACAATCTGATTTAACACCAAATTTTTAATTCGTTCTTTTTTAATTTATTAATTAATTAATTAAAAAAAAATTGGGCCAAATCACGTCGGTTCCTCCTTCGTTTTGTTCCCAGGAATGTTTTGGACGATCATGTTGAGGCAATCCAAGCTCGATGTTGAGTTAGCTTCGAAACCTTCAACAAAAAAGACGAAATTTTTTTAATAAAATTATTAAGATAAAAATAAGGTGATTTTGAGAAAATTTGGAAAAGAATCGAAAATTTTTTATTAAAAATTTGCTAAAAAACCAATTTCAAACTAATTTTATTAAAAAAAAATTTTAATTCGATCAAAAATTTTCGAGATATCAACCAAAACGTGTCTTAAATCGACCCAAATTAAAAAAATCGCTTTTACTTTAATAATTGAGATAAAAGAATGAATTATAAATCAAATTAAAGGTGAAAATCTCCTCTTTAAAATGATGTATCATAATCGATATTTGATCCACGAATTATTGAGATATCGCTTAAAATGTGTGAGGTTAAAATGATTAAGATATTAAGAAAACTTTATATGAGTAAACAGCGCCACCTAGAAAAAATTAAAAAATTTCTTTTAAACGAAACTTATTAATAATTTAATTCTAAACAAATTTTGTTTGAAACATTTTTTGATCCGACCAATAATTAAGGAGATATCCTCAAAAATGTCACATCCTACTTAAATGAATTATTAATAAATTAATTTATATTATTAGCGCCATCTCGTGGAGATTTCAACAACTTTTACAGCTATTTTAAGCATTTAAATAAATTAAAATTATCATGATATGAAAAGTTATTTTATAAATAATTTGAAAATGTAAGAAACTTTTTTTGGACATTGCCAAATTAAATTTAAGTGTTATAATTTTGATCTTTCAGTTAATCTTGACATTTTGGCAAAAAAAAAAGAAAATAAAAATTTAAAATTACTATTTTAAGAAATGAGGTTTTAACTTTAAGGTCGAGAAACTTTTTTTGTCCATTGCCGAATTAAAAATGCGGTAAAAAATCGTGTTCTATAAGACGTTTTAATCATATTAAGAAGAAAAAAGATTAATAAATTCAAAATTGCACTTTTGAAAGTTAAGGAACTGTTTGGAAATGGAGGAAACTTCTTTTAATCATTGCCAAATTAAAAATGTGTGTGCTTATCGTGTTCCCTAAACTACAAAGAACATGTTGAAAAAAAAATTTTAGTCAAAATTTTATTTTTGACTATTAAGGGATCATTTTCAAAAACGCATAACCTTTTTTAGACATTGCCAAATTAAATTTGAATGCGCTTATTATGTTTTCTAAGTCACTAGGGATATTTTGGGAAACCAAATTTTTCAAAATTTCATTTTTGACTATTAAGGATCATTTTCAAAAACGCATAACCTTTTCTAGACATTGCCAAATTAAATTTCAATGCACTTATTATGTTTTCTAAGCCATTAGGATTATTTTGGGAAAAAGAAATTTTCAAAATTTCATTTTTGACTATTAAGGAATCATTTTCAAAAACGCATAACTTTTTTTAGACATTGCCAAATTAAATTTAAATACGCTCATTATCTTCTCTAAGTTACTTGGAATATTTTGGGAAAAATTTTTTTATCAAATTTCATTTTTGACTATTAAAGGATCTTCTTCAAAAACGCATAACTTTTTTTAGACATTGCCAAATTGAATTTGAATGCGCTTATTGTGTCCCTTAAGTCACTAAGAATATTTTGGGAAAAATTTTTTTTCAAAATTTCAATTTTTGACTATTAAGGGATCATTTTCAAAAACCTATAACTTTTTTTAGACATTGCCAAATTAAATTTGAGTGCGCTACCTGCGTTCTGTCAGTTATTTTTTACATTTTAATTATAAAAGTGAACAAACAATGTCAAAATTTCGCTTTTTAGAGATGATGGCTCAATTTTAAGAACGAGAAACTTTTTTTATTCATTGCCAAATTAGAAATGGATGTGCTAATCTTGTTCTATAAACTATTTTGAATATATTAAGAACAAAAAAGATGAATGAAATCAAAATTATGTTTTTAAAAGTTAAGGAACAATTTGAAAAAACGAGAAACTTGTTTTGACCATTGCCAAATTAAATTTAAGTGCGGTAACCGCGTTCTGTCAGTTAATTTTAACATTTTAATAACAAAAATGAACAAAAAATTTCAAAATTTCGTTTTTTAGAGATGATGGCTCTATTTTAAGAACGAGAAACTTTTTTTATTCATTGCCAAATTAGAAATGGATGTGCTAATCGTGTTCTATAAACTATTTTGAATATATTAAGAACAAAAAAGATGAATGAAATCAAAATTATGTTTTTAAAAGTTAAGGAATAATTTGAAAGAACGAGAAACTTGTTTTGACCATTGCCAAATTAAATTTATGTGCGGTAACCGCGTTCTGTCAGTTACTTTTAACATTTTAATAACAAAAAATTTCAAAATTTCGTTTTTTGGAGATGATGGCTCAATTCTAAGAACGAGAAACTTTTTTTATTCATTGCCAAATTAGAAATGGATGTGCTAATCGTGTTCTATAAACTATTTTGAATATATTAAGAACAAAAAAGATGAATGAAATCAAAATTATGTTTTTAAAAGTTAAGGAACAATTTGAAAAAACGAGAAACTTGTTTTGACCGTTGCCAAATTAAATTTAAGTGCGGTAACCGCGTTCTGTCAGTTACTTTTAACATTTTAATAACAAAAATGAACAAAAAGTTTCAAAATTTCGTTTTTTGGAGATGATGGCTCAATTTTAAGAACGAGAAACTTTTTTTATTCATTGCCAAATTAGAAATGGATGTGCTAATCGTGTTCTATAAACTATTTTGAATATATTAAGAACAAAAAAGATGAATGAAATCAAGATTATGTTTTTAAAAGTTAAGGAACAATTTGAAAAGACGAGAAACTTGTTTTGACCAATGCCAAATTAAATTTAAGTGCGGTAACCGCATTCTGTCAGTTACTTTTAACATTTTAATAACAAAAATGAACAAAAAAATTCAAAATTACGATTTTGAGAGATGATGTTTCAATTTCAAGAACGAGAAACTTTTTTTATCCATTGCCAAATTAAATTTGAATGTGATAATCGTGTTCTGACAGTTAATTTTAACATTTTGGCAAAAAATCAGAAGATAAAAATTCAAAATTACGATTTTGAGAGTTGAGGCTTCAACTTCAAGAAGCAAAAAATTTTTTTATCCATTGCCAAATTAAATTTTTATGTGATATTCGTGTTCTGACAGTTAATCTTAACATTTTAGCATAGAAATAGAAGTTGATAACTCAAAATTACCATTTTGAGAGATGTGGCTGCAACTTCAAGAACGAGAAACATTTTTTATTCATTGCCAAATTAAATTTGAGTGTGGTAATCATGTTCTGACAGTTACTCTTAATATTTTAAGAAAGAAAAAGAAGAAAAAATTTTAAAATTGCGGTTTTGTCAGGTGATGGGTCCATTTCAAAAACGAGAAACTTTTTTTATTCATTGCCTAATTAAGAATGCGTGCGCTAATCTTGTTCTGTAGGCAATTTTGAACATATTGGAAACAAATAAAGTGAATTAGTTCGAAATTGCGTTTTTGAAAGTTATGGAACAATTTAAAAATGCGAGAAACTTTTTCTAGTATTGCCAAATTAAATTTGAGTGTAATAATCGTGTTATGTCAGTTATTTTTGACATTTTAAGAAAGAAAAAATTTCAAAATTACGATTTTGAGAAGTGAGGGGTCAATTTTAAGGACGAGAAACTTTTTTTGTTCATTGCCAAATTAAAATTGCGTACGCTAATCGTGTTCTATTTTAATCACATTAAGAACAAAAAAAAATTAATAAAGTCAAACTGGATTTTTGGAAGATAAGGAATTGTTTGGGAAAGCTGGTAACATCTTATCATCTTTGCCAAATTGGAGTATGGTGCGTTTATTGTGTTCCCGAAGATACTGGGAATATTCAGAGAAAGAGAAAAATTTTAAATTTCGTTTTTGACCGTTAAGGGTTTAATTTTAAGGACTTGTAACTTTAGTTAGGCATTGCCAAATTAAAATTGGTGTCGCCCATCGTGTTCCTTAAATTGCTGGGAACATTTTGAGAAAGAAAAAATTCCAAAATTACTACTTTGAATGTGAGGGCACTTTTTTCAAAGACGTGTAACTTTATTTTAGCATTTCCAAATCAAAATTGGATGCGCTCATCTTGTTCCTTAAGTCACTCTGAACATTTTAAGAAAAAATTAGACGAAACAATTTTAAAATAGCATTTTTGAGCGTTACTGGCTCATTTTCAAAATTGCGTGACTTTGTTTTAGCATTGCCAAATCAAAATTGAGTGCGCTCATCACGTTCTTTAAGTCACTCTGAACGTTTTAAGAAAAAAATTAGATGAAAAAGTTGCAAAATCGCATTTTTGAGCATTAATGGCTCATTTTCAAAATTGCGTGACTTTGTTTTAGCATTGCCAAATCAAAATTGAGTGCGCTCATCGCGTTCTTTAAGTCACTCTGAACGTTTTAGGAAAAAAATTAGATGAAAAAGTTGCAAAATCGCATTTTTGAGCATTAATGGCTCATTTTCAAAATTGCGTGACTTTGTTTTAGCATTGCCAAATCAAAATTGAGTGCGCTCATCACGTTCTTTAAGTCACTCTGAACGTTTTAAGAAAAAAATTAGATGAAAAAGTTGCAAAATCGCATTTTTGAGCATTCATGGCTCATTTTCAAAATTGCGTGACTTTGTTTTAGCATTGCCAAATCAAAATTGAGTGCGCTCATCGCGTTCTTTAAGTCACTCTGAACGTTTTAGGAAAAAAATTAGATGAAAAAGTTGCAAAATCGCATTTTTGAGCATTAATGGCTCATTTTCAAAATTGCGTGACTTTGTTTTAGCATTGCCAAATCAAAATTGAGTGCGCTCATCACGTTCTTTAAGTCACTCTGAACGTTTTAAGAAAAAAATTAGATGAAAAAGTTGCAAAATCGCATTTTTGAGCATTCATGGCTCATTTTCAAAATTGCGTGACTTTGTTTTAGCATTGCCAAATCAAAATTGAGTGCGCTCATCGCGTTCTTTAAGTCACTCTGAACGTTTTAGGAAAAAAATTAGATGAAAAAGTTGCAAAATCGCATTTTTGAACATTAATGGCTCATTTTCAAAATTGCGTGACTTTGTTTTAGCATTGCCAAATCAAAATTGAGTGCGCTCATCGCGTTCTTCAAGTCACTCTGAACGTTTTAAGAAAAAAATTAGATGAAAAAGTTGCAAAATCGCATTTTTGAGCATTAATGGCTCATTTTCAGAATTGCGTGACTTTGTTTTAGCATTACCAAATCAAAATTGAGTGCGCTCATCGCGTTCTTTAAGTCACTCTGAACGTTTTAAGAAAAAAATTAGATGAAACAGTTGCAAAATCGCATTTTGGAGCATTAATGGCTCATTTTCAAAATTGCGTGACTTTGTTTTAGCATTGCCAAATCAAAATTGAGTGCGCTCATCGTGTTCCTTAAGTCACATTGAACGTTTTAAGAAAAAATTTGACGAAAAGATTGTAAAATCGCATTTTTGAGCATTAAGGGCTCATTTTCAAAATTGCGTGACTTTGTTTTAGCATTGCCAAATCAAGATTGAGTGCGCTCATCGCGTTCTTTAAGTCACTCTGAACGTTTTAAGAAAAAAATTAGATGAAAAAGTTGCAAAATCGCATTTTTGAGCATTAATGGCTCATTTTCAAAATTGCGTGACTTTGTTTTAGCATTGCCAAATTAAAATTGTGTGCGCTTATCGTTTTTCTTCAGTTTACTTTGAACATTTTAAGAAAGAAAAAGAAGAAAAAATGTCAAAATTATTTCTTTGAGAGGTGAGGACTCAACTTTAAGAAGGAGAAACTTTTTTTATTCATTGCCAAATTAGAAATACGCGTGGTAGTCGTGTTCTACAAGCTATTTCGAACATATTAGGAAGAAAAAGATGGATGAATTCTAAATTGCGTTTTTGAAAGATAAGGAATAGTTTGAGAAAGCGAGAAACTTTTTCTTAGCATTGCCAAATTAAAATTGTATGTGTTTATCATGTTCCTTGAGTTATTTTGAACAGCTTTAGAAAGAAATAGAAACAAAATTGATTTTGCGTGTTAAGGGATCAATTTTAAGGACTTGTAACGTTAGTTAGGCATTGCCAAATTAAAATTGGTGGCTCTCATCGTGTTCCCTAAGTTACTGGAAACATTTTGAGAAAGAAAAGATTCCAAAATTACTATTTTGCTTTTTTTCAATGACGTGTAACTTTGTTTTAGCATTGCCAAATCAAAATTGAGGGCGCTCATCGTGTTCCTTAAGTTATTTTAAACATTCTTAGAAAGAAAAAGAAGAAAAAGTGTATGTAAGTGATAAGCACTCATTTTCAAAGATGAGTAACTTCTATTAAGCATTGCCAAATTAAGATTATGTGCGTTTATCGTCTACCTTAAGTCACTTTGAACATTTTAAAAAAGAAAAAGACGAAAACATTTTAAAATCATATATTTGGGCGTTAATGCCTCATTTTTAAAACTGCGTAACTTTGTTTTAGCATTGTCAAATCAAAATTAAGCGCGCTTATCGTGTTCTTTAAGTTACTTTGAACATTTTTAGAACAAAAATGTTCCCTAAATCGTTGGGAACATTTTGAGAAAGAAAATATTTTAAAATTACGTTTTTGAACGTTAAGTTATCATTTTCAAAGTTTTGTAACTTCCGTTTGGTGTTGCCAAATTAAAATTGCGTGTTCTTATCGTGTTTCTTAAATTATTAGGAACATTTTGAGAAAGAAAATATTTTAAAATTATGTTTTTTAACGTTATGGGGTCATTTTCAAAAACTTGTAATTTTCGTTTGGTTTTGCCAAATTAAAATTGAGTGCGCTCATCGTGTTCTTTAAGTTATTTAAAACATTTTTAGAAAGATAAAAAATTTATATCATGTTTTTGAGAATTTTCGAAAACTTGTAACTTTCGTTTCGTATTGCCAAAATTAAATTGCGCATGTTTATCGTGTTCCTTAAATTATTTTTAACATTTTAAGATAAAAAAAGAAAAAAAAATCGTCGTATGTTGTTTTAATTGTATCTTAATTCGCGTTTTGGCGGCACTTAACTTACAAATTATGCGTCAAAATGTCGCTTGCAGTTTGTAATAAACGAATTGTACCTTAACTAAATATAATCTGTAGCGAGACAACCTGTAATTTCTTTCGTGAAGGTCTAAAATTAAATCCGCGAATTTACAAAGTCGCTTATAAATAAAACCCCGCCTCGCTGTGTATTTATGTGAGTGAGTGCGTGAAACGTGGATAAATGCGAGACTTAACTCAGTTCCATCTCATTTAAAATGAACGCTAACCTCCGAACGTTACGTACCCCGACTTAGAAACAGAGAGAGCCTCATTTCCTCGGTTTTAAATAGGCTTAATCCAAGAATTTCTGTTAAAATCACGTTTTGAGAGCCTCCCCTTAACGAAATTACTTTATTTCCACTCTATTCTCGGATGTAAATATTTTGACGGCTTTATCTTTTATAAAAGAATTTGGATTGACTCCAAAACAAAAAATTTTTCGAAAATAACTCCACCCCCTCCCATTATCGTTCTTGTAAAAGCCGCCTTTCTTGATTTTTGTCCACGTGTAGTTGTTAAATGGAGGATGTAGCCCCCTTTTTTTAAAGATGTCTACACAAACAATCGTATATCAAGCGAAAAATTGGTCTCTCGGGTGCTAAATTTACACCTAAAACGACTTCCGGTCTCTTCTTCTCTTTAAAACCTCTTCATCTCGAGATTCTCGACTCTCAAGTGGGTTTAAATACTACAAGGGGCGCCTATTAGCGCTCTTTTCAACACCGAAAAGAGGTCGTAAATCAAGGAGGACTTACCGTTGGGTGTTGTGGTGGGTAATTTATAAAAATTCGATTTTTCTTGGTTGATGGTGGATTGGTGGTTCCCCTAAAAATGATAAAAATTGATTTAATTAAAAAATGCTTATTTTGATGTTGATGGAGTAAGTTAAAAAAATGTATTTTTGAAAAAATTGAAATAATTTTTTCAAATACATCTTAAAGAACGTTCTTTTATCTACAATTATTGATATCACTTATTAAAAAATTTTAATTATTAAGTGAGATATGATTTTTTAAAATTTAGTTGATCCAAAATTGTTTTAAAACGAAAAAAGTAAATTTACGATTTTTTATCTCAAGATGTAATAAAGATAGAACAATTTTCTCAAAATTATCTTAAAGGGGAGTCTTTTATTTACAAAATAAAATATTTTCAAAAAAAAAATTAAAAAAATTACGAGAGATATGATTTTTTTATTTTTTAATTAAATTAATAAACGTTCATTTTGAAGTTAAAATTGGAAAAGTTTAAAAATGTATTTCTCAAAATGTAATTGAGTCGGAATAATTTTTTTAAATACATCTTAAAGAGCGTTCTTTTATCTACAATTATTGATATCATTTATTAAAAAATTCTAATTATTAAGTCAGATATGATTTTTTAAACTTTAATCAATCCGAAATTGTTTTAAAACAAAGAAAGTAACTTTATAATTTTTTATCTCAAGATGTAATAAAGATAGAATAATTTTCTCAATTTCATCTTAAAGAGCGCTCTTTTATTTATAATATATATTATTTTGAATATTAAATTCCTAGAATTATGGGAGATATGATTTTTTTTTAATTTTTAGTTAAATTAATAATGAATAAATATCGTTATTTTTGTAAATTATTTTAAACTATACATAAATTTGTTCATCAGCACGTTATTCTCCAAGACAAAATAAACAACTTTTATTTGAAACATTTTTCTTTAAAACCCCAAATGGCGAATTTACCTGCTATATTTTAATAAAATAAAACACCCTGTATGTGTCTAATAAAGTATATAAGTTATCTTAGTTAAAATTGATTTTATAAAATAACTTTTTATATAAAAGTTGTTTAAAATAAAGTACTAAACAATTTTTATATAAAACATTTTTTTGCAAAGTTAAAATCTTCCGAGATATACAGGGTGATTCATTTAATTCGACAAAATCTTATAACCCAAAAATTATCAATTTCACCGAAAAAAGTTTCGAATAAAACTTTTATCATACAATAAGGAAAACATTTTTATCGTATTATCATTCCAATATAAAAGCGCCATCTATGTCTTTTAATACTCAAATAAGTTATTTTAAGTTAATTTGTATTCTTATCATCATTATATTATTTCATGAGATAAAGGAAACAACTTTTATTTGAAACATTTTTCTCTAAAACTCCAAATGGCGAAGTTACCTGCTATATTTTAATCAAATAAAACACCCGGTATGTGTCTAATAAAGTATATAAGTTATCTTGGTTAAAATTGATTTTATAAAATAACTTTTTATATAAAAGTTGTTTAAAATAAAGTACTAAACAATTTTTATATAAAACATTTTTTTGTAAAGTTAACATTTTCCGAGATATACAGGGTGATTCATTTAATTCGACAAAATCTTATAACCCAAAAATTATCGATTTTATCGAAAAAAGTTTCGAACAAAACTTTTATCATTCAATAAGGAAAACATTTTTATCGTATTGTCATTCCAATATAAAAGCGCCATCTATGTCTTTTAATACTCAAGTAAGTTATTTTAAGTTGATTTGTATTTTTATCATCATTATATTATTCCTCAAGATAAAGAAAACGACTTTTATTTGAAACATTTTTCTCTAAAACTCCAAATGGCGAAGTTACCTGCTATATTTTAATCAAATAAAACACCCTGTATGTGTCTAATAAAGTATATAAATTATCTTGGTTAAAATTGATTTTATAAAATAACTTTTTATATAAAAGTTGTTTAAAATAAAGTATTAAACAATTTTTATATAAAACATTTTTTTATAAAGTTAAAATTTTCCGAGATATACAGGGTGATTCGTTTAATTCGACAAAATCTTATAACCCAAAAATTATCAATTTTATCGAAAAAAGTTTCAAACAAAACTTTTATCATTCAATAAGGAAAACATTTTTATCGTACTATCATTTCAATATAAGAGCGCCATCTATGTCTTTTAATACTCAAGTAAGTTATTTTAAATTCATTTGTATTTTTATCATCATTATATTATTTCTTAAGATAAAGGAAACACCTTTTATTTGAACCATTTTTCTCTAAATCTCCAAATGGCGAAGTTACCTGCTATATTATAATCAAATAAAACACCCTGTATGTGCCTAATAAAGTATATAAATTATCTCGGTTAAAATTGATTTTATAAAAAAACTTTTTATATAGAAGTTGTTTAAAATAAAGTACTAAACAATTTTTATATAAAATATTTTTTGATAAAGTTAAAATTTTCCGAGATATACAGGGCGATTCATTTAATTCGAGACAATCTCATATCTCAAAAATTATCAATTTTATCGAAAAAAGTTTCGAATAGAACCTTCATCATACAATGAGGAAAAATTTTTTATATTATTATCTTCCCGTTAAAGAAGCGCCATCTATGTCTTTTAATACATAAGTAATTTATTTTAAAATAATTTATACTTTTTATTATGACTATATTATTCCCGAGGATAAAAGAAACAACTTTTATTTGAAACATTTTTCACTAAAACAACAAATGGCGAAGTTACCGGGTATATTTTAAACAAATAAAACACCCTGTATGTATCTAACAAAGTATATGAGTTATCTCGCTTAAAATTGATTTTATAAAAAAACTTTTTGTATAAAAATTGTTCAAAATAAAGCATTAAATAATTTTTATATAAAATATTTTTTTATAAAGTTAAAATTTTCGGAGATATACAGGGTGATTCATTTAAATCGAGATGACTTTATAACTCTTAAATTATCAATTTCATTAAAAAAAGTTTCAGATAATACTTCAATTAGACAAAGGGGGGAAATGTTTTGCAGAGTTTATATTCCGTTTGAGAAGCGCCATCTATGTCTTTTAGTAATTAAGTTAATTATTTTGAATTGATTCATATTTTTTGTCATCACCACCTTATTCCCCAATAGAACATAAACAACTTTTATTTAAAATATTTTTCTGTAAAACAACAAATGGCGAAGTTACCGGCTATATTTCAGACATATAAAACACCCTGTATGTGTATAATAAATTATAGCAAATATCTTGGTTAATATTGACTTTATAAAAAAACTTTTTATATAAAAGTTGTTCAAAATAAAGAATTAAATAATTTTTGTATAAAATATTTTTTTATAAAGTTAAAAATTACCAAGATATATCGGGTGATTCATTTAAATAGGAAATAATCTTATAGCTCATAGATTATCAAGTTATCTTACTTAAAATTAACTTTATAAAAAAACTTTCTATATAAAAGTTATCTAAAATTAAATATTAAATAATTTCTGTATAAAACAATTTTTTATAAAGTTAAAATTTACCGAGATATACCGGGTGATTCATTTAAATAGGAAATAATCTTATATTTCACAGATTATCAAGTTATCTTGGTTAAAATTGATTTGATAAAAAAACTTTTTTTATAGAAATTGTACAAAATAAAGAATTAAACAATTTTTATTTAAAAAAAAATTTTATTAAGTCAATATATTCCGAGATATACGGGGTGATTAATTTAAAACGTTTCAATCTCGTATCTCATAAATTATCGATTTATCTCGGACAAAATAGACTTTACAAAGAAACTTTTTATATAAAAATTGTACAAAATGCAGAATTAAATAATTTTTGTATTAAATTTTTTTTTTATTAAGTCAATATATTCCGAGAGATACACGATAATTCATTTAAATAATGTAAACAACGAAAAAGGAACTTTACGATTTTTTATCTCAAGATATAATAAAGATAGAACAATTTTCTCAAATTCATTTTAAAGAGGATTCTTCTATTTACAAAATAAAATATCTTCAAAAAATTACGCGAGATACTATTTTTATTTTTTAGTTAAATCAATAAACGCTAATTTTAAGTTAAAATTGGTAAAGTTTAAAAATGTATTTCTTAAAATGTAATTGAGTCGGAATAATTTTTTCAAATACATCTTAAAGAACGCTCTTTTATCTACAATTATTGATATCATCTATTAAAAAATTCTAATTATTAAGGCAGATATGATTTTTTAAACATTAATCAATCCGAAATTGTTTTAAAACAAAAAAAGTAACTTTACGATTTTTTATCTCAAGATGTAATAAAGATAGAATAATTTTCTCAATTTCATCTTAAAGAGCGCTCTTTTATTTATAATACACATTATTTTGATTATTAAATTTCAAAAATTACGGAGGATATGATTTTTTTTAAGTTTTAGGTGATTTAATAAAAAATAAATATCCTTATTTTTGTGATTTTTTTTAAACTATACATATTTATTTATCACTACGTTATTCCCAAGGATAAAAGAAACAATACTTATTTGAATCATTTTTCTATAAAACCCCAAATGGCGAAGTTACCGGCTATATTCTAAGTAAATAAAACACCCTGTATGTATATAATAAAGTGTATAAATTATCTCCGTTACAATCGATTTTTGAAAAAAAATTTGTATATAGAAGTTGTTCAGAATAAAATATTAAACAATTTTTATATAAAACCTTTTTTTATAAAGTTAAAATTTTCCGAGATATACAGGGTGATTCAATTAACTCGAAATAATCTTACATCTCAAAAATGATCAATTTAATCGAAAAAAGTTTCGAACAAAACTTTTATTATTCAATGAGGAAAAAATTTTTGTATTATTATCATCGCATTAAAGAAGCGACATCTATGCCTTTTAATATATAAGTAAGTCATTTTAAATTGATTTATATTCTTTATCATCAATATATTATTCCCCATGATAAAGGAAACAACATTTATTTGAAAGATTTTTCTATAAAACCACAAATGGCGAAGATATAGGCTATATTCGATGTAAATAAAACACCCTGTATGTACCTAATAAATTATATAAGTTATCTTCTTTAAAATTGATTTTATAAAAAAACTTTCTGTATAAAAGTTGTTCAAAATAAAGAATTAAATAATTTTTATATAAAAATATTTTTTATTAAGTCAATATATTCCGAGATATACGGGGTGATTCATTTAAAAGGTTTCAATCTTAGATCTCATAAACTATCGATTTATCTCGGATAAAATTTATTTTATAAAAAAACTTCTTACATATAAATTGTTTAGTTTTAAATTTTGTACAACTTTTATACAAAAAGTTTTTTTATAAAGTCAATATTAACCAAGATAACTTATGTCCTTCATTAGATACATACAGGGTGTTTTATTCGCTTAGAATATTGCCTTTATCTTCGCCATTTGGGATTTTATAGAAAAATGTTTCAAATAAAAGTTGTTTATTTTGTCTTGGGAAATAACGCAGTGATGAAAAATATTCACAAAAATAACGAAATTAATTTCTTATTAATACAACTAAAAATTTTAAAAATCATATCTCCCGTAATTTTTGCAACTTAATAATCAAAATAATGCACATTATAAATAAAAGGGCGCTCTTTAAGATAAACTTGAGGAAATTATTCTAGCTTTATTATATCTTGAGATAAAAAATCATAAAGTTACTTTTTCTGTTTTAAAACAATTTTGGATTGATTAAAGTTTAAGAAATCATATCTGACTTAATAATCGGTATTTTTTAATAAATGATATCAATAATTGTAGATAAAAGAACGCTCTTTAAGATGTATTTGAAAAAATTATTTTGACTTAATTACGTTTTGAGAAATACATTTTTAAACTTTGCCAATTTTTACTTCAAAATGAATGTTTATTAAAGTAACTAAAAAATTAAAAAAATCGTAATTTTTTAAATCTTTTCTTGAAAATATTTTATTTTGTAAATAAAAGAGTCCTCTTTGAGATGAAATTGAGAAAATTATTCTATCTTTATTATATCTTGAGAAAAAAAAATCGTAAATTTACTTTTATTGTTTTAAAATAATTTTGTATTGATTAAAGTTTAAAAAATCATAACTGACTTAATAATTAGAATTTTTTAATAAATGATATCAATAATTGTAGATAAAAGAACGCTCTTTAAGATGAATTTGAGGAAATTGTTTTATCTTTATCTGTTTTGTTGTTTAAATTGTTTAAATGAATAACAGTGTATATCTCGAAATATATTGACTTAATAAAAAAACTTTTTGTATAAAAATTGTCTAAAACAAAGAACTAAATAATTTTTGTATAAAACATTTTTTTATAAAATCAGAATTTAGGGAGATATACGGGGTGATTTATTTAAAACGTTTCAATCTTATATCTCATAGGTTATCGATTTATCTCGGATAAAATTGATTTTAGAAAAAATCTTTTTATACAAAAATTATACAAAATAAAGAACTAAACAATTTTTATATAAAAACATTTTTTATTAATCTGATATATTCCGAGATATACGGGGTGATTCATTTAAAACGTTTCAATCTTATTTCTCATAAATTATCGATTTATCTCGGATAAATTTGATTTTATAATAAAACTTTTTATACAAAAATTATACAAAATAAAGAACTAAACAATTTTTATATAAAAATATTTTTTATTAAGTCAATATATTCCAAGATATACGGGGTGATTCATTTAAAACGTTTCAATCTTATATCTCATAAATTATCGATTTATCTCGGATAAATTTGATTTTATAATAAAACTTTTTATACAAAAATTATACAAAATAAAGAACTAAACAATTTTTATATAAAAGTATTCTTTATTAAGTCAATATATTCCAAGATATACGGGGTGATTCATTTAAAACGTTTCAATCTTATATCTCATAAATTATCGATTTATCTCGGATAAATTTGATTTTATAAAAAATCTTTTTATACAAAAATTGTGCAAAACAAAGAATTAAACAATTTTTATATAAAAACATTTTTTATTAAGTCAATATATTCCGAGATATGCGGGGTGATTCATTTAAAACGTTTCAATCTTATATCTCATAAATTATCGATTTATCTCGGATAAAATTGATATTATAATGAAACTTTTTATACAAAAATTATACAAAACAAAGAATTAAACAATTTTTATATAAAAATATTTTTTATTTAGTCAATATATTCCGAGATATGCGGGGTGATTCATTTAAAACGTTTCAATCTTATATCTCATAAATTGTCGATTTATCTCGGATAAAATTGATTTCATAAAAAAACTTTTTATACAAAAATTATACAAAATAAAGAACTAAACAATTTTTATATAAAAACATTTTTTATTAAACCAATATGTTCCGAGATATACGGGGTGATTCATTTAAAACGTTTCAATCTTATATCTCAAAAATTATCGATTTATCTCAGATAAAATTGATTTTATAAAAAAACTTTTTATACAAAAATTATACAAAATAAAGAACTAAACAATTTTTATATAAAAATATTTTTTATTAAGTCAATATATTCCGAGATATACAGGGTGATTCATTTAAAACGTTTCAATCTTATATCTCATAAATTATCGATTTATCTCGGATAAAATTGATTTTATAAAAAAACTTTTTATACAAAAATTATACAAAATAAAGAACTAAACAATTTTTATATATAAACATTTTTTATTAATTCAATATATTCCGAGATATGCGGGGTGATTCATTTAAAAAGTTTCAATCTTATATCTCATAAATTATCGATTTATCTCGGATAAAATTGATATTATAAAGAAACTTTTTATACAAAAATTATACAAAACAAAGAATTAAACAATTTTTATATAAAAACATTTTTTATTAAGTCAATATATTCCGAGATATACGGGGTGATTCATTTAAAACGTTTCAATCTTATATCTCAAAGTTTATCGATTTATCTCGGATAAAATTGATTTCATAAAAAAATTTTTTATATAAAAATTATACAAAACAAAAAACTAAATAATTTTTGTATATAAACATTTTTTATTAAGTCAATATATTCCGAGATATACGGGGTGATTCATTTAAAACGTTTCAATCTTATATTTCAAAGTTTATCGATTTATCTCGGATAAAATTGATTTCATAAAAAAATTTTTTATACAAAAATTATACAAAACAAAGAACTAAATAATTTTTGTATATAAACATTTTTTATTAAGTCAATATATTCCGAGATATACGGGGTGATTCATTTAAAACGTTTCAATCTTATATCTCAAAAATTATCGATTTATCTCGGATAAATTTGATTCTATAATAAAACTTTTTATACAAAAATTATACAAAACAAAGAACTAAACAATTTTTATATAAAAACATTTTTTATTAAGTCAATATATTCCGAGATATACGGGGTGATTCATTTAAAACGTTTCAGTCTTATATCTCATAAATTGTCGATTTTTCTCGGATAAATTTGATTCTATAATAAAACTTTTTATACAAAAATTATACAAAACAAAGAACTAAACAATTTTTATATAAAAACATTTTTTATTAAGTCAATATATTCCGAGATATACGGGGTGATTCATTTAAAACGTTTCAGTCTTATATCTCATAAATTGTCGATTTTTCTCGGATAAAATTGATTTTATAGAAAAACTTTTTATACAAAAATTACGCACAATAAAGAACTAAACAATTTTTATTTAAAAACATTTTTTATTAAACCAATATATTCCGAGATATACGGGGTGATTCATTTAAAACGTTTCAATCTTATAACTCATAAATTATCGATTTATCTCGGATAAAATTGATTTTATAAAAAAACTTTTTATACAAAAATTGTACAAAATAAAAAACTAAACAATTTTTGTATAAAAACTTTTTTTATTAAGCCAATATATTCCGAGATATACAGGGTGATTTATTTAAATCGAGATAACATCAATTTATGACTTAATTATCGATTTAATCGAAATAAGTTTCAAATAAAATATCCATAATTTAAAGGGGGGGATCTTTATATGTTATTATCATTGCGATTTTAAAGCGCCATCTATCTTTTATTATCAATTTCATCCCTATCTGATTCGGTTTTAGATTAAAAGATATCGAATGTAGCTCCTCGGGCTCAAACGACCCCTAATAATTCTTTAAAAGTATTAAAAAATGTTTTAATTCAACAAAGACGCGACAAATATTTCCAAAGAATCCTCCGGGATTCTATTTCCATCCTCGAAGTAGCCAGACACAATAAAACGTCTCTGCTCGTAAATTTGGCATGGATTAATATTATTATGAAAGAGAAGTTGGTCCGTTGTACCGATTAATAAGAAGACTCGACTCGACTCGACTCGACCAACACATACACAGAGACAAACTCACACGTACACACCAATCTTAACACAGACAGAGAATAAAGTGTTTAGAAAACCTGGATCTCATCCAAGTTGTTGTCCGAAACTTATGTAGAGTATGTTTCGTCTTTAAAACGTTCTTACTTCAATCATCAACTCGCACGATCAAGAAAGAGACGATCCATTCGAGTGATTTACGTTGTTTTAAAAGGAACTAATTGGAGGGTATTAACGATGTGTTAAGATTAAAAGGAATGGGATCCCCCGCTAATCTGGATCGACTTACAAAACGCAGATGATGAGCAGATGTTGATTAAGACTCACCAAGTAATCCGAATTATTCGGGTTTGATTCAACATTAACTTTGGTTCCTTGCAAAACCTCCTCTAAATACTCAATATACTCGATGGCACTCCTCAAAATTTCGACTTTCGGTAATCTTTGGCCCGGGTTATTACAAGTTCTCCGTTTTAAAAGCTCGAAAGCTTCGTTAACTTTCCTTAATCGTCGCCTTTCGCGTAAAGTGGCCGCTTTTCTTCGATCGATCGAAACGGTTTTTCTCTTACAAGCTTTGCAAGCCCAAGTTAAGCACTTTCGCTCGACGCAATTCGTCCCGGCCAATTGAGGCTCCAAAATGTGATCTTTCTCCTCGTCTCCACTCTCCAAAGAACTTTCGGCACTCCCGTATCCCGTGTCGATCTTTAACAGCTTCGATTTCACCACGAGATCCCGATTAATTTGAAAATTGGTCTGGTGGTGATGGTGATAACTAAAATTTAACGACTTTTTTACGTTCATTTTGAGAGTAAATTTCGGACTGTTACTGAAACCCCGCTGAAAGATGAAACGAGTCCCCTGAAAGACGTTTTTATTATAGTGGGGATGTTTTCGGTGGGTTTAAGAAGGCCTAAAATCGCTTTTAGCGTTCCAAAAAGCACCACGCCCCGAGATTTCTTCCTCCAATTGAGGGGACTCGGGAATAGGGCCCGCCTCGAAACTATTTTAAAATCAAACCGATCCCGGTGAAAATTTTGATTCGAAATTATTTTTATAGAAGCGAAAATCGCTCGTTTCGGTTGGGGGTTAAAGTTTTAAAGCGACCTTTTAACCCACTTCGAAGCAACTCGCCCTTAAAGCGGGCTCAAAAGGGGAAAATGAGGTCTTTTAAACCGTATGCAAACTTGTTTTGTTTGTTGCGATCGAATAGGACGTAAAAAGAATAAGTTAAAAAAATTAAAACGATTTTTTCGAAATTTTGATTTTAAATTCGTAATTTAGGCGAAAAATCCTTTAAAATGAGCCCAAACTCGATGGGGTTATCTCCAAAAACAACCGAGATATGAACGATTTAAAATCATTTTGACAGGCGATTTTCGATTGTTTTAATTCATTTTTGCTTAATAACTTTTTTATTTATTAAGATAACCCAATCGAGTTTGGACTCATTTTTAACGATTTTTAATCCCCTACAACGCGAAATTAGCGGCGAATCAAAATAACAATTTTTACGATCACTTCCGGTTTATTAATTCAATTTCTTTTTAAGAAAAAAAATTTTTTTTATTATTTCTTTAATACTAAGATGAAAATGATCTAAAAATTTCTTAATAAAAATATAATTGGGACAATTAATACAATTAAATCTAATCAAATTTAAAATTTATTAAAATATTAATAAAAAATCGTAATCTGTGTGAGAAATGCTTTAAAATGAGTCCAAACTCGATGGGGTTATCTCTAAAAACAACTGAGATATGAACGATTTAAAATCATTTTGACAGGCGATTTTCGATTGTTTTAATTCATTTTTGCTTAATAACTTTTTTGTTTATTAAGATAAACCAATCGAGTTTGGACTCATTTTTAACGATTTTTAATCCCCCACAACGCGAAGTTAGCGGCAAATCAAAATAAAAATTTTTACGATCACTTCCGGTTTATTAATTCAATTTTTTTTTAAGAAAAAAAAATTTTTTTATTATTTCTTTAATACTAAGATGAAAATGATCTAAAAATTTCTTAATAAAAATATAATTGGGACAATTAATATAATTAATTCTAATCAAATTTAAAATTTATTAAAATATTAATAAAAAATCGCAATCTGTGTGAAAAATGCTTTAAAATGAGTCCAAACTCGATGGGGTTATCTTTAAAAACAACCGAGATATGATTCATTTAAAATTATTTTGACAGGCGATTTTCAATTGTTTTAATTCATTTTTGCTTAATAACATTTTTATTTATTAAGATAACCCAATCGAGTTTGGACTCATTTTAAACGATTTTTAATCCCCTACAACGCGAAATTAGCGGCGAATCAAAATAACAATTTTTACGATCACTTCCGGTTTATAAATTCAAAATTTTTTTAAGAAAAAAATTTTTTTTATTATTTCTTTAATACTAAGATGAAAATGATCTAAAAATTTCTTAATAAAAATATAATTGGGACAATTAATATAATTAATTCTAATCAAATTTAAAATTTATTAAAATATTAATAAAAAATCGTAATCTGTGTGAAAAATGCTTTAAAATGAGTCTAAACTCGATGGGGTTATCTCTAAAAACAACCAAGATATGAATAATTTAAAATTATTTTGACAGGCGATTTTCAATTGTTTTAATTTATTTTTGCGTAATAACTTTTTTGTTTATTAAGATAACCTCATCGAGTTTGGACTCATTTTAAACGATTTTTAATTCCCTACAACGCAAAAATAGCGTCAACCCGAAATAATCATATTTACGACCACTTCCGGTTTATAAATTTAAATTTGTTTAAGAAAAAAAATTTTGCGTTATTAATTCTTTAATAATGGGGGATAATTCAAAGAAAATCAGCGAAAATATTGCGATAAATTTTTTTTTTTGATAAAGTTATATAGAATATTCTAAATAATTTTATCATTTCTTAAAATATCTTTTAAAAATCGTAATCTATGCGAAAAAAACTTTAAAATGAGCCCAAACTCGATGGGGTTATCTTCAAAAACAACCGAGATATGATTGATTTAAAATTATTTTGACAGACGATTCTCATTTGTTTTAATTCATTTTTCCTTTATAACTTTCTTATTTATTGAGATAATCCCATCGAGTTTGGAGTCATTTTGAAGAATTTTTAATTCCCTACAATCCGAAGATAGCGCCAACCCAAAATAACCATATTTACAACATCATCCGGTTTATAAACTGAAAATTTTTAAAGAAAAAAAATTGTTTTATTAATTCTTTAATAATAGGGGATAATACAAAGAAAATTATCTAAAACTTTGCAAATGGAAATATTTTTGAAACTCTTATTTAGAAAATTAATCAAATTAAAACTAAAATTTATTAAAATATTATTAAAAATTATTAATCTAGATCAAAAAAGCTTTAAAATGAGCCCAAATTCCGTGGGATTATCCTCAAAAACAACTGAGATATGATTGTTTTAAAAATATTTTGACACACGATTCTCATCTGTTTTAATTCATTTTTCCTTTATAACTTTCTTATTTATTGAGATAACCCCATCGAGTTTGCAGTCATTTTAAAGGATTTTTAATTCCCTACAACTTGAACATACCACCGAATCAAATTAACCATTTTTACAATCACTTCCGGTTTATTAATTCTAATTTTTTTTAAGAAAAAAATTTTTTTGTGAATTCATGAAAGATAGGGAATAATACGATGAAAATGATTCAAAAATTTCTTAATAAAATTATTTTTCTTTTATTTTATTTTTTGTTATATAGAATCAAATTTACAATTTATTAAAATATTAATAAAAACTCGTAATCTAGATTAAAAATGCTTTAAAATGAGTCCAAACTCGATCGGATTATCTTAAAAAACAACCGAGATATTTTAATTTAAAAAATATTTTGACAAGTGATCGTCGATTGTTTAAAATTCATTTTTATTGCATAACTTTTTTGTTTTTTAAAATAAAATGATCGTGTTTGGAGTCGTTTTGAAGGATTTTTAATTCCCTACAATTTGGTTACCATGGCAACCCGAAATAATTAATTTTTCCGATCACCTTTATTTTTTAATCGAAAATTTTGGCTTGAAATTTATTATTATTTATAAATTTAATTATTTTTTAAAATTTTGTTAATTATAAAAACAAATTTTTTTTTACAAAATTATTTAGGAAGAAATCGAAACAAAAAAGATTATTTTTTTAACAATTTCATTAAAAAATGTTAATCTAGATTGAAAATGCTTTAAAATGACTCCAAACTCGATTGGGTTATTTTAAAAAACAACCGAGATATCTCAATTTAAAGAAATACTTTGACAGCCGATTTTCGTTTATTTTTAATTCGTTTTTGCTTCATAACTATTTTGTTTTTTAAGATAAATTGGTCGTGTTTGGAGTCGTTTTAAAGGATTTTTGATTTCCCACAACCCGGTTACCATGGTAACAGCAAATAATTAATCCCTCCAATCATTTCCTGTTTTAAATCGAGAAATTTTGAAATAAAATTTTTGATTTCTTTAATTTTGTTAATAATCATGATATATCAAGATATACAAGATATTAGATCAAGAAATAATTAATAATTTTGTGAATTAAATCGTTTTGAAAGAAATTATTACGATTTTATCACGAAATTATTAAAAATTGTTAATCTACGAAGAAAATGCTTTAAAATGAGTCCAAACTCGATGAGATTATCTTCAAAAACAAGCAAGATATCTTAATTTAAAAAATTTGTTGACAGCCGATATTCAGTTGTTCTTAAATCATTTTTATTGTATAACTTTTTTGTTTTTTGAGATAACTCCGTCATGTTTGGACTTATTTTAAAGGATTTTTAATTTCCCATAACCAAAAAATAACACTAACCCAAAAAAGTAATCCATTTAGAGTCCGCTTCCGGTTCCCCAATCGAGAATTTTTTTTAGAAAAATATTTTTGCTTTATTAATTCATTAATAATCGAAGATAACACAAGGAAAAAATTCTTAAATAAAATTATTTTTTAAAACGTTGTATAAAAAAATAATCGAATCAAAATAATTTTTTTTTGAATTATGTTTAAAGATTCGTAAAGTAAATAAAAAATGCTTTAAATTGAGTCCAAACTCGATGGAGTTATCTTCAAAAATAACCGAGATATCTTAATTTAAATAATATTTTGACAGTTGGTTCTCAATTGTTTTAATTCATTTTTGCTTTATAACTTTCTTATTTATTGAGATAACCCTTTTAAATTTGAACTCATTTTAAAGCATTTTTAATTCCCTACAATCCAAAAACAACACCAACCCAAAATAACCAAATTTTGCGTTCACTTCCGGTTTCTAAATCGAAACATTTTTGGAAAAATATTTATTTTATTATTAATAACACAAAATTCGATCCAAATCAACACAAATCGATATAAATCGATACCAAAAAAATTTTCTTTTCCAAAATGGCGGATAATTTTTAGGTTAACTTTTTATTTTTTGGGGAAATCTTGATTTTGAACAAATTTTTTGATGTTTTATTTCTCAAATAACATTGATTTAATAATGCATCGATTAAAAATATTAATTTCACTTTCATTATTGAGGTTATGTTCGTTTGGAATAACTTTTATTTTAAATTTTGAGTAAAAATTCATCATCTACATCGAAAAACCTTTAAAATAACACCAAACTCGATATGGTTATCTTTAAAAACCACCGAGATACGATTGATTTAAAAATATTTTGACAGGCGATTCTCAATTGTTTTAATCCATTTTTCTTTTATAACTTTCTTATTTTTTAAGATAACCCCATCGAGTTTGAACTCATTTTAAAGTATTTTTAATTTGCTAGAATCCAAAAATAGTACCAACCCTAATTAAACAACTTTTTGCGTTCACTTCCGGTTTTTAAATCAAAACATTTTTATAAAAATCTTTTAAAATAACACTAAACTCAATTTGGTTACCTCAAAATTGAATAAAAAAAATTTTTCAAAATGGCGGAGCGAGTTTTACCTAAAACTTTCTTATTTTTAATCGAATTTGGTTTCATTTTAAACGATTTTTCGTTTCTTAAATGTAGGTATCAATAAAAATGTATTCATTAAAATTTTGTTCAATTTTATGATTTAGGTTATGTTTGTTTTGGGTGAATTTTTTTATATTTTGAGCTAAAATTCGTAATCTACATCAAAAATCCTTTAAAATGACACCAAACTCGATGGGGTTATCTTAAAAAACAACCAAGATATGATTGTTTTAAAAATATTTTGACAGTCAATTTTCAATTGTTTTAATTCATTTTTTCTTTATAACTTTCTTATTTATTAAGAAAATTATATCGAGTTTGGACTCATTTTAAAGGATTTTTAATTTCCTACAACACAAAAATAATATCAACCCAAAATAATAAATTTTTGAGTCCACTTCCGGTTTATAAAACCAAAAATGTTTAAGAAAAATATTTTTGTTTTATTTATTTTTTAATTAAGAAGGATAATACAAAGAAAATATCCTAAAAATTTGCGAATTAAGTTATTTTTCAAAAAATTAATCGAATTAAAATTTAAATTTATTAAAATATCTTTGAAAATTCGTAATTTAGATTAAAAATGCTTCAAAATGACCCCAAACTCGATGGGGTTATCTTCAAAAACGTCCAAGATAAGATTGTTTTAAAAATTTTTTGACAGTCGATTTTCAGTTGTTTTTAAATCATTTTTAGTTAATAACTTTGTCATTTTCAAAGATAACCCCATCGAGTTTGGACTCATTTTAAAGAATTTTTAATTTCCTACAAATCCAAATTAATACCAACCCAAAATAATCACTTTTTGAGTCCATTTCCGGTTTATAAATCCAAAAAGCTTTAAGAAAATATTTTTATTTTATTGATTTTTTAATAACGAAAGATAAAACAGAATATATTCTAGAAATTTGCGAATTAAGTTATATTTCAAAAAATTATTAAAAAATTAAACGAATTAAAACTTAAATTTATTAAAATATCTTTAAATATTCATAATTTAGATTAAAAATACTTCAAAATGAGCCCAAACACGATTGGGTTATCTTCAAAAACGTCCAAGATATGAATGTTTTAAAAAATATTTTGACAGCCGATATTCAATTGTTTTTAAATCATTTTTAATTAATAACATTGTCATTTTTAAAGATAACCACGTCGAGTTTGGACTCATTTTAAAGCATTTTTCATCCCCGAAACGAAGAAATCATCAAAAACATTTTTTTTTCAAAATGGCGGATTAATTTTTAGGTTATCTTTTCAATCTTGAAAGATAACCCCATCGAGTTTCGACTTATTTTAAAGGATTTTTAATTTTCTACAAAATAATAAATAGATAAAATAAAATAAACAAAATAACAAACTTTTTGTAACCACTTCCGGTTTATTGATCGCGAAATTTTTGAGAGAACATTTTTGTTTAATTTTTTTGATAATGGGAGATAATGCAAACAAAATAACGTAATAATTAGCGAATAAAATCATTTTTGAAATAGTTATATAAAAAATTAAAACCCAAATTTATTCAAATTTTGGATAAAAATTCGTAATCTAGATTAAAAATGCTTCAAAATGAGTCCAAACTCGATTGGGTTATCTTCAAAAACGTCCAAGATATGAACGTTTTAAAAGTATTTTGACAGCCGATATTCAGTTGTTTTTAAATCATTTTTAATTAATAACTTTTTCATTTTTAAAGATAACCACGTCGAGTTTGGACTCATTTTAAAGCATTTTTCATCCCCGAAACGAAGAAATCATCAAAAAGATTTTTTTTCAAAATGGCGGATTAATTTTTAGTTTAACTCTTCAATCTTAAAAGATAACCCCATCGAGTTTGGACTTATTTTAAAGGATTTTTAATTTTCTACAAAATAACAAAATAATAAATAAATAAAAAAAAATTAAAATAACAACTTTTTATGGCCACTTCCGGTTTATTAATCGCGAAATTTTTGAGAAAACAGTTTTTGTTTAATTTTTTAATGATCGGAGATAATGCAAACAAAAAATGTAATAATTTGCGAATAAAATCATTTTTGAAATAGTTATATAAAAAATTAAAACCCAAATTTATTCAAATTTTGGATAAAAATTCATAATCTAGATTAAAAATGCTTCAAAATGAGTCCAAACACGATCGGGTTATCTTCAAAAACGTCCAAGATATGAATGTTTTAAAAATATTTTGACAGCCGATATTCAATTGTTTTTAAATCATTTTTAATTAATAACTTTTTCATTTTTAAAGATAACCACGTCGAGTTTGGACTCATTTTAAAGCATTTTTCATCCCCGAAACGAAGAAATCATCAAAACCATTTTTTTTCAAAATGGCGGATTAATTTTTAGGTTATCTCTTCAATCTTAAAAGATAACCCCATCGAGTTTGGGCTCATTTTAAAGGATTTTTAATCTAGATTATAAATTTTAATCAAAATTTCAAAAAAATCATTTTTAACTTTAAATTGTTAAAAAAACCGATTAATTATTAACATTTTATCGCCAAAAAGGATCTTTACGTTTTGAAATAGCCGCCCCTTATCTGGAAAGTCCGAAGGTGGCGGAGAATTCGATCGGGGCGGAATTGGGCGACGTCGAAACGAGTTTATACGACGTCGCGACGCCGCCACCGCCTCCGTCGGGTCCAGCGGATGCTGCCGCTCCCGCTGCCCTTGTTCAAAGCGGCGTTATGTCGGGTTATCCCTCAACAAAATCACGCCCCTCAAATTTAAAACGATCACCCCCATCGTAACCGACGATGAAGCCGGACAATTTAAAACGTTTTAACAAAATCACGTAACGATAACGTTATCAAATCGAAATTTATTAAATTAAAAATGTTAATAATAAAAAATTAAAGAAATTTGTTGGAATATGTCGTTGGATTCACTTCATTCCCACGATTTTTATGGGTAAGAAGACTTAATTTTTTGAAAATTATTAAAAAGTGATTGTGTAGGGGTGGAGTAAGCCATCAACTATCCGCAACGCGTCTTCTTTCGTCTCCTGAAGGTTCGAGACATCCCCTGGATGGTTACGAAAGGAGTTGGACGTGGGGGCACGATTCCTGCTCGAGTTTGCACAGGGATAATTACGTTGAAGTGAGAGCTCCGAGATCCCCCTTTTTTACGTGGGGGTGCTTCAGCGGGTGTAGATCAAAAATTCATCAAGCTTTGGCCAAAAGAAAGGTGATTGACTCAAATTCAACTCAAATTCGAACTCAAGAATTAATTTTTTTTTAATTTTAATGCAGGTTGAGCAAGGGGTGAAACTTTACAATCAACACAAACAACAACAGGCAGTTCGAAAATGGAAATCGGCGTTGAAATCTTTGAAAAAACGCGAGGATAAGTTCGAATTGTTGGGATATTTGTACCAGGCCTATATGGATTGGGGGAAATACCGGGACGCTTTGGAATTCGCACATCGGCAACTTTACATATCCGAGGAATTAGATAATGCCACGATGCGATCTGAGTCCCATTTGAACCTGGCTAGGTGCCATCAACGTTTGGGGGCCCTCGAAAGGGCCCTAGCTTATGCAAGACACTCACTTTACAACGATTGCGAACAATGCACCACCGCAGGCCACGTTCATTTAACCGTTGGGTCAGTTTATTTAGAATTGGCCGGATTTAACAAGGCTTTGGATAGTTTTCAACACGCTCATAGGATTGCTCAAGCCGCTCATGATTCATCACTCGAATTACAGGTTAAAAAACTCAACTCTTAAGTATATAGATTAATTTTTGTTTATTTTAGGTTTATGTAGGATTATCAGAACTCTTCAGTCGACTCCAAGATGCTGATAACAGCGCGAGATATGCATCAAAAGCGTACGATTTATCGAGATCGTTGCAATTGGGCGATTTGAATTCGAGACATCATCGCGCTGCTCTACTACAGATGGCGTCGTCGTTGCGGAAGCAAGGGGAATTGGGGGATGCCCACGATTATTGCTCGGAGGCGACTAGATTGGCTTTAATGTCCGGGGATCAAGCGACTTATGCGAGGAGTATCAGGATAATGGGGGATATTTATCGGAAGAAGAACGATATTAATGTGAGTTGATTGAAAAGAAAAAATTTTGGGAGTGAGATGAGATGTAAGGATGGGGTTTGAGTCGAATTAAAGGGAATTTAATTGAGATTGAGTGAGCCAAAAATGGTTTTTTACTCCCCATAAATAAGGGAGTTATGATTTTTTAAATACAAGTACTTGGTTATTAAAAAAATCTAAAAAATTAAATTAAAAAATCGTGTCTTAAGAACGAATTGAGATGGAGGGATGAAATATGGCTCATTTTGAAGGGAATTTAATTAAGATTAGGTGTGCCATAAATGGATTTTTGTTTCCCATAAATAAGGGAGTTATGATTTTTTAAATACAAGTACTTAATTATTAGAAAAATTGAAGAAATTAAATTAAAAAATCGTGTGTTAAGAACGAATTGAGATGGAGTGATGAGATATGGCTCATTTTGAAGGGAATTTAATTAAGATTAGGTGTGCCATAAATGGATTTTTGTTTCCCATAAATAAGGGAGTTATGATTTTTTAAATACAAGTACTTAATTATTAGAAAAATTGAAGAAATTAAATTAAAAAATCGTGTGTTAAGAACGAATTGAGATGGAGTGATGAGATATGGCTCATTTTGAAGGGAATTTAATTAAGATTAGGTGTGCCATAAATGGATTTTTGTTTCCCATAAATAAGGGAGTTATGATTTTTTAAATACAAGTACTTAATTATTAGAAAAATTGAAAAAATTAAATTAAAAAATCGCGTCTTAAGAACGAATTGAGATGGAGAGATGAGATATGGCTCATTTTGAAGGGAATTTAATTAAGATTAGGTGTGCCATAAATGGATTTTTGTTTCCCATAAATAAGGGAGTTATGATTTTTTAAATACAAGTACTTAATTATTAGAAAAATTGAAAAAATTAAATTAAAAAATCGTGTCTTAAGAACGAATTGAGATGGAGTGATGAGATATGGCTCATTTTGAAGGGAATTTAATTAAGATTAGGTGTGCCATAAATGGATTTTTGTTCCCCATAAATAAGGGAGTTATGATTTTTTAAATACAAGTACTTAATTATTAGAAAAATTGAAAAAATTTAATTAAAAAATCGTGTCTTAAGAACGAATTGAGATGGAGAGATGAGATATGGCTCATTTTGAAGGGAATTTAATTAAGATTAGGTGTGCCATAAATGGAATTTTGTTTCCCATAAATAAGGGAGTTATGATTTTTTAAATACAAGTACTTAATTATTAGAAAAATTGAAAAAATTAAATTAAAAAATCGTGTCTTAAGAAGGAATTGAGATGGAGAGATGAGATATGGCTCATTTTGAAGGGAATTTAATTAAGATTAGGTGTGCCATAAATGGATTTTTGTTTCCCATAAATAAGGGAGTTATGATTTTTTAAATACAAGTACTTAATTATTAGAAAAATTGAAAAAATTAAATTAAAAAATCGTGTCTTAAGAACGAATTGAGATGGAGAGATGAGATATGGCTCATTTTGAAGGGAATTTAATTAAGATTAGGTGTGCCATAAATGGAATTTTGTTTCCCATAAATAAGGGAGTTATGATTTTTTAAATACAAGTACTTAATTATTAGAAAAATTGAAAAAATTAAATTAAAAAATCGTGTCTTAAGAAGGAATTGAGATGGAGAGATGAGATATGGCTCATTTTGAAGGGAATTTAATTAAGATTAGGTGTGCCATAAATGGATTTTTGTTTCCCATAAATAAGGGAGTTATGATTTTTTAAATACAAGTACTTAATTATTAGAAAAATTGAAAAAATTAAATTAAAAAATCGTGTCTTAAGAAGGAATTGAGATGGAGAGATGAGATATGGCTCATTTTGAAGGGAATTTAATTAAGATTAGGTGTGCCATAAATGGATTTTTGTTTCCCATAAATAAGGGAGTTATGATTTTTTAAATACAAGTACTTAATTATTAGAAAAATTGAAAAAATTAAATTAAAAAATCGTGTCTTAAGAACGAATTGAGATGGAGTGATGAGATATGGCTCATTTTGAAGGGAATTTAATTAAGATTAGGTGTGCCATAAATGGAAATACAAGTACTTAATTATTAGAAAAATTGAAGAAATTAAATTAAAAAATCGTGTGTTAAGAACGAATTGAGATGGAGTGATGAGATATGGCTCATTTTGAAGGGAATTTAATTAAGATTAGGTGTGCCATAAATGGATTTTTGTTTCCCATAAATAAGGGAGTTATGATTTTTTAAATACAAGTACTTAATTATTAGAAAAATTGAAAAAATTAAATTAAAAAATCGCGTCTTAAGAACGAATTGAGATGGAGAGATGAGATATGGCTCATTTTGAAGGGAATTTAATTAAGATTAGGTGTGCCATAAATGGATTTTTGTTTCCCATAAATAAGGGAGTTATGATTTTTTAAATACAAGTACTTAATTATTAGAAAAATTGAAAAAATTAAATTAAAAAATCGCGTCTTAAGAACGAATTGAGATGGAGAGATGAGATATGGCTCATTTTGAAGGGAATTTAATTAAGATTAGGTGTGCCATAAATGGATTTTTGTTTCCCATAAATAAGGGAGTTATGATTTTTTAAATACAAGTACTTAATTATTAGAAAAATTGAAAAAATTAAATTAAAAAATCGTGTCTTAAGAACGAATTGAGATGGAGTGATGAGATATGGCTCATTTTGAAGGGAATTTAATTAAGATTAGGTGTGCCATAAATGGATTTTTGTTCCCCATAAATAAGGGAGTTATGATTTTTTAAATACAAGTACTTAATTATTAGAAAAATTGAAAAAATTTAATTAAAAAATCGTGTCTTAAGAACGAATTGAAATGGAGAGATGAGATATGGCTCATTTTGAAGGGAATTTAATTAAGATTAGGTGTGCCATAAATGGAATTTTGTTTCCCATAAATAAGGGAGTTATGATTTTTTAAATACAAGTACTTAATTATTAGAAAAATTGAAAAAATTAAATTAAAAAATCGTGTCTTAAGAAGGAATTGAGATGGAGAGATGAGATATGGCTCATTTTGAAGGGAATTTAATTAAGATTAGGTGTGCCATAAATGGATTTTTGTTTCCCATAAATAAGGGAGTTATGATTTTTTAAATACAAGTACTTAATTATTAGAAAAATTGAAAAAATTAAATTAAAAAATCGTGTCTTAAGAACGAATTGAGATGGAGAGATGAGATATGGCTCATTTTGAAGGGAATTTAATTAAGATTAGGTGTGCCATAAATGGATTTTTGTTTCCCATAAATAAGGGAGTTATGATTTTTTAAATACAAGTACTTAATTATTAGAAAAATTGAAAAAATTAAATTAAAAAATCGTGTCTTAAGAACGAATTGAGATGGAGAGATGAGATATGGCTCATTTTGAAGGGAATTTAATTAAGATTAGGTGTGCCATAAATGGATTTTTGTTTCCCATAAATAAGGGAGTTATGATTTTTTAAATACAAGTACTTAATTATTAGAAAAATTGAAGAAATTAAATTAAAAAATCGTGTCTTAAGAACGAATTGAGATGGAGAGATGAGATATGGCTCATTTTGAAGGCAATTTAATTAAGATTAGGTGTGCCATAAATGGATTTTTGTTTCCCATAAATAAGGGAGTTATGATTTTTTAAATACAAGTACTTAATTATTAGAAAAATTGAAAAAATTAAATTAAAAAATCGTGTCTTAAGAACGAATTGAGATGGAGAGATGAGATATGGCTCATTTTGAAGGGAATTTAATTAAGATTAGGTGTGCCATAAATGGATTTTTGTTTCCCATAAACAAGGGAGTTATGATTTTTTAAATACAAGTACTTAATTATTAGAAAAATTGAAAAAATTAAATTAAAAAATCGTGTCTTAAGAACGAATTGAGATGGAGAGATGAGATATGGCTCATTTTGAAGGGAATTTAATTAAGATTAGGTGTGCCATAAATGGATTTTTGTTTCCCATAAATAAGGGAGTTATGATTTTTTAGATACAAGTACTTAATTAATAGAAAAATTGAAAAAATTAAATTAAAAAATCGTGTCTTAAGAACGAATTGAGATGGAGTGATGAGATATGGCTCATTTTGATGGGAATTTAATTAAGATTAGGTGTGCTATAAATGGATTTTTGTTTCCCATAAATAAGGGAGTTATGATTTTTTAAATACAAGTACTTAATTATTAAAAAAATTGAAAAAATTAAATTAAAAAATCGTGTCTTAAGAACGAATTGAGATGGAGGGATGGGATATGGCTCATTTTGAAGGGGATTTAATTAAGATTAGGTGTGCCATAAATGGATTTTTGTTTCCCATAAATAAGGGAGTTATGATTTTTTAAATACAAGTACTTAATTATTAGAAAAATTGAAAAAATTAAATTAAAAAATCGTGTCTTAAGAAAGAATTGAGATGGAGTGATGAGATATGGCTCATTTTGAAGGGAATTTAATTAAGATTAGGTGTGCCATAAATGGATTTTTGTTTCCCATAAATAAGGGAGTTATGATTTTTTAAATACAAGTACTTAATTATTAGAAAAATTGAAAAAATTAAATTAAAAAATCGTGTCTTAAGAACGAATTGAGATGGAGGGATGAGATATGGCTCATTTTGAAGGGAATTTAATTAAGATTAGGTGTGCCATAAATGGATTTTTGTTTCCCATAAATAAGGGAGTTATGATTTTTTAAATACAAGTACTTAATTATTAGAAAAATTGAAAAAATTAAATTAAAAAATCGTGTCTTAAGAACGAATTGAGATGGAGGGATGAGATATGGCTCATTTTGAAGGGAATTTAATTAAGATTAGGTGTGCCATAAATGGATTTTTGTTTCCCATAAATAAGGGAGTTATGATTTTTTAAATACAAGTACCTAGTTATTAAAAAAATCGAAAAAATTAAATTAAAAAATCGCGACTTAAGAACGAATTGAGATGGAGGGATGAGATATGGCTCATTTTGAAGGGAATTTAATTAAAATTAGGTGTGCCATAAATGGATTTTTGTTTCCCAAAAATAAGGGAGTTATGATTTTTTAAATACAAGTACTTAATTATTAGAAAAATTGAAAAAATTAAATTAAAAAATCGTGTCTTAAGAACGAATTGAGATGGAGGGATGAGATATGGCTCATTTTGAAGGGAATTTAATTAAGATTAGGTGTGCCATAAATGGATTTTTGTTTCCCATAAATAAGGGAGTTATGATTTTTTAAATACAAGTACTTAATTATTAGAAAAATTGAAAAAATTAAATTAAAAAATCGTGTCTTAAGAACGAATTGAGATGGAGGGATGAGATATGGCTCATTTTGAAGGGAATTTAATTAAGATTAGGTGTGCCATAAATGGATTTTTGTTTCCCATAAATAAGGGAGTTATGATTTTTTAAATACAAGTACCTAGTTATTAAAAAAATCGAAAAAATTAAATTAAAAAATCGCGACTTAAGAACGAATTGAGATGGAGGGATGAGATATGGCTCATTTTGAAGGGAATTTAATTAAAATTAGGTGTGCCATAAATGGATTTTTGTTTCCCAAAAATAAGGGAGTTATGATTTTTTAAATACAAGTACTTAATTATTAGAAAAATTTAGAAAATTGAATTAAAAAATTGTATCTTAAGAACGAATTGAGATGGAGGGAGGAGACATAGCTCATTTTGAAGGTAATTTAATTAAAATTAGGTATGCCATAAATGATTTCTTCAATCCCATAAACACCAATGTTATGATTTTTTAAATCCAACATTGCTCTACAAGTTATTTTGATTGATGAAACTTTAGAAAGCCGTATCTCAAGAAATAATTGAGACATAATGATGAGATAACAAACATTTTAAAGCAAATTTAATGACGATTTAATATCCCATAATTAATTGTTAAGGCTTCATAAATCTGGTTGTTATAGATGTTTAAATTAAACTCTGCGTTTTTAATGATTTTGTTTGGATTTTAAGAAATTGAAAAAATCATATCTCAAGAAAGAATTGAGGTATAATAACAAAATATTTGTGATTTTGAAGCAAATTTAAAGAAGAATTACTGTACCAAAGCAACTTATTAATGTTCCATAAACGTCGATGTTATGATTTCTTAAACTCAACAACTGCATTAAAAATTGTTTCGAATTTTAAGAAATTTTAGAAAGCCGTATCTCAAGAACCAATTGAGATGTAATGATGAGATAACAAACATTTTAAAGCAAATTTAATGACGATTTAATACACCATGATTAATTATTAATGTTTCATAAACCTGGTTGTTGTTGCTATGTAAAGCCAACTCTGTGTGCTCAATGATTTTTTTCATATTCTAAGAAATTAAACAAAATATATCTCAAGAAAAAATTGCGATATAATAACGAAATATATGTAATTTTGAAGCAAATTTATTAAAGAATTAATGTACTAAAGCAAATCATTAATGTTCCATAAACATCGATGTTATGATTTTTTAAACTCAACACTGCATTAAAAATTGTTTTGGATTTTAAGGAATTTTAGGAAGTCATATCTCAAGAACCAATTGAGATATAATGATGAAACAACAACCATTTTAAAACAAATTTAATATAAAATAATAATTAAAAATTTTTTATTCTAATAAATCTTGACGTTACGATTTTTTAAATTCATCGTTGTGTAATTTGGAAATTTTCAATGTCATCATCAAACTTTAAACATTTATATCTCAAGAACTGATTGAGATATTGTCATAAAATAAAATGCGATTTGCAGTAAATTTAATGTATTTTTATCATACTTAAGATTATTCTTTCGATTTAATATGTTCCGATGATATGATTTTTTAAACACAATTATATCATTTACAGGAAAATGGTTATTTAAGGAATCATATCTCAAGAATGAAATTAGATATAACGATGAAATAAGAAGCGTTTTAAAGAAAATTTAATCCAAAATCACATCACCAAAGATAATTTTATCATTCTTCTAAATCTCGACGTCACGATTTTTTTAAATTCATCTTTTCGTAATTTGGTCATTTTAGACGCCATCATCAAACTAGAATCATTTATATCTTAAGAACTTATTGAGATATTGTAATGAAATAAGAACCTAATTGTATTAAATTTATTCTATTTTTACCATACCTAAAATTATTCTTCCGATTTAATATGTCCCGATGATACGATTTTTTAAACACAACTATATCATTTTCAAGAAAATGATAATTTAAGGAATCGTATTTCAAGAACGAATTGAGATATAACGATGATATAAGAACCATTTTAAAGCAAATTTAATTTAAAATCGTCACACCAAAAATAATGTTATCATTCCAAGAAACCTTGACGTCAGGATTTTTTAAATTCGTCTTTGCGTAATTTGGTAATTTTAAATGTCATCATCAAACTTAAAAGATTTATATCTCAAGAAATAATTGAGATATTGCAATGAAATAAGAAGCTATTTATAGTAAATTTAGTCTATTTTTATCGTACTTAAGATTATCCTTCCGATTTAATATGTCCCGATGATACAATTTTTTAAATACAATTATATCATTTGTACGAAAAGGTTTATTAAAGGAATCGTATCTCAAGAACTAATTGAGATATAACGATGAAATATGAATCAAATTAAATATAATTCAATTAAGATTAAGTATACAATAGATAATTTCTCATTTTCCATAAATACCAATGTTATGATTTTTTAAACCCAACTTAGTTATTGAAACAATCAACAAAATCAAATTTAAAAAAAACGTATCTTAAGAACGAATTAAGATATAACAATGAGATATGATTCATTTTAAAGAGAATTTAATTAAGATTAGATACACCATATACAATTTCTTATTTTCCATAAACACCGATCTTATGATTTTTTAAACCCAACTTAGTTATTAAACACAATTTTTTTATTGAAATTAATAAAATTGTATCTCAACAACGAATTGAGATATAATGATTAAATATTTCGCATTTTAAAGGGAATTTAATTGAGATTAGGTGTGCCATAAATGATTTCTTATTTCCCATAAACACCGTCGTTATGATTTTTTAAATAAACCTCTGAATTCCTAATTGTTATCCAATGATGCATAATCTTTAAATAATCGTATCTCAAGAACGAATCTAGATATAATCCTTAGATATGGCACATTTTAAAGTAAATTTAATTAAGATTATGTGCACCATGAACCATTTCTTACTTTCCATAAACACCGATGTTATGATTTTTTAAATCAAACTCATGTTTGATTATAATCAAGGAACCATACTATTTAAGTAATCGTATCTCGAGATCGAATTGAGATATAGATATAAGATATAGCACATTTTGAAGGGAATTTGATTAAGATTTGGTGCTTCATAAATAATTTCTTCCTTTACATAAACACCGATGTTATGATTTTTTAACAATCTCATGTTTGATTGTTGTCCATGAAACTTAATGTTTAAATAATCATATCTCAAGTTTTAATTGAGATATAACCATGAGATATGGGGCATTAGAAAGGGGATTTCATTAAGAATAGGTGCTTATTTAATAATTTCTTGATTACCATAAAGTTCGTTGTTATGATTTTTTAATTTCAACTCTGTATGTTTGTTGAAACGTAAACTTTAAAATGACGTATCTCAAGAACGAATTGAGATATCGCCAAGAAATAAAGTTCATTTTAAAGCAAATTTAATGTAGATTATAGGATTCAAAGATAATTTCTTCCTTCCTATTATCTTCGATCTCATGATTTTTTAAATCCAACTCTGCATCATTAATAATTATTATTGATAAAACGTAATCTTTAGAAGATCGTATCTCAAGAACGAATTGAGATATCGCCATGAAATAAAGTTCATTTTAAAGCAAATCTAATCTAGATTATAGGATTCAAAGATAATTTCTTCGTTCCTATAAATTTCGATCTCATGATTTTTTTAATCCAACTCTGCATCATTAATAATTATTATTGATTCAACATAATCTTTACAAGATCGTATCTCAAGAACGAATTGAGATATCGCCATGAAATAAAGTTCATTTTAAAGCAAGTTTAATCTAGATTATACGAATCAAAGATAATTCCTCCATTCCTATAAACTTCGATCTTATGATTTTTTAAATCCAACTCTGCATCATTAATAATTATTATTGATAAAACGTAATCTTTAGAAGATCGTATCTCAAGAACGAATTGAGATATCGCCATGAAATAAAGTTCATTTTAAAGCAAATTTAATCTAGATTATAAGATTCAAAGATAATTTCTTCGTTCCTATAAATTTCGATCTCATGATTTTTTTAATCCAACTCTGCATCGTTAATAATTATTATTGATTCAACATAATCGTTACAAGATCGTATCTCAAGAACGAATTGAGATATCGCCATGAAATAAAGTTCATTTTAAAGCAAATTTAATCTAGATTATAGGAATCAAAGATAATTCCTCCATTCCTATAAACTTCGATCTTATGATTTTTTAAATCCAACTCTGCATCATTAATAATTATTATTGATTCAACATAATCGTTACAAGATCGTATCTCAAGAACGAATTGAGATATCGCCATGAAATAAAGTTCATTTTAAAGCAAATTTAATCTAGATTATAGGAGTCAAAGATAATTCCTCCATTCCTATAAACTTCGATCTTATGATTTTTTAAATCCAACTCTACATCATTAATAATTATTATTGATAAAACGTAATCTTTAGAAGATCGTATCTCAAGAACGAATTGAGATATCGCCATGAAATAAAGTTCATTTTAAAGCAAATTTAATCTAGATTATAAGATTCAAAGATAATTTCTTCGTTCCTATAAATTTCGATCTCATGATTTTTTTAATCCAACTCTGCATCGTTAATAATTATTATTGATTCAACATAATCGTTACAAGATCGTATCTCAAGAACGAATTGAGATATCGCCATGAAATAAAGTTCATTTTAAAGCAAATTTAATCTAGATTATAAGATTCAAAGATAATTTCTTCGTTCCTATAAATTTCGATCTCATGATTTTTTTAATCCAACTCTGCATCGTTAATAATTATTATTGATTCAACATAATCGTTACAAGATCGTATCTCAAGAACGAATTGAGATATCGCCATGAAATAAAGTTCATTTTAAAGCAAATTTAATCTAGATTATAGGATTCAAAGATAATTTCTTCCTTCCTATAATCTTCGATCTCGTGATTTTTTAATCCAACTCTGCATCATTAATAATTATTATTGATAAAACTTAATCTTTACAAGATCGTATCTCAAGAACGAATTGAGATATCGCCATGAAATAAAGTTCATTTTAAAGCAAATTTAATCCAGATTATAGGAGTCAAAGATAATTCCTCCATTCCTATAAACTTCGATCTTATGATTTTTTAAATCCAACTCTGCATCATTAATAATTATTATTGATAAAACGTAATCTTTAGAAGATCGTATCTCAAGAACGAATTGAGATATCGCCATGAAATAAAGTTCATTTTAAAGCAAATTTAATGTAGATTATAGGATTCAAAGATAATTTCTTCCTTCCTATAATCTTCGATCTCATGATTTTTTAATCCAACTCTGCATCATTAATAATTATTATTGATAAAACTTAATCTTTACAAGATCGTATCTCAAGAACGAATTGAGATATCGCCATGAAATAAAGTTCATTTTAAAGCAAATTTAATGTAGATTATAGGATTCAAAGATAATTTCTTCGTTCCTATAAATTTCGATCTCATGATTTTTTTAATCCAACTCTGCATCATTAATAATTATTATTGATTCAACATAATCTTTACAAGATCGTATCTCAAGAACTAATTGAGATATCGCCATGAAATAAAGTTCATTTTAAAGCAAATTTAGTCTAGATTATAGGATTCAAAGATAATTTCTTCGTTCCTATAAATTTCGACGTCATGATTTTTTAATTTAAACTCTACGTCATTAATTAACATAATCTTTAAAAAATCATAGCTCAAAAACGAATTGAGATATCACCATGAAATATACTTCATTTTGAAGCAAATTTAATATAAATTTAGTGCCATAAAATTAATTTCTTAATTCCCATAATCTTTGTAGATATAACCTTTTAAATCGGGACATTTCAATTTTTTAGAAAGCTTTTCGCCAATATGAGACTGCGATGGGGTCGGCGGCTGCGATGGGGGATCGAGTCATCCAAATGGAGTCAATGGATGGGGCAGCCCGGTGCTTGGAGGCCTTAAGACTCCAAAAAAAGATCTGCAATTGCCGCCCTTTAGAATTTAACACCCGATTATTAGAAGTAGCAAGCTCAGTGGGGGCCAAACTTTTGGTTAGAACGATTCGGATGCGCCTCTCCAAGATTTACCACGCTTTAGGGGATGATGATCAACGTCTACATCAAGATCGAGTCGTCGCAAGACTCCAAGAAGACCTCGACATGTCTTGTGCCGGATGTAGATCTCCTTATGGGTACGAAAGGGATAGTTTAGAGGCTTTACCATGTGCCCACATCCTCCATGCGAGGTGTGCTTATGAGATAATGAGGGGAAAGAACAAGAAGAAGAAAAGAGCGTGTCCAGAATGCGATCGAGTGATGACTTCAAAGTTATATTTGAATTGCAACGATTTTAATGGGGGTTTTAGCCCGGTTCCGTTGTCGGTCTGTTCGTCTGATAGTCATTGCACTTCGTATCAAGCCACAAGTTCGGTTTAATAAATTAAAAATAACAAAAAATGATGTAACAATCTTCTTTTGCAATCGAACAATCACGTCAAAGATAAAAGAGAATTTAAATAAATAAATTAATAAATAAACAAAGAGAAAGAGAGAGAAAATAACGAAATTATAAAATGTTCCTCGTTTAAATCACCGTTATTGTAAATATAAATGAATTATCGATCGTTATTTATCTTTAAATCTAAAGATTATAGTTAAGAGAATGCACCTTATTGATATTCTATTGTAAATAAGTCGAAACGAAACGAAATTAACATTAAAATAAAATATAATAAAAGAAACAAAGTAATGTGGAGGTATAAAGTAAAGAAATTAAATTAATTAACTAAAATGAACCAAAAACGACTTGAATAAAACTTAAAAATGAAAGAAACTGTTATGTATATGATAAAATATTAAATAAAAAAATAAATGATATCGATTAAAAGAATTAAAGGAGTTGGTTTTATTTAGACCATCATGTATATTAAGAACTAATTGAGATGGAGCAATGATATATGGCTCATTTTGAACTATTTGTGCCATAAATAAATTCTTATTTCCCATAAACATCGATGTTATGATGCTTTAAACACGATTACTTAGTTAGTAGAAAAATTGAAAAAATTAAATTAAAAAATCGTATCTTAAGAACGAATTGAAATGGAGGGATGAGATATGGCTCATTTTGAAGGGGATTTAATTAAAATTAGGTGTGCCATAAATGGATTTTTGTTTCCCATAAATAAGGGAGTTATGATTTTTTAAATACACGTACTTAGTTATAAAAAAAATCGAAAAAATTAAATTAAAAAATCGTGTCTTAAGAACGAATTGAGATGGAGGGATGGGATATGGCTCATTTTGAAGGAGATTTAATTAAGATTAGGTGTGCCATAAATGGATTTTTGTTTCCCATAAATAAGGGAGTTATGATTTTTTAAATACAAGTACTTAATTATTAGAAAAATTGAAAAAATTAAATTAAAAAATCGTGTCTTAAGAACGAATTGAGATGGAGTGATGAGATATGGCTCATTTTGAAGGGAATTTAATTAAGATTAGGTGTGCCATAAATGGATTTTTGTTTCCCATAAATAAGGGAGTTATGATTTTTTAAATACAAGTACTTAATTATTAGAAAAATTGAAAAAATTAAATTAAAAAATCGTGTCTTAAGAACGAATTGAGATGGAGAGATGAGATATGGCTTATTTTGAAGGGAATTTAATTAAAATTAGGTGTGCCATAAATGGATTTTTGTTACCCATAAATAAGGGAGTTATGATTTTTTAAATACAAGTACTTAATTATTAGAAAAATTGAAAAAATTAAATTAAAAAATCGTGTCTTAAGAACGAATTGAGATGGAGAGATGAGATATGGCTTATTTTGAAGGGAATTTAATTAAAATTAGGTGTGCCATAAATGGATTTTTGTTTCCCATAAATAAGGGAGTTATGATTTTTTAAATACAAGTACCTAGTTATTAAACAAATCGAAAAAATTAAATTAAAAAATCGTATCTTAAGAACGAATTGAGATGGAGGGATTAGATATGACTCATTTTGAAGGGAATTTAATTAAAATTAGGTGTGCCATAAATGGATTTTTGTTTCCCATAAATAAGGGAGTTATGATTTTTTAAATACAAGTACTTAATTATTAAAAAAATCGAAAAAATTAAATTAAAAAATCGTATCTTAAGAACGAATTGAGATGGAGGGATGGGATATGGCTCATTTTGAAGGGAATTTAATTAAAATTAGGTGTGCCATAAATGGATTTTTGTTTCCCATAAATAAGGGAGTTATGATTTTTTAAATACAAGTACTTAATTATTAAAAAAATCGAAAAAATTAAATTAAAAAATCGTATCTTAAGAACGAATTGAGATGGAGGGATGGGATATGGCTCATTTTGAAGGGAATTTAATTAAGATTAGGTGTGCCATAAATGGATTTTTGTTTCCCATAAATAAGGGAGTTATGATGTTTTAAATACAAGTACCTAGTTATTAAAAAAATCGAAAAAATTAAATTAAAAAATCGTGTCTTAAGAACGAATTGAGATGGAGTGATGAGATATGGCTCATTTTGAAGGGAATTTAATTCAGATTAGGTGTGCCATAAATGGTTTCTTCCTACCCATAAACATCGAAGTTATGATTTTTTAAACCCAACATTGCTCTACAAGTTATTTTGATTGATAAAATTTTAGAATGCGGTATCTCAAGAACTAATTGAGATATGATGATGAAATAACAAACATTTTAAAGGACATTTAATGACAATTTAATGTGCTATAATTAATTGTTAATGTTTCATAAACCTGGTTATTGCAGATATTAAAGTTAACTGCGCTTTTAATAATTTTTTTTTGATTTTAAGAAATTAAAAAAATCATATGTCAAGAAAGAATTGAGATAAAATAACGAAATATATGTAATTTTGAAGCAAATTTAATGAAGAATTAATATGCCAAAGTAAATTATTAATGTTCCATAAGCGTCGATGTTATGATTTTTTTTAAACTCAACACTGCATTACAAATTGTTTCAGATTTTAAGACATTTTAGAAAGCCATATCTTAAGAACCAATTGAGATATAATCATGAAATAAGAAACATTTTAAAGCAAATTTAATGACGATTCAATGTGCCATGATTAATTATTAATGTTTCATAAACTTGGTTGTTATGGATATTTAAAGTCAACACAATGCTTTTAATGATTTTGTTTAAATTTTAAGAAATTAGAAAAAACATATTTCAAAAATGAATTGAGATATAGTGATGAAATGAATATCATTTTGAAGCTAATTTAATGAAGAATTAATGTACCAAAGGAAATCATTAATGTTTCATAAACATCGATGTTATGATTTTTTAAAGTCAACACTGCATTACAAATTGTTTCAGATTTTAAGACATTTTAGAAAGCCATATCTCAAGAACCAATTGAGATATAATCATGAAATAAGAAACATTTTAAAGTAAATTTAATGACGGTTTAATGGACTTTGATTAATTGTTAATGTTTTATAAACTTGGTTGTTATGGATATTTAAAGTCAACTCAATGCTTTTAATGATTTTGTTTAAATTTTAAGAAATTTGAAAAATCATATCTCAAGAAAGAATTGAGATATAGTGATGAATTGTATATCATTTTGAAGCTAATTTAATGAAGAGTTAATGTACCAAAGGAAATCATTAATGTTCCATAAACATCGATGTTATGATTTTTTAAACTCAACACTGCATTACAAATTGTTTCAGATTTTAAGACATTTTAGAAAGCCATATCTCAAGAACCAATTGAGATATAATCATGAAATAAGAAACATTTTAAAGTAAATTTAATGACGGTTTAATGGACTATGATTAATTGTTAATGTTTTATAAACTTGGTTGTTATGGATATTTAAAGTCAACACAATGCTTTTAATGATTTTGTTTAAATTTTAAGAAATTAGAAAAATCATATCTCAAGAAAGAATTGAGATATAGTGATGAATTGTATATCATTTTGAAGCTAATTTAATGAAGAGTTAATGTACCAAAGGAAATCATTAATGTTAAATAAACATCGATGTTATGATTTTTTAAAGTCAACACTGCATTACAAATTGTTTCGGATTTTAAGACATTTTAGAAAGCCATATCTCAAGAACCAATTGAGATATAATCATGAAATAAGAAACATTTTAAAGTAAATTTAATGACGATTTAATCGACTATGATTAATTGTTAATGTTTCATAAACTTGGTTGTTATGGATATTTAAAGTCAACTCGATGCTTTTAATGATTTTGTTTAAATCTTAAGAAATCAGAAAAATCATATCTCAAAAATGGATTGAGATATAGTGATGAAGTGTATATCATTTTGAAGCTAATTTAATAAAGAATTAACGTACAAAAGGAAATCATTAATGTTTCATAAACATCAATGTTATGATTTTTTAAAGTCAACACTGCATTACAAATTGTTTCAGATTTTAAGACATTTTAGAAAGCCATATCTCAAGAACCAATTGAGATATAATCATGAAATAAGAAACATTTTAAAGTAAAATTAATGACGATTTAATGTGCCATGATTAATTGTTAATGTTTCATAAACTTGGTTGTTATGGATATTTAAAGTCAACTCGATGCTTTTAATGATTTTGTTTAAATCTTAAGAAATTAGAAAAATCATATTTCAAAAATGAATTGAGATATAGTGATGAAATGAATATCATTTTGAAGCTAATTTAATAAAGAATTAATGTACCAAAGAAAATCATTAATGTTCCATAAACATCGATGTTATGATTTTTTAAACTCAACACTGCATTACAAATTGTTTCAGATTTTAAGACATTTAAGAAAACCATATCTCAAGAACCAATTGAGATATAATCATGAAATAAGAAACATTTTAAAGTAAATTTAATGGCGATTTAATGGACTATGATTAATCGTTAATGTTTCATAAACTTGGTTGTTATGGATATTTAAAGTCAACTCGATGCTTTTAATGATTTTGTTTAAATTTTAAGAAATTAAAAAAATCATATTTCAAAAATGAATTGAGACATAGTGATGAAATGAATATCATTTTGAAGCTAATTTAATGAAGAATTAATGTATCAAAGGAAATCATTAATGTTTCATAAACATCGATGTTATAATTTTTTAAACTCAACACTGCATTACAAATTGTTTCGTATTATAAGAAATTTTAGAAAGCTATATCTCAAGAACCAATTGAGATATAATTATGAAATAAGAAACATTTTAAAGTAAATTTAATGACGATTTAATGGACTATGATTAATTGTTAATGTTTCATAAACTTGGTTGTTATGGATATTTAGAGTCAACTCGATGCTTTTAATGATTTTGTTTAAATTTTAAGAAATTAAAAAAATCATATTTCAAAAATGAATTGAGACATAGTGATGAAATGTATATCATTTTGAAACTAATTTAATATAGAATTAATGTACCAAAGGAAATCATTAATGTTTCATAAACATCGATGTTATGATTTTTTAAAGTCAACACTGCATTACAAATTGTTTCAGATTTTAAGACATTTTAGAAAGCCATATCTTAAATTCTAATTGAGATATAATCATGAAATAAGAAACATTTTAAAGCAAATTTAATGACGATTTAATGTGCTATGATTAATTATTAATGTTTCATAAAGCTGGTTGTTGTGGCTATTTAAAATCAACTCTGTGTTTTTAATTATTTTGTTTATATTTTAAGAAATTAAAAAAATCATATCTCCAGAAAGAATTGTGATATAATAACGAAATATATGTGATTTTAAAGCAAATTTAATGAAGAATTAATGCGCCAAAGCAAATCATTAATGTTCTATAAACATCGATGTTATGATTTTTTAAACTCAACACTGCATTACAAATTGTTTCGGATTTTAAGAAACTTTAGAAAGCCATATCTCAAGAACCAATTGAGATATAATCATGAAATAACAAACATTTTAAAGCAAATTTAATGACGATTTAATGTGCTCTGATTAATTATTAATGTTTCATAAAGCTGGTTGTTGTGGCTATTTAAAATCAACTCTGTGTTTTTAATTATTTTGTTTATATTTTAAGAAATTAAAAAAATCATATCTCAAGAAAGAATTGAGATATAATAACGAAATATATGTGATTTTAAAGCAAATTTAATGAAGAATTAATGCGACAAAGCAAATCATTAATGTTCAATAAACGCCGATGATATGATTTTTTAAACTCAACACTGCATTATAAATTGTTTCGGATTTGAAGAAATTTTAGACAGTAATATCTCAGGAATCAATTGAGATATTATGATGAGATAATAAACATTTTAAAGCAAATTTAATGGCGATTTAATGCTCCACGATAAATTATTAATGTTTCATAAATCTAGTTGTTATGGATATTTAAAGTCAATTTTATGTCTTTAACGATTTTGTTTGAATATTAAGTAATTTAAAAAATCATATCTTAAGAAAGAATTGAGATAGAGTAATGAAATATATATCGTTTTAAAGATAATTTAATAAGGAATTAATTTAATCATTAATGCTCCACAAACATGGATGTTATGAACATTTATTCTCATCTTAATCATTAAAAACATCAAATTGAGTCAATTAAAAGGATCGTATCTCAAGAACGAATTGAGACATAATCATAAGATATGTAGCATTTGAAAGGGAATTTAATTAAGATTAAGTGTACCATAAACGATTTCTTATTTCTCATAATCACGGAAGTTATGATTTTTTGAATTAAGCTTTGCATGATTTTTGATACATAGATTTTAAAGAGTCATATCTCAAGAACAAATTGAGATATCGCAACGGGATAAAAAGCATTTTAAAGCAAATTAAATGTAGATTGTTGGCATAAAAGATATTTTCTTATTTTCCATAAACTTCTTTGTTATGATCTTTCTAATACATTTTTTCTTGATTAATTGTTAACGATTAAACATGAATTTTAAAAAAATTATATTTTAATATTTATTTATTAATTAATTGTTAATAATAATTCAATAATTAATATTTATTAATATTAATTAACTTTATTTTTTTAAATTAAATCCTAAAATAGTTCGGTTTAATATTCAAAGATGGCGCCACTAAGTAAACATTATTAAATTTTAAATAATAATTTAATATCGTTGATAACATTAAATTTATCAGTTATTATCGTTTAAAATTATTAAAATGGATTAAAAATACAAAGTTTTAACAAGAAACGATAAATTAAAACGCTCAGTTTTCGATAGGATGTGTCAAATTAAAACTCGAAACAAACTTTAACAATTATTTTTATTTATTAAAAATTCCGCAATTTTCGCAAAACTTGCACCAACAAATCCCGGTTTTATCGCATTTCCGCAAATTAATTCTTTCGATTAATCGTTTTTACGAAAACCACACCTCGTCGTATTCCAATCGCCCAATAATTTATTCACCGCCAACTTCACCCCGAAGAGATCCAATAACAAACTGACCGATTCCTTGCCAACAGACAACAAGTGTTTTACAAGTTGTGGCAAGTTTTGCGTTAAAACCGACCAAAAACCGTATAAAAGTTAAAAGAAACTTTCCGTGTTCGTTAAACGTAAGTGCTAAAAACCGGTGGGTTAAAAATTAACGCCCCAAAATCGAGTTAAAATCATTTTTTTTTAGGTTATGTTGACGTAAAACGGTTAGGTTATTTTTTTTCGTTTGATTTCTGCGGTGATTTAGATTCCCAATTACCGTTAAATGCCGTTCGAACGATGTCCAGACAGGAGAGGTCGAAATCTGGAAACTTTGTAAGTAAAAGTTGATTTTATGTGGAGTAAATTTACGTGCGGATAAATAAGTACTGATAAATCGGAGTAGGAATCACTGTCTTATACCCATCATTTCTTTATCGCATTATCCTATTTAACGGTAAACGTTTGGATTAGATAAGGAATTTAATCTTCGTGGTGGGATGAAATAAGTTTCTGTTAATTATTAAGAAATAAGTGAAGTAAATTAAAATTGATCGTGCCGAGATGAAAAGGAATAAACGGAGGACTCTCACAACGAGCGGAGTAAGTTAAAATCGTTTAATTAATATTAATTTTCGTTAAATTATGAGGAAGAAAAAATCATAACCTCACTTTTTTCCTGTCAATTTTTTTTGGTTCGAATCGATTTTGATTCGATTAAATCGACTCTAAAGCGATTTAAGTCGATTAATAATCATTTTTTGTAACAATTTATTGAATTATTATAAAAAATAAGAAAGATTTAATTAAAATAAATAATAAAAATTAACTTTTTATGCGCCATCTATTGGTGCGTAAATTAATTAAATATAAGTTAAATTATTTGAGTTAAATTAAAATTAATCGTTTTGATGTTAAAAAGGGAACTGAATAAGTTAAAATCATTAATTAATTATTATTTATCGTTTAATGATGAGTTAATGAAAAAAAAATATAACCTCACTTTTTATTTTATTGTCAAAGCTTTTTAATGCAATTTTGATTCGATTAAATCGATTTAACTTTAACTAATCATTAATTAAGCTGTTTTGAAGAGATTTATCGTATTGTTGCAAGAAAATAAAAGGATTTAATTAAAAATTAATTTTTTGTGCGCCCTCTATTAGTGCGTAAACTAATTATATACATAGGTGGTGTTTTTTTAGTTATAAACAAAATTTTTGTTAAATTATATTAAGATAAATTAAAATTAATCGATTCGAGATAAAAATGGGAATCTTACACCGATCTGAGTGAGTTAAAATCGTTTAATTATTATTATTTATCGTTAAATGATGAGAAAAGAAATATAACCACACTTTTTTCTTGTCAAAATATTTAATTTAATTTTGATTTGATTAAATTGACTCTAAATCGATTTAAGTCGATTAATAAGTGTTTTTTTTGAAATGATTTGTTGTGTTATTGCAAGGAAATGAAAATATTTAATTAAGAAAATAATTTAAAAAAATAATTAAGGTTATTGAGCGCCATCTATTGGTGCGCAAATGTATTACATAAGTAGGTGGTGTTTTGGAGTTAAAAATTTTAAAATGCTTTAAGAAGACTGAATACCGCCTCTTGGAGATGTAAAGTGTTAATAGAAGAAGTGGTATTGCTTCTAGAAGATTTGATATTGCTTGCAGAAGATTTAAAATGCTTCCAGATTATTTGAAATGCTTCGAGGAGACTTGAGATTGCCTCCGGAAGATCTTAAGAGCTTCCGGAAGACTTGATATTGCTTGTAAAAGATTTAAAATGCTTCAAAATGATTTGAAATTCTTTGTGGAGACTTAATATTGCTTCTGGAAGGTCTTAAGTGCTTCCAGAAGACGTCATATTGCTTCTAGAAGACTTGGTATTGCCTGCAAAAGACTTGATATTGCTTGTAGAAGATTTAAAATGCTTCCAGATGATCTGAAATGCTTTGAGGAGACTTAATATTGCTTCTGGAAGGTCTTAAGTGCTTCCAGAAGGCGTGGTATTGTTTCTAGAAGACTTGATATTACTTGGAAAAGACTTCAAATGCTTCCAAATGATTTGAAATGCTTTCAGAACAAATGATATTGTCTCTGAAAGATCTGAAATTGTTTCAGAAGACGTGGTTTTGCTTCTAGAAGACTTAATATTGCTTCCATAAGACTTAAAATGTTTCTGGATGATTTGAAATGCTTTGAGGGCACTTCATATTGCCTCTGGAGGGTCTTAAGTGCTTCTACATGACTTAATATTGCTTCCAGAAGACGTGATATTGCTTCTAGAAGACTTGGTATTGCTTGCAAAAGACTTGATATTGCTTGCAGAAGATTTGCAATGCTTCTAGGAGATTTCATATTGCCCCTGGAAGGCTTCAAATGCTTCCAGAAGACGTGGTATGGCTTCTAGAAGACTTGGTATTGCTTGCAAAAGACTTGATCTTGCTTACAGAAGATTTGAAGTGCTTCTAGGAGACTTGATATTGCTTCTGGAAGGCTTTAAATGCTTCCAGAAGACGTGGTATAGCTTCTAGAAGACTTGGTATTGCTTGCAAAAGACTTGATCTTGCTTACAGAAGATTTGAAGTGCTTCTAGGAGACTTGATATTGCTTCTGGAAGGCTTTAAATGCTTCCAGAAGACGTGGTAGAGCTTCTAGAAGACTTGGTATTGCTTGCAAAAGACTTGATATTGCTTGCAGAAGATTTGAAATGCTTCTAGGAGACTTGATATTGCCTCTGGAAGGCTTTAAATGCTTCCAGAAGACGTGGTATGGCTTCTAGAAGACTTGGTATTGCTTGCAAAAGACTTGATATTGCTTGTAGAAGATTTGAAATGCTGCTAGGAGACTTGATATTGCCTCTGGAAGGCTTTAAATGCTTCCAGAAGACGTGGTATGGCTTCTAGAAGACTTGGTATTGCTTGCAAAAGACTTGATATTGCTTGCAGAAGATTTGAAATGGTCCTAGGAGACTTGACATTGCCTCTGGAAGGCTTTAAATGCTTCCAGAAGACGTGGTATGGCTTCTAGAAGACGTGGTATGGCTTCTAGTAGACTTGGTATTGCTTGCAAAAGACTTGATATTGCTTTCAGAAGATCTAAATTGTTTCCAGATGTTTTGAAATGCTTCTAGGAGACTTGATATTGCCTCTGGAAGGCTTTAAATGCTTCCAGAAGACGTGGTATGGCTTCTAGAAGACTTGGTATTGCTTGCAAAAGACTTGATATTGCTTGCAGAAGATTTGAAATGGTTCTAGGAGACTTGACATTGCCTCTGGAAGGCTTTAAATGCTTCCAGAAGACGTGGTATGGCTTCTAGAAGACGTGGTATGGCTTCTAGTAGACTTGGTATTGCTTGCAAAAGACTTGATATTGCTTGCAGAAGATTTAAATTGTTTCCAGATGTTTTGAAATGCTTCTAGGAGACTTGATATTGCCTCTGGAAGGCTTTAAATGCTTCCAGAAGACGTGGTATGGCTTCTAGAAGACTTGGTATTGCTTGCAAAAGACTTGATATTGCTTGCAGAAGATTTGAAATGCTTCTAGGAGACTTGATATTGCCTTTGGAAGGCTTTAAATGCTTCCAGTAGACGTGGTATGGCTTCTAGAAGACTTGGTATTGCTTGCAAAAGACTTGATCTTGCTTACAGAAGATTTGAAGTGCTTCTAGGAAACTTGATATTGCTTCTGGAAGGCTTTAAATGCTTTCAGTAGACGTGGTATGGCTTCTAGAAGACTTGGTATTGCTTACAAAATACTTGATCTTGCTTACAGAAGATTTGAAGTGCTTCTGGGAAACTTGATATTGCTTCTGGAAGGCTTTAAATGCTTCCAGAAGACGTGGTATAGCTTCTAGAAGACTTGGTATTGCTTGCGAAAGACTTGATATTGCTTGCAGAAGATTCGAAATGGTTCTAGGAGACTTGATATAGCCTCTGGAAGGCTTTAAATGCTTCCAGAAGACGTGGTATGGCTTCTAGAAGACTTGGTATTGCTTGCAAAAGACTTGATATTGCTTGCAGAAGATTTGAAATGCTTCTAGGAGACTTGATATTGCCTCTGGAAGGCTTTAAATGCTTCCAGAAGACGTGGTATGGCTTCTAGAAGACTTGGTATTGCTTGCAAAAGACTTGATATTGCTTGCAGAAGATTTGAAATGCTTCTAGGAGACTTAATATTGCCTTTAGAAGGCTTTAAATGCTTCCAGAAGACGTGGTATTGCTTCTAGAAGACTTAATATTGCTTGTAAAAGATTTAAAATGCTTCCAAATGATTTGAATTGCTTTCAAAAGAAATGATATTGTCTCTAAAAGATCTGAAATTCTTCCAGAAGACGTGGTATTGCTTCTAGAAGACTTGATATTGCTTCCGGAAGACTTAAAACGTTTGTGGATGATTTGAAATGCTTCGAGAATACTTGATATTGCCTCTGGAAGGTCTTAAGTGCTTCTAGATAACTTGATATTGCTTCCAGAAGATGTGATATTGCTTCTAGAAGATTTGGTATTGCTTGCAAAAAAACTTGATATTGCTTACAGAAGATTTAAAATGCTTCTAGATGATTTGAAATGCTTCGAGGAGACTTGATATTGCCTCTGGAAAGTTTTAAATGCTTCCAGAAGTCGTGGTTTTGCTTGCAGAAGATTTGAAATGCTTCTAGGAGACTTGATATTGCCTTTGGAAGGCTTTAAATGCTTCCAGAAGACGTGGTATGGCTTCTATAAGACTTGGTATTGCTTGCAAAAGACTTGATATTGCTTGTAGAAGATTTGAAATGCTGCTAAGAGACTTGATATTGCCTCTGGAAGGCTTTAAATGCTTTCAGAAGACGTGGTATGGCTTCTAGAAGACTTGGTATTGCTTGCAAAAGACTTGATATTGCTTGCAGAAGATTTGAAATGCTTCTAGGAGACTTGATATTGCCTCTGGAAGGCTTTAAATGCTTCTAGAAACGTAGTATGGCTTCTAGAAGACTTGGTATTGCTTGCAAAAGACTTGATATTGCTTGCAGAAGATTTAAATTGTTTCCAGATGTTTTGAAATGCTTCTAGGAGACTTGATATTGCCTCTGGAAGGTTTTAAATGCTTCCAGAAGTCGTGGTTTTGCTTGCAAAAGAGTTGATATTGCTTGCAGAAGATTTGAAGTGCTTCTAGGAGACTTGATATTGCTTCTGGAAGGCTTTAAATGCTTCCAGAAGACGTGGTATGGCTTCTAGAAGACTTGGTATTGCTTGCAAAAGACTTGATATTGCTTGCAGAAGATTTGAAATGCTTCTAGGAGACTTGATATTGCCTCTGGAAAACTTTAAATGCTTTCAGAAGACGTGGTATGGCTTCTAGAAGACTTGGTATTGCTTGCAAAAGACTTGATCTTACTTACAGAAGATTTGAAGTGCTTCTAGGAGACTTGATATTGCCTCTGGGAGGCTTTAAATGCTTCCGGAAGACGTGGTATGGCTTCTAGAAGACTTGGTATTGCTTGCAAAAGACTTGATATTGCTTGCAGAAGATTTGAAATGCTTCTAGGAGACTTGATATTGCCTTTGGAAGGCTTTAAATGCTTCCAGAAGACGTGGTATGGCTTCTAGAAGACTTGGTATTGCTTGCAAAAGACTTGATATTGCTTGTAGAAAATTTGAAATGCTGCTAGGAGACTTGATATTGCTTCTGGGAGGCTTTAAATGCTTCCAGAAGACGTGGTATGGCTTCTAGAAGACTTGGTATTGCTTGCAGAAGATTTGACATGCTTCTAGGAGACTTGATATTGCCTCTGGAAGGCTTTAAATGCTTCCAGAAGACGTGGTATGGCTTCTAGAAGACTTGGTATTGCTTGCAAAAGACTTGATATTGCTTGCAGAAGATTTGAAATGCTTCTAGGAGACTTGATATTGCCTCTGGAAGGCTTTAAATGCTTCCAGAAGACGTGGTATGGCTTCTAGAAGACTTGGTACTGCCTGCAATAGACTTGATATTGCTTGTAGAAGATTTAAAATGCTTCCAGCTGATTTGAAATGCTTCGAGGATACTTGATATTGCCTCTGGATGGCTTTAAGTACTTCCAGAAGACGTGGTATTGCTTCTAGAAGACTTAATATTGCTTGTAATTAATTTAAATTATTCCAAATGATTTGAAATGCTTTCAGAAGAAATGATATTGTCTCTGAAAGTTCTAAAATTCTTCCAGAAGACGTGGTATTGCTTCTAGAAGACTTAATATTGCTTCCGTAAGACTTAAAACGTTTCTGGATGATTTGAAATGCTTCGAGAATACTTGATATTGCCTCTGGAAGGTCTTAAGTGTTTCTAGATAACTTGATATTGCTTCTAGAAGATTTGGTATTGCTTGCAAAAAACTTGATATTGCTTACAGAAGATTTAAATTGCTTCTAGATGATTTGAAATGCTTCGAGGAGACTTGATATTGCCTCTGGAAGGCTCTAAAGAATCGCAATTCTTTTCATAGTGAAATTTCGAAGATATCATTTTTTAAAGTGAGGGGCCTTGACATTTGGCATGGACTATAGTACGAGAAAATTTAGTAAAGTTTTCTAGCACTAGATCTTGTGTTGGTTCTAGTTTTAATTGCCGTTTAGGCTTGATTGTTGTAAATTCCATAAATTTGCAATTCTTGTATTTGTAATTTTATAAATTCAGTTAAAATAATCAAAAACAATGCTCAAGGTTTTATTACAAACTTTATCGCAATTTTTTTCATAGCGAAATTTCGAAGATATCATTTTTTAAAGTGAGGGGCCTTGACATTTGGCATGGACTATAGTACGAGAAAATTTAGTAAAGTTTTCTAGCACTAGATCTTGTGGTAATTCTAGTTTTAATTGTCGCTTAGGCTTGACTGTTGTAAATTCCGTAAATTTACAATTCTTATAATTGTAATTTTATAAATTCAGTTAAAATAATCAAAAACAATGCTCAAGGTTTTATTACAAACTTTATCGCAATTCTTTTCATAGCAAAATTTCGAAGATATCATTTTTTAAAGTGAGGGGCCTTGACATTTGGCATGGACTATAGTACGAGAAAATTTAGTAAAGTTTTCTAGCACTAGATCTTGTGTTGGTTCTAGTTTTAATTGCCGTTTAGGCTTGATTGTTGTAAATTCCGTAAATTTGTAATTCTTGTAATTGTAATTCTGTAAATTCAGTTAAAAACATCAAAAAATTTGCTCAACCTTTTACTACAAGCATGGCACTGTCAGTTCGGGTTTAGCACCCTCTGTTGTTGAGTAGAAAAGGCAATTTTTTCCGATTTTTGATTTCTTTCAACTTCATTTCTTTCTTTTTCCATCTCAAATTTCTCACTTTCTTGAACCTTTATCTCTTTTTGTGTTACTTTTAACTTAATTTATAAATGAATAGATTTAAAACGATTTATCTTAATTAATTTAACCTAATAAATATCTCCTTTTTAAGGTGATTCATCATACAAGAAAATATTATTATAAAAAAAATAAAAACAAATTAAAGCGCCATCTGTTTATGAACAAACAAACTGCACACGAAGGCGGCATTTCTGAATTACAAAAATAAACATTACGTGTTGCTTTAACGCATATTTAACAGTCTTGGAGGTCGTGTGAGTGCGCGATTTCGCATCTGATCGTTTCGAATTGTTTCACCTCTCCAAAACTTCAAACAAACTCAATTTAAGTTATTAAAAATGTACAATTACGTATGTACCACCAATTTCTCCCAACATATCAAATTAATCTCAAGAAATTTAAGCTATTTAGCGCGTATTTACGTTTTAAATGTCGCGTCGCTCGAGGCGATATGAATAACTCCTAATTTTAACTTTTCCCTGGTTAATAATCGCGCTCAAAATAAATTTAACGCTCTAATTTGGATTTAAAATTTTCATTTTTAATTAATTTAGTTTAATTTGATTTGTTTTAGTTGGAAGGATGGTTCAGGGGGCAAAAAAAGACCAATGTACCGACCCGGCCTGCGTCCCAAGCCTTCACCCGCCCCAATTCCGAGACGGATCTCGGGATGGAGGACGAAATCGATTTGAAGCAATACGAGCAATCGGTGAATCAGATGAAAGAGGATGAATTGGTTAAAAAATTCGAGGAGATGCTTAATGATATGAATTTAAACGAAGAAAAAAAGAATCCTTTAAGAACGATGACTCTTAGTAGTAAAAGAAATATGTTGATAATGCAGTATAAAGGGGCCAATCAAGAGAATAAAAATAAATTCGATAAACCCCAACAATACATAGAGTACTTACAACAAAAAGGGGAGACCCCGATGAAGATTTTATCCTGTTTAGAATCGCTTAGAGTCGCGTTAACGAATAACACATTAACTTGGGTTAACGAGTTCGGCTCGGATGGGATGAATTTAATTTTTCGCATCATGAATTTGTCAACAACCGGCCAATTCGAGTCGAAAAGTGCGTTGGGAATCACCGAAAAGATCCAACAAGAATGCTTAAGGTGCATATTAAAATACACGAATAACACCGAAGGATTAAGAGCGTTTTTAGTTAACGATGAGGGGCACGCAATCGTCGCGAAATGCGTCGATTATCGCCGCCCCGCCGTCGCAATTTCCGCGTTACAAACTTTAGCGGCGCTTTGTTTGCTCAATAACAACAATCTTCAGGGTTATCAAAAGATGTTGAATGCGATTACGACCGTGGCCGAGGAAAGGAGGGTTGATAGGTTCCAATCGATTATCGATTGTATCACGAAAACGAAAAATCAGGAGCTTTGGGGGATTACCCTCCAATTAATTAACGCGTTATTATCCCAAGTTTATGATTTCGAGTACAGGATTCATTTGAGGAATGAAATAACTCGATGTGGGTTATACGAATGCTTGGAAAGATTAAAAAATGAACCCGCCCCCCTCGTTAAGACGCAATACGAGATTTTCGAGACCGAAAAAGATGAGGATGGGGAAGAATTAAGTTCGAGATTTGATAATGTTAGGATTGATATGGAGGATATGCAGGATTGTTTTGAGACGTTGAAGAATTTGACGATGGATACGGCGTCCGAGATGTACTTTTTGAGCATTTTGCAACATTTATTGTTCATAAGGGATGATGTAAATATTAGGTGGGTTCTTTTAATTAAAATTTTTAAATATAAATTTAATTCTTATCGTTTTAGGCCGGCTTATTTTAAATTGATCGAGGAGATTGTGTCGCAAATTGTTTTGCATAAATCGGGGTTGGATCCGGATTTTAATAAGAAACATCTTGATATTGATATTCCGAGTTTAATCGAGGAAATGAAAGGTGATATAAATTTAATTAATTAAGATTTAAATTTTCTTAGATGTCTCAGAATAATATAAAAATAATACGATTTTTTTTTAGATCCAAAATGATTAAATTTGATACTTTTTTAATTCGATTAAATTAAGTTAGTAGAAATGATCAATGGGATAAAATCTTCTATTGCATATATTTTTGGGTTTAATTAAGATTATTTTTCATCCATAAATTTTTCCCCATCTATTTTAGTTTTTGAGATATAACCTCATTTCATTAAAATCTTGATTTTTCATTTTTTTCAATTATCTTGGCAATGTTCTATGATGGGATTTACTTATTAATTCTTTATATTTTTATGCTTAATTACGATCATTTTAGTATAAAAAACATTATTCCATCTCCTTTACTTTCCGAGTTATAAGCATTTTTTATGTCCAAAATGTCAAAATTTGAAACTTTTAAGATTCGTCTAAATTAAGTTTGTAGAAATGATCGATGGGATAAAATCGCTTATTTCATAAATTTTTTGGTTTAATTAAGATTATTTTTCATCTATAAATTTTTCCCCATCTATTTTAGTTTTTGAGATATAACCTCATTTCATTAAAATCTTCATTTTTCATTTTTTTTCAATTAACTTGGCAATGTTCTTTGATGGGGTTTAATTATTAATTCTTTATATTTTTATGCTTAATTACGATCATTTTAGTATATAAATCATTATTCCATCTCCTTTACTTTCCGAGTTATAAACATTTTTTATGTCCAAAATGTCAAAATTTGATACCTTTAAGATTCGTCTAAATTAAGTTGGTAGAAATGATCGATGGGATAAAATCGCTTATTTCATACATTTTTGGGTTTAATTAGGATTATTTTTCATCCATAAATTTTTCCCCATCTATTTTAGTTTTTGAGATATAACCTCATTTCATTAAAATCTCGATTTTTCATTTTTTTCAGTTATCTTGGCAATGTTCTTTGATGGGATTTAATTATTAATTCTTTATATTTTTATGCTTAATTACGATCATTTTAGTATATAAATCATTATTCCATCTCCTTTACTTTCCGAGTTATAAACATTTTTTATGTCCAAAATGTCAAAATTTAAATCTTTTAAGATTCGTCTAAATTAAGTTGGTAGAAATGATCGATGGGATAAAATCGCTTATTTCATACATTTTTGGGTTTAATTAAGATTATTTTTCATCTATAAATTTTTCCCCATCTATTTTAGTTTTTGAGATATAACCTCATTTCATTAAAATCTCGATTTTTCATTTTTTTCAGTTATCTTGGCAATGTTCTTTGATGGGATTTAATTATTAATTCTTTATATTTTTATGCTTAATTACGATCATTTTAGTATATAAAACATTATTCCATCTCCTTTACTTTCCGAGTTATAAACATTTTTTATGTCCAAAATGTCAAAATTTGAAACTTTTAAGATTCGTCTAAATTAAGTTGATAGAAATGATCGATGGGATAAAATCGCTTATTTCATACATTTTTGGGTTTAATTAAGATTATTTTTTATCCATAAATTTTTCCCCATCTATTTTAGTTTTTGAGATATAACCTCATTTCATTAAAATCTCGATTTTTCATTTTTTTCAGTTATCTTGGGAATGTTCTTTGATGGGGTTTAATTATTAATTCTTTATATTTTTATGCTTAATTACGATCATTTTAGTATATAAAACATTATTCCATCTCCATTACTTTCCGAGTTATAAACTTTTTATGTCCAAAATGTCAAAATTTGAAACTTTTAAGATTCGTCTAAATTAACTTGATATAAATGATCGATGGGATAAAATCGCTTATTTCATACATTTTTGGGTTTAATTAAAATTATTTTTCATCCATAAATTTTTCCCCATCTATTTTAGTTTTTGAGACATAATCTCATTTCATTAAAATCTCGATTTTTCATTTTTTTTCAATTACCTTGACAATGCTCTTTGATGGGATTTAATTATTAATTCTTTATATTTTTATGCTTAATTACAATCATTTTAGTATATAAAACATTATTCCATCTCCTTTACTTTCCGAGTTATAAACATTTTTTATCTCCAAAATATCAAAATTTGAAACTTTTAAGATTCGTCTAAATTAAGTTGGTAGAAATGATTGATGGGATAAAATCGCTTATTTCATACATTTTTGGGTTTAATTAGGATTATTTTTCATCCATAAATTTTTCCCCATCTATTTTAGTTTTTGCGATATAACCTCATTTCATTAAAATCTCGATTTTTCATTTTTTTCCGTTATCTTGGCAATCTTCTTTGATGGGGCTTAATTATTAATGCTTTATATTTTCATGCTTAATTATGATCATTTTAGTATATAATACATTATTGCATCTCCTTTACTTTCCGAGTTATAAACATTTTTTATGTCCAAAATGTCAAAATTTGAATCTTTTAAGATTCGTCTAAATTAAGTTGGTAGAAATGATCGATGGGATAAAATCGCTTATTTCATACATTTTTGGGTTCAATTAAGATTATTTTTCATCCATGAATTTTTCCCCATCTATTTTAGTTTTTGAGATATAACCTCATTTCATTAAAATCTCGATTTTTCATTTTTTTTTCAATTATCTTGGCGATGTTCTTTGATGGGGTTTAATTATTAATTCTTTATATTTTTATGCTTAATTACGATCATTTTAGTATATAAAACATTATTCCATCTCCTTTACTTTCCGAGTTATAAACATTTTTTATGTCCAAAATGTCAAAATTTGCAACTTTTAAGATTTGTCTAAATTAATTTGATAGAAATGATCGATGATATAAAATCGCTTATTTCATACATTTTTGGGTTTAATTAAGATTATTTTTCATCCATAAATTTTTCCCCATCTATTTTAGTTTTTGAGCTATAACCTCATTTCATTAAAATCTCGATTTTTCATTTTTTTCAGTTATCTTGGCAATGTTCTTTGATGGGATTTAATTATTAATTATTTATATCTTTATGCTTAATTACGATCATTTTAGTATATAAATCATTATTCCATCTCCTTTACTTTCCGAGTTATAAACATTTTTTATGTCCAAAATGTCAAAATTTGAGTCTTTTAAGATTCGTCTAAATTAAGTTGGTAGAAATGATCGATGGGATAAAATCGCTTATTTCATACATTTTTGGGTTTAATTAAGATTATTTTTCATCCATAAATTTTTCCCCATCTATTTTAGTTTTTGAGATATAACCTCATTTCATTAAAATCTCGATTTTTCATTTTTTTTCAATTATCTTGGCAATGTTCTTTGATGGGATTTAATTATTAATTCTTTATATTTTTATTCTTAATTACGATCATTTTAGTATATAAAACATTATTCCATCTCCTTTACTTTCCGAGTTATAAACATTTTTTATGTCCAAAATGTCAAAATTTGAAACTTTTAAGATTCGTCTAAATTAAATTTGTAGAAATGATCGATGGGATAAAATCGCTTATTTCATACATTTTTGGGTTTAATTAAGATTACTTTTCATCCATAAATTTTTTCCCATCTATTTTAGTTTTTGAGATATAACCTCATTTCATTAAAATCTCGATTTTTCATTTTTTTCAATTATCTTGGCAATGTTCTTTGATGGGAATTAATTATTAATTCTTTATATTTTTAAGCTTAATTACAATCATTTTAGTGTATAAAACATTATTCCATCTCCTTTACTTTCCGAGTTACAAACATTTTTTATGTCCAAAATGTCAAAATTTGAATCTTTTAAGATTCGTCTAAATTAATTTGGTAGAAATGATCGATGGGATAAAATCGCTTATTTCATACATTTTTGGGTTTAATTAAGATTATTTTTCATCTATAAATTTTTCCCCATCTATTTTAGTTTTTGAGATATAACCTCATTTCATTAAAATCTCGATTTTTCATTTTTTTTCAATTATCTTGGCAATGTTCTTTGATGGGGTTTAATTATTAATTCTTTATATTTTTAGGGTTAATTACGATCATTTTAGTATATAAATCATTATTCCATCTCCTTTACTTTCCGAGTTATAAACATTCTTTATGTCCAAAATGTCAAAATTTGAATCTTTTAAAATTCGTTTAAATTAATTTGGTAGAAATGATCGATGGCATAAAATCGTTTATTTCATAAATTTTTGGGTTTAATTAAGATTATTTTTCATCCATAAATTTTTCCCCATCTATTTTAGTTTTTGCGATATAACCTCATTTCATTAAAATCTCGATTTTTCATTTTTTTCAGTTATCTTGGCAATGTTCTTTGATGGGATTTAATTATTAATTCTTTATATTTTTATGCTTAATTACGATCATTTTAGTATATAAAACATTATTCCATCTCCTTTACTTTCCGAGTTATAAACATTTTTCATGTCCAAAATGTCAAAATTTGAAACTTTTAAGATTCGTCTAAATTAAGTTGATAGAAATGATCGATGGGATAAAATCGCTTATTTCATACATTTTTGGGTTTAATTAAGATTATTTCTCATCTATAAATTTTTCCCCATCTATTTTAGTTTTTAAGATATAACCTCATTTCATTAAAATCTCGATTTTTCATTTTTTTTTCTATTACCTTGGCAATGTTCTTTGATGGGGTTTGATTATTAATTCTTTATACTTTTATGCTTAATTACGATCATTTTAGTATATAAAACATTATTCCATCTCCTTTACTTTCCGAGTTATAAACATTTTTTATGTCCAAAATGTCAAAATTTGCATCTTTTAAGATTCGTCTAAATTAAGTTGGTAGAAATGATCGATGGGATAAAATCGCTTATTTCATACATTTTTGGGTTTAATTAAGATTATTTTTCATCCATAAATTTTTCCCCATCTATTTTAGTTTTTGAGATATAACCTCATTTCAATGAAATCTCGATTTTTCATTTTTTTAAATTATCTTGGCAATGTTCTTTGATGGGATTTAATTATTAATTCTTTATGTTTTTATGCTTAATTACGATCATTTTAGTATATAAAACATTATTCCATCTCCTTTACTTTCCGAGTTATAAACATTTTTTATGTCCAAAATGTCAAAATTTGAAACTTTTAAGATTCGTCTAAATTAAGTTTCTTAGAAATGATCGATGGCATAAAATCGTTTATTTCATACATTTTTGGGTTTAATTAAGATTATTTTTTATCCATAAATTTTTCCCCATCTATTTTAGTTTTTGCGATATAACCTCATTTCATTAAAATCTCGATTTTTCATTTTTTTCAGTTATCTTGGCAATGTTCTTTGATGGGGTTTAATTATTAATTCTTTATATTTTTAGGGTTAATTACGATCATTTTAGTATATAAAACATTATTCCATCTCCTTTACTTTCGGAGTTATAAACATTTTTTATGTCCAAAATGTCAAAATTTGAAACTTTTAAGATTCGTCTAAATTAAGTTGGTAGAAATGATCGATGGGATAAAATCGCTTATTTCATACATTTTTGGGTTTAATTAAGATTATTTTTCATCCATAAATTTTTCCCCATCTATTTTAGTTTTTGAGATATAACCTCATTTCATTAAAATCTCGATTTTTCATTTTTTTCAGTTATCTTGGCAATGTTCTTTGATGGGATTTAATTATTAATTCTTTATACTTTTATGATTAATTACGATCATTTTAGTATATAAATCATTATTCCATCTCCTTTACTTTCTGAGTTATAAACATTTTTTATGTCCAAAATGTCAAAATTTGAATCTTTTAAGATTCGTCTAAATTAAGTTGGTAGAAATGATCGATGGGATAAAATCGCTTATTTCATACATTTTTGGGTTTAATTAGGATTATTTTTCATCCATAAATTTTTCCCCATCTATTTTAGTTTTTGAGATATAACCTCATTTCATTAAAATCTCGATTTTTCATTTTTTTCAGTTATCTTGGCAATGTTCTTTGATGGGATTTAATTATTAATTCTTTATACTTTTATGATTAATTACGATCATTTTAGTATATAAATCATTATTCCATCTCCTTTACTTTCCGAGTTATAAACATTTTTTATATCCAAAATGTCAAAATTTGAAACTTTTAAGATTCGTTTAAATTAATTTGGTAGAAATGATCGATGGGATAAAATCGCTTATTTCATACATTTTTGGGTTTAATTAAGATTATTTTTTATCCATAAATTTTTCCCCATCTATTTCAGTTTTTGAGATATAACCTCATTTCGTTAAAATCTCGATTTTTCCTTTTTAACCATTTTTATTAATTATCTTTGCTTTTAGATCGTCCTGATATGATAGAAAAAGATAAATATGAGAAGCTCCGCTCAGAACGCGACACTTTGATGCAAGAAAAGGAGGAAGCCCTCGCCAAATTAGCCATAGTTGAAGGTAGAGCTTCGGGGGTGGCTCCTTCTGACGGAAAATTGGACCCAAATATGGTGAATCACATGGGAAAGTTGATTCCAACGCCGCCGCCTCCTCCACCTCCCCCTTTAATGGGAGGTGGAAGCGCGGGGCCACCACCTCCGCCTCCCCCAATGCCAGGAATGGGGGGGCCACCTCCTCCTCCTCCTCCCCCAATGATGGGGGGAGGACCCCCACCTCCCCCAATGCCGGGAGCGGGGCCTCCTCCACCCCCAATTCCTGGGATGCTTCCGCCTCCTCCACCTCCATTTGGAGCCCCCGCGCCCCCTTTTCCGCTGGTTGGGTTGGCAAATACGAATGTTTTACCTCATGGGTTAAAGCCGAAGAAGAAATGGGATGTAGGGGGGCCGTTAAAGCGCGCTAATTGGAAGAGTGTAAGATTTAATTAAGATTTAATTTAAAAAAATGATTAATAAATTAAATTTTTAGATAATCCCCCAAAAAATGTCGGAAAAATCGTTCTGGGTGAAAGTCCAAGAAGAAAATTTAGCCTCATCCGACATCCTTCAAGGTCTCCAAGAACGATTTAGCTCAAAACCCGCCCAAAAGAAAACAACGGACTCAGTGGATCGCTCAACTCCTTTAGGAACATTAAAAAAATCGAGAGAGCTCAAAGTCTTAGATGGAAAATCAGCCCAAAATATCAGCATATTACTTGGAGGCTCATTAAAGCATCTTTCTTACGACGCAATCAAAAAATGTTTGTTGAAATGCGACGAATCCGTTTTAACAGAGAATGTTTTAGAAGGATTAATCCAATATTTACCTCCCCCTGATCAACTCCAAAAACTACAACAACACAAAAATAATATTGAAGAATTAACAGAGGCGGAACAATTTTGCGTTAAAATATCCGAAGTAAAACGATTATTACCTCGATTAAAATCGTTAAGATTCAAACAACAATACATCGAGATGGTTAACGACGTTAAACCGGATATAGTCGCCGCGACTGCCGCTTGCGACGAAATCAAAAAGAGCAAAAAATTCGCGAAATTATTAGAATTAGTTCTTTTATTAGGAAATTACATGAATACCGGTTCGAATAACGCCCAAGCTTTCGGATTTGAGATATCTTTCTTAACCAAGTTAAAAGGCACGAAAGATATCCAAAATAAATGCACTTTATTGCATTATATCGTTGAGACTGTTGAAAAAAATTTCCCGGATATTTTAAATTTTTATGAGGAGATGTCTCATGTTGATAGGGCGAGTCGGGTCTCTTTGGACACGATTCAAAAAACGTTGAAACAAATGGATAGTCAAATTAGGAATTTGGAGATGGATATAAGCAATAATAAGGTGGCTCAAGATGAGGATGATCGGTTTATTGAGGTTATGGAGGTTTTCTGTCGCGAATCTAGGGATCAATGTGATATTTTAATGAAGATGTTTAAGAAGGTTGATGGTTTAAATGATGATTTAGCTGAATATTACTCGTTTGATAAGCAAAAGTATACTCTCGAGGAGTTCTTTGCTGATATAAAGACGTTTAAAGATGATTTTATTGTAAGTAATTAATAAACTAAATAAATAAACGATTATTAATTTAATTAATTAAATTTTTAGCAAGCTTACAAAGACAACGAACGAGAACGAGAGATAATCGAGAAACATCGTAAAGCTCAACTTGCGAAAGAGAAAGCTGATAAAGAGAAGCAAGAGAGGGATGCGAGAAAGAAGGCGATTATTGATATGAATCCGGAACAAACTCAAGAAGGGGTTATGGATAGGTAAAAATTATGATTAAAATGAGTTTTTTTTTATTAATATTTTTATTTTTTTAGCTTATTGCAAGCTTTGCAATCCGGGGATGCGTTTAAGAATCGTCAAAAGCGGCAAAGGAATGCTCGGCCGGCTGGAGGTGAGTTAATCGTAAATTTAATTGAGTATTTGTATTTGAGTGAGTGTACGGGTTTGATTGCCAAATAAGAGATGGCGCTTAATTGTTAAAGTGAGTTTAATGTGTCAAATTGACACTTTAATTGTCAAAAATGATGAGGTGATATGTCAATGTGGCAAGTTAAATAGTCAGAATGATAAAATAAGGTGTTAAAATGATAGTTCGGGTTAGGATAATAAGTTAAAATGTGAAAATGATAAGTTAATGTCAAGATAAAATGAGGAAATGTCAAAATTAATACTTAAACTGTCAAAAATGACATGATAATGTGTCAATGTGACAAGTTAAATAGTCAAAATGGTAAAATAAGGTGTTAAAATGATAGTTTGGGTTAAGATAACAAGTTAAAATGTGGAAATGATAAGTTAATGTCAAGATAAAATGAGGAAATGTCAAAATTAATACTTAAACTGTCAAAAATGACAAGATAATGTGTCAATGTGACAAGTTAAATAGTCAAAATGGTAAAATAAGGTGTTAAAATGATAGTTTGGATTAAGATAACAAGTTAAAATGTGGAAATGATAAGTTAATGTCAAGATAAAATGAGGAAATGTCAAAATTAATACTTAAACTATCAAAAATGACAAGATAATGTGTCAATGTGACAAGTTAAATAGTCAAAATGGTAAAATAAGGTGTTAAAATGATAGTTTGGGTTAAGATAACGAGTTAAAATGTGGAAATGATAAGTTAATGTCAAGATAAAATGAGGAAATGTCAAAATTAATACTTAAACTGTCAAAATTGACAAGATAATATGTCAATGTGACAAGTTAAATAGTCAAAATGGTAAAATAAGGTGTTAAAATGATAGTTTGGGTTAAGATAACGAGTTAAAATGTGGAAATGATAAGTTAATGTCAAGATAAAATGAGGAAATGTCAAAATTAATACTTAAACTATCAAAAATGACAAGATAATGTGTCAATGTGACAAGTTAAATAGTCAAAATGGTAAAATAAGGTGTTAAAATGATAGTTTGGGTTAAGATAACGAGTTAAAATGTGGAAATGATAAGTTAATGTCAAGATAAAATGAGGAAATGTCAAAATTAATACTTAAACTGTCAAAATTGACAAGATAATATGTCAATGTGACAAGTTAAATAGTCAAAATGGTAAAATAAGGTGTTAAAATGATAGTTTGGGTTAAGATAACGAGTTAAAATGTGGAAATGATAAGTTAATGTCAAGATAAAATGAGGAAATGTCAAAATTAATACTTAAACTGTCAAAAATGACAAGATAATATGTCAATGTGACAAGTTAAATAGTCAAAATGGTAAAATAAGGTGTTAAAATGATAGTTTGGGTTAAGATAACAAGTTAAAATGTGGAAATGATAAGTTAATGTCAAGATAAAATGAGGAAATGTCAAAATTAATACTTAAACTGTCAAAAATGACAAGATAATGTGTCAATGTGACAAGTTAAATAGTCAAAATGGTAAAATAAGGTGTTAAAATGATAGTTTGGGTTAAGATAACAAGTTAAAATGTGGAAATGATAAGTTAATGTCAAGATAAAATGAGGAAATGTCAAAATTAATACTTAAACTGTTAAAAATGACAAGATAATGTGTCAATGTGACAAGTTAAATAGTCAAAATGGTAAAATAAGGTGTTAAAATGATAGTTTGGGTTAAGATAACAAGTTAAAATGTGGAAATGATAAGTTAATGTCAAGATAAAATAGAGGAAATGTCAAAATTAATACTTAAACTGTCAAAAATGACAAGATAATGTGTCAATGTGACAAGTTAAATAGTCAAAATGGTAAAATAAGGTGTTAAAATGATAGTTTGGGTTAAGATAACAAGTTAAAATGTGGAAATGATAAGTTAATGTCAAGATAAAATAGAGGAAATGTCAAAATTAATACTTAAACTGTCAAAAATGACAAGATAATGTGTCAATGTGACAAGTTAAATAGTCAAAATGGTAAAATAAGGTGTTAAAATGATAGTTTGGGTTAAGATAACAAGTTAAAATGTGGAAATGATAAGTTAATGTCAAGATAAAATGAGGAAATGTCAAAATTAATACTTAAACTGTCAAAAATGACAAGATAATGTGTCAATGTGACAAGTTAAATAGTCAAAATGGTAAAATAAGGTGTTAAAATGATAGTTTGGGTTAAGATAACAAGTTAAAATGTGGAAATGATAAGTTAATGTCAAGATAAAATGAGGAAATGTCAAAATTAATACTTAAACTGTCAAAAATGACAAGATAATGTGTCAATGTGACAAGTTAAATAGTCAAAATGGTAAAATAAGGTGTTAAAATGATAGTTTGGGTTAAGATAACAAGTTAAAATGTGGAAATGATAAGTTAATGTCAAGATAAAATGAGGAAATGTCAAAATTAATACTTAAACTGTTAAAAATGACAAGATAATGTGTCAATGTGACAAGTTAAATAGTCAAAATGGTAAAATAAGGTGTTAAAATGATAGTTTGGGTTAAGATAACAAGTTAAAATGTGGAAATGATAAGTTAATGTCAAGATAAAATAGAGGAAATGTCAAAATTAATACTTAAACTGTCAAAAATGACAAGATAATGTGTCAATGTGACAAGTTAAATAGTCAAAATGGTAAAATAAGGTGTTAAAATGATAGTTTGGGTTAAGATAACAAGTTAAAATGTGGAAATGATAAGTTAATGTCAAGATAAAATAGAGGAAATGTCAAAATTAATACTTAAACTGTCAAAAATGACAAGATAATGTGTCAATGTGACAAGTTAAATAGTCAAAATGGTAAAATAAGGTGTTAAAATGATAGTTTGGGTTAAGATAACAAGTTAAAATGTGGAAATGATAAGTTAATGTCAAGATAAAATGAGGAAATGTCAAAATTAATACTTAAACTGTCAAAAATGACAAGATAATGTGTCAATGTGACAAGTTAAATAGTCAAAATGGTAAAATAAGGTGTTAAAATGATAGTTTGGGTTAAGATAACAAGTTAAAATGTGGAAATGATAAGTTAATGTCAAGATAAAATGAGGAAATGTCAAAATTAATACTTAAACTGTCAAAAATGACAAGATAATATGTCAATGTGACAAGTTAAATAGTCAAAATGGTAAAATAAGGTGTTAAAATGATAGTTTGGGTTAAGATAACAAGTTAAAATGTGGAAATGATAAGTTAATGTCAAGATGAAATGAGGAAATGTCAAAATTAATACTTAAACTGTTAAAAATGACAAGATAATGTGTCAATGTGACAAGTTAAATAGTCAAAATGGTAAAATAAGGTGTTAAAATGATAGTTTGGGTTAAGATAACAAGTTAAAATGTGGAAATGATAAGTTAATGTCAAGATGAAATGAGGAAATGTCAAAATTAATACTTAAACTGTTAAAAATGACAAGATAATGTGTCAATGTGACAAGTTAAATAGTCAAAATGGTAAAATAAGGTGTTAAAATGATAGTTTGGGTTAAGATAACAAGTTAAAATGTGGAAATGATAAGTTAATGTCAAGATAAAATAGAGGAAATGTCAAAATTAATACTTAAACTGTCAAAAATGACAAGATAATGTGTCAATGTGACAAGTTAAATAGTCAAAATGGTAAAATAAGGTGTTAAAATGATAGTTTGGGTTAAGATAACAAGTTAAAATGTGGAAATGATAAGTTAATGTCAAGATAAAATAGAGGAAATGTCAAAATTAATACTTAAACTGTCAAAAATGACAAGATAATGTGTCAATGTGACAAGTTAAATAGTCAAAATGGTAAAATAAGGTGTTAAAATGATAGTTTGGGTTAAGATAACAAGTTAAAATGTGGAAATGATAAGTTAATGTCAAGATAAAATGAGGAAATGTCAAAATTAATACTTAAACTGTCAAAAATGACAAGATAATGTGTCAATGTGACAAGTTAAATAGTCAAAATGGTAAAATAAGGTGTTAAAATGATAGTTTGGGTTAAGATAACAAGTTAAAATGTGGAAATGATAAGTTAATGTCAAGATAAAATGAGGAAATGTCAAAATTAATACTTAAACTGTCAAAAATGACAAGATAATATGTCAATGTGACAAGTTAAATAGTCAAAATGGTAAAATAAGGTGTTAAAATGATAGTTTGGGTTAAGATAACAAGTTAAAATGTGGAAATGATAAGTTAATGTCAAGATAAAATGAGGAAATGTCAAAATTAATACTTAAACTGTCAAAAATGACAAGATAATGTGTCAATGTGACAAGTTAAATAGTCAAAATGGTAAAATAAGGTGTTAAAATGATAGTTTGGGTTAAGATAACAAGTTAAAATGTGGAAATGATAAGTTAATGTCAAGATGAAATGAGGAAATGTCAAAATTAATACTTAAACTGTCAAAAATGACAAGATAATATGTCAATGTGACAAGTTAAATAGTCAAAATGGTAAAATAAGGTGTTAAAATGATAGTTTGGGTTAAGATAACAAGTTAAAATGTGGAAATGATAAGTTAATGTCAAGATGAAATGAGGAAATGTCAAAATTAATACTTAAACTGTCAAAAATGACAAGATAATATGTCAATGTGACAAGTTAAATAGTCAAAATGGTAAAATAAGGTGTTAAAATGATAGTTTGGGTTAAGATAACAAGTTAAAATGTGGAAATGATAAGTTAATGTCAAGATGAAATGAGGAAATGTCAAAATTAATACTTAAACTGTCAAAAATGACAAGATAATATGTCAATGTGACAAGTTAAATAGTCAAAATGGTAAAATAAGGTGTTAAAATGATAGTTTGGGTTAAGATAACAAGTTAAAATGTGGAAATGATAAGTTAATGTCAAGATGAAATGAGGAAATGTCAAAATTAATACTTAAACTGTCAAAAATGACAAGATAATATGTCAATGTGACAAGTTAAATAGTCAAAATGGTAAAATAAGGTGTTAAAATGATAGTTCGGGTTAAGATAACAAGTTAAAATGTGGAAATGATAAGTTAATGTCAAGATGAAATGAGGAAATGTCAAAATTAATACTTAAACTGTCAAAAATGACAAGATAATGTGTCAATGTGACAAGTTAAATAGTCAAAATGGTAAAATAAGGTGTTAAAATGATAGTTCGGGTTAAGATAACAAGTTAAAATGTGGAAATGATAAGTTAATGTCAAGATGAAATGAGGAAATGTCAAAATTAATACTTAAACTGTCAAAAATGACAAGATAATGTGTCAATGTGACAAGTTAAATAGTCAAAATGGTAAAATAAGGTGTTAAAATGATAGTTCGGGTTAAGATAACAAGTTAAAATGTGGAAATGATAAGTTAATGTCAAGATGAAATGAGGAAATGTCAAAATTAATACTTAAACTGTCAAAAATGACAAGATAATATGTCAATGTGACAAGTTAAATAGTCAAAATGGTAAAATAAGGTGTTAAAATGATAGTTTGGGTTAAGATAACAAGTTAAAATGTGGAAATGATAAGTTAATGTCAAGATAAAATGAGGAAATGTCAAAATTAATACTTAAACTGTCAAAAATGACAAGATAATATGTCAATGTGACAAGTTAAATAGTCAAAATGGTAAAATAAGGTGTTAAAATGATAGTTTGGGTTAAGATAACAAGTTAAAATGTGGAAATGATAAGTTAATGTCAAGATAAAATGAGGAAATGTCAAAATTAATACTTAAACTGTCAAAAATGACAAGATAATATGTCAATGTGACAAGTTAAATAGTCAAAATGGTAAAATAAGGTGTTAAAATGATAGTTCGGGTTAAGATAACAAGTTAAAATGTGGAAATGATAAGTTAATGTCAAGATAAAATGAGGAAATGTCAAAATTGATACTTAAACTGTCAAAAATGACAAGATAATATGGTCAATGTGGCGAGTTGGAATGTCAAAACGTTGGCATAAAACATTAAAATGACAGTTTAATGTCAAAATAACAGTTGGCAATGATAACTTGTCAAAATAAAACGATAAGATGTCAAAATGACAGGTTAATAGAAAGAACGTGGAAGGAAAATGAAAGAGCGAAGATAATGTGTCAAATTGACACCTTAATTGTCAAAAATTACAGGATAATATTTCAATGTGATAAGTTAAAAAATCAAAATGATAAGATACTGTATCATATTTATTAAAAATGACAAGTTAATGTCAAAATGGTAAGTCAAAGAATTCTATATAAAGTTATTAAGTTAGATTTAAGTACTAGATAGATTCAAAAAAATTTTTGGGTATAAAGCTGTTTTTTTCTTAATATAAATGAATAGAAAATTAAAAATGCTTGAAAATGAGCCCAAACTTAACCTATTTATCTCCAACCGTTATCGAGATATCCTTGTTTTTAGAAAAAAAAACGACAGTTATTTGACATTTAGTAGATTCTAACCTAACTTTTTCATTTTCAACTTAAATATATCATGTTTGGTATCAAATTACAGCATTTTTTATTCTTTTTAACAAAATTTCATATTTAATTGTATAAATTTTGACATTTATAATTTTATTTTATTGTTACATTTAATTTTGACAACTTATATCTTAACTTTTTCATTTTTTTACCTCAAATACACCGTGTTTGGTATCAAATTACAGCATTCTTGATTCTTATCAAGCTCATTTCAATATTTATCAAAAATATCGTTAATTTAATTTTGACATTTAACAGTTTTTAACCTAACTTTTATGTAAAATGTCAAGGTGTTATATATTTATGTAAAGTGTCAAAGGTTCATAAAAGAAAATAACATCTGAAGGTCTTATTTTTTCTCTAGACCAAGATAAACATCTTTATCGTTATAGGTTTGATAATCAGTAACATCCCTTTTTAGTTATAAAGCTGTTCTTTTTTTTGACAAAAATGAGTACAAAATCAAAAATCCTTTAAAATGAGTCCAAACTCGACCTTTTTATCTTCAATCATTACCGAAATATCTCCATTTTTAACAAAGAAATGACAGTTATTTGACATTTGACAGTTTATAACCTAACTTTTTTGTTTTTCGACTCAAATATATCATGTTTGGTGTCAAATGAAAGCGTTTTTGAATCTTAATATAATTATTCCAATAATATTTTGATTGGTCGTACAATGGAACTGAAACCGGCTAATTTAGAAAAATTTCTTGATTATAAAGGTGTTATTTTTTTAACTTAATTAGATAGAGAATTAAAAATCCTGCGAAATGAGTCCAAACTCGACCTATTTATCTCCAATCGTTATCGAAATATCTTAATTTTTAGCAAAGAAATGACAGTTATTTGACATTTGACAGTTTATAACCTAGCTTTTTCATTTTTTTTTGCCGAAATACATCATGTTTGGTATGAAATTTTATAATTTTTGATTCTTATCAAGCTTATCTCAGTATTTATAAAAAAATCGTGTATTTAAGTTTGACATTTGACAGTTTATAATCTAACTTTCACCTTTTTTAACCTAAATACATCGTGTTTTGTATCAAATGAAAGCATTTTTCATTCTTATTAAGATCATTTCAATATTTATCAAAAAATCTGTAATTTAATTTTGACATTTGACATTTTTTAACCAAACTTGTTTGTTTTTAAACTGAATAATGTTCTTTTTTTTTAATTTAAATACATAAAGAATCAAAAATCCTTTAAAATGAGTCTAAACTCGACCTATTTATCTCTTGTCGTTAGCGAGATATTTTGATTTTTTACAAAAAAAAATGACAGTTATTTGACATTTGACAGTTTTTAACCTAACTTTTTTATTTTTCAACCTAAATATGCCATGTTTGATATCAAATTACAGCATTTTTCATTCTTATTAAGGAAATCTAAATATTTATCAAACTATCGTTATGTTTAATTTTGACAATGACAGTTTTTAACCAAACTTTTTTGTTTTTCAATGCAATGGTGTTCTTTTTTTAATTTAAATAGACAAAGAATAAAAAATTCTTTAAAATAAGTCAAAACTTGACGTATTTATCTGCAATGATTATCGAAATATCTCAATTTTTAACAAAAAATTGACAGTTATTTGACATTTGGCGGTTTATAACTTAGCTTTTTAATTTTTTAGGCGAAATATATTGTGTTTGTTATCAAATTTCATCATTTTTCATCCTTATCAAAATCATATCAACATTTATCAAAAAAATCATTAATTTAATTTTAACATCTGTCAATTTTTAACCTAACTTTTTCATTTTTTATCCCAAACGCATCATATTTGGTATCAAATTTCATCATTTTTCATCCTCATTAAAATCAAAACAACATTTATCAAACAAATCGTCAATTTAATTTTGACATCTGTCAATTTTTAACCTAACTTTTTCATTTTTTACCCCAAACACATCATGTTTGGTATCAAATTTAATCATTTTTCATCCTTAACAACAAAATATCAAAATTAACACAAAAATCTTTAATTTAATTTTGACATTTGGCATTCTTTAACCCAACTTTTTAACCTAACTTTATTATGCCAATTCAGAAAAGGTTATTTGATAATAAGTGTTATTTTTTTAACTTAATTAGATAGAAAATAAAAAATTCTTTAAAATAAGTCCAAACTTGACGTATTTATCTGCAATGGTTATCGAAATATCTCAATTTTTAATAAAAAATTGACAGTTATTTGACATTTGGCGGTTTATAACTTAGCTTTTTAATTTTTTAGCCGAAATATATTGTGTTTGGTATCAAATTTCATCATTTTTCATCCTCATTAAAATCATATCAACATTTATCAAAACGATCATTAATTTAATTTTGACATCTGTCAATTTTTAACCTAACTTTTTCATTTTTTATCCCAAACGCATCATATTTGGTATCAAATTTCATCATTTTTCATCCTCATTAAAATCAAAACAACATTTATCAAAAAATCATTAATTTAATTTTGACATTTGACATTTTTTAACCCAACTTTTTTACCTAACTGTATTATACCAATTCAGAAAAGGTTATTTGATAATAAGTGTTATTTTTTTTAGTTTAATTAGATAGAGAATAAAAAATTCTTTAAAATAAGTCCAAACTTGACATATTTATCTGCAATGGTTATCGAAATATCTCAATTTTTAATAAAAAATTGACAGTTATTTGACATTTGGCGGTTTATAACTTACGTTTTTAATTTTTTAGCCGAAATATATTGTGTTTGGTATCAAATTTCATCATTTTTCATCCTTATCAAAATCATATCAACATTTATCAAAAAAATCATTAATTTAATTTTGACATCTGTCAATTTTTAACGTAACTTTTTCATTTTTTACCCCAAACATATCATATTTAGTATCAAATTTCATCATTTTTCATCCTTATCAAAATCAAAACAACATTTATCAAAAAAATCATTAATTTAATTTTGACATCTGTCAATTTTTAACCTAACTTTTTCATTTTTTATCCCAAACACATCATATTTGGTATCAAATTTCATCATTTTTCATCCTCATTAAAATCAAAACAACATTTATCAAACAAATCGTTAATTTAATTTTGACATCTGTCAATTTTTAACCTAACTTTTTCATTTTTTACCCCAAACACATCATGTTTAGTATCAAATTTAATCATTTTTCATCTTTATCAACAAAATATCAAAATTAACCTAAAAATCATTAATTTAATTTTGACATTTGACATTCTTTAACCCAACTTTTTAACCTAACTTTATTATGCCAATTCAGAAAAGGTTATTTGATAATAAGTGTTATTTTTTTAACTTAATTAGATAGAGAATAAAAAATTCTTTAAAATAAGTCCAAACTTGACGTATTTATCTACAATGGTTATCGAAATATCTCAATTTTTAATAAAAAATTGACAGTTATTTGACATTTGGCGGTTTATAACTTAGCTTTTTAATTTTTTAGCCGAAATATATTGTGTTTGGTATCAAATTTCATTATTTTTCATCCTTATCAAAATCAAAACAACATTTATTAAAAAAATCGTTAATTTAATTTTGACATCTGTCAATTTTTAACCTAACTTTTTAATTTTTTATCCCAAACACATAATATTTGGTATCAAATTTCATCATTTTTCATCCTCATTAAAATCAAAACAACATTTATCAAACAAATCGTTAATTTAATTTTGACATCTGTCAATTTTTAACCTAACTTTTTCATTTTTTACCCCAAACACATCATGTTTGGTATCAAATTTAATCATTTTTCATCTTTATCAACAAAATATCAAAATTAACCTAAAAATCATTAATTTAATTTTGACATTTGACATTCTTCAACCCAACTTTTTAACCTAACGTTATTATGCCAATTCAGAAAAGGTTATTTGATAATAAGTGTTATTTTCTTAACTTAATTAGATAGGGAATAAAAAATTCTTTAAAATAAGTCCAAACTTGACGTATTTATCTGCAATGGTTATCGAAATATCTCAATTTTTAACAAAAAATTGACAGTTATTTGACATTTGGCGGTTTATAACTTAGCTTTTTAATTTTTTAGCCGAAATATATTGTGTTTGGTATCAAATTTCATCATTTTTCATCCTTATCAAAATCAAGACAACATTTATCAAAAAATCATTAATTTAATTTTGACATCTGTCAATTTTTAACTTAACTTTTTTATTTTTTACCCCAAACACATCATGTTTGGTATCAAATTTCATCATTTTTCATCCTTATCAACAAAATATCAAAATTAACCTAAAAATCATTAATTTAATTTTGACATCTGTCAATTTTTAACCTAACTTTTTCATTTTTTACCCCAAACACATCATGTTTGGTATCAAATTTAATCATTTTTCATCCTTATCAACAAAATATCAAAATTAACCTAAAAATCATTAATTTAATTTTGACATCTGTCAATTTTTAACCTAACTTTTTCATTTTTTACCCCAAACACATCATGTTTGGTATCAAATTTAATCATTTTTCATCCTTATCAACAAAATATCAAAATTAACCTAAAAATCATTAATTTAATTTTGACATCTGTCAATTTTTAACCTAACTTTTTCATTTTTTACCCCAAACACATCATGTTTGGTATCAAATTTAATCATTTTTCATCCTTATCAACAAAATATCAAAATTAACCTAAAAATCATTAATTTAATTTTGACATCTGTCAATTTTTAACCTAACTTTTTCATTTTTTACCCCAAACACATCATGTTTAGTATCAAATTTAATCATTTTTCATCTTTATCAACAAAATATCAAAATTAACCTAAAAATCATTAATTTAATTTTGACATTTGACATTCTTTAACCCAACTTTTTAACCTAACTTTATTATGCCAATTCAGAAAAGGTTATTTGATAATAAGTGTTATTTTTTTAACTTAATTAGATAGAGAATAAAAAATTCTTTAAAATAAGTCCAAACTTGACGTATTTATCTACAATGGTTATCGAAATATCTCAATTTTTAATAAAAAATTGACAGTTATTTGACATTTGGCGGTTTATAACTTAGCTTTTTAATTTTTTAGGCGAAATATATTGTGTTTGGTATCAAATTTCATTATTTTTCATCCTTATCAAAATCAAAACAACATTTATTAAAAAAATCGTTAATTTAATTTTGACATCTGTCAATTTTTAACCTAACTTTTTAATTTTTTATCCCAAACACATAATATTTGGTATCAAATTTCATCATTTTTCATCCTCATTAAAATCAAAACAACATTTATCAAACAAATCGTTAATTTAATTTTGACATCTGTCAATTTTTAACCTAACTTTTTCATTTTTTACCCCAAACACATCATGTTTGGTATCAAATTTAATCATTTTTCATCTTTATCAACAAAATATCAAAATTAACCTAAAAATCATTAATTTAATTTTGACATTTGACATTCTTCAACCCAACTTTTTAACCTAACGTTATTATGCCAATTCAGAAAAGGTTATTTGATAATAAGTGTTATTTTCTTAACTTAATTAGATAGGGAATAAAAAATTCTTTAAAATAAGTCCAAACTTGACGTATTTATCTGCAATGGTTATCGAAATATCTCAATTTTTAACAAAAAATTGACAGTTATTTGACATTTGGCGGTTTATAACTTAGCTTTTTAATTTTTTAGCCGAAATATATTGTGTTTGGTATCAAATTTCATCATTTTTCATCCTTATCAAAATCAAGACAACATTTATCAAAAAATCATTAATTTAATTTTGACATCTGTCAATTTTTAACTTAACTTTTTTATTTTTTACCCCAAACACATCATGTTTGGTATCAAATTTCATCATTTTTCATCCTTATCAACAAAATATCAAAATTAACCTAAAAATCATTAATTTAATTTTGACATCTGTCAATTTTTAACCTAACTTTTTCATTTTTTACCCCAAACACATCATGTTTGGTATCAAATTTAATCATTTTTCATCCTTATCAACAAAATATCAAAATTAACCTAAAAATCATTAATTTAATTTTGACATCTGTCAATTTTTAACCTAACTTTTTCATTTTTTACCCCAAACACATCATGTTTGGTATCAAATTTAATCATTTTTCATCCTTATCAACAAAATATCAAAATTAACCTAAAAATCATTAATTTAATTTCGACATTTGACATTTTTTAACCCAACTTTCTCATTTTTTACCCCAAACACATCAAGTTTGGTATCAAATTTCATCATTTTTACCCCTTATTAACAATTTTACGTTACATTATTCTCTTATTTAGCAACAAAACCCGCACTCACACAAAATTAACGCCCCAACGAGAATTAAATCACAATTTATTTATTAATTTCTATTATTTTTCGTTAAAATCTTTAATAATAAGATGAATCACAAAAAAAATTCAGTTCGAATTTTCTCATTGAATATAGATGGTGATGTACAGTTGATTAAAGTACGCACCTTTTCTAACGCCTCGTGTTATGCTTAATTAAGATTGCTTGGCGGAAGCGGTACTGTTTGGTAAGAAGGATGTTTTGTATATAAATTTAAATGCTTTTTTTTTGTCTAAGCGTCCTTATTTTCGTTGATTATTTTTGTTTTATTACATTGTGTTGATTTAATTTAAAATTTAAGCTTTCGCTTTTATTGTTTTTTTCGTTGAATTAACTCAAATTGATCAAATCAATTAATTATTTAAAATAATAATTAAAATTTGATTTCGCAGCGGAACGAAGAGCTCAATTAGTCAGATCGAGGTCAAGAACCAATGTGATCGCAGGTCGAGAACTTAGAGGGTAAAATTTAATTTAAAAAAATTAATTAATTAATTATTTTTTTATTTTTATAGGGAAATAACCGCATAACTTGGTATTTGATTATATCAACTTATTAATTATTATTATTACAACGAATAATTTATTGTTTTTTTCCGAAAAAAATTATGTACCATATCTTGTACATTGCAAATGGGTTCTCTATTATCTATTATTATTATTATTTTAATTATTTTTTTAAAAATAATTAAGTTAATTTAATAAGAGAGGAAATTATTGTGATAAAAATAACACTGGAACCAATAATATATAATGTATATTTTGCAAATTCTATTAAGCTGAGATTATTTATCCATTTATTTATTTATATATATCTTTTTTTTGATGTAGGTTCTTTTTGAGTGCGCGATTTTTTGTCGTGTTGTGACCTATTTTGGATCGGGAAAATAGACGTTGAAATAAAGCAGTTCGAAGCCAAGGTAAGTTAGTTTTTAACCCCAAAAATACGCGCATTTGACCCAAATTAATGGTCACCTGATGGCCTCGTTTTATTTATTTTTTCTTTTTTACTCACTTTTTTTTATTATAACCTATTTTGATGATGTTAAAACTTTCAAATGTGACGTTTATTTCGTGACAATTCACCAATTTCAAACGCATTAATTAAATATTTAATTTCCTTTGTGATTAATGCGTTAATAAATCATAATAACAATTTAATTTCGGCGAAAATATCATTTTGAAGTGATATTTTCTTTCTAAACAAAGAAAAATTGGCTCGAACTTAAAACTTTCAATCTAAATCGTTTAAATAACAAAAAATAAATAAATTCGATTTTTTCTTGGTAATAAAGATATTATTTTTTTGATTTAAATGAATTAAAAATTAAAAATCCTCCAAAATGAGCCCAAACTCGACCAATTTATCTCGAACCGTTTTCGAGATATCTTAATTCTAACAAAAAAATGACGTTTATTTGACATTTGACAGCTTATAACCTAACTTTTTTATTTTTTACCCCAAACACATCAAGTTTGGTATCAAATTTCATCATTTTTGATTCTTATTAAGATTATTTCAAAATTTTTTGACAATTTTAAAGTTAATAAAATGATACAAATCTAGATTGAGTTCAAAAAATGATGGATTATGTCATTTCTTTGACGATTTTAAAAAAATAATAATTAGGAAATAAAAATAATTCAAAATCAATATACAGGTGTCTCTTAAATGTCTGTACAACGAAATTTTTTGACTCAATTTTTTTATAAATTTATTTTTTCGATTTCTAATTTAAAGCATTATATTATTGAGAAATAAAATCCTAGATTCAATTAAATTAAAAAAATTTTTCATTAACTTTGAATTAGATAACTTAAATCGGCTTATTTTAAGCTAAATTGACACTTTGATAATCAGATTTTGGATTAAAGCTTTAAAATGGAACAGAATTCGGCTAAGTTTTTATTATTAAGGTGTTCTTTTTTTAATCAAATTAGATAGAGAATTAAAAATCGTTTAAAATGAGTCCAAACTCGACCTATTTATCTTCAACCGTTCTCGAGATATCTTAATTTTTAACAAAAAATGACATTTATTTGACATTTGACAGCTTCTAACCTAACTTCTTTATTTATTAATTTAAATATGTCGAGTTTGGTATCAAATGAAAGCATTTTTAATTCTTAGTAAGATGATTACAATATTTATTAAAAAAATCGTTTATTTCACTAAGAATTAGATCAATTTATTTATTTTTTTGTTATGAAGGTATTATTTTTTTAAAGGAAATGAATAGGAAATTGAAAATCCTTTAAAATGAGTTCAAACTCGACCCATTTATCTCCAATCGTTTTCGAGATATCTTAATTTTTAATAAAAACTGACGTCTATTTGACATTTGACAGCTTCTAACCTAATTTTTTTAGTTATTAATCTAAATATGTCGAGTTTGGTATCAAATAAAAGCATTTTTAATTTTTAGTAAGATGATTTCAATATTTATTAAAAAAATCGTTTATTTCTCTAAGAATTAGATCAATTTATTTATTTTTTTGTTATGAAGGTATTATTTTTTTAAAGGAAATGAATAGGAAATTGAAAATCCTTTAAAATGAGTTCAAACTCGACCCATTTATCTCCAACCGTTCTCAAGATATCTTAATTTTTAACAAAAAATGACATTTATTTGACATTTGACAGCTTCTAACCTAATTTTTTTAGTTATTAATCTAAATATGTCGAGTTTGGTATCAAATAAAAGCATTTTTAATTTTTAGTAAGATGATTTCAATATTTATTAAAAAAATCGTTTATTTCTCTAAGAATTAGATCAATTTATTTATTTTTTTGTTATGAAGGTATTATTTTTTTAAAGGAAATGAATAGGAAATTGAAAATCCTTTAAAATGAGTTCAAACTCGACCCATTTATCTCCAATCGTTATCGAGATATCTTAATTTTTGATAAAAACTGACGTTTATTTGACATTTGACAGCTTCTAACCTAATTTTTTTATTCATTAATCTAAATATGTCGTGTTTGGTATCAAATGAAAGCATTTTTAATTTTTAGTAAGATGATTACAATATTTGTTAAAAAAATCGTTTATTTCACTAAGAATTAGATCAATTTATTTATTTTTTTGTAATGAAGGTATTATTTTTTTAAAGGAAATGAATAGGAAATTGAAAATCCTTTAAAATGAGTTCAAACTCGACCCATTTATCTCCAATCGTTTTCGAGATATCTTAATTTTTAATAAAAACTGACGTCTATTTGACATTTGACAGCTTCTAACCTAACTTTTTTATTTATTAATCTAAATATGTCGAGTTTTGTATCAAATGAAAGCATTTTTAATTTTTAGTAAGATGATTACAATATTCATTAAAAAAATCGTTTATTTCTATAAGAATTAGATCAATTTATTTATTTTTTTGTTATGAAGGTATTATTTTTTTAAAGGAAATGAATAGGAAATTGAAAATCCTTTAAAATGAGTTCAAACTCGACCCATTTATCTCCAACTGTTTTCGAGATATCTTAATTTTTAATAAAAACTGACGTTTATTTGACATTTGACAGCTTCTAACCTAACTTTTTTATTTATTAATCTAAATATGTCGAGTTTGGTATCAAATGAAAGCATTTTTAATTCTTAGTAAGACGATTACAATATTTATTAAAAAATCGTTTATTTCACTAAGAATTAGATCAATTTATTTATTTTTTTGTTATGAAGGTATTATTTTTTTAAAGGAAATGAATAGGAAATTGAAAATCCTTTAAAATGAGTTCAAACTCGACTCATTTATCTCCAACCGTTCTCAAGATATCTTAATTTTTAACAAAAACTGACATTTATTTGACATTTGACAGCTTCTAACCTAACTTTTTTATTTATTAATCTGAATATGTCGAGTTTGGTATCAAATAAAAGCATTTTTAATTTTTAGTAAGATGATTACAATATTTATTAAAAAAATCGTTTATTTCACTAAGAATTAGATCAATTTATTTATTTTTTTGTTATGAAGGTATTATTTTTTTAAAGGAAATGAATAATAGGAAATTGAAAATCCTTTAAAATGAGTTCAAATTCGACCCATTTATCTCCAATCGTTTTCGAGATATCTTAATTTTTAATAAAAACTGACGTTTATTTGACATTTGACAGCTTCTAACCTAACTTTTTTATTTATTAATCTAAATATGTCGAGTTTGGTATCAAATGAAAGCATTTTTAATTCTTAGTAAGACGATTACAATATTTATTAAAAAATCGTTTATTTCACTAAGAATTAGATCAATTTATTTATTTTTTTGTTATGAAGGTATTATTTTTTTAAAGGAAATGAATAGGAAATTGAAAATCCTTTAAAATGAGTTCAAACTCGACTCATTTATCTCCAACCGTTCTCAAGATATCTTAATTTTTAACAAAAACTGACATTTATTTGACATTTGACAGCTTCTAACCTAACTTTTTTATTTATTAATCTGAATATGTCGAGTTTGGTATCAAATAAAAGCATTTTTAATTTTTAGTAAGATGATTACAATATTTATTAAAAAAATCGTTTATTTCACTAAGAATTAGATCAATTTATTTATTTTTTTGTTATGAAGGTATTATTTTTTTAAAGGAAATGAATAATAGGAAATTGAAAATCCTTTAAAATGAGTTCAAATTCGACCCATTTATCTCCAATCGTTTTCGAGATATCTTAATTTTTAATAAAAACTGACGTTTATTTGACATTTGACAGCTTCTAACCTAACTTTTTTATTTATTAATCTAAATATGTCGAGTTTGGTATCAAATGAAAGCATTTTTAATTCTTAGTAAGACGATTACAATATTTATTAAAAAATCGTTTATTTCACTAAGAATTAGATCAATTTATTTATTTTTTTGTTATGAAGGTATTATTTTTTTAAAGGAAATGAATAGGAAATTGAAAATCCTTTAAAATGAGTTCAAACTCGACTCATTTATCTCCAACCGTTCTCAAGATATCTTAATTTTTAACAAAAACTGACATTTATTTGACATTTGACAGCTTCTAACCTAACTTTTTTATTTATTAATCTGAATATGTCGAGTTTGGTACCAAATAAAAGCATTTTTAATTTTTAGTAAGATGACTACAATATTTATTAAAAAAATCGTTTATTTCACTAAGAATTAGATCAATTTGTTTATTTTTTTGTTATGAAGGTATTATTTTTTTAAAGGAAATGAATAATAGGAAATTGAAAATCCTTTAAAATGAGTTCAAATTCGACCCATTTATCTCCAATCGTTTTCGAGATATCTTAATTTTTAATAAAAACTGACGTTTATTTGACATTTGACAGCTTCTAACCTAACTTTTTTATTTATTAATCTAAATATGTCGAGTTTGGTATCAAATGAAAGCATTTTTAATTTTTAGTAAGATGATTACAATATTTATTAAAACGATCGTTTATTTCACTAAGAATTAGATCAATTTATTTATTTTTTTGTTATGAAGGTATTATTTTTTTAAAGGAAATGAATAGGAAATTGAAAATCCTTTAAAATGAGTTCAAACTCGACCCATTTATCTCCAATCGTTTTCGAGATATCTTAATTTTTAATAAAAACTGACGTTTATTTGACATTTGACAGCTTCTAACCTAACTTTTTTATTTATTAATCTAAATATGTCGAGTTTGGTATCAAATGAAAGCATTTTTAATTTTTAGTAAGATGATTACAATATTTGTTAAAAAAATCGTTTATTTCTACAAGAATTAGATCAATTTATTTATTTTTTTGTTATGAAGGTATTATTTTTTTAAAGGAAATGAATAGAAAATTGAAAATCCTTTAAAATGAGTTCAAACTCGACCCATTTATCTCCAACTGTTTTCGAGATATCTTAATTTTTAATAAAAACTGACGTTTATTTGACATTTGACAGCTTCTAACCTAACTTTTTTATTTATTAATCTAAATATGTCGAGTTTGGTATCAAATGAAAGCATTTTTAATTCTTAGTAAGACGATTACAATATTTATTAAAAAATCGTTTATTTCACTAAGAATTAGATCAATTTATTTATTTTTTTGTTATGAAGGTATTATTTTTTTAAAGGAAATGAATAGGAAATTGAAAATCCTTTAAAATGAGTTCAAACTCGACTCATTTATCTCCAACCGTTCTCAAGATATCTTAATTTTTAACAAAAACTGACATTTATTTGACATTTGACAGCTTCTAACCTAACTTTTTTATTTATTAATCTGAATATGTCGAGTTTGGTATCAAATAAAAGCATTTTTAATTTTTAGTAAGATGATTACAATATTTATTAAAAAAATCGTTTATTTCACTAAGAATTAGATCAATTTATTTATTTTTTTGTTATGAAGGTATTATTTTTTTAAAGGAAATGAATAATAGGAAATTGAAAATCCTTTAAAATGAGTTCAAATTCGACCCATTTATCTCCAATCGTTTTCGAGATATCTTAATTTTTAATAAAAACTGACGTTTATTTGACATTTGACAGCTTCTAACCTAACTTTTTTATTTATTAATCTAAATATGTCGAGTTTGGTATCAAATGAAAGCATTTTTAATTTTTAGTAAGATGATTACAATATTTATTAAAACGATCGTTTATTTCACTAAGAATTAGATCAATTTATTTATTTTTTTGTTATGAAGGTATTATTTTTTTAAAGGAAATGAATAGGAAATTGAAAATCCTTTAAAATGAGTTCAAACTCGACCCATTTATCTCCAATCGTTTTCGAGATATCTTAATTTTTAATAAAAACTGACGTTTATTTGACATTTGACAGCTTCTAACCTAACTTTTTTATTTATTAATCTAAATATGTCGAGTTTGGTATCAAATGAAAGCATTTTTAATTTTTAGTAAGATGATTACAATATTTGTTAAAAAAATCGTTTATTTCTACAAGAATTAGATCAATTTATTTATTTTTTTGTTATGAAGGTATTATTTTTTTAAAGGAAATGAATAGGAAATTGAAAATCCTTTAAAATGAGTTCAAACTCGACCTATTTATTTCCAATCGTTATCAAGATATCTTAATTTTTGATAAAAACTGACGTTTATTTGACATTTGACAGCTTCTAACCTAACTTTTTTATTTATTAATCTAAATATGTCGAGTTTGGTATCAAATGAAAGCATTTTTAATTCTTAGTAAGATGATTTTAATATTTATTAAAAAAATCGTTTATTTCTCTAAGAATTAGATCAATTTATTTATTTTTTTGTTATGAAGGTATTATTTTTTTAAAGGAAATGAATAGGAAATTGAAAATCCTTTAAAATGAGTTCAAACTCGACCCATTTATCTCCAATCGTTTTCGAAATATCTTAATTTTTAATAAAAAATGACGTTTATTTGACATTTGACAGCTTCTAACCTAACTTTTTTATTTATTAACCCAAATATGTCGTGTTTGGTATCAAATAAAAGCATTTTTATTTCTTAGTAAGATGATTTCAATATTTATCAAAAAATCGTTTATTTCACCAAGTAATAGATCGATTTATTTGTTTTTATGATGAAGCTGTTCTATTTTTTGACGTAAATAAATAGGAAATTGAAAATCCATTAAAATGAGACCAAACTCGACCTATTTATCTTTAACAGTTATTGAGATATCTTTATTTTTAGCAAAACAAGATGGCGGTTTGACATTTGACAGTTTCCGATCTAACTTTTTTGTTTTTCAGCCCAAATATATTGTATTTGGGGTATCAAAGAACAGTATTTTTTACTTTTATTAACACCATTTCAAGAATTATCAAAAAATCGTTTAATTTAATTTTGACATTTGACAGTTTCTAACCTAACTTTTTTGTTTTTCAGCCCAAATATGCCGTGTTTGATATCAAATTACAGCATTTTTGATTCTTATTAACACCATTTCAATAATTATCAAAAAATTGCTAATTTAATTTTGACATTTGACAGTTTCTAACCTAACTTTTTTGTTTTTCAACTCAAATGTATCATGTGTGGTGTGAAATTAAAGCATTTTTCAATTTTATTAAAATAATTGCAATAACATTTAGGTTGCTGATACTACTCTGGAAAGGAATTCTGCCTATTCAAAAAAACATTTTGATTATGAAAGTGTTCTTTTTTGAATCCATATCGATAGAGAATTGAAAATTCTTTAAAATGAGCCCAAACTCGAACTATTTATCTTTAACTGTTATTGAGATATCTTTATTTTTAGCAAAACAAGATGGCGGTTTGACATTTGACAGTTTTTGATATAACTTTTTTATTTTTGAACCCAAGCATATCGAGTTTGGTATCAAATGAAAGCATTTTTGACTCTTATTAAGATAATTTTTGTATTTATCAAAAAACCGTTAAATTGAATTTTGAAATTTGACAGGTTGCAACCTAACTTTTTAATTTTATAATCCAAATATGGCATGTTTGGTATCAAATCAAAGCATTTTTGATCATGGTTGAGTTTATGTCCAAAAAAATTTTAAACTTAATTTTAAAAAATCGTTAATTGTCACTTGTCAAAAAAATAAACGAATCTTTTCAATTTTGGTCGATGTCTTCGAAATCGCCCTTCTTAGTTTTATGTCAATCATCTTCAAAACAATATAATTTGGATAAGATTTATTTTTTTTAGATGTCAATTATACATGAAGAAAATTTTTTTTTGTTATAAAGTCTCCTTTTCTTGGACATAAATGGAGAGAAAAGAGAAAAACTTTTCAAATTAATCCAAACTCGACGTATTTATCTCTTTCCGTTAGCGAAATATCTTCATTTTTAACAAGAAAATGACAGTTATTTGACATTTGACAGTTTATAACCTAACTTTTTTATTTGCTAACCTAAATATGTCATGTTTGGTATCAAATTAAAGCATTTTTGATTCTTATCACGATCATTTCAATATTTATCAAAAAATTATTAAATTTAATCTTGACATTTGACAATTTCTAACCTAACTTTTTTATTTCTTAACTCAAATATGTCATGTTTGGTATCAAATTACAGTATTTTTCATTATTATTAAGAAAATGTCAATATTTATAAAAAAAATCGTTATATTTAATTTTGTCATTTGACAGTTTCTGACCAAACTTTTTTGTTTCTTAAACCAATGGTGTTTTCTTTTTAATTTAAATAAATAGAAAATTAAAAATCCTTTAAAATGAGTCCAAACTCTAGAGATTTATCTCTAACCGTTCTCAAGATATCTTCATTTTCAATGATAGTTTGACATTTGACAGTTTTAACTTTATTTTTTTTATTTATTAATCTAAATATATCGTGTTAGGTATCAAATGCAAGCATTTTTTGATTCTTATTAATACCATTTTAATAATTATCACAAAATAGTTATATTACATCACAAAATTTTGACATTTGACACTTATTTGACAGTTTTTAACCAATTTTTTTTTTATTTTTCAATCAAATGGTGTTGTTTTTTAATTTACGTAGATAGAGAATTAAAAATCTTTTAAAATGAGTCCAAACTCGACCTATTTATTTCTAACCGTTCTCAAGATATGTTCATTTTTAATGATAATTTGACATTTGACAGTTTTAACCTAACTTTTTTATTTATTAATTTAATAATACCGTGTTTGGTATCAAATGAAAGCAGTTTTAATTCTTATTAAGGCCATTCAAATATTTATCAAAAAATCATTAATTTAATTTTGACATTTGACAGTTTCTAACCAAACTTTTTCATTTTTTAATCCAAATACATCGTGTTTTGTATCAAATTACAGCATTTTTCATTTTTGTTTAAGAAAATTTAAAAATTTATCAAAAAATATTATTTATATTTAATTTTAACATTTGACAGTTTTTAACCAAATTTTTTTATTTTTCTATCGAATGGTGTTGTTTTTTAATTTAAACAGATAGAGAATCAAGAATCCTTTAAAACGAGCCCAAACTCGACTAATTTATCCCCAACCGTTCTGAAGATATCTTCATTTTTAACGATTATTTGACATTTGACAGTTTTAAACTTTTTTATTTAGTAATCTAATAATATCGTGTTTGGTATCAAATGAAAGCATTTTTTATTCTTATCAACAAAATTTCAACATTTACCCAAAAATCGTTGTTATTAATTTTGACATTTGACAATTTCTAACCTAACTTTTGCATTTTTTAACCTAAATACATCGTGTTTGGTATCAAATTAAAGCATTTTTCATTCTTATTAAGAAAATGTCGTTATTTATCAAAAAATCGTTATATTTACTTTTGACATTTGACAGTTATTAACCAATTTCTGTTATTTTTCAACTGAATAGTGTTGTTTTTTAATTTAAACAAATACAGAATTAAAAATCCTTTAAAATGAGTCTAAACTCGACCTGTTTATCTCCATCCGTTCTCAAGATATCTTGATTTTTAACAAAACAAGATGGCGGTTTTTTGACATTTGACAGTTTATAACTTAACTTTTTTATTTTTTAACATAAATACGTCGTATTTGGTATCAAATCACAGCATTTTTCATTCTTATCAACAAAATTTCAACATTTACCCAAAAATCGTTGTTATTAATTTTGACATTTGACAATTTCTAACCTAACTTTTGCATTTTTTAACCTAAATACATCGTGTTTGGTATCAAATTAAAGCATTTTTCATTCTTATTAAGAAAATGTCGTTATTTATCAAAAAATCGTTATATTTACTTTTGACATTTGACAGTTATTAACCAATTTCTTTTATTTTTCAACTGAATAGTGTTGTTTTTTAATTTAAACAAATTCAGAATTAAAAATCCTTTAAAATGAGTCTAAACTCGATCTATTTATCTTCATCCGTTTTCAAGATATCTTGATTTTTAACAAAACAATATGGCGGTTTTTTGACATTTGACAGTTTATAACCCAACTTTTTTGTTTTTTAACATAAACATGTCGTATTTGATATCAAATTGTAGCATTTTTCATTCTTATCAACAAAATTTCAACATTTACCCAAAAATCGTTGTTATTAATTTTGATATTTGACAATTTCTAACCTAACTTTTGCATTTTTTAACCTAAATACACCATGTTTGGTATCAAATTAAAGCATTTTTCAGTCCTATTAAGAAAATCTCGATATTTATCAAAAAATCGTTTTATTTAATTTTGACATTTGACAGTATTTAAACCAAAGTTTTTTATTTTTCAACCGAATGGTGTTGTTTTTTAATTTTAACAAATAGAGAATAAAAAATCCTTTAAAATGAGCCTAAACTCGACCTATTTATCTCCATCCGTTCTCAAGATATCTTTTTTTAACAAAACAAGATGGCGGTTTTTTGACATTTGACAGTTTCTAACCTAACTTTTTTAGTTTTTAACGCAAATACATCGTGTGTGGTATCAAATTACAACATTTTTCGTTCTTATCAACAAAATTTCAATCTTTAACCAAAAAATCATTAATTCATTTTTGACATTTGACTTTTTCAAACTCAACTTTTTCTTTTTTCAACCCAAATATATCGAGTTTGGTATCAAATTGCAGCATTTTTCAGCCTCATCAACAAAATTTCAACATTTACCCAAAAATCGTTATATTTAATTTTGACATTTGACAGTTTATAACCTAACTTTTTCATTTATAAACCCAAACATATCGAGTTTGGTATCAAATTGCAGCATTTTTCAGCCTCATCAACAAAATTTCAACATTTACCCAAAAATCGTTATATTTAATTTTGACATTTGACAGTTTATAACCTAACTTTTTCATTTTTAAACCCAAACATATCAAGTTTGGTATCAAATTGCAGCATTTTTCATTTTTATCAACAAAATTTTAATATTTACCCAAAAATCGGTATATTTAATTTTGACATTTGACATTTTCCAACCTAACTTTTTTGTTTTTCAATGCAATGGTGTTCTTTTTTATCATAAAAAGAAAAAGAATAAAAAATCCTTTAAAATGAGCTCAAACTCGACCTATTTATCTCCATCCGTTCTCAAGATATCTTGATTTTTAACAAAACAAGATGGCGGTTTTTGACATTTGACAGTTTCTAACCTAACTTTTTTAATTTTTAACATTAATACGTCGTGTTTGGTATCAAATTACAGCATTTTTCGTTCTTATCAACAAAACATCAAAAATAACCAAAAAATCATTAATCCAATTTTGACATTTGACATTTTTTAGCCCAACTTTTTCATTTTTTAACCGAAACATATCGAGTTTGGTATCAAATTACAGCATTTTTCATCCTCATCAACAAAATATCAAAATTAACCAAAAAATCATTAATCCAATTTTGACATTTGACATTTTTTAACCCAACTTTTTCATTTTTAATCCCAAACACCTCGAGTTTGGTATCAAATTGCAGCATTTTTCGTCCTTATCAACAATATATCAAAAAATCATTAATTAATTTTGATATTTTTCATTTTTTAATCCTATTTGGGTTAAAAAATCAAATAAATCATCGAATTTGGCATCAAATTTCAACATTCTTATTAAAATCGAATCAATCTTTATTAATAAATCGTTAATTTAACAATTTTTATCGCAATTAACTTCAAGTTTATTTATTAAAATTATAATCCAATTTAATTTTCCCTTTCTTGGCGACAGATTTAAGTGTTTTCGAACTTCACCGAGTTGTTTAACATCCAAATCGTTTCCATGTTTTAAAATCGTCCTCAATTTATCACAAACGCTCCCCGCATTTATTAATTTTAAACCAAAAATGCGCAAAAATTCAACTTAAGCCACAAAGAGAATCTCTCAATAAAATCCACGTGATCTTTTCGAAGTGGGGGAGATATCTTCTAAACAAGAGCTCCACGAGCTTCACTCTGACTCTGAGTCTGCTTAAATCTTAGTTCTTAATCAACAAACACTTTAAGTTCTTTTGTTAAAAAAAAGAAAATGTTTCGTGATTTAAAAAAAAGTGATTTGTGATTTCTTTTTTGAAGTTTTAAGTTATTTTTTTTTGAAATAATAAAGGATGAAGTGGTAAGTGGTTTCGAAATAATCTAAAATTAAAAACCAGGAAATCATCTTCGCCTCGGCCGAGTTGAACACACCTAAAAGGTGTTTAAAAATAGAGCCCTTTTATATTTAACTTTCAACTTAAATAAACAAATTTTTTTGTTAATAAAAACAAATCGATTTTGTTTTTTAACCGAATTTCGTCGAGGTGAAACGCAGGTTCATTTCAAAGAAGAGAAAAGCGATAAATTAGGTTTTATGGGCTTCCCCTCTCGAAATAAACTCGCGATGGGAAATATTTAAAAGGTCTATCGATAAAACTAAAATAATCCGCTTGTTTCGCGGATTGATTGTTTTTTAAAAATACCTGCGCGATTTATTTTTATTTTAGAAAAGGAATTTTGCCAAAATATTCGCCGGACCGAACAAAAAGTATTTTTAGTCGAAAAGTTTTTTTTATTTTTGTTGTTGTTACAAAAGTTAATCCGATTGAGGTTATTTATAACGATAGGGTCGGGTTATTAATAAAGATTTATTCGAAATTTAGATAATTATGGGGTTGATTAAAAGATTACGAGACGACATCGCGGATTTCCCCCAGAAAAAATCAATCTGTTTATTGAGATTGATATTTTGGTATATTTCTCGATTTTGACGAAGTTTAGAACAAAGATTTTTTGTTAATAATTAAATTTCCTACAATTTTTGTTATAAAAATTTTTTTATAACTCTCCTCAATTCTTGAACATCACCATTAATTGAGTAAAAAGCCAAATTCATCAAATTTCGACATTTTCGTAATTTTCTCGATTTTGATGAATCTAACAAAAAAATCAAAAGAGATCAATTTTGGTAATAATCAAATTTGCTACAACTTTTATTTAAAAACATTTTTTGTAGCACGCTTCGATCTCCAAATATTACCATATCATCATAAAAATCAACGAAATTCATCAAATTTCAACATTTTCGTATTTTTCTCGATTTTGATGAATCTAAGAATAAAATAGCAAGAGATATATTTTGTTAATAATCAAATTTACTACAACTTTTATTTAAAAAAAAAATTTGTAGCACGCTTCGATCTCCAAATATTACCATATCATCATAAAAATCAACGAAATTAATCAAATTTCAACATTTTCGCATTTTTCTCGATTTTGATTAATCTAAGAACAAAAATGAAAGAGATTAATTTTGTTAATAATCAAATTTACTACAACTTTTATTTAAAAACATTTTTTGTAGCACGTTTCGATCTCCAAATATTACCATATCATCATAAAAATCAACGAAATTCATCAAATTTCAACATTTTCGAATTTTTCTCGATTTTGATTAATCTAAGAATAAAATAGCAAGAGATCAACTTTGTTAATAATCAAATTTGCTACAACTTTTATTTAAAAACATTTTTTGTAGCACGCTTCGATCTCCAAATATTACCATATCATCATAAAAATCAACGAAATTCATCAAATTTCAACATTTTCGTATTTTTCTCGATTTTGATGAATCTAAGAATAAAATAGCAAGAGATATATTTTGTTAATAATCAAATTTACTACAACTTTTATTTAAAAAAAAAATTTGTAGCACGCTTCGATCTCCAAATATTACCATATCATCATAAAAATCAACGAAATTAATCAAATTTCAACATTTTCGCATTTTTCTCGATTTTGATTAATCTAAGAACAAAAATGAAAGAGATTAATTTTGTTAATAATCAAATTTACTACAACTTTTATTTAAAAACATTTTTTGTAGCACGTTTCGATCTCCAAATATTACCATATCATCATAAAAATCAACGAAATTCATCAAATTTCAACATTTTCGAATTTTTCTCGATTTTGATTAATCTAAGAATAAAATAGCAAGAGATCAATTTTGTTAATAATCAAATTTACTACAACTTTTATTTAAAAAAAAATTGTAGCACGCTTCGATCTCCAAATATTACCTTATCATCATAAAAATCAACGAAATTCATCAAATTTCAACATTTTCGAATTTTTCTCGATTTTGATTAATCTAAGAATAAAATAGCAAGAGATATATTTTGTTAATGATCAAATTTGCTACAAATTTTGTTTGAAAAGTTTTTTTGTAACACGCCCCGATCCCCAGATAACACCTTATACAGCAAAGTAATTCACAAAATTTTCACAATTTCATATTTTTCACAAAGTTTTTACAATAACAAGTAATTAAATTTGTGATTAATGAAAATAATTATTTTTTGTGTTATAAGTATTTAATTTTATATCAAAAATGATTTATGATGGTAAAAATATCGAAATTCACAAAAATTTCACAAAGTTGTGATTGTTGTGGATCACTAAAATCGATTTAAATGAAATGATATCGTTCTTTGGATTAGAAATGAGTGATTTTGATATCAAATGAGATGATGTTTGATTAAAAAATTGATATTCACAAAGTTTTCACAAAAAAAAAGTGATCGTTGTGAATGATCAATTTTGTGATTAATGAATAGATGCGTTTTTTGGTTTAAAAATGTTGATTTTGATGACAAAGATAATGTATGAAGTTTAAAAAATCAAAATTTTCACAAAGTTATAATATTTTTTAACAATTTTTCGTTAAAAAACCGGAAGTAAACCCAAAAAGTCATTATTTTGATTTGGCATTGTTATAGGAAATAAAAAATGCTTTAAAATGAGTCCAAACTCGATGGGGTTATCTTAAAAAACAAAAAAGTTATGACACAAAATTAAATTAAAAACAAACGAAAATCGGTTGTCAAAATGATTTTTAAATTGATATATCTCAGCCGTTTTTGGAGATAATTAATTCGAGTTTGGACTCATTTTAAAGCATTTTTCGTCTAGATTAAGAATTTTTATTCAAATTTAACAAATTTTATATTTTTCTTTTGTTCCAATTTTAAAAGAATCGTTCTTAAATACTTTGTGAAGCATTTTTCTCGTATATCTTCGATTTTTTCATGAAAAAATATTTTTTTAACAATTTTTCTTTTAAAAACAACCGGAAATGAACCTAAAAAATCGTTATTTTGATTTGGCGTTAATTTCGTTTTATAGTAAATTAAAAATGCTTTAAAATGAGTCCAAACTCGATGAGGTTATCTTAAAAAACAAAAAAGTTATGACACAAAATTAAATCAAAAACAAAAGAAAATCGGTTGTCAACGTGATTTTTAAATTGATATATCTCAGCCGTTTTTGGAAATAATTAATTCGAGTTTGGACTCATTTTAAAGCATTTTTCGTCTAGATTAAGAATTTTTACTCAAATTTAACAAATTTTATATTTTTCTTTTGTTCCAATTTTAAAAGAATCGTTCTTAAATAATTTGTGAAGGATTTTTCTTGTATATCTTCGATTTTTTAATGAAAAAATATTTATTTGAACAATTTTTCGTTTAAAAACAACCGGAAATGAACCTACAAAATCGTTATTTTGATTTGGCGTTAATTTCGTTTTATAGTAAATTAAAAATGGTTTAAAATGAGTCCAAACTCGTGAAGGTTATCTTAAAAAACAAAAAAGATATGACCCAAAATTAAATCAAAAACAAAAGAAAATCGGTTGTCAAAATGATTTTTAAATTGATATATCTCAGCCGTTTTTGGAGATAATTAATTCGAGTTTGGACTCATTTTAAAGCATTTTTCGTCTAAATTAAGAATTTTTATTCAAATTTAACAAATTTTATATTTTTCTTTTGTTCCAATTTTAAAAGAATCGTTCTTAAATAATTTGTGAAGGATTTTTCTTGTATATCTTCGATTTTTTAATGAAAAAATATTTATTTGAACAATTTTTCCTTCAAAAACAACCGGAAATGAACCTAAAAAATCGTTATTTTGATTTGGCATTAATTTCGTTTTATAGTAAATTAAAAATGCTTTAAAATGAGTCCAAACTCGATGAGGTTATCTTAAAAAACAAAAAAGTTATGACACAAAATTAAATCAAAAACAAAAGAAAATCGGTTGTCAAAATGATTTTTAAGTTGATATATCTCAGCCGTTTTTGGAGATAATTAATTCGAGTTTGGACTCATTTTAAACCATTTTTTGTCTAGATTAAGAATTTTTATTCAAAATTAACAAATTTTCTATTTTTCGTTTGTTCCAATTTCAAAAAGATTGTTCTTAAATAATTTGTGAAGCATTTTTCTTGTATATCTTCGATTTTTTAATGAAAAAATATTTTTTTTAACAATTTTTCGTTTAAAAACAATCGGAAATGAACCTAAAAAATCGTTATTTTGATTTGGCATTAATTTCGTTTTATAGTAAATTAAAAATGCTTTAAAATGAGTTCAAACTCGTTAAGGTTATCTTAAAAAACAAAAAAGTTATGACACAAAATTAAATCAAAAACAAACGAAAACCGACTGTCAAAATAATTTTTAAATTGATATATCTCAGCCGTTTTTGGAAATAATTAATTCGAGTTTGGACTCATTTTAAACCATTTTTTTGTCTAGATTAAGAATTTTTATTCAAAATTAACAAATTTTCTATTTTTCTTTTGTTCCAATTTTAAAAGGATTCTTCTTAAATAATTTGTGTAGCAGTTTTCTTGTATATCTTCGATTTTTTAATGAAAAAATATTTGAACAATTTTTCGTTTAAGAACAACCGGAAATGCACCTAAAAAATCGTTATTTTGATTTGGCATTAATTTCGTTTTATAGTAAATTAAAAATGCTTTAAAATGAGTCCAAACTCGATGAGGTTATCTTAAAAAACAAAAAAGTTATGACACAAAATTAAATCAAAAACAAAAGAAAATCGGTTGTCAAAATGATTTTTAAATTGATATATCTCAGCCGTGTTTGGAGATAATTAATTCGAGTTTGGACTCATTTTAAAGCATTTTTCGTCTAAATTAAAAATTTTTATTCAAATTTTACAAATTTTCTATTTTTCTTTTGTTCCAATTTTAAAAAAATTGTTCTTAAATAATGTGTGAAGCATTTTTCTTGTATATCTTCGATTTTTTAATGAAAAAATATTTATTTGAACAATTTTTCGTTTAAAAACAACCGGAAATGAACCTAAAAAATCGTTATTTTGATTTGGCGTTAATTTTGTTTTATAGTAAATTAAAAATGCTTTAAAATGAGTCCAAACTCGATGAGGTTATCTTAAAAAACAAAAAAGTTATGACACAAAATTAAATCAAAAACAAAAGAAAATCGGTTGTCAAAATGATTTTTAAATTGATATATCTCAGCCGTTTTTGGAGATAATTAATTCGAGTTTGGACTCATTTTAAAGCATTTTTCGTCTAGATTAAGAATTTTTATTCAAATTTAACAATTTTCCTATTTTTCTTTTGTTCCAATTTTAAAAGGATTGTTCTTAAATAATTAGTGAAGTATTTTTCTTGTATATCTTCGATTTTTGAACGAAAAAATATTTTTTTAAACAATTTTTCGTTTAAAAACAACCGGATATGAACCTAAAAAATCGTTATTTTGATTTGGCGTTAATTTCGTTTTATAGTAAATTAAAAATGCTTTAAAATGAGTCCAAACTCGATGAGGTTATCTTAAAAAACAAAAAAGTTATGATACAAAATTAAATCAAAAACAAATGAAAATCGGTTGTCAACATGATTTTTAAATTGATATATCTCAGCCGTTTTTGGAGATAATTAATTCGAGTTTGGACTCATTTTAAAGCATTTTTCGTCTAGATTAAGAATTTTTATTCAAATTTAACAATTTTCCTATTTTTCTTTTGTTCCAATTTTAAAGGGATTGTTCTTAAATAATTAGTGAAGTATTTTTCTCGTATATATTCGATTTTTTCATGAAAAAATATTTTTTTAACAATTTTTCTTTTAAAAACAACCTGAAATGAACCTAAAAAATCGTTATTTTGATTTGGCGTTAATTTCGTTTTATAGTAAATTAAAAATGCTTTAAAATGAGTCCAAACTCGATGAGGTTATCTTAAAAAACAAAAAAGTTATGACACAAAGTTAAATCAAAAACAAACGAAAATCGACTGTCAAAATGATTTTTAAATCGATATATCTCAGCCGTTTTTGGAGATAATTAATTCGAGTTTGGACTCATTTTAAAGCATTTTTCGTCTAGATTAAGAATTTTTATTCAAATTTAGCAAATTTTCTATTTTTCTTTTGTTCCAATTTTAAAAGAATCGTTCTTAAATAATTTGTGAAGCATTTTTCTTGTATATCTTCGATTTTTTTATGAAAAAAATTTTTTTTAAACAATTTCCGTTTAAAAAGTAACAGGAAGTGAACCTAAAAAATCGTTATTTTGATTTGGCGTTAATTTCGTTTTATAGTAAATTAAAAATGCTTTAAAATGAGTCCAAACTCGATGGGGTTATCTTAAAAAACAAAAAAGTTATGATACAAAATTAAATCAAAAACAAACGAAAATCGGTTGTCAAAATGATTTTTAAATTGATATATCTCAGCCGTTTTTGGAGATAATTAATTCGAGTTTGGACTCATTTTAAAGCATTTTTCGTCTAGATTAAGAATTTTTAGTCAAATTTTACAAATAAAGACAAAATCGAATAAAATCCTTATATAGAAATGAATTAGAACAATCGAATTTGTCAAATTGGAATTTTTTTTTTATTCCAACGAAAAATTTCCAAATTTAATTTAATTTTCTATTATTTTAATTCTATTATTCTTCAAAATCGACAATTTTTTTGATGTTAACAAAGATGTTAACAAAGATAAATCAAATTTTTAATCAATTTCTCGATAAATAATAACTATTATTATTATTCATCAATAAAAAATTAATCAATTAACTTTTAATCACCCCAATTCGTAATAACTCAATTTTTTTTTTCAAATTTCCCTCCAAAATCGTTACATCAATATGGCGCCATTCCTCGGTTCAATTTTATTGGTAGTGGGGATAGGAGCTTCGCATTCTAGATTAATATAAGACCTCAATGGGGACACCCAGTCACAATCTGTCAACGTAATATGTCACCCGAATGACAGATTTCCAAATTTCAAGTTCGCATCGCTTTTTCGCCGAATTATTCGCAGATAATCGCGTTCGTTTCAATTAATTATGAAAAAATTAATAAATTGTTAGTTGATTAATTTCGAAATCGCCGCGCGAAAATTTTTTTTTTCAAATTTATGTTGGTCCTTTTTCGCGTCTAACTTCGCAGTGTACGTTTGGAAAATGGCCGCCCACGAACGTTGTTGTTGCTCCCGGTTCAACGTTTACCGTAAGTTTACTTTAATTCCGTTTTTAATTAAATAATTCGGTTTAAAACGATCTAAATTGATCGTTTTGAATGGTTAAAATCGTCCGGGGTGGTTATTTTTAGTCGATTTTTCAACCCTCAAAATCCTAACCTAAAAATTAGGATCGATTTTTTTCGATTTTTCTAACTAAATTCTTTTAATATCGTTTTAATTTTATTAAACGAACATTAATTTTAGGTAAATTAATCATCTTATGTACCTTTTAATGTTTTTCTGGACAAAGTAAGATTCAAAAAATCAATATAATCCACACCCCGTCGAAGGTTAGGCGCATTGAGCATGCGCATTTGCGAATCAGCTGGAACTTTTCGCGTTCGTGACCCTTAAATCTGCCAAATTGGTTGCGTTTAGCACTTTAAATGATTAATTTTTTACCTTACCTTTAATTTTTTATAGGCCGAAGAACATAACTTGGGAGAAACAACAAGAACCTCCTCTTCAGCAACGAAATTTCCATCAATTCGACTCAACCGATCAAAATAACAACATCACAATGACTTCCGAGGATCTCCTTCAGCCGGGGCACGTTGTTAAGGAACGTTGGAAGGTAATCATTTTTTAATTTTAACCAAAATTTAATTCCGCATCGCGTGGTGTGGTGTGCAAATTTTAATTTTAAACTCGAAATATATAAATTTAAAAGTGCCTCGTAAACACTTTTATTTTAAATTTAAGTTAAAACTAAGTTAACCTCACTTTCATCGAAACTGTCATTATTTGGGGTGGTTTCCATGGTTACTACGGTTTTAAGCTCTCTCATTGGTTGATTTAATGATGGGTATCTGTCATTTCATAACCTCCAATCTATTTTTGATGAGTACACCTTTATTATTTTGTGTTTTAATACCAAGGTGTCCGTTTTGGCACGGTTTTGTGTGGGCGTTACGTAATTGAGGTTTAAAAAGTTTCGCGCTCATTTTGTGACTCAAAATGTTTCATAATTAATTTTATTTTTTGGAATATCTCCCATTTTTATCTACTTTTATGTTGTATGTTTCAAATCGGAGCCTACGATGTTACAGTCTTTACTACGATGAGGCTTCAATGTACAGAGTATGATGCCAAAGACGGACTAAAGCTTTTAAAAGGGTGTTTGGATGTTGAAGAATTAAGTTCGAAAGAAATATTTAGCAAAAAATATAATTTTGATTATAAAAAGAGGAAAATTTGATGAATATGTTAGAGAAAAACCTTTAAAATAACTAAAGTTTAGAATTATAAAGCTGCTCTGATTAATTTACACTTCAAACTTATTTAATCTTCACCATGAGATTAAAAATCGTACCCCGAGATTCTCAATAAATTAATTTTAAGTCCTTTTTAGGATTGTTTATATTTTTTATTATCAAAGTCGATATGGTCCATAATCTTAAATTTAATCTAATTAATAAGATTGGTTCGTCCGATAATATACAGGTGTCTCAAAAAAATCGTTTATTTGGTTTAGTTCTTGGAAAATTTCTTTGTAATTGAAGAAAATTCGATTTTTGTACGATTTTTTTTTAAATTTTTTGTAATTCCTGCTTAGGTATGTTACAAATTGTGTGATTTATATTGAATTTAAGGTGAAATGGATTAACTTTTATTATTGGAAAAATGTATATCTTAAATCGATCTTAAAAAAAAAATAATTTTATTTTTTATGAGATCATAGAATCTATTTTTAAGATTCTAAATCAAATTTAAGTTGAGTTTAGTACTTGATATCTCAAAAATGAATTGAGATATTCAAGGATGGCTTTTTTCTGGGAAAAGTATATACTTTTCTTTATAAATGGCTAAAAATTACATCAAGATATCTTAAGAATTCGATTTTTTACGATTTTTCAAAGATTGTTAAGAAAATTGTTCATTTTATGAAATGGGGCAAATTTAGGTTGAGTTCAAACACTGATATCTCAAAAACGAATTGAGATATTCAAGGATGGTTTTCTTCCAGGAAAAATACATACTTTTCTTAATAAATGGTAAAAATTTTATCAAGATATCTTAAGAATTCGATTTTTTACGATTTTTCAAAGATTGTTAAGAAAATTGTTCATTTTATGAAATGGGGCAAATTTAGGTTGAGTTCAAACACTGATATCTCAAAAACGAATTGAGATATTCAAGGATGGTTTTCTTCCAGGAAAAATACATACTTTTCTTAATAAATGGTAAAAATTTTATCAAGATATCTTAAGAAATCGATTTTTTACGATTTTTCAAAGATTGTTAAGAAAATTGTTCATTTTATGAAATGGGGCAAATTTAGGTTGAGTTCAAACACTGATATCTCAAAAACGAATTGAGATATTCAAGGATGGTTTTCTTCCAGGAAAAATACATACTTTTCTTAATAAATGGTAAAAATTTTATCAAGATATCTTAAGAATTCGATTTTTTACGATTTTTCAAAGATTGTTAAAAAAATTGTTCATTTTATGAAATGGGGCAAATTTAGGTTGAGTTCAAACACTGATATCTCAAAAACGAATTGAGATATTCAAGGATGGTTTTCTTCCAGGAAAAATACATACTTTTCTTAATAAATGGTAAAAATTTTATCAAGATATCTTAAGAATTCGATTTTTTACGATTTTTCAAAGATTGTTAAAAAAATTGTTCATTTTATGAAATGGGGCAAATTTAGGTTGAGTTCAAACACTGATATCTCAAAAACGAATTGAGATATTCAAGGATGGTTTTCTTCCAGGAAAAATACATACTTTTCTTAATAAATGGTAAAAATTTTATCAAGATATCTTAAGAATTCGATTTTTTACGATTTTTCAAAGATTGTTAAAAAAATTGTTCATTTTATGAAATGGGGCAAATTTAGGTTGAGTTCAAACACTGATATCTCAAAAACGAATTGAGATATTCAAGGATGGTTTTCTTCCAGGAAAAATACATACTTTTCTTAATAAATGGTAAAAATTTTATCAAGATATCTTAAGAATTCGATTTTTTACGATTTTTCAAAGATTGTTAAAAAAATTGTTCATTTTATGAAATGGGGCAAATTTAGGTTGAGTTCAAACACTGATATCTCAAAAACGAATTGAGATATTCAAGGATGGTTTTCTTCCAGGAAAAATACATACTTTTCTTAATAAATGGTAAAAATTTTATCAAGATATCTTAAGAATTCGATTTTTTACGATTTTTCAAAGATTGTTAAAAAAATTGTTCATTTTATGAAATGGGGCAAATTTAGGTTGAGTTCAAACACTGATATCTCAAAAACGAATTGAGATATTCAAGGATGGTTTTCTTCCAGGAAAAATACATACTTTTCTTAATAAATGGTAAAAATTTTATCAAGATATCTTAAGAATTCGATTTTTTACGATTTTTCAAAGATTGTTAAGAAAATTGTTCATTTTATGAAATGGGGCAAATTTAGGTTGAGTTCAAACACTGATATCTCAAAAACGAATTGAGATATTCAAGGATGGTTTTCTTCCAGGAAAAATACATACTTTTCTTAATAAATGGTAAAAATTTTATCAAGATATCTTAAGAATTCGATTTTTTACGATTTTTCAAAGATTGTTAAGAAAATTGTTCATTTTATGAAATGGGGCAAATTTAGGTTGAGTTCAAACACTGATATCTCAAAAACGAATTGAGATATTCAAGGATGGTTTTCTTCCAGGAAAAATACATACTTTTCTTAATAAATGGTAAAAATTTTATCAAGATATCTTAAGAATTCGATTTTTTACGATTTTTCAAAGATTGTTAAAAAAATTGTTCATTTTATGAAATGGGGCAAATTTAGGTTGAGTTCAAACACTGATATCTCAAAAACGAATTGAGATATTCAAGGATGGTTTTCTTCCAGGAAAAATACATACTTTTCTTAATAAATGGTAAAAATTTTATCAAGATATCTTAAGAATTCGATTTTTTACGATTTTTCAAAGATTGTTAAAAAAATTGTTCATTTTATGAAATGGGGCAAATTTAGGTTGAGTTCAAACACTGATATCTCAAAAACGAATTGAGATATTCAAGGATGGTTTTCTTCCAGGAAAAATACATACTTTTCTTAATAAATGGTAAAAATTTTATCAAGATATCTTAAGAATTCGATTTTTTACGATTTTTCAAAGATTGTTAAAAAAATTGTTCATTTTATGAAATGGGGCAAATTTAGGTTGAGTTCAAACACTGATATCTCAAAAACGAATTGAGATATTCAAGGATGGTTTTCTTCCAGGAAAAATACATACTTTTCTTAATAAATGGTAAAAATTTTATCAAGATATCTTAAGAATTCGATTTTTTACGATTTTTCAAAGATTGTTAAGAAAATTGTTCATTTTATGAAATGGGGCAAATTTAGGTTGAGTTCAAACACTGATATCTCAAAAACGAATTGAGATATTCAAGGATGGTTTTCTTCCAGGAAAAATACATACTTTTCTTAATAAATGGTAAAAATTTTATCAAGATATCTTAAGAATTCGATTTTTTACGATTTTTCAAAGATTGTTAAAAAAATTGTTCATTTTATGAAATGGGGCAAATTTAGGTTGAGTTCAAACACTGATATCTCAAAAACGAATTGAGATATTCAAGGATGGTTTTCTTCCAGGAAAAATACATACTTTTCTTAATAAATGGTAAAAATTTTATCAAGATATCTTAAGAATTCGATTTTTTACGATTTTTCAAAGATTGTTAAGAAAATTGTTCATTTTATGAAATGGGGCAAATTTAGGTTGAGTTCAAACACTGATATCTCAAAAACGAATTGAGATATTCAAGGATGGTTTTCTTCCAGGAAAAATACATACTTTTCTTAATAAATGGTAAAAATTTTATCAAGATATCTTAAGAATTCGATTTTTTACGATTTTTCAAAGATTGTTAAAAAAATTGTTCATTTTATGAAATGGGGCAAATTTAGGTTGAGTTCAAACACTGATATCTCAAAAACGAATTGAGATATTCAAGGATGGTTTTCTTCCAGGAAAAATACATACTTTTCTTAATAAATGGTAAAAATTTTATCAAGATATCTTAAGAATTCGATTTTTTACGATTTTTCAAAGATTGTTAAGAAAATTGTTCATTTTATGAAATGGGGCAAATTTAGGTTGAGTTCAAACACTGATATCTCAAAAACGAATTGAGATATTCAAGGATGGTTTTCTTCCAGGAAAAATACATACTTTTCTTAATAAATGGTAAAAATTTTATCAAGATATCTTAAGAATTCGATTTTTTACGATTTTTCAAAGATTGTTAAAAAAATTGTTCATTTTATGAAATGGGGCAAATTTAGGTTGAGTTCAAACACTGATATCTCAAAAACGAATTGAGATATTCAAGGATGGTTTTCTTCCAGGAAAAATACATACTTTTCTTAATAAATGGTAAAAATTTTATCAAGATATCTTAAGAATTCGATTTTTTACGATTTTTCAAAGATTGTTAAGAAAATTGTTCATTTTATGAAATGGGGCAAATTTAGGTTGAGTTCAAACACTGATATCTCAAAAACGAATTGAGATATTCAAGGATGGTTTTCTTCCAGGAAAAATACATACTTTTCTTAATAAATGGTAAAAATTTTATCAAGATATCTTAAGAAATCGATTTTTTACGATTTTTCAAAGATTGTTAAGAAAATTGTTCATTTTATGAAATGGGGCAAATTTAGGTTGAGTTCAAACACTGATATCTCAAAAACGAATTGAGATATTCAAGGATGGTTTTCTTCCAGGAAAAATACATACTTTTCTTAATAAATGGTAAAAATTTTATCAAGATATCTTAAGAATTCGATTTTTTACGATTTTTCAAAGATTGTTAAAAAAATTGTTCATTTTATGAAATGGGGCAAATTTAGGTTGAGTTCAAACACTGATATCTCAAAAACGAATTGAGATATTCAAGGATGGTTTTCTTCCAGGAAAAATACATACTTTTCTTAATAAATGGTAAAAATTTTATCAAGATATCTTAAGAATTCGATTTTTTACGATTTTTCAAAGATTGTTAAAAAAATTGTTCATTTTATGAAATGGGGCAAATTTAGGTTGAGTTCAAACACTGATATCTCAAAAACGAATTGAGATATTCAAGGATGGTTTTCTTCCAGGAAAAATACATACTTTTCTTAATAAATGGTAAAAATTTTATCAAGATATCTTAAGAATTCGATTTTTTACGATTTTTCAAAGATTGTTAAAAAAATTGTTCATTTTATGAAATGGGGCAAATTTAGGTTGAGTTCAAACACTGATATCTCAAAAACGAATTGAGATATTCAAGGATGGTTTTCTTCCAGGAAAAATACATACTTTTCTTAATAAATGGTAAAAATTTTATCAAGATATCTTAAGAATTCGATTTTTTACGATTTTTCAAAGATTGTTAAAAAAATTGTTCATTTTATGAAATGGGGCAAATTTAGGTTGAGTTCAAACACTGATATCTCAAAAACGAATTGAGATATTCAAGGATGGTTTTCTTCCAGGAAAAATACATACTTTTCTTAATAAATGGTAAAAATTTTATCAAGATATCTTAAGAATTCGATTTTTTACGATTTTTCAAAGATTGTTAAAAAAATTGTTCATTTTATGAAATGGGGCAAATTTAGGTTGAGTTCAAACACTGATATCTCAAAAACGAATTGAGATATTCAAGGATGGTTTTCTTCCAGGAAAAATACATACTTTTCTTAATAAATGGTAAAAATTTTATCAAGATATCTTAAGAATTCGATTTTTTACGATTTTTCAAAGATTGTTAAGAAAATTGTTCATTTTATGAAATGGGGCAAATTTAGGTTGAGTTCAAACACTGATATCTCAAAAACGAATTGAGATATTCAAGGATGGTTTTCTTCCAGGAAAAATACATACTTTTCTTAATAAATGGTAAAAATTTTATCAAGATATCTTAAGAATTCGATTTTTTACGATTTTTCAAAGATTGTTAAGAAAATTGTTCATTTTATGAAATGGGGCAAATTTAGGTTGAGTTCAAACACTGATATCTCAAAAACGAATTGAGATATTCAAGGATGGTTTTCTTCCAGGAAAAATACATACTTTTCTTAATAAATGGTAAAAATTTTATCAAGATATCTTAAGAATTCGATTTTTTACGATTTTTCAAAGATTGTTAAAAAAATTGTTCATTTTATGAAATGGGGCAAATTTAGGTTGAGTTCAAACACTGATATCTCAAAAACGAATTGAGATATTCAAGGATGGTTTTCTTCCAGGAAAAATACATACTTTTCTTAATAAATGGTAAAAATTTTATCAAGATATCTTAAGAATTCGATTTTTTACGATTTTTCAAAGATTGTTAAAAAAATTGTTCATTTTATGAAATGGGGCAAATTTAGGTTGAGTTCAAACACTGATATCTCAAAAACGAATTGAGATATTCAAGGATGGTTTTCTTCCAGGAAAAATACATACTTTTCTTAATAAATGGTAAAAATTTTATCAAGATATCTTAAGAATTCGATTTTTTACGATTTTTCAAAGATTGTTAAAAAAATTGTTCATTTTATGAAATGGGGCAAATTTAGGTTGAGTTCAAACACTGATATCTCAAAAACGAATTGAGATATTCAAGGATGGTTTTCTTCCAGGAAAAATACATACTTTTCTTAATAAATGGTAAAAATTTTATCAAGATATCTTAAGAATTCGATTTTTTACGATTTTTCAAAGATTGTTAAGAAAATTGTTCATTTTATGAAATGGGGCAAATTTAGGTTGAGTTCAAACACTGATATCTCAAAAACGAATTGAGATATTCAAGGATGGTTTTCTTCCAGGAAAAATACATACTTTTCTTAATAAATGGTAAAAATTTTATCAAGATATCTTAAGAATTCGATTTTTTACGATTTTTCAAAGATTGTTAAAAAAATTGTTCATTTTATGAAATGGGGCAAATTTAGGTTGAGTTCAAACACTGATATCTCAAAAACGAATTGAGATATTCAAGGATGGTTTTCTTCCAGGAAAAATACATACTTTTCTTAATAAATGGTAAAAATTTTATCAAGATATCTTAAGAATTCGATTTTTTACGATTTTTCAAAGATTGTTAAGAAAATTGTTCATTTTATGAAATGGGGCAAATTTAGGTTGAGTTCAAACACTGATATCTCAAAAACGAATTGAGATATTCAAGGATGGTTTTCTTCCAGGAAAAATACATACTTTTCTTAATAAATGGTAAAAATTTTATCAAGATATCTTAAGAATTCGATTTTTTACGATTTTTCAAAGATTGTTAAAAAAATTGTTCATTTTATGAAATGGGGCAAATTTAGGTTGAGTTCAAACACTGATATCTCAAAAACGAATTGAGATATTCAAGGATGGTTTTCTTCCAGGAAAAATACATACTTTTCTTAATAAATGGTAAAAATTTTATCAAGATATCTTAAGAATTCGATTTTTTACGATTTTTCAAAGATTGTTAAGAAAATTGTTCATTTTATGAAATGGGGCAAATTTAGGTTGAGTTCAAACACTGATATCTCAAAAACGAATTGAGATATTCAAGGATGGTTTTCTTCCAGGAAAAATACATACTTTTCTTAATAAATGGTAAAAATTTTATCAAGATATCTTAAGAATTCGATTTTTTACGATTTTTCAAAGATTGTTAAGAAAATTGTTCATTTTATGAAATGGGGCAAATTTAGGTTGAGTTCAAACACTGATATCTCAAAAACGAATTGAGATATTCAAGGATGGTTTTCTTCCAGGAAAAATACATACTTTTCTTAATAAATGGTAAAAATTTTATCAAGATATCTTAAGAATTCGATTTTTTACGATTTTTCAAAGATTGTTAAAAAAATTGTTCATTTTATGAAATGGGGCAAATTTAGGTTGAGTTCAAACACTGATATCTCAAAAACGAATTGAGATATTCAAGGATGGTTTTCTTCCAGGAAAAATACATACTTTTCTTAATAAATGGTAAAAATTTTATCAAGATATCTTAAGAATTCGATTTTTTACGATTTTTCAAAGATTGTTAAGAAAATTGTTCATTTTATGAAATGGGGCAAATTTAGGTTGAGTTCAAACACTGATATCTCAAAAACGAATTGAGATATTCAAGGATGGTTTTCTTCCAGGAAAAATACATACTTTTCTTAATAAATGGTAAAAATTTTATCAAGATATCTTAAGAATTCGATTTTTTACGATTTTTCAAAGATTGTTAAAAAAATTGTTCATTTTATGAAATGGGGCAAATTTAGGTTGAGTTCAAACACTGATATCTCAAAAACGAATTGAGATATTCAAGGATGGTTTTCTTCCAGGAAAAATACATACTTTTCTTAATAAATGGTAAAAATTTTATCAAGATATCTTAAGAATTCGATTTTTTACGATTTTTCAAAGATTGTTAAGAAAATTGTTCATTTTATGAAATGGGGCAAATTTAGGTTGAGTTCAAACACTGATATCTCAAAAACGAATTGAGATATTCAAGGATGGCTTTCTTCCAGGAAAAATGTATAATTTTCTTTATAAATGGTAAAAAATTTCATCAAGATATCTTAAGAATTCGATTTTTTACGATTTTTCAAAGATTGTTAAAAAAATTGTTCATTTTATGAAATGGGGCAAATTTAGGTTGAGTTCAAACACTGATATCTCAAAAACGAATTGAGATATTCAAGGATGGTTTTCTTCCAGGAAAAATACATACTTTTCTTAATAAATGGTAAAAATTTTATCAAGATATCTTAAGAATTCGATTTTTTACGATTTTTCAAAGATTGTTAAAAAAATTGTTCATTTTATGAAATGGGGCAAATTTAGGTTGAGTTCAAACACTGATATCTCAAAAACGAATTGAGATATTCAAGGATGGTTTTCTTCCAGGAAAAATACATACTTTTCTTAATAAATGGTAAAAATTTTATCAAGATATCTTAAGAATTCGATTTTTTACGATTTTTCAAAGATTGTTAAAAAAATTGTTCATTTTATGAAATGGGGCAAATTTAGGTTGAGTTCAAACACTGATATCTCAAAAACGAATTGAGATATTCAAGGATGGTTTTCTTCCAGGAAAAATACATACTTTTCTTAATAAATGGTAAAAATTTTATCAAGATATCTTAAGAATTCGATTTTTTACGATTTTTCAAAGATTGTTAAAAAAATTGTTCATTTTATGAAATGGGGCAAATTTAGGTTGAGTTCAAACACTGATATCTCAAAAACGAATTGAGATATTCAAGGATGGCTTTCTTCCAGGAAAAATGTATACTTTTCTTAATAAATAGTAAAAAATTTCATCAAGATATCTTAAGAATTCGATTTTTTACGATTTTTCAAAGATTGTTAAGAAAATTGTTCATTTTATGAAATGGGGCAAATTTAGGTTGAGTTCAAACACTGATATCTCAAAAACGAAATGAGATAATCAAGTTTCATTTTGTTCCGAGAAAAGTACATACTTTCTTGTATTAGTCACAAAAATGTCATCACTATATCTTAAGAATTCAATTTTTCACGATTTTTTAAAGATAACAAAGGAAATTGGAAATTTTGCAAAATGCTACAAATTCAGGTTGTGTTCAAAAGCTGATATCTCAAAAACGAAATGAGATAATCAAGTTTCGTTTTGTTCCGAGTAAAGCACATACTTTCTTGTATTAGTCACAAGAATTTCATCAAGATACCTGAAGAATTCGATTTTTTATGATTTTTTAAAAATTGTTAAGAAAATTGTTCATTTTATGAAATGGGGCAAATTTAGGTTGAATTCAAACACTGATATCTCAAAAACGAATTGAGATATTCAAGGATGGCTTTCTTCCAGGAAAAATGTATAATTTTCTTTATAAATGGTAAAAAAATTCATCAAGATATCTTAAGAATTCGATTTTTTACGATTTTTCAAAGATTGTTAAGAAAATTGTTCATTTTATGAAATGGTGCAAATTTAGGTTGAGTTCAAACACTGATATCTCAAAAACGAATTGAGATATTCAAGGATGGCTTTCTTCCAGGAAAAATGTATACTTTTCTTTATAAATGGCTACAAATTACATCAAGATATCTTAAGAATTCGATTTTTTACGATTTTTCAAAGATTGTTAAGAAAATTGTTCATTTTATGAAATGGGGCAAATTTAGGTTGAGTTCAAACACTGATATCTCAAAAACGAATTGAGATATTCAAGGATGGCTTTCTTCCAGGAAAAATGTATACTTTTCTTTATAAATGGCTACAAATTACATCAAGATATCTTAAGAATTCGATTTTTTACGATTTTTCAAAGATTGTTAAGAAAATTGTTCATTTTATGAAATGGGGCAAATTTAGGTTGAGTTCAAACACTGATATCTCAAAAACGAAATGAGATAATCAAGTTTCATTTTGTTCCGAGAAAAGTACATACTTTCTTGTATTAGTCACAAAAATGTCATCAATATATCTTAAGAATTCGATTTTTCACGATTTTTTAAAGATAATAAAGGAAATTGGAAATTTTGCAAAATGCTACAAATTCAGGTTGTGTTCAAAAGCTGATATCTCAAAAACGAAATGAGATAATCAAGTTTCGTTTTGTTCCGAGTAAAGGACATACTTTCTTGTATTAGTCACAAGAATTTCATCACTATATCTTAAGAATTCAATTTTTCACGATTTTTTAAAGATAATAAAGGAAACTGGAAATTTTGCAAAATGCTACAAATTCAGGTTGTGTTCTAGAGCTGACATCTCAAAAACGAAATGAGATAATCAAGTTTCGTTTTGTTCCGAGTAAAGTACATACTTTCTTGTATTAGTCACAAGAATTTCATCACTATATCTTAAGAATTCAATTTTTCACGATTTTTTAAAGATAACAAAGGAAATTGGAAATTTTGCAAAATGCTACAAATTCAGGTTGTGTTCAAAAGCTGATATCTCAAAAACGAAATGAGATAATCAAGTTTCGTTTTGTTCCGAGTAAAGCACATACTTTCTTGTATTAGTCACAAGAATTTCATCAAGATACCTGAAGAATTCGATTTTTTATGATTTTTTAAAAATTGTTAAGAAAATTGTTCATTTTATGAAATGGGGCAAATTTAGGTTGAATTCAAACACTGATATCTCAAAAACGAATTGAGATATTCAAGGATGGCTTTCTTCCAGGAAAAATGTATAATTTTCTTTATAAATGGTAAAAAAATTCATCAAGATATCTTAAGAATTCGATTTTTTACGATTTTTCAAAGATTGTTAAGAAAATTGTTCATTTTATGAAATGGTGCAAATTTAGGTTGAATTCAAACATTGATATCTCAAAAATGAATTGAGATATTCAAGGATGGCTTTCTTCCAGGAAAAATGTATAATTTTCTTTATAAATGGTAAAAAATTTCATCAAGATATCTTAAGAATTCGATTTTTTACGATTTTTCAAAGATTGTTAAGAAAATTGTTCATTTTATGAAATGGGACAAATTTAGGTTGAGCTCAAACACTGATATCTCAAAAACGAATTGAGATATTCAAGAATGGCTTTCTTCCAGGAAAAATGTATAATTTTCTTTATAAATGGTAAAAAATTTCATCAAGATATCTTAAGAATTCGAGAGAGAAAACAAATTTTATTCTAAACCCCCATGCAACAATATAATATGTGTACAATAAATATATAATAAAAATAAATAAATAAAAATAAAATGAATGGGGCGAGAATAGGGCTATCGACCCTGGGTCTTTCTGCCCGTGATTCTTCTAGTTGACGGCTTGATTTAGTCTTCTCTGACTGCAAGGAGTTTTTGAAAGAGAAACGTTGGATTGTTGATGGGGTGGAGTATTGGAGGCGATAATAGCATATGTTGGAGAGCTTTGATAGGTAAATTAATGAAATATTTATCTGACAAACGTTGGAGGCGAGTATCGATGGGGAGGATATCTGTAAGCTGATATAGAAGCTGATTGCTTGGGTTAAAGAGGGGGTTACGGGGGTTTCTAATTCGGGTGATGGATCTCAGTGCCGATCTTTCCGCTACTTCCAGGTGGTACTTGGATTTTCTAGGTGCGTCGTTCAGTAATATTGCACCATATTCTATGATAGGCCTGCATATGGTCTTGTAGATGTGCGAGGCACATGACGTAGAGATTCCACGACCTCCGAACGAAAGGGATTTGAAGTGTTTAGCGCGTATGTTGACTTTCATCTTCACCTTGGTCGCATGGGTGAAAAATTTTAGCGTTCTATCCAGTGTTATGCCAAGATAGTTGCAGGTTGGCGTGACGGAGATTGCCGTAGATTGGATGATAATTGTGGGAGAGGGAGCGCTAAGCGGAAGAAATGGTATAAAAAATTGTGTTTTTGTGGGGTTGATTAGTATGCGCCATTTTCTGAAACAACTTTCCGTTTCGTTTACGAGTGTCTGCAGCTTGCGGATCGAAGAAGCGACGTCCCTGCTGTGCGATACCAATGCTGTGTCGTCGGCATAAAGTAATGCGTATGCGGTCAGGTTAAAAGCATCTGGGTGGTCATTGTAAACGTCATGGCAGAATAAGTTGTAAAGAGAGAGAGAGAGAGATAGGAGATCCCTGAGGAAGGCCTTGCTGAGCGGAGAAGCAGTGGGAGAAATGGTTTTTGAACTTTACCATGGAGGAGCGATTCGAAAGGAATTGCTTCAGGAGGTTTAAGAGGTAGTATGGCGTTTTAAGCTTATGCAGTTTAAATAGCAATCCTTTGTGCCACACTGAGTCAAAAGCTTTTCGGACGTCCAGAAATACAGCTGCGGATTTTAGTTTTTCGTGACGTGCTGCCTGGAAGTTGGAGACCAGAATCGATAATGGATGGGACGTTGATTTGACGGGTTGGAAGCCAAATTGATAAGGTGGAATTTTCTCTGATACAGCAGACATTAGTTTGTTCTTTAGGTGCGTTTCGAAAATTTTTCCAATAACGGGAAGCAACGAGATGGGGCGATAATTTGCCGGATCAGAAAGCGACGAATCCTTCTTAGGGATGCAAATGATGATTGACGTTTTCCAGTCGTGCGGAAAATGCTGAGATGTGAGGCAAAAGTTAATTATTCCTCTAATGAAGTTGTGAATGTAGAGATCCAGACTTCTCAGTAGTTTCCTGGTAACATTGTCATAACCGGGGACGGTATTACTTCCCTGACCAAGGAGACAAAAGTATTCCTCTTCCGACATGAGAGCATCCTCGGGTGTCTCGAACGGTTTCAAAAATGCAGATTCATACCAGTTGTCTATAATGTTTTTAGAATGAGGGCAGAACGAGACATCCTCGGTAAAGGTATAGACACCTTCTAAGTAATCCGCATGGATGTTAACGATTTTTTCAGGATTAGAATGCACCCTGCCATCGGTAGGATCAACGAGTTCTTCCGTACCAGGTGTCTTTTGGTATCTGGATAGTTTTCTAACTTCGTGCCAGTAATTTTTCCCCTTGCATAGATTTATTGTGTCACATGCCTCCATGTATTTCTCTGTTCTGTACTGCTTAACTAGCTTTTGTATCTTTTTGTTAAGCTCAGTGAACTGTTTTTTTAGCTCAGGAACCTCATATACTCTAAAGTCACGATATAGGCGTCTTTTCTCCTTAATGAGTCTGATAATAAATGGAGGTAACGGAAAATTGTAATGTTTTGCGGTTATGGATGGGCTCGCTTTGTCTATCGACTCCTTAAGGCGTTTGTTAAAGGTGGAAATCGTATCAACTGTAATTGTCGGGTTTTTTTCTATGTAATCTTTCATTGCTGAATTGACTGACTTCACGTTACAAAGGTTGTAGTTTTTAGTTACCATCGGAATAGGTTTCGGTACCTTGGAAGTTGAGTTGATATGAATTAAAATGCTTAAGTGGTCGGAGTATAAATCCGGGACGACTTCTACTTGTGTTATTAGATTGCGGATGTTTCTTGTACAGAACAGGAGATCGGGAGTAGAATTTGGATTGTGTTCCATAACATATGTGGGAGAGGTCGTGATTTGAACGAAATTGGACATGTTCAAGAATTGTCTAATATGTTTCTTTTTGGTTGGATTTGGATTGAAGTCACCAATTATTAGGCAGTTGTCGTGCAGAGAGGCCATGTTGAATATGGATTCCTCGATTTTGCTGAAGGGGTGAATATAAATTAAGAAGACATGTATTAAGTTTGACCCAATAGTAATACAAAAGTGTAGAGCGTTATTTGATGGCGAGTTGATTGCGGGGGGGTTGGATTTTCCCAATTGTATCATAGGGTGGCCCATAGCCAACGCTCCTCCTCTGACGCCCCTATTTATAATATTGCCATGCTTTTGGATTGACGTCCAGTTTCTAAACGTAATGGAAGATTTTGACTTTGTTTCAACAAACATTGCGCAGCGGATGTGATTTTCAGTGATGTAATTTCCGATTAAATGTGATTTCGGGTGGTAGCTATTTATGTTTGCGTACAGTAATTTTATGCAGGTCATTGTTGATCTCGCGGAGTGGAGGATTGGTAGCCGTGGATAGGTTCGGTAGGGGATGGCTTAGAGGTATCTTGGAAATCTATCATGATAACATATATGTAACTTCCGGAAAATGCCACAATTGTGTCAATTTGGTAGTTTTCAACAAATTTCCTTTTGAGTGAGTTGATGAGTTCTTGACGATCGCGCGGCTTGGGAGAGTTAATTTTTGCTAGGTAGGTATCAATGATGTGGTCGTGAATGGTAATTGGCTTATGTATGCGTGTTTGTGTTGTTGTTGTTGCAGAAATTTGGTCAGATTTTTTATTGGCAGATTTAATTCTAACATTAGGGACTCCCCGAATGGGAGCTGTGGGGCGGTTCTTGCATTTTAATGACCATGCACTGTGTCCCTCCAGGCCGCAGGATTTGCACTTCTACGGAAGCTGTGAGGTGCATTTAATGGTCATGTGAGGGCCAACAAGTTTCGTTTTGTTCCGAGTAAAGTACATACTTTCTTGTATTAGTTACAAGAATTTCATCAAGATATCTTAAGAATTCGATTTTTCACGATTTTTTAAAGATAATAAAGGAAATTGGAAATTTTGCAAAATGCTACAAATTCAGGTTGTGTTCTAAAGCTAATATCTCAAAAACGAAATGAGATAAACAAGTTTCGTTTTGTTCCGAGTAAAGTACATACTTTCTTGTATTAGTCACAAAAATTTCTATCAAGATATCTTAAGAATTCGATTTTTCACGATTTATTAAAGATTGTTAAGAAAATTGTTCATTTTATGAAATGGTGCAAATTTAGATTGAGTTCAAACACTGATATCTCAAAAACGAATTGAGATATTTAAAGACGGCTTTCTTCCAGGAAAAATGTATACTTTTCTTTATAAATGGTAAAAATTTTATCAAGATATCTTAAGAATTCAATTTTTTACGATTTTTCAAAGATTGTTAAGAAAATTGTTCATTTTATGAAATGGTGCAAATTTAGGTTGAGTTCAAATACTGATATCTCAAGAACGACTTGAGATATTCAAGGATGGCTTTCTTCTCGGAAAAATACATACTTTTCTTTATAAATGGCAATAAATTTCAACAGAATATCTTCAGAATTCGATTTTTTATGATTTTCTAAAAATTGTTAAAGAAAATTTTATAAATTTAGGTTAACTTCAAAAGCGGATATCTCAAATCGAATTGAGATATTCAAAGATGGCTTTCTTCTTGGAAAAGTACATACTTTCCTTTATGAACAGCAAAAAATTTCATCAAAATATCTTAAGAATTCGATTTTTTATAATTTTCTAAAACTTGTTAAAGAAAATTTTACAAATTTTAGTTAATTACAAAAGCTGATATCTCAAAATTGAATTGAGATATTCAAAGATGGTTTTCTTTTCGGAAAAGTACATACTTTTCTTTATAAATGGCAATAAATTTCATCAGGATATCTTAAGAATTCGATTTTCTACGATTTTTCAAAGATTATTAAGAAAATGTTATAAATTTAGGTTGACTTCGAAGCTTGATATCTCAAAATCGAATTGAGATATTCAAGGATGGCTTTCTTCTCGGGAAAGTACATACTTTTCTTTATAAATGGCTAAAAATTTCATCAAGATATCTTAAGAATTCGATTTTTTATGATTTTCCAAAAATTGTTAAAGAAAATTTTACAAATTTAGGTTGACTTCAAAAGTTGATATCTCAAAATTGTCTTGAGATATTCAAGTATGGTTTTGTTTTGAGGATAATACATACTCTTCTTAATAAAACATAATAAATTTCACCAAGATATCTTAAGAATTCGATTTTTTATGATTTTCTAAAAATTGTTAAAGTAAATTTTAAAAATTTAGGTTGACTTCAGAAGCTGATATCTCAAAATTGAATTGAGATATTCCAGTATGGATTTGAGGAAGATACATATCTTCTTTATGATACAGAATAAGTTTCACCACGATATCTTAAGAATTCGATGTTTTATGATTTTTTAAAAATTGTTAAAGAAAATTTTAAAAATTTGAGTTGACTTCAAAAGCTGATATCTCAAAATTGCCTTGAGATATTCAAGTATGGTTTTGTTTTGAGAAAAGTACGTACTTTCCTTTATAAAACATAATAAATTTTATCAGGATATCTTAAGAATTCGATTTTTTACGATTTTTCAAAGATTGTTAAGAAAATTGTTCATTTTATGAAATGGGGCAAATTTAGGTTGAGCTCAAACACTGATATCTCAAAAACATATTGAGATATTCAAGGATGGCTTTCTTCCAGGAAAAATGTATATTTTCTTTATAAATGGTAAAAAATTTCATTAAGATATCTTAAGAATTCGATTTTTTACGATTTTTCAAAGATTGATAAGAAAATTGTTCATTTTATAAAATGGGGCAAATTTAGGTTGAGCTCAAACACTGATATCTCAAAAACGAAATGAGATAATCAAGTTTCGTTTTGTTCCGAGTAAAGTACATACTTTCTTGTATTAGTCACAAGAATTTCATCAATATATCTTAAGAATTCCATTTTTCACGATTTTTTAAAGATAATAAAGGAAATTGGAAATTTTGCAAAATGCTACAAATTCAGGTTGTGTTCAAAAGCTGACATCTCAAAAACGAAATGAGATAATCAAGTTTCGTTTTGTTCCGACTAAAGTACATATTTTCTTGTATTAGTCACAAACATTTCTATCAAGATATCTTAAGAATTCGAAGAAGAAGAAAACAAAATTTATTCAAGCCATAAAGAAATAAAATATAACAACAGAAAGAAAAAATAACAATAATAAATACATATATAACAAAAACGCCGGCTTAAAAGGGCTATCGACCGTGGTCTTTCTGCCCGGGATAGAAATTCTTGATACTTGGTGCTTGAAACTAGTTTCGTAGTTTGCGTAGGATATGAAGGGAGTGGTGGGAAGATTGGGAAGCGATGAATAGGTTTTTTAAGGGGTCAATGGGGAAGTTGATGGCAGCATTATGGGATAAAATTTGTAGACGGATATGAATTGGAGGGATTTCGGTAAGGTTGTAAAGGAGTTCGTTGCTGGGATTGAAAAGTGGATTTTCGGGGTGTCGGATTCGCGAAACGCATCTAAGTGCAGATCTCTCCGCTACTTCGAGGTGGTACCTTGCTCCTCTGGATGCTTCGAAGAGGATTAGCAATGAGTACTCAATGAAGGGTCTACAGATGGTCTTGTAGATATGGGCAACGCATTTAGTTGATATGCCGCGTCCTTGGTATGTAAGGGATCTAAAGTGCTTCGCCCGATTCGTCACTTTCATTTTTTACCTTTATGGCATGGTCTGAAAATTTTAGTTTCCGGTCTATCGAGATTCAAAGGTATTCAAAGGATTGGATAGTTACGGTAGGGGAAGGAGCATGGATGGGAAGAAATGGAATGAAGAATTGGGTTTTAGAAGGATTAATTTGAATTCTCCATTTTTGTAGCCAAGGTGCAAATTTAGGTTAAGTTCAAACACTGATATCTCAAAAACGAATTGAGATATTCAAGGATGGCTTTCTTCCAGGAAAAACGCATACTTTTCTTTATAAATGTTAAAAAATTTTATCAAAATATCTTAAGAATTCGATTTTTTACGATTTTTCAAAGATTGTTAAGAAAATTGTTCATTTTATGAAATGGTGCAAATTTAGGTTGTGTTCAAAAGCTTATATCTTTAAAACGAAATGAGATAATCAAGTTTCGTATTGTTCCGACTAAAGTACATATTTTCTTGTATTAGTCACAAAAATTTCTATCAAGATATCTTAAGAATTCGATTTTTCACGATTTTTTAAAAATTTTAAAAAAATGTTATAAATTTAGGTTGACTTCAAAGCTTGATATCTCAAAATCGAATTGAGATATTCAAGTATGGTTAAGTTCCGAAGAAGATACATACCTTCCTTTATAATACATAATATATTTCACCAAAATATCTTAAGAATTCAATTTTTTACGATTTTTCAAAAATGATTTATGTTATAAATTGAGGTCGAGTTCATAACTTGATATCTCAAAAATGAATTGAGATATTCAATGATGGCTTTCTTTTCGGAAAAGTAGATACTTTTCTTTATAAATGGCAAAAAATTTCATCAGGATATCTTAAGAATTCGATTTTTTATGATTTTCTAAAAATTGTTAAAAAAAATTCTACAAATTTAGGTTGATTACAAAAGCTGGTATCTCAAAACTGGATTGAGATATTCAAGGACGGGTATCTTCTCGGAAAAGTAAATACTTTTCTTTATAAATGGCAAAAAATTTCATCAAGATATCTTAAGAATTCGATTTTTTACGATTTTTCAAAGATTGTTAAGAAAATTGTTCATTTTATGAAATGGTGCAAATTTAGATTGAGTTCAAACACTGATATCTCAAAAACGAATTGAGATATTTAAAGACGGCTGTCTTCCAGGAAAAATGTATACTTTTCTTTATAAATGGTAAAAATTTTATCAAGATATCTTAAGAATTCAATTTTTTACGATTTTTCAAAGATTGTTAAGAAAATTGTTCGTTTTATGAAATGGTGCAAGTTTAGGTTGAGTTCAAACACTGATATCTTGAAAATGAATTGTGATATTTAAGGATGGCTTTCTTCCAGGAAAAATGTATACTTTTCTTTATAAATGGTTAAAAATTTCATCAAGATATCTTAAGAATTCGATTTTTTATGATTTTCTAAAAATTGTTAAAGAAAAATTTATAAATTTAGGTTAACTTCAAAAGCGGATATCTCAAATTCGAATTGAGATATTCAAGGATGGCTTTCTTCTCGGAAGTACATGCTTTTCTTTATAAATGGCAATAAATTTCATCATGATATCTTAAGAATTCGATTTTTTATGATTGTTTAAAAATTGTGAAGGAAAATGTTATAAGTGTAGGTTGATTTTGGAAGCTGATATCTCAAAATTGAATTGAGATATTCAAGTATGGTTTTGTTTTAAGGAAGATACATACTTTTCTTTATAAAATACAATAAATTTCACCAAGATATCTTTATCTTAATTACTTTTAACATCGTTATATTTTGATGGTTTTTGAGTAAATATGGATAAATGTTGCGTCTCGGCCGCAAGCGACTTCGGCTTAATTACTTTTAACATCGTTATATTTTAGTGGTTTTTAAATTAATATGGGTAAACCCACTGCCTCGGTCGCAAGCGACCTCGGCTTAATTACTTTTAACATCGTTATATTTTGGTGGTTTTTGAATTAATGTGGGTAAATGTAGCGCCTCGGCCACAAGCGATCTCGGCTTAATTACTTTTAACATCGTTATATTTTAGTGGTTTTTAAATTAATATGGGTAAACCCAAGTCCCTTGGTCTCAAGCGACTTCGGCTTAATTACTTTTAATATCGTTATATTTTGATGGTTTTTGAATTAATATGGATAAATGTAGCGCCTCGGCCGCAAGCGACCTCGGATTAATTACTTTTAACATCATTATATTTTAATGGTTTTTAAATTAATATGGGTAAACCACTACCTCGGTCGCAAGCGACCTCGGCTTAATTACTTTTAATATCGTTATATTTTGGTGGTGTTTGAATGAATATGGATAAATGCAGCGCCTCGGCCGCAAGCGACCTCAGTTTAATAACTTTTAACATCGTTGTGTTTTGGTAATTTTTGAATCAATAAGAAACCCTTAAGATTTTTTCTAAATATGATGTAACATTGGCTTACAGTAATAAAAAAATAATACTTAAAAATGGTTTATAACGGATCTATTAGAAATTGATAATCATAGGGGAAATAAAACATATACTTAATGATGAATTTGTTTTTAGGTTGTAAAAAAGATTGGCGGAGGCGGTTTCGGTGAAATCTACGAAGGGCTCGACTTGATAACGCGGGAGCAGGTCGCTTTGAAGGTGGAGTCGGCGAGACAACCGAAACAAGTTCTCAAAATGGAAGTGGCCGTGTTAAAAAAGCTGCAGGGGAAGGAACACGTTTGTCGGTTTATCGGGTGCGGTCGGAACGATCGGTTTAACTACGTCGTGATGCAACTGCAAGGGAGGAATCTGGCCGAGTTGAGGAGGGCCCAACCGAGGGCCGCTTTTAGTTTATCCACTACGTTACGATTAGGACTACAAATACTTAAGGCTATTGAAAGTATACATTCTGTGGGGTTTTTACATAGAGATATTAAACCGGTAAGTTCAGTTTTGTTTTAATGGGTTGCCCTTAAGTTCTAAACTTTCCAAGCACATATTCGAATCCTTTACAATTATTCAATAACCATAAAATCCTTTAGGAATGATTTGGAAATATTCTAAACATTAAGTTCTATAACTTCCTAAATGGCGTTTAGAAATATTTGCACCTTAAAATATTCCAAAAATGTTATGGAAATTTTCTAGATTGGTGTCAAATGGTGGAAAGGGTTGAAAATTCCAAATTTTTTAAGATGTGTTTGAAAATCTGTTGTCAACTTTCGACAAATTATTGAAAATAGCTCAAAATTCTTTAATAATTCAGACTTGACTCTTTAGAAAATTTATAAATTCTTGAAATTCCTTTAAAGATTTCTTGAAAATTGTTTGGAAATGCTTGGCTTTATGTAGAATCTTGTTGCAAATGTCTGTCACAAGTTCTTCGAATTTTCGAAGTTTCCAAGAGAAAAAATCATTAGAAATATATGTAAATATGTAAATCATAAAATAAAATCAATTAGTTCTATCACCCATCCCGGAAATCCTTGGAAATTCTTAGACTACTCTTCAAAATCACTAAGTCACATCAAATGTGTGACTACTACAAGATTTAGCACCAATACATTCCCGAAATCTTTCTAAACCTGTCACCAACCTTGGAAACATCCAAAATACTTGCCAAATTTTGGAAATGATGGGGAAATTATCGAAATATTAGTAAATAAATCCAAATTTAGTTCTAAGAAATTCCAAAAATTTGTCTAAACCTGTCACCAATCTTGGAGACATTCAAAATCCTTGGAATTTTTTGGAAACTATCAAAATATGCTTCAAGTTCACTAAGAAAATTAATGGACTATTAGCAAGGCATCACCAATCTTGAAAACATTCAGAATCTTTAAAATTTCTTGGAAATGATAAAAATATCTTTCAAAATGACCATGATATGAATGGAAATGTGTGATTAACGCAAGATTAGCATATAGAAAATCCAAAACTCTGCCTATCTGGACCTATTACCAACCTTGGAAACATTAAAATTTCTTGGAAATGTTCAGGATGTTCTTCAAAATCACAAAAAAGAAATAGATGGAGACGTATGACTAACACAAAATTTGACACAAATTAATTCCAGAGATCTTTCTCAAGTTGTCTGCTATCATAGAAACATTGAAAATCCTTGGAATTTTTTGGAAATGATAAAGATATCCTTCGAAATGACCATGATATTGATGGAAATGTGTCATTAACGCAAGATTAGCGTATAGAAAATCCAAAACTCTGCCTATCTGATATATTACCAACCATGGAAACAGTAAAAATTCTTGGAATTTCTTGGAAATGTTCAGGATGTTCTTTAAAATCACAAAAAAGAAAATAAATGGAGAGGTATGACTAACACAAAATTTGACACAAATTAATTTCAGAGATCTTTCTCAAGTTGTCTGCTATCATAGAAACATTGAAAATCCTTGGAATTTTTTGGAAATGATAAAGATATCCTTCGAAATGACCATGATATTGATGGAAATGTGTCATTAACGCAAGATTAGCGTATAGAAAATCCAAAACTCTGCCTATCTGATATATTACCAACCATGGAAACAGTAAAAATTCTTGGAATTTCTTGGAAATGTTCAGGATGTTCTTTAAAATCACAAAAAAAATAAAGGGAGAGGTATGACTAACACAAAATTTGACACAAATTAATTCCAGAGATCTTTCTCAAGTTGTCTGCAATCATAGAAACATTGAAAATCCTTGGAATTTTTTGGAAATGATAAAGATATCCTTCGAAATGACCATGATGTTGATGGAAATGTGTCATTAACGCAAGATTAGCGTATAGAAAATCCAAAACTCTGCCTATCTGACTTATTACCAACCTTGAAAACATTAAAAATTCTTGGAATTTCTTGGAAATGATAAAGATATCCTTCGAAATGACCATGATATTGATGGAAACGTGTCATTAACATAAACTTAGTATCTAGAAAATCCAAAAGTTCGTCTGTCTGGACCTGTTACCAAACTTGGAAATATTCAAAATTCTTGGAATTTCTTGGAAATGTTCACGATATTCTTCAAAACCGCAAAAAAATAATGGAGACTTATGACTAACACAAAATTTAACACCAATAAATTCCAAAAGTCTTTCTCAACTTGTTAGCAATCATGGAAACATTCAAAATCTTTGGAATTTTCTAAATGATAGATATCGTTCGAAATGAACATGATATGGATGGAAATGTGTGATTAACACAAAATTAACATCTTGAAAATCCAAAAGTCCTTGTGTCTGGACCTGTTGCCAACCTTGGAAATATTCAAAATTCTTGGAATTTCTTAGAAATGTTCAGGATATTCTTTAAAACCACAAAAAAAATAATGGAGACGTGTAACTACCACAAAATTTATCACCAATAAATTCCTTGGAAATGGATGGAAATATGTAAATAACGCGAGATTTAACAACAATAAATTCCAGAAATCTTTCTAATTCTGTCACTAACGCCGGAAACATCCAATATTGTTGACATTTTGGAAATTATTAAGAAATCTATGAAAATTAACAGATAATGTATGTAAATATGTAAATAAGGCTAAGATTATTCCAAATTTAGCACCAATACATTCTAGAAATCTTTTAACATTCATCACCAACCTTGAAAACACTCAAAATCCTTGATTATCTTGAAAATTGTAAGAAATTTGTGGAAAATAAATTCCTCAAATTTCTTGATTTGTCATCGAATTCTGAAATATTGAAAATTCTTGGAAATTATTCAGAATTCCAGGAAACTCGTTGGGAAATTGATGTTGATATGTTATAAACATTACAGAACCCTCTTTTTGACACCAATCTCGGAAACGATCAAAATTATTGGAAATTAATACGAATTCCATGAAAACTGCCAAGTAATGAATGCAAATGTAAATAACTTTAGATATAGTACCAATAAATTCATGATATCTTTCTACATCCCTCATAAACCTTGGAAATATTTAAAATCGGTAATAAATCTTGGAAATTGTGAGAAAGTCTTGGAAAATCGTCAGGAAACGAACGAAAATATTGAAAAGAACTTTAGATATGACATTAATAAATTCTAGAAAACTCTAGATCTGTTAGTAATCTCTGAAACATTCGAAAATTTTTGGAATTTCTTGGAAATTATTAGGAATTCCATGAAAACCGCCAAGAATTGAATGCAAATGTAAATAACTTTAGATATAGCACCAATAAATTCCTGATATCTTTCTACATCCCTCATTAAGCTTGGAAATTTTCAAAATCGGTAGTAAATCTTGGAAATTGTGAGAAAGTCTTGGAAAATCGTCAGGAAACGAACGAACATATTGAAACGAACGAACATATTGAAAAGAACTTTAGATATGACATTAATAAATTCTAGAAAACTCTAGATCTGTTAGTAATCTCTGAAACATTCGAAAATTTTTGGAATTTCTTGGAAATTATTAGGAATTCCATGAAAACTGCCAAGAATTGAATGCAAATGTAAATAACTTTAGATATAGCACCAATAAATTCCTGATATCTTTCTACATCCCTCATTAAGCTTGGAAATTTTCAAAATCGGTGGTAAATCTTGGAAATTGTGAGAAAATCTTGGAAAATCGTCAGGAAACGAACGAAAATATTGAAAAGAACTTTAGATATGGCATTAATAAATTCTAGAAAACTCTAGATCTGTTAGTAATCTCTGAAACATTCGAAAATTTTTGGAATTTCTTGGAAATTATTAGGAATTCCATGAAAACTGCCAAGAATTGAATGCAAATGTAAATAACTTTAGATATAGCACCAATAAATTCCTGATATCTTTCTACATCCCTCATTAAGCTTGGAAATTTTCAAAATCGGTAGTAAATCTTGGAAATTGTGAGAAAAGCTTGGAAAATCGTCAGGAAACGAACGAAAATATTGAAAAGAACTTTAGATATGACATTAATAAATTCTAGAAAACTCTAGATCTGTTAGTAATCTCTGAAACATTCGAAAATTTTTGGAATTTCTTGGAAATTATTAGGAATTCCATGAAAACCGCCAAGAATTGAATGCAAATGTAAATAACTTTAGATATAGTACCAATAAATTCATGATATCTTTCTACATCCTTCATAAACCTTGGAAATATTTAAAATCGGTAATAAATCTTGGAAATTGTGAGAAAGTCTTGGAAAATCGTCAGGAAACGAACGAAAATATTGAAAAGAACTTTAGATATGGCATCAATAAATTCTAGAAAACTCTAGATCTGTTAGTAATCTCTGAAACATTCGAAAATTTTTGGAATTTCTTGGAAATTATTAGGAATTCCATGAAAACCGCCAAGAATTGAATGCAAATGTAAATAACTTTAGATATAGCACCAATAAATTCCTGATATCTTTCTACATCCCTCATTAAGCTTGGAAATTTTCAAAATCGGTAGTAAATCTTGGAAATTGTGAGAAAGTCTTGGAAAATCGTCAGGAAACGAACGAAAATATTGAAAAGAACTTTAGATATGACATTAATAAATTCTAGAAAACTCTAGATCTGTTAGTAATCTCTGAAACATTCGAAAATTTTTGGAATTTCTTGGAAATTATTAGGAATTCCATGAAAACCGCCAAGAATTGAATGCAAATGTAAATAACTTTAGATATAGTACCAATAAATTCATGATATCTTTCTACATCCCTCATAAACCTTGGAAATATTTAAAATCGGTAATAAATCTTGGAAATTGTGAGAAAGTCTTGGAAAATCGTCAGGAAACGAACGAAAATATTGAAAAGAACTTTAGATATGGCATCAATAAATTCTAGAAAACTCTAGATCTGTTAGTAATCTCTGAAACATTCGAAAATTTTTGGAATTTCTTGGAAATTATTAGGAATTCCATGAAAACCGCCAAGAATTGAATGCAAATGTAAATAACTTTAGATATAGCACCAATAAATTCCTGATATCTTTCTACATCCCTCATTAAGCTTGGAAATTTTCAAAATCGGTAGTAAATCTTGGAAATTGTGAGAAAGTCTTGGAAAATCGTCAGGAAACGAACGAAAATATTGAAAAGAACTTTAGATATGACATTAATAAATTCTAGAAAACTCTAGATCTGTTAGTAATCTCTGAAACATTCGAAAATTTTTGGAATTTCTTGGAAATTATTAGGAATTCCATGAAAACCGCCAAGAATTGAATGCAAATGTAAATAACTTTAGATATAGTACCAATAAATTCATGATATCTTTCTACATCCCTCATAAACCTTGGAAATATTTAAAATCGGTAATAAATCTTGGAAATTGTGAGAAAGTCTTGGAAAATCGTCAGGAAACGAACGAAAATATTGAAAAGAACTTTAGATATGGCATCAATAAATTCTAGAAAACTCTAGATCTGTTAGTAATCTCTGAAACATTCGAAAATTTTTGGAATTTCTTGGAAATTATTAGGAATTCCATGAAAACTGCCAAGAATTGAATGCAAATGTAAATAACTTTAGATATGGTACCAATAAATTCATGATATCTTTCTACATCCCTCATTAAGCTTGGAAATATTTAAAATCGGTAATAAATCTTGGAAATTGTGAGAAAGTCTTGGAAAATCGTCAGGAAACGAACGAAAATATTGAAAAGAACTTTAGATATGACATTAATAAATTCTAGAAAACTCTAGATCTGTTTGTAATCTCTGAAACATTCGAAAATTTTTGGAATTTCTTGGAAATTATTAGGAATTCCATGAAAACTGCCAAGAATTGAATGCAAATGTAAATAATTTTAGATATAGCACCAATAAATTCCTGATATCTTTCTACATCCCTCATTAAGCTTGGAAATTTTCAAAATCGGTAGTAAATCTTGGAAATTGTGAGAAAGTCTTGGAAAATCGTCAGGAAACGAACGAAAATATTGAAAAGAAGTTTAGATATGACATTAATAAATTCTAGAAAACTCTAGATCTGTTTGTAATCTCTGAAACATTCGAAAATTTTTGGAATTTCTTGGAAATTATTAGGAATTCCATGAAAACTGCCAAGAATTGAATGCAAATGTAAATAACTTTAGATATGGTACCAATAAATTCATGATATCTTTCTACATCCCTCATTAAGCTTGGAAATATTTAAAATCGGTAATAAATCTTGGAAATTGTGAGAAAGTCTTGGAAAATCGTCAGGAAACGAACGAAAATATTGAAAAGAACTTTAGATATGACATTAATAAATTCTAGAAAACTCTAGATCTGTTAGTAATCTCTGAAACATTCGAAAATTTTTGGAATTTCTTGGAAATTATTAGGAATTCCTTGAAAATTGCCAAGAAATGAATGCAAATGTAAATAACTTTAGATATAGTACCAATAAATTCCTGATATCTTTCTACATCCCTCATTAAGCTTGGAAATTTTCAAAATCGGTAGTAAATCTTGGAAATTGTGAGAAAAGCTTGGAAAATCGTCAGGAAACGAACGAAAATATTGAAAAGAACTTTAGATATGACATTAATAAATTCTAGAAAACTCTAGATCTGTTAGTAATCTCTGAAACATTCGAAAATTTTTGGAATTTCTTGGAAATTATTAGGAATTCCATGAAAACCGCCAAGAATTGAATGCAAATGTAAATAACTTTAGATATAGTACCAATAAATTCATGATATCTTTCTACATCCCTCATAAACCTTGGAAATATTTAAAATCGGTAATAAATCTTGGAAATTGTGAGAAAGTCTTGGAAAATCGTCAGGAAACGAACGAAAATATTGAAAAGAAGTTTAGATATGACATTAATAAATTCTAGAAAACTCTAGATCTGTTTGTAATCTCTGAAACATTCGAAAATTTTTGGAATTTCTTGGAAATTATTAGGAATTCCATGAAAACTGCCAAGAATTGAATGCAAATGTAAATAACTTTAGATATGGTACCAATAAATTCATGATATCTTTCTACATCCCTCATTAAGCTTGGAAATATTTAAAATCGGTAATAAATCTTGGAAATTGTGAGAAAGTCTTGGAAAATCGTCAGGAAACGAACGAAAATATTGAAAAGAACTTTAGATATGGCATCAATAAATTCTAGAAAACTCTAGATCTGTTAGTAATCTCTGAAACATTCGAAAATTTTTGGAATTTCTTGGAAATTATTAGGAATTCCATGAAAACTGCCAAGAATTGAATGCAAATGTAAATAATTTTAGATATAGCACCAATAAATTCCTGATATCTTTCTACATCCCTCATTAAGCTTGGAAATTTTCAAAATCGGTAGTAAATCTTGGAAATTGTGAGAAAGTCTTGGAAAATCGTCAGGAAACGAACGAAAATATTGAAAAGAAGTTTAGATATGACATTAATAAATTCTAGAAAACTCTAGATCTGTTTGTAATCTCTGAAACATTCGAAAATTTTTGGAATTTCTTGGAAATTATTAGGAATTCCATGAAAACTGCCAAGAATTGAATGCAAATGTAAATAACTTTAGATATGGTACCAATAAATTCATGATATCTTTCTACATCCCTCATTAAGCTTGGAAATATTTAAAATCGGTAATAAATCTTGGAAATTGTGAGAAAGTCTTGGAAAATCGTCAGGAAACGAACGAAAATATTGAAAAGAACTTTAGATATGACATTAATAAATTCTAGAAAACTCTAGATCTGTTAGTAATCTCTGAAACATTCGAAAATTTTTGGAATTTCTTGGAAATTATTAGGAATTCCTTGAAAATTGCCAAGAAATGAATGCAAATGTAAATAACTTTAGATATAGTACCAATAAATTCATGATATCTTTCTACATCTCTCATAAACCTTGGAAATATTTAAAATCGGTAATAAATCTTGGAAATTGTGAGAAAGTCTTGGACAATCGTCAGGAAACGAACGAAAATATTGAAAAGAACTTTAGATATGGCATTAATAAATTCTAGAAAACTCTAGATCTGTTAGTAATTTTCTGAAACATTCGAAAATTTTTGGAATTTCTTGGAAATTATCAGGAATTTCAGTAAAGTCGACGGGAAATTGATGTTAATGTATTATTAACATCAGATTTAGCATCAAGGTATTCCAGGAATCTCTTTAGATTTGGCACCAATCTCGGAAACGATCAAAGTCATTGAAATTTTTTGGAAGTTATCAGGAATTCCATGAAAATTGACAGGAAATGAATGGAAATATGTAAATAATTTTAGATATAGCACCTATAAATTCCTGATATCTTTCTGCTATGGAAAATGGTCAAGAAATGAATGAAATTAATAAAAAAAAACTTTAAATGTATCACTAATAAGTTCTAGAAAACTTTAGATCTGCTATTAATCTTTGAAACATTCAAAAATCTTTGAAATTTGCTTGGAGATTATCAGGATTTCAGAAAAATTGACAGGAAATTGATGTTAATATGTTATTAACATCAGATTTAGCATCAAGACATTCCAGGAACCTTTCTAGATTTGGCATCAATCTTGAAAACGATCGAAAATTTTTATAAAATTATCAACAATTCTAAGAAAATGGCCGGGAAGTTAATAAAAATATATATTAATATCATAGTTAGTACCAAGAAATTCTAGAAACCTCTCTAACTCTGGCTCTAAGCTCGCAAACGATCAAAATCATTGTAATTTTTTTGAAAATTATTAGAAATTCCATAAAAAATACCAGAAACTTAATAAATATGTGTCCATATCCCTTGAAAATGTTGAACATTTTAGTAAACAATGAAGTTATCCATCTCCATCTCTACTACTTTTCGTAGTCGAGTTATTATAAATAGCCTTAGAAGTCATTCAAGCCTTCTCTTTTATAAGTTCTTAGATTATTTTGACTTCATAAGATTATAATCATAATCATCCCGATTTTCTTATTAATCCTATTTTTTTTTTTCATTCCTCTTTTAGAGTAACTTCTCAATGGGACGACTTCCATACAACTGCCGCCGAGTTTTCATGTTAGACTTCGGGTTAGCCCGCCAATACACCACCGGAACCGGTGAAGTTAGGGCCCCACGCGCCGCCGCCGGTTTCCGTGGCACCGTCAGATACGCCAGCATCAACGCCCACCGAAACAAAGAGATGGGCCGCCACGACGACCTCTGGAGCCTCTTCTACATGCTCGTCGAATTCGTAAACGGCCAACTCCCATGGCGCAAAGTCAAAGATAAAGAACAAGTCGGCCTGATGAAGGAGAAATACGACCACAGGTTACTTTTGAAGCATCTACCGTCCGATTTGAAACAGTTTTTGGATCATATTCAAAGTTTGGAGTACGCCGATAAACCGGATTATCAAGTAAGGATGATTTTGATGTTTTAAATTAATTGTTGTGGGGGGTTTTAATTTTTTAGATGTTGATTTCGTTGTTTGAGCGGTGTATGAAACGGAGGGGAGTTAAAGAGTCTGATCCTTACGATTGGGAGAAAGCCCCGGCTGGGGATAATGTGACTACGATTACTTCTCAAACGACCCAACCTCAATTAGCCATCGTTCAAAATGCTTTACCTAGGCATACGAAGCAAACGCCCACGGATAATAATCAGGAGAATATTGAGCCTATGGATAATAAAGAGGTAAATTCATTTAGAATAATTTTTGAGGATTTAAATCTTTTTACTACCAACTCAAAAAAAGAAAGAAAAATGAAATAAAATTTGATTTAAATTCGATTTTATTGAGAGATATATCAAATTTGATTTTCTTTTTATAAATATTTATGGAAAATTGAAATTAATTAATTAAAAATATGGAATAATAAGATTAATTAATTAAATTTTATTATGTTGAGTTTTAATTTTTTAAGGTTGGTAGTAAAAAAAGATTGTCAATGCATAAATGTCAAAGATTATTTAAACGTTTTTACTTAAAATAATCAAAAAGAAACTGAATTTACTACAAAAAATGAATAAATGTAAGTTAAATGCACTTATTTAATAACTTTTTTTAGTTCTAAATATAATCGTATTAATGTTACGAACAAAAAATAATTTGAGGTTATGTTTAGATCTTAAAATTTTTTTCTTTCATTCTAAATTCTTTAATATACTTAATTACATAAAGTATATTTGGTTTAAAATCGTATTTAAGCAAGAATTAATCTCAATTTATATTTTTTTATTTAAAATTAAAAAAAAATTGGGGATATTTTGAAATGTGAGAAAAAAAATTTACGATTTAGAATCAATTTAATTAATAGATATATCAGATTTGATTTTTTTATTAAAAAATTTAGGTAAAATCGAAATTAATTAATTAAATTAGGAAATATTTGGATTAATTACTTAAATTTTATTACGTAGTAATTTTAATTTTTCGATGTTGGTAATGAAAAAAATTCAATGTCAATTTATTAATGTCAAAGATTATTTAAAAGTTATAAAATGATTTTTAGTTAAAATTATCAAAAAGAAATCGATTTTACTTAAAAAAATAACTAAATGTAAGTTAAATGCACTTATTTAATAACATTTTTTAGTTCTAAATATAATCGTATTAATGTTATGAACAAAAAATCATTTGAGGTTATGTTTAGATCTTAAAATTTTTTTCTTTCATTCTTAATTCTTTAATATACTTAATTATATAAAGTATATTTGCTTTAAAATCGTATTTAAGCAAGAATTAATCTCAATTTATATTTTTTTATTTAAAATTAAAAAAAAAATTGGGGATATTTCGAAATGTGAGAAAAAAAATTTACGATTTAGAATCAATTTAATTAATAGATATATCAAATTTGATTTTTTTATTAAAAAATTTAGGTAAAATCGAAATTAACTAATTAAATTATGAAATAATCGATTAATTACTTAAATTTTATTACGTAGTAATTTTAATTTTTCGATGTTGGTAATGAAAAAAATTCAATGTCAATTTATTAATGTCAAAGATTATTTAAAAGTTATAAAATGATTTTTAGTTAAAATTATCAAAAAGAAATCGATTTTACTTAAAAAAATAACTAAATGTAAGTTAAATGCACTTATTTAATAACATTTTTTAGTTCTAAATATAATCGTATTAATGTTATGAACAAAAATCATTTGAGGTTATGTTTAGATCTTAAAATTTTTTTCTTTCATTCTAAATTCTTTAATATACTTAATTATATAAAGTATATTTGCTTTAAAATCGTATTTAAGCAAGAATTAATCTCAATTTATATTTTTTTATTTAAAATTAAAAAAAAAATTGGGGATATTTCGAAATGTGAGAAAAAAAATTTACGATTTAGAATCAATTTAATTAATAGATATATCAAATTTGATTTTTTTATTAAAAAATTTAGGTAAAATCGAAATTAATTAATTAAATTATGAAATAATTCGATTAATTACTTAATTTTTTTTACGTAGTAATTTTAATTTTTCGATGTTGGTAATGAAAAAAATTCAATGTCAATTTATTAATGTCAAAGATTATTTAAAAGTTATAAAATGATTTTTAGTTAAAATTATCAAAAAGAAACCGATTTTACTTAAAAAAATAATTAAATGTAAGTTAAATGCACTTATTTAATAACTTTTTTTAGTCCGAAACATAATCGTATTAATGTTATGAACAAAACCAAACCTCAAAGGTTACGTCTAAGTCTTAATTTTTTTTCTTTTAGTACAAATTCTTTAATATACATAATTATATAAAGTATATTTGACTTAAAATTGTTTTTTTTTGTTTAGGCGCAATTAGAGGCGAGAAGGAAACGATTAGAAATGGAAATAACCGCTCCTTTAGCAACGGAAACTCAAACGAATGGGCCACGAGCTACTGTTGATAAGAATTGTAATGCAACTCAAGGGGAACAAACCCAAACTAGTAAGTTAAATTTTAATGATTACTATTCGTGCCAAAAAATCGAGGCCTCAACTTTAGAGATTTCGATGTCTTGGTGACAACTCGATGAAAAGAATTGGAGTAAATTTTATTGTAATTAATGAACAATTTTGAGTAATTTGGCAAATTTCCAAAAAAAATTGTTGCCATTCCAACGGCAATTTTAACTAATAGAAATCGATGGTAAAAAATAATTTAATTTATAACAAAATACAACATAAATAAACAACAATTTAATAATGCAACACCTATGGGTAAATTTTTAAGTAAATTAGGCATTGATTTTGCAAGAAATTAGAAAATATTATTGTTTTTTAATTCTGCATCGATTGACATAAAAATATGTAGGGGGTACTTATCTATTAAGAAAGATAAGATGCTTTAAATGGGACTACTTATAATTGTGTTGTGGTTTATGCAATTCTTGAAAGATGGCTCTATGAAGCCCAGCACTCTGTACGACCAAGCAACCAAGTCATCTACATGAACATGAAAACGTAGTTTTTGATCAGATGTTAAACCAAGATCGACTATAGGCATAGTCTCTAGGTTTTGTAAATACGCTTTGGTGCTGGTGTTAAAAAAAAAGTAAATTGGTGTCCTGATGTCTTTAAAAAATTGAAAATGTCTTTTGCTACATTTTAATTGAGAGTTTTTGAACTTTTGACATGATGATTTTATGTTCCGCCAACAGTTTTTGGTACTTGGAAGCAAAATCAAATTTTATAAGCAATTTCTAATAAAAATGTCATCTGCCATCAGTATTTAGTCTTTAATTGTGTCAGAAGACTTCAATTCTTTTGCAAACATCCCAAAAATTCGGTAAGCGTTTCAAGTCTCCTAGAAACAGTATCAAGTCTTTTTGAAACATTTCAAGTCTTCTGTATTAAAGTATTAAATCTATTACAAGTAGATCAATTTGTTTTAAAACCGGTATCAAATCTTCTAGAAGCATCTTAATTTTTCTGGAAGCAATTCATGCCGCCTGCAGCCATTTCAAATCTTTTGGAAGCAGTTTCAACTGTTCCAAAAACAGTTTCGAGTCTTTTCGGAACAATTTAAGTTTTCCAAAAGCTTTTTAAGTCTTCTAGAAGCAGTATCAAATCTTCTGGAAGTAATATCAAGTGTTACAGAAACAGTGTAAAGTCTTCAGGGATAGTACCAATTTTTTTTTTGAACATTTCAAGACTTTTGGAAGCAGTATCAAGTGTTCCAAAACCAGTATTGAGTCTTTTCGAAACGTTTCAAATCTTCTGGAAACATTTTAAGCTTTCTGGAAGCAGCATCAAGTCTTCTGGATACATTTTAAATCTTCTGGGAGCAGTATCAAGTCGTCTATACACAGTATCAAATCTTCTGAGAAAAGTTCAAGTCTTCTACAAGCATTGCAAGTCTTATGAAAACATTCGAAATCCTGTAGACTTGGTATCAACTATTCCAAAAACAATATTGAGTCTTCTGGAAACATTTCAAGTCATTTAGAAGCATTTTAGGTCTTCTGGAAACATATTACGTCTTCTGGGAGCACTATCAAGGGTTCTGGAAGCATTTTAAGTTTTTTAGAAGTATTTTAAAGTTTTCTGGGAGCAGTATCAAACCATCCAGAAACAGTATCAAATCTTCTGAAAGCAGCTCACGTCTTCTGCAAGCCTCGCAAGTCTTCTGGGAGCATTTCAATTCTTCTACAAGCAGTATCAAATCTTCTAGAAGCAGTATCAAGTCTTCCAGGAGCAGCATCAAGTCTTCTGGATGCATTTGAAATCTTCTAGAAGCAGCATCAAATCTTCTAGAAGCAGTATCAAGTCTTCAAGGAGCAGCATCAACTCTTCTGGAAGCATTTCAAATTTTCTAGAAGCATTTTAGGTCTTCTGGAAACATATTACGTCTTCTGGGAGCACTATCAAGGGTTCTGGAAGCATTTTAAGTTTTTTAGAAGTATTTTAAAGTTTTCTGGGAGCAGTATCAAACCATCCAGAAGCAGTATCAAATCTTCTGAAAGCAGCTCACGTCTTCTGCAAGCCTCGCAAGTCTTCTGGGAGCATTTCAATTCTTCTACAAGCAGTATCAAATCTTATAGAAGCAGTATCAAGTCTTCCAGGAGCAGCATCAAGTCTCCTGGATGCATTTGAAATCTTCTAGAAGCAGCATCAAATCTTCTAGAAGCAGTATCAAGTCTTCAAGAAGCAGCATCAACTCTTCTGGAAGCATTTCAAATTTTCTAGAAGTAGCATCAAATCTTCCAGGAACAGCATCAAGCCTTCTGGAAGCATTTCAAGTCTGTTAGAAGCGATATCAAATTTTCTGGAAGTATTTTTAGTCTTCTGGAGGTAATATCAAGTCTTCCAGGAGAAACATCAAGTCTTCTAGAAACAGTATCCATGCTTGAATGCATCTGGAAGCATTTAATTTTTTTAGAAGTATTTTAAGTCTTCTGTGAGCAGTATCAAGTCATCTAGAAGTAGTATCAAATCTTCTAAAAGAAGTTCAAGTTTTTTGCATGCATCGCAAGTCTTCTGGAAGCATTTTAAATCCTCTAGAAACAGTATCAACTGTTCTAAAAAGAATATTGAGTCTTTATGAAACATTTCAAGTCATTTAGAAGCATTTTAGGTCTTTTGGAAACATTTTAAGTCTTCTCGGAGCAGTATCAAGTTATCTAGCAGCAGCATCAAATCTTCTGAAAGCAGGTCAAGTTTTCTGCAAGCACCGTAAGTCTTCTGGAAACATTTCAAATCCTCTAGAAACAGTATCAAGTCTTCTAGGAGCAGCATCAAGTCCCTTGAAAGCATTTCAAGTTTTCTAGAGAAACAATATCAAGGCTTCTTTATGCATTTAATTGCTTATAGAAGCATTTAAGTCCTCTGGGAGCAGTATCAAGTCATCTAGAAACAGTACCAAATTTCCTGAAAGTCGTTCAAGTTTTTGCATGCATCGTAAATCTTCTGGAAACATTTCAAGTCATTTAGAAATATTTTAGGTTTCTGGAAACATTTTACGTCTTCTGGGAGTAGTATCAAGAGTTTTGGAAGCATTTCAAGTTTTTTAGAGGTATTTTAAAGTCTTCTGGGAGCAGTATCAAGTCATTCAGAAACAGTATCAAATCTTCTGAAAGTACTTCAAGTCTTTTGCAAGTGTCACAAGTCTTCTGGAAGCATTTCAAATCATTTAGAAGCGTTTTAAGTCTTCTGGAAATATTTTAATTCTTCTGACAGCAGTATTAAGTCATCTAGAAACAGTATCAAATTTTCTGAAAGCAGCTCAAGTCGTCTACAAGCATCGCAAGTCTTCTGGAAGCATTTCAAATCTTCTAGAAGCAGCATCAAGTCTTCTGGAAGCATTTAAATCTTCTAGAAGCAGCTTCAAATCTTCTGAAAGCATTTCAAATCTTCTAAAAGCAGCATGAAATCTTCTGGAAGCATTTCAAATCTTCTAGAAGCAGTATCAAGTCTTCCAGAAGCAGCATCAAGGCTTCTGGAAACATTTAAAATCTGCTAGAAGCAGCTTCAAATTTTCCAGGAACAGCATAAAGTTTTCTGGAAGCATTTCAAGTTTTCTAGAAACAGTATTAACGCTTCTGGAAACATTTCAAGTTTTCTAGAAGCATTTTAAGTCTTGTGAAAATATTTTAAGTTTTGAGGGGGCAGTATCAAGTCATCTAGAAACAGTATCAAATCTTCTAAAAGCAATTCAAATCTTCTGCAAGCATTGCAAGTCTTCTGGAAGCATTTCAAATCTTCTGGATGCAGTACCAAGTCTTCCAGGAGCAGCATCAAGTCTTCTGGAAGCATTTCAAATCTTCTAGAAGCAGCACCAAATCTTCCAGGAGCAGTATCAAGTCTTCTGGAAGCATTTTAAATCTTTTAGAAGCAGCTTCAAATTTTCCAGGACTAGCATAAAGTTTTCTGGAAGCATTTCAAGTTTTCTAGAAACAGTATTAACGCTTCTGGAAACATTTCAAGTTTTTTAGAAGCATTTTAAGTCTTCTGGAAATATTTTAAGTTTTGTGGGGGCAGTATCAAGTCATCTAGACGCAGTATCAAATCTTCTAAAAGCAATTCAAATCTTCTGCAAGCATTGCAAGTCTTCTGGAAGCATTTCAAATCTTCTAGAAGCAATACCAAGTCTTTCAGGAGCAGCATCAAGTCTTTTGGAAGCAGTCCAAATCTTTTGGATGCAATCAATGATCAAAGTCAATCAAAGTCTTTAAGTGGTAGTTTTTAAACTTCCGAAGTGAAAATTTTTTATTTTAGGAAATAGTATTTCGTAATTTAGCAAAGTTAAATTTTATTAACGGTTTCTTACCGTTCTTTTACAATGTAAATGTTTTCTGCCATCAATATTTAGTCTTCAATTGACAGTTTTTGGATTACTCGCGTCAAGATTTTTTCATTTTGGTACCAATAGTATTTAACAGTTTTGAAGTGTACTTAAATGGTTTGTTAACTGTATCTTGTATTTTTTTATGCGATGAAGTATCTTGTATTTTTTCTGCCATTAGTTTTACAAGCAATATCGAGTTTTCTAAAAACAGTTTTAAGTCTTCAGGAATAGTACCAAATCTTTTGGAAACATTTCAAGACTTTTGGAAGCTGTATCAAGTCTTCCAAAAGCAGTATTGAGTCTTTTAGAAATATTTCAAGTCTTCTGGAAGCATTTTAAGTCTTCTAGATGCGGTATGAAGTTTTTGAAAGCATTTGAAGTCTTCCAGAAGCAGTGTCAAGTCTTAGGGATTAGTACCAAATTTTTTGCAAGCATTTCAAGACTTTTGGAAGCAGTATCAAGTGTTCTAAAAGCAGTCTCGAGTTTTTTTCGGAATAATTTAAGTTTTCCAGAAGCTTTTTAAGTCTTCTAGAAGCAGTATCAAGTCTTTTAGAAGCGGTATCAAATCTTCTGGAAGTATTTCAAGTGTTCTGGAAGTAATATCAAGTCTTCCAGAAGCAGTGTTAAGTGTCTTCAGGGATAGTACCAATTTTTTTTAAGCATTTCAAGAGTTTTGGAAGCAGTATCAAGTGTTTCAAAATTAGTATTGAGTCTTTTCGAAACATTTCAAATCTTCTGGAAGCATTTTAAGTTTTCTGGAAGCAGCATCAAGTCTTCTGGAAGCATTTCAAGTCTTCTTAGCACATAAAAGATTTTCAAACACTCCATCAAAAACTGCAAAGCTAGAACTTATAGAACTACGATTTTCGAACATCAGGGAATATACACTGAAGCCATGGAATTATTAAATAAAATTCTGAGAGGCATTGAGGGTGATTTGCGAAAGTCCAAATCACATTAAAGTCCTTTTTATTTCTCACAAACGACCAAAAATGTTTACTGTTCTCAACATTTTCTGGTATAGCTGGTGTGATTCAGATCAATACAAAATTTGGTTCTTCCTCTCAAAACTGAAAAAATGAGTTCACATTCTCAGGAAGAACTTCAAAAACAATCCAAAAATAATTCAGATAATAAATCAGATCATGTTTGATTTCTCCCGTTTAACAGTAGTCAGAAGAGCCTTTTTCGCTATATCTAGATGGACTTTGATAAAACATTTAATAAACCGTCGAAAATGTCAATTTTGGGTTTTTAACTATTTTAAAACCATCCTCTGTATACAAGAGCAATAATAATTAATGTACATAATGTAATTCAAATCAATTTCTTTCGCGTAGTTTTCTTGAAAATTCATTATTAACTTACTCTAACACAGCTTGAAGAATTTTTTTTAAGAACAAGAAATTTCAAATAAATAGGATATTAAACTACCACTTGGCAAATCCATTTTGGCCGCTCGAGGTGAGATGTGGCGTAATTAAAGGTGGGTTATCTCCGGAACTCATTTTTCTGTCGTATTTCGCATGCATTGATGATGAAAATTAAAAAAGTTTCGTATACAATAGATTAATTAATAATTATGTTGCGCAAGTAGCATGCCAAAATGGATTTGTCAAGCAATATGTCTTTCACCAAATTTTTCAAACATAAAAAAATCAAAAAAAATAAAATATAATATGATACTCAGAAATGTTCATTGATTACAATAAGCTTTAAATCGCAATTTTTTTTTTGGTTACGAAAATATCGATCTCTAAATTGAAGGGCCTCGACTTTTGGCGCGAATAGTACTAATTCAATCGATTTATTTTAATTACTTTGTTTCTTAATGAACGTAAAAAGGTCAATTTAACTAAACGATTTCGGGGTTTTCTTCTTTGTTTTTCTTTCTGTTCTTTTTTTTAGACATTTTCGAAGAAGATTTTTTCTTACTGATTTCGAAGGGTTTACAAAATAAATTTAACGGACACTTTTGATTTTACGATACGATACACAGTTTGGAAACAAAAAAAGAAACCTCCTTTGTTGATCTTGTTGTTGTTGTTGTTGTTGTTTAGGATCATTTTAGGAGGTAATTTATTTCTTTATTTTATTGAGGGAATTTTTGTTAGGAATATTGTTATCGAATATAACACTAGTTTACAAGAAAAATCACGAAGACGATTATATTTCTTTAATTTTATTATAAAAAAGCAATAAAAATCACATTCTTCGCAAATATAACATCAATTTATTGTAAACTAGTGTAATAGATGACATATTCAAATTTTTTATATTAATTTTTTCTTTATCGATTAATTTCTTTTAGCAACACAACGTAGAAGAGCCACATCGCATTTAGAACAAGCCCCCGAACGCTTAGACAATGAAACCGCGGCTTCAGCTCGTTCAACATCAGATGCGAATCAAAAGCCGGTGCCGTTGCGGAAGAGTCAATCGGGTGTGGCGACTGTGGGCCGATTAAGGGTGGCTCCTTCGGCGCATCCTCCAAGTGGAGGCGGTGGAGGAAGCGTGGTGGAATCCCCCGCGACTCCGGAACAGGAAAGGCCGAGGAGGAGGCAACCCTCGGCCGCTAGGAGTTCGAGATCGGGGGTTCGAGATCAAAGTTTGACTCAATTCGCGGTTATCGACGATGAGAACGTTAGCCAACAGGTAAAGTTGATTGTTATAAAGATTTTGTGTCATAAAAATTAATGTTGGGTGAAAAAGGAATTGTCTCGTATTAATACAAAGGTTATACGGTCGATTTAATTAAAGGAATTAATACTATTTGTAGGGGTAAAGTTTAATTTTGACGTTTCGGATTCTTTAAGTTGGTTTATGACGGTTAAAAATTAAAATTAATTAAAAGCCTAATTCTCTTTATCCACGATTATGATATAAAGTATATCTTATAAATGAATCCATCAAGCAATTTATGGACATTATATCATTTTTAATTAATGCCTTAACTCATTGTCCATAAATGCTCATTGACAGATTTTGATAATAAGATGACATCTTATTGATTAAAAAAATTAATTAACTGGAATCGGGGTAATTCGGGATATAATTTTTTTATTAATTCCTTAATAAGGATTGAAAATCATTTATAATCATTTGACACCAAACACGATATATTTAGGTTAAAAAACAAAAAAAAAAAATAAAATAATGGTGTGTTTTAAAGCAACATTTAAATATTTATAAAAGTTAAACTAAAAGTTCCGGAAATCAAGCGTTTTCGATATACAGGGTGTTCAAGTTTTTTGAGACTTAATAGTTAGAATAATCCTTCTTTTTTCGCTCAATGGTAGGTGATAAAATATTCGTTATTAATCAGCGAAAGAGTTTTAACTCAAAATTGTTACTCATCGAGCAGTTTGGCCAACCCAGCTCAACTCAAAAACAAAAATCCTTAAGTTTTGGCTCAATGATAGGTGATAACTCACAAATTAAAAGATGTGCAAAAAAGATTTGGGGAATAAAAATGTTCCTCATTAACTTAGCAAACATTTTTGATTCGAAAAATATTTCTTCAAAATAATTCACCACCTAAAATTAAGATTAAAACAAAAATGCTTCAATTTAACAATTTTTTAATGCAATATGGGGTGGTATATCGCAAATTAAAGGAGGTGGGGTTAATTTTTTGATCTAAAAGTATTCTTATTTAATCAAAAAAGGAGTTTTGACTCAAAATTATCATCCATCGAGGAGTTTAGTCAACCCATATACAAAAATTGTCATTTTTCAAATTTGACTCAATCATAGGTGGTAAGTCAAAAATTAAAAGATGCACACAAAAATTTTGGGGGAGAAAAATTTTTCTTATTGACTCATCAAACATTCTTGATCCAAAAAATATTTCATTAAAACAATTTAGCACCTCAAATTAAGTTTAAAGCAAAAATGCCTCAATTTAACGATTTTTTAATGCAATATGGGGTAATATCTCGCAAATTAATGGAGGTGGGGTTATTTTTTTGATCTAAAAGTGTTCTTATTTAATCAAAGAAGGAGTTTTGACTCAAAATTATCACCCATTGAGGAGTTGAGCCGACCCATATACAAAAATCGTTCATTTTTTATGTTTGACTCAATCAATCATAGGCGATAAGTCAAAAATTAAAAGATGCACAAAAAAATTTTGGGGGAGAAAAATTTTTCTTATTGACTCATCAAACATTTTTGATTAAAAAAATATTTCATTAAAACAATTTACCACCTCAAATTAAATTTAAAACAAAAATGCTTCAATTTAACGATTTTTTAATATTATATGGGGTGATATCTCGCAAATTAATGGAGGTGGGGTTATTTTTTTTATCTAAAAGTGGTCTTATTTAATCAAAGAAGGAGTTTTGACTCAAAATTATCACCCATCGAGGAGTTGAGCCAACCCATATACAAAAATCGTTCATTTTGTATGTTTGACTCAATCATAGGTGATAAGTCAAAAATTAAAAGATATACAAAACAGTTTTGGGGGAGAAAAATTTTCCTTATTAATTCATTAAACATTATTAATCCAAAAAGTATTTCATTAAAACAATTTACTACCTCAAATTGAATTTAAAACAAAAATGCTTCAATTTAACGATTTTTTAATGTTATATGGGGTGATATCTCGCAAATTAATGGAGGTGGGGTTATTTTTTTTTATCTAAAAGTGGTTTTATTTAATCAAAGAAGGAGTTTTGACTCAAAATTATCACCCATCGAGGAGTTAAGCCAACCCATTTATAAAAATCGTTAATTTTCATGTTTGACTCAATCATAGGTAATAAGTCAAAAATTAAAAGATACACAAAGAAGTTTTGGGGGAGAAGAATTTTCCTTATTGATTCATCAAACATTTTTCATCAAAAAAATATTTCATCAAAACAATTTACCACCTCAAATTAAGTTTAAAACAAAAATGCTTCAATTTAACGATTTTTTAAGGATATATGGGATGATATATAGCAAATTAATGGAGGTGGGGTTAATTTTTTGATCTAAAAGTGTTCTTATTTAATCAAAGAAGGAGTTTTGACTCAAAATTATCACCCATTGAGGAGTTGAGCCAACCCATATACAAGAATCGTTCATTTTTTTATATTTGACTCAACCATAGGTGGTAAGTCAAAAATTAAAAGGTGCACAAAAAAATTTTGGGGGAGAAAAATTTTTCTTATTGACTCATCAAACATTTTTGATTAAAGAAATATTTCATTAAAACAATTTACCACCTCAAATTAAATTTAAAACAAAAATGCTTCAATTTAACGATTTTTTAATATTATATGGGGTGATATCTCGCAAATTAATGGAGGTGGGGTTATTTTTTTGATCTAAAAGTGGTTTTATTTAATCAAAGAAGGAGTTTTGACTCAAAATTATCACCCATCGAGGAGTTGAGCCAACCCATATACAAGAATCGTTTATTTTGTATGTTTGACTCAATCGTAGGTGATAAGTCAAAAATTAAAAGATGCACAAAAAAATTTTGGGGGAGAAAAATTTTTCTTATTAACTCATCAAACATTTTTGATTAAAAAAATATTTCATTAAAACAATGTACCACCTCAAATTAAATTTAAAGCAAAAATGCCTCAATTTAACGATTTTTTAATGTTGTATGGGGTGATCTCGCGCAAATTAATTGAGGTGGGGTTATTTTTTTGATCTAAAAGTGTTCTTATTTAATCAAAGAAGGAGTTTTGACTCAAAATTATCACCCATTGAGGAGTTAAGCCAACCCATTTATAAAAATCGTTAATTTTCATGTTTGACTCAATCATAGGTAATACGTCAAAAATTAAAAGATACACAAAGAAGTTTTGGGGGAAAAAAAATTTTCTTATTGACTCATCAAACATTTTTGATTAAAAAAATATTTCATTGAAACAATTTACCACCTCAAATTAAATTTAAAACAAAAATGCTTCAATTTAACGATTTTTTAATATTATATGGGGTGATATCTCGCAAATTAAAGGAGGTGGAGTTAATTTTTTGATCTAAAAGTATTCTTATTTAATCAAAGAAGGAGTTTTGACTCAAAATTATCACCCATCGAGGAGTTAAGCCAACCCATTTATAAAAATCGTTAATTTTCATGTTTGACTTAATCATAGGTAATAAGTCAAAAATTAAAAGATACACAAAGAAGTTTTGGGGGAAAAAAAATTTTCTTATTGACTCATCAAACATTTTTGATTAAAAAAATATTTCATTAAAACAATTTACCACCTCAAATTAAATTTAAAACAAAAGTGCTTCAATTTAACGATTTTTTAATATTATATGGGGTGATATCTCGCAAATTAATGGAGGTGGGGTTATTTTTTTGATCTAAAAGTGGTTTTATTTAATCAAAGAAGGAGTTTTGACTCAAAATTATCACCCATCGAGGAGTTGAGCCAACCCATATACAAGAATCGTTTATTTTGTATGTTTGACTCAATCGTAGGTGATAAGTCAAAAATTAAAAGATGCACAAAAATATTTTAGGGAAGAAAAATTTTTCTTATTGACTCATCAAACATTTTTGATCCAAAAAATATTTCATTAAAACAATTTACCATCTCAAATTAAGTTTAAAGCAAAAATGCCTCAATTTAACGACTTTTTAATGCAATATGGGGTAATATCTCGCAAATTAATGGAGGTGGGTTTATTTTTTTGATCTAAAAGTGGTTTTATTTAATCAAAGAAGAAGTTTTGACTCAATATTATCACCCATCGAGGAGTTGAGCCAACCCATTTATAAAAATCGTTAATTTTCATGTTTGACTCAATCATAGGTAATAAGTCAAAAATTAAAAGATACACAAAGAAGTTTTTGGGGAGAAACATTTTCCTTATTGATTCATCAAACATTTTTCATCAAAAAAATATTTCATCAAAACAATTTACCACGTCAAATTAAGTTTAAAGCAAAAATGCTTCAATTTAACGATTTTTTAATGCAATATGGGGTGATAGATAGCAAATTAATGAAGGTGGGGTTAATTTTTTGATTTAAAAGTGTTCTTATTTAATCAAAGAAGGAGTTTTCACTCAAAATTATCACCCATCGGGGAGTTGAGCCAATCCATATACAAGAATCGTTTATTTTGTATGTTTGACTCAATCGTAGGTGATAAGTCAAAAATTAAATGATGCACAAAAAATTTTTGGGGGAGAAAAATTTTTCTTATTGATTCATCAAACATTTTTGATCCAAAAAATATTTCATTAAAACAATTTACCACTTCAAATTAAGTTTAAAACAAAAATGCTTCAATTTTAACGATTTTTAAGGATATATGGTGTGATATATAGCAAATTAATGGAGGTGGGGTTAATTTTTTGATCTAAAAGTGTTCTTATTTAATCAAAGAAGGAGTTTTGACTCAAAATTATCACCCATTGAGGAGTTGAGCCAACCCATATACAAGAATCGTTTATTTTGTATGTTTGACTCAATCGTAGGTGATAAGTCAAAAATTAAATGATGCACAAAACTTTTTTGGGGGAGAACAATTTTCCTTATTAACTCATTAAACATTATTGATCCAAAAAGTATTTCATTAAAATAATTTACCACCTCAAATTGAGTTTAAAACAAAAATGCTTCAATTTAACGATTTTTTAATGTTATATCGGGTGATATCTCGCAAATCAATGAAGGTGGAGTTATTTTTTTGATCTAAAAGTGGTTTTATTTAATCAAAGAAGGAGTTTTGACTCAAAATTATCACCCATCGAGGAGTTGAGCCAACCCATTTATAAAAATCGTTAATTTTCATGTTTGACTCAATCATAGGTAATAAGTCAAAAATTAAAAGATACACAAAGAAGTTTTGGGGGAGAAACATTTTCCTTATTGATTCATCAAACATTTTTCATCAAAAAAATATTTCATCAAAACAATTTACCACCTCAAATTAAGTTTAAAACAAAAATGCTTCAATTTAACGATTTTTTAATGTTATATGGGGTAATATCTCGCAAATTAATAGAGGTGGGGTTATTTTTTTTTAATCTAAAAGTGGTTTTATTTAATCAAAGAAGGAGTTTTAACTCAAAATTATCACCCATCGAGGAGTTGAGCCAACCCATTTATAAAAATCGTTAATTTTCATGTTTGACTCAATCATAGGTAATAAGTCAAAAATTAAAAGATACACAAAGAAGCTTTGGGGGAGAAACATTTTCCTTATTGATTCATCAAACATTTTTCATCAAAAAAATATTTTATCAAAACAATTTACCACCTCAAATTAAGTTTAAAACAAAAATGCTTCAATTTTAACGATTTTTTAATGTTATATGGGGTAATATCTCGCAAATTAATAGAGGTGGGGTTATTTTTTTTTATCTAAAAGTGGTTTTATTTAATCAAAGAAGGAGTTTTAACTCAAAATTATCACCCATCGAGGAGTTGAGCCAACCCATTTATAAAAATCGTTAATTTTCATGTTTGACTCAATCATAGGTAATAAGTCAAAAATTAAAAGATACACAAAGAAGTTTTGGGGGAGAAACATTTTCCTTATTGATTCATCAAACATTTTTCATCAAAAAAATATTTCATCAAAACAATTTACCACCTCAAATTAAGTTTAAAACAAAACTGTTTCAATTTTAACGATTTTTTAATGTTATATGGGGTAATATCTCGCAAATTAATGGTGGTGGGGTTATTTTTTTGATCTAAAAGTGGTTTCATTTAATCATAGAAGGAGTTTTGACTCAAAATTATCACCCATCAAGGAGTTGAGCCAACCCAAACACAAAAATCGTTCATTCTTCATGTTTGATTCAATCATAGGTGATTACTCAAAAATTAAAAGATGTGCAAAAAAGTTTTGAGGAATAAAAATATTCCTTATTAACTCAGCAATCATTTTTGATTCGAAAGATATTTGATTGAATAGTTTTACCAACAATCTTAACAAAATTGAACACCGAATGATTTCTTGTACCTCCAGATAGTGGTAACTAAACTATTCTAATACCTCTTTATACCAGGCATGTAGTAAGGAATAACCAATTTTTGATTTAGCCCACCTAAATTTCAGAAATTGACCACTGTGCGATTAATAAAAAAATTAAGTAAATAAGCTTTGCGACCACATCTTTAGTATCGAGGCTTTAGTTGGGTAATATTGAAAGTGGGGAAAAAATAATAATTTAATTTTTATTAAATATTAAAAACTTTAATTAAATCGTTAACATTAATTATTAATTTGACAATAATTCGATTTTAGTGATTTTGAAAATTAGTTCGTCACCCAAAACTTAATTTGAGATCCGAAACGTCAATTTGACTTCAAATTTCTCAATAAGTTTTATTTTTTCGTTTTTAAATTTAGTGTTAGTTCCGGTTTTGGTTAAAAAAAAATCGTTTCTTTTCTTTTTTTTCTGTTTTCGGGCGATTCCAGGCGACGTCCGATCGCACGTCATCCATAATGTGACGTGTTTAAAACGCCTCCAAAGCGAGAAAGTGTGTTTAGTTGTTTAGAATTAGAGTAGAACCTAAGGATTAAGCGAAAAACTTTTAAGTTTAAATGATAAGGTAAAAAGAACACACAAACTCACACGAATGATAATCAAAGTTACACATAAAACACTGTGTTATTTGTTATTTATTATTTATTGTTTAATATTTATAATATTAATTAAATTATTGTCGGTTTGAGGATTTTTTGTTATGTTACATGATTGTTTAAATAATCAGTTGAGTGGTTTTGTGTTTTAAATTAATTATTGATTACTAACTGGGGGAGTAAAGTTTATTTGGGTCAATTTTTTTTGGGATGAATCGGAATAACATTTAGAGATATTTTTATGTTGCGGAGATTAACACGGAAAGGTCGAATTTGTGGAAGTTATAACGCACACGTTCACTTCTTAAATATACACACACACACACATTCGGACTACAAATAAATAAAATCTCCGCCTCCATCTCCTTTCCCGCCGCCGATAATATATTCTTTTTCACGAAACGCTTTATTTTTAGCGTTTCGCTCGAACCGAACTAATAACTGGTCAGTCTTTGATTCGGCTCGGTTTAAGCACCACTTATTTTTAACATTTTTTATTACCACGAACGAATTTTTTTCGTATTTTTTGGTACGATTAAAAAGGAAAGAAAACAAATAAGGAGGGGGTATTTGATTTATAATTAAGTTGATTTAAATTTTAATCAAGTTGATTTTGTTGCAGGTGACGAGAGGGGGAGCTTTAACTTTAGCTAGTCAATGGAAGAGTCAATTCGACGACAGCGAGGAAACGACCGACAACGAATGGAAGCCGGAAAGTCCCGAACACCGCGCCGCTTTAGCCGCGAACCCCCCCACCACAAACGACCCTAACGTTGCCCTCCCCGTCTTAAGCAAAATCAGCGAAGATTCGCGACCGAGTCATCGCAAATACATCAATATAGCGGGTATTGAGGATTACCCCGATTTGATTGGTTAGTAAAGTGATTAGGATTAAGACGATTAATTAATGAAAAAGAAAAAGAAAGAAATTTAGTTAATTATGTTTATTTCGCGAACGATGACTGAAATTTGAAGGTTAATTTCTAGGCTGTGGTTCGCAGGTAGCCTCCCAAAGTCGTGGTCGACGCCGGCTTTGGGCCCGGCCCTCCGGGCAGGCCTGAAGCCGCCCTTATTACAACAGGCCGCGTTCGACGACCTCGTTTTTAAAGTGGACGTGATGAGGAACGTGGCGGCTCGCCGGGACGTCATCCCCCACAACGACGATCAGACCGAGCGGAAGTTGGACCAGAATGATTGTGATGATGATAAAACGCAACATCCCCTCACTAAGGTAATTATTAATACGTTAAAGTAATTTGTTTAAATGGAACCGATTTCTTACAATATGATAGTCATCATCAGATTCAAAATGATCTTTGCTGATGATGATGCTCTGTAGGGCTTGAAATAAGTCAAAATTCCATTTTCTTGAAAATTATGGTTTGATTAACCCTTCATAAGACAGATGTTGTATACAATGTTGACAAATAATAATTATGATCAGCTTCAATTTTGTATGCATAATCACATAAATCGTTGTTGCGATCTTTTTTTGTTAAATATCCAGCGATATATTCTAAAAAATCGTGTTGTATTCTAAAAATTCTTGTTGTTTTCCTATATCATCTAAACTATCAGGTTTACGCAAATTGATAAATTCGATGATAACGAGCTTTTAAAAAACTGAATTGACGAGAAAAACTCAAAAACCAGTACATCAAAATTAAAAAATTAATTAAAAATGGTAGCCTCAATCCAGATAATACCATTAAAAATTTTGTGTGGGTGCTCTATTTACTTCATTTGCAATAGAACTTTCTGCCAGCAATGTTTACAGTTTTACAAACAATATCTAGTTCTTAATTGACAGTTTTTGAACTTCTGACATGAAGGCTTGATGTTTTGAAATCAAAATCAAATTTTATTAACAGTTTCTTGTCTTTTGCAGTAAAAATATTTTCTTTTGGGTTTTAATTAACCGAATCAAGCGTTTTGGAAGCATTTCGATTCTTCTAGAAGCAGTTTTAAGTCTTTAAGAAGCATTTCAAGTCTTCTTGGCAATATCAAATCCCCCAGAAGCAGTATTAGGATTTCTCGAAACAGTTCAAGTATTCTGGAAGCATGCCAAGTCTTCTGGAAGCAATATTAAGTCACCTGGAAGTGTTTTAAGTCTTAAATAAGAAGCTTTTGGAAGCATTTTAAGTCTTTTGGAAGGAGAATCAAGTATTTTAGAAGCATTCCAAGTCTTCCAAACGCAATATCAAGTCTTCTAGAAGTAGTATCAAGATTTCTGGAAGTAGTTTAAGTTTTCTGAAAGCAATATTAAGTCATCTGAAAGCATTTCAAGTCTTCTAGAAGCAGAATCAAGTGTTTTGGAAACATTTTAAGTCTTCTAGAAGCAGTATCAAGATTTCTGGAAACCGTGAAGGTCTTCTGGAAGCAATACCAAGTCTTCTAGAAATATTAAGTCAATATTAAGTCATCCGGTTGCATTGTAAATCCTCTAAAAAGTTTCAAAGAAGAAAGTTTCATTTTCAAGTGTTTTGGAAGCATTTTCAGTTTTCCAGGAGCAGAATCCAATGTTTTGGTAGCATTTCAAATCTTCTAGAAGCAATTTTAAGTCTTTTGGAAGCATTCCAAATCTTCCAAAGGTAATGTCAAGTATCCTAGAAGCAATATCAAAATTTTTGGAAACAGTTCAAATCTTCTGGAAGCAATACCAAGTCTTCTAGAAATATTAAGTCAATATTAAGTCATCTGGTTGCATTGTAAATACTCTAGAAAGTTTTAAAGAAGAAAGTTTCAGTTTAAAGTGTTTTGGAAGCATTTTCAGTTTTCCAGGAGCAGAATCCAATGTTTTGGTAGCATTTCAAATCTTCTAGAAGCAATTTTAAATCTTTTGGAAGCATTCCAAATCTTTCAAAGGTAATGTAAAGTATCCTAGAAGCAATTCCAAAATTTTTGGAAACAGTTCAAATCTTCTGGAAGCAATACCAAGTCTTCTAGAAATATTAAGTCAATATTAAGTCATCTGGTTGCATTGTAAATCCTCTAGAAAGTTTCAAAGAAGAAAGTTTCAGTTTAAAGTGTTTTGGAAGCATTTTCAGTTTTCCAGGAGCAGAATCCAATGTTTTGGTAGCATTTCAAATCTTCTAGAAGCAATTTTAAGTCTTTTGGAAGCATTCCAAATCTTCCAAAGGTAATGTCAAGTATCCTAGAAGCAATTCCAAAATTTTTGGAAACAGTTCAAATCTTCTGGAAGCAATACCAAGTCTTCTAGAAATATTAAGTCATCTGGTTGCATTGTAAATCCTTTAGAAAGTTTCAAAGAAGAAAGTTTCAGTTTCAAGTGTTTTGGAAGCATTTTCAGTTTTCCAAGAGCAGAATCCAATGTTTTGGTAGCATTTGAAATCTTCTAGAAACAGAATCAAGTGTTTTGGAATTATTTTAAATCTTCTAAAAGCTGTTTCAAGTCATCTAGAAACAATACCAAGTCTTCTAGGAGCAATATTAAGTCATCTGGAAGCAGAATCAAGCATTTTGGAATCATTTTAAGTCTTCTAAAATCAGAATCAAGTGTTTTAGAAGTATTTCAAATCTTCTAGAAGCAGTTTCAAGTCTTCTGGAAACAATACCAAGTCTTCTGGGAGCAATGTTAGGTCATCTGGAAGCATTTCAAGTCTTCTAAAAGCAGAATCAAGTCTTTGGGAATCATTTTAAATCTTCTGGAAGCATAATCAAGTATTTTAAAAGTATTCCAAATCTTCTAGAAGAAGATTCAAGTCTTCTGGAAACAATACCAAGTCTTCTGGGAGCAATGTTAGGTCATCTGGAAGCATTTCAAGTCTTCTAGAAACAGAATCAAGTGTTTTGGAATTATTTTAAATCTTCTAAAAGCTGTTTCAAGTCATCTAGAAACAAGACCAAGTCTTCTAGGAGCAATATTAAGTCATCTGGAAGCAGAATCAAGCATTTTGGAATCATTTTAAGTCTTCTAAAATTAGAATCAAGTGTTTTAGAAGTATTTCAAATCTTCTAGAAGCAGTTTCAAGTCTTCTGGAAACAATACCAAGTCTTCTGGGAGCAATGTTAGGTCATCTGGAAGCATTTCAAGTCTTCTAAAAGCAGAATCAAGTCTTTTGGAATCATTTTAAATCTTCTGGAAGCATAATCAAGTATTTTAAAAGTATTCCAAATCTTCTAGAAGAAGATTCAAGTCTTCTGGAAACAATACCAAGTCTTCTGGGAGCAATATTAGGTCATCTGAAAACATTTCAAATCTTCTAGAAACAGAATCAAGTGTTTTGGAATTATTTTAAATCTTCTAAAAGCTATTTCAAGTCATCTAGAAACAATACCAAGTCTTCTAGGACCAATATTAAGTCATCTGGAAGCAGAATCAAGCATTTTTGAATCATTTTAAGTCTTCTAAAATCAGAATCAAGTGTTTTAGAAGTATTTCAAATCTTCTAGAAGCAGTTTCAAGTCTTCTGGAAACAATACCAAGTCTTCTGGGAGCAATGTTAGGTCATCTGGAAGCATTTAAAATCTTCTAGAAACAGAATCAAGTGTTTTGGAATTATTTTAAATCTTCTAAAAGCTGTTTCAAGTCATCTAGAAACAATACCAAGTCTTCTGGGAGCAATGTTAGGTCATCTGGAAGCATTTCAAGTCCTCTAAAAGCAGAATCAAGTCTTTTGGAATCATTTTAAATCTTCTGGAATCATAATCAAGTATTTTAAAAGTATTCCAAATCTTCTAGAAGCAGATTCAAGTCTTCTGGAAATAATACCAAGTCTTCTGGGAGCAATATTAGGTCATCTGAAAGCATTTGAAATCTTCTAGAAACAGAATCAAGTGTTTTGGAATTATTTTAAATCTTCTAAAAGCTGTTTCAAGTCATCTAGAAACAATACCAAGTCTTCTAGGAGCAATATTAAGTCATCTGGAAGCAGAATCAAGCATTTTGGAATCATTTTAAGTCTTCTAAAATCAGAATCAAGTGTTTTAGAAGTATTTCAAATCTTCTAGAAGCAGTTTCAAGTCTTCTGGAAACAATACCAAGTCTTCTGGGAGCAATGTTAGGTCATCTGGAAGCATTTCAAGTCTTCTAAAAGCAGAATCAAGTCTTTTGGAATCATTTTAAATATTCTGGAAGCATAATCAAGTATTTTAAAAGTATTCCAAATCTTTGACTTTTTAGATTAAAGCTTCTTTAAATAGCTTTTTTTAAATATTCAATGATTTCCAGGAATTTCTAGGAAATAATCATTAACATCTGAAAACATTCAGATATTTCTTAAGTTTTCTAATATTTCTACATAATTTGTGGGTAAACCAAAGATTTGCAATTTCCAAACATTTTACCATCTTGGGTTTGATTGATGATGATCATCTAACATTTTTTCAAAAATTTCCATGATTTCATAAACTTTGGTTGGGTTAATGATTTTAAATAATTTTTCAATAAAATTTCACGTTTTTATGATCTTGATTTCTGTTAATGATGATTTTCAAAAATGTCAATTATTTCATGAACTTGGGTATTGTTGATGATGATTTTCAGTCATATTAATAAAAATTTTCAAGATTTCAAGAGGTTGAGTTGCGTGTTGATGGGTTTATGATGATTTTTAATCATTTTTGCAAAAATGTCCACAATTTCATGAACTTGGGTTGGGTTGATGATGATTTTCCATCATTTTCTTAAACACTTTCATGATTTTTCCAAAAATTTCCATGATTTTATGACCTTATGTTGGGTTGATGATGATATTCAATTATTTTTCTTAAAGTTTCTATGATTTCACGAATTTATGTTGGGTTGATGATAATATTCAGTCATATTACCAAAGATCTCCAAGATTTCATGAGGTTTCGTTGCGATGGGATGGGTTAATGATGATTTTTAATCGTTTTTCCAAGAATTTCCATGATTTTATAACCTTAGTTTGGGTTGATGATAATTTTCAATCATTTTTCTTAAAGTTTTCATGATTTCATGAACTTTGGTAGGGTTGATGATGATTTTCTATTATTTTTCCAAAAATTTACAAGTTTTTATTAGCTTGGGTTGGTTGATAACGATTTTCAATCATTCTTCCAAAAATTCCCATGATTTTATCAATATGGGTTGGGTTGATGATAATTTTCAGTCACATTACCAAAAATTTCCAAGATTTCATGAAGTTTACTTGCAATGAGATAAGTTTTTCAATCAATTTTCCAGAAAATTTCCAAGTTTTTATGATCTTGGTTTTTCATTTTTAACATTTTTTTTCATCATTTCATCATTTGGTTTAACATTTTTCTTAAAGTTTCCATGATTTCAAGAACAGAGATTATGTTTCATCAGTTTAAGTTTTGTTGATGATAATTTTCAATCATATTGACAAAAATTTCCAAGATTTCATGAGGTTAACTTACATTGGGGTGAGTTGATCATGACTTTCACATATTTTTCCAAAATGTTATGAGCTTAGGTTGGGTTGATGATAATCTCAACCATTCTTCCAAATGATTTCATCAATTTGGGTTGGGTTGATGATAATTTTCTATCATAGTACCAACAATTTCCAAGATTTTACGAAACTGACTTGGATTGGGGCGGGTTAAGGATGATTCTCAATCATTATTTCTAAAGATTCTATAATCTTTTGAGTTTGGGTTGGGTTGATGATGATATTCAATCATTTTTCCTAAAGTTTCTATGATTTCATGAATTTGTGTTGGGTTGATAATAATTTTCAATAATATTACCAAACATTTCCAGGATTTCATGCGATTAAGTTGTATTGGGTTAGGGTTGATGAAGATTTTAAATCATTTTTCCAAAAATTTCCATGATTTCTTAAGTTTGGGTTGGGTTGATGATGATATTCAATCATTTTTCTTAAAGTTTCCATGATTTCATGAATTTGTGTTGGGTTGATAATAATTTTCAATAATATTACCAAACATTTCCAGGATTTCATGCGATTAAGTTGCATTGGGTTAGGGTTGATGAAGATTTTAAATCATTTTTCCAAAAATTTCCATGATTTCTTAAGTTTGGGTTGGGTTGATAATGATATTCAATCATTTTTCCTAAAGTTTCCATGATTTCATGAATTTGTGTTGGGTTGATAATAATTTTCAATAATATTACCAAACATTTCCAGGATTTCATGCGATTAAGTTGCATTGGGTTAGGGTTGATGAAGATTTTAAATCATTTTTCCAAAAATTTCCATGATTTCTTAAGTTTGGGTTGGGTTGATGATGATATTCAATCATTTTTCCTAAAGTTTCCATGATTTCATGAATTTGTGTTGGGTTGATAATAATTTTCAATAATATTACCAAACATTTCCAGGATTTCATGCGATTAAGTTGTATTGGGATAGGGTTGATGAAGATTTTAAATCATTTTTCCAAAAATTTCCATGATTTCTTAAGTTTGGGTTGGGTTGATGATGATATTCAATCATTTTTCCTAAAGTTTCCATGATTTCATGAATTTGTGTTGGGTTGATAATAATTTTCAATAATATTACCAAACATTTCCAGGATTTCATGCGATTAAGTTACATTGGGCTAGGGTTGATGAAGATTTTAAATCATTTTTCCAAAAATTTCCATGATTTCTTAAGTTTGGGTTGGGTTGATGATGATATTCAATCATTTCTCCTAAAGTTTCCATGATTTCATGAGTTTGTGTTGGGTTGATAATAATTTTCAATAATATTACCAAACATTTCCAGGATTTCATGCGATTAAGTTACATTGGGATAGGGTTGATGAAGATTTTAAATCATTTTTCCAAAAATTTCCATGATTTCTTAAGTTTGGGTTGGGTTGATGATGATATTCAATCATTTCTCCTAAAGTTTCCATGATTTCATGAGTTTGTGTTGGGTTGATAATAATTTTCAATAATATTACCAAACATTTCCAGGATTTCATGCGATTAAGTTACATTGGGATAGGGTTGATGAAGATTTTAAATCATTTTTCCAAAAATTTCCATGATTTCTTAAGTTTGGGTTGGGTTGATGATGATATTCAATCATTTCTCCTAAAGTTTCCATGATTTCATGAGTTTGTGTTGGGTTGATAATAATTTTCAATAATATTACCAAACATTTCCAGGATTTCATGCGATTAAGTTGCATTGGGTTAGGGTTGATGAAGATTTTAAATCATTTTTCCAAATATTTCCATGATTTCTTAAGTTTGGGTTGGGTTGATGATGATATTCAATCATTTCTCCTAAAGTTTCCATGATTTCATGAGTTTGTGTTGGGTTGATAATAATTTTCAATAATATTACCAAACATTTCCAGGATTTCATGCGATTAAGTTGCATTGGGTTAGGGTTGATGAAGATTTTAAATCATTTTTCCAAATATTTCCATGATTTCTTAAGTTTGGGTTGGGTTGATGATGATATTCAATCATTTTTCCTAAAGTTTCCATGATTTCATGAATTTGTGTTGGGTTGATAATAATTTTCAATAATATTACCAAACATTTCCAGGATTTCATGCGATTAAGTTACATTGGGATAGGGTTGATGAAGATTTTAAATCATTTTTCCAAATATTTCCATGATTTCTTAAGTTTGGGTTGGGTTGATGATGATATTCAATCATTTTTCCTAAAGTTTCCATGATTTCATGAATTTGTGTTGGGTTGATAATAATTTTCAATAATATTACCAAACATTTCCAGGATTTCATGCGATTAAGTTACATTGGGATAGGGTTGATGAAGATTTTAAATCATTTTTCCAAAAATTTCCATGATTTCTTAAGTTTGGGTTGGGTTGATGATGATATTCAATCATTTCTCCTAAAGTTTCCATGATTTCATGAGTTTGTGTTGGGTTGATAATAATTTTCAATAATATTACCAAACATTTCCAGGATTTCATGCGATTAAGTTGCATTGGGTTAGGGTTGATGAAGATTTTAAATCATTTTTCCAAATATTTCCATGATTTCTTAAGTTTGGGTTGGGTTGATGATGATATTCAATCATTTTTCCTAAAGTTTCCATGATTTCATGAATTTGTGTTGGGTTGATAATAATTTTCAATAATATTACCAAACATTTCCAGGATTTCATGCGATTAAGTTGTATTGGGATAGGGTTGATGAAGATTTTAAATCATTTTTCCAAAAATTTCCATGATTTCTTAAGTTTGGGTTGGGTTGATGATGATATTCAATCATTTTTCCTAAAGTTTCCATGATTTCATGAATTTGTGTTGGGTTGATAATAATTTTCAATAATATTACCAAACATTTCCAGGATTTCATGCGATTAAGTTGTATTGGGATAGGGTTGATGAAGATTTTAAATCATTTTTCCAAAAATTTCCATGATTTCTTAAGTTTGGGTTGGGTTGATGATGATATTCAATCATTTTTCCTAAAGTTTCCATGATTTCATGAATTTGTGTTGGGTTGATAATAATTTTCAATAATATTACCAAACATTTCCAGGATTTCATGCGATTAAGTTACATTGGGCTAGGGTTGATGAAGATTTTAAATCATTTTTCCAAAAATTTCCATGATTTCTTAAGTTTGGGTTGGGTTGACGATGATATTCAATCATTTTTCCTAAAGTTTCCATGATTTCATGAATTTGTGTTGGGTTGATAATAATTTTCAATAATATTACCAAACATTTCCAGGATTTCATGCGATTAAGTTACATTGGGATAGGGTTGATGAAGATTTTAAATCATTTTTCCAAAAATTTCCATGATTTCTTAAGTTTGGGTTGGGTTGATGATGATATTCAATCATTTTTCCTAAAGTTTCCATGATTTCATGAATTTGTGTTGGGTTGATAATAATTTTCAATAATATTACCAAACATTTCCAGGATTTTATGAGATTGAGTTGCGTTGCAGATAACTTTTAATCTTTTTTTTAAATTTCCAAGTGTTCATGAACTTGGGTTGGATTAATGATGATTCTTAATCATCCTTCCAAAAATTTTAAATAACTTTATGAATTTTCATCCAAAGATCTTTGCATATTCCATCATTATTTCCAAAATCATCAATAAATTTGTAAGAAATTCCAAGATTTTTTTTAACTTTATTCAACGATTTTCAACAATTTCTAAACGACAATGTTAAATATCCAAATATTTCTTTGATTTTTACATTTTCTTAAAAATTTTCAAGGAATATTTCAAAATTTCTAGAACTTTCTTCAAACATTCTTCCAAAAATATTTAATTGTAAGAGTTTATGAAGTATGTCTTAAAAACTCAAAGTTTATGGATCTTTATCCAATTATTCTCGTAGATATTCCATTATTATTTCCAAAATCAATAACAAAAATTGTGAAATTTCTAAGAGATAGTCATTAATGTTCAGGTATTTTCAAATTATTTTTCTAAGATTTCAAAATAAGAAAAAGATTTCCAAAGAAGATCCAAAGATTTTTTAAAATTTCAAAAAATTTCCAAGATTTTATGAAGAATTTTCAAATTCTATTAATTTTCATTCATAGACTCCATAATTATTTCCGGGATTTTTATGAAAATCCAAAACTTGATGGATATCTTAACGATACATATTTATTATTTTTATTTACTTACATTTATTAATTCGTTTTTTTATATTTTTTAGTGGAGTAGCCTTCCGGAATTAAACATAACCTGCAAAGACAAAGATAACGGAACCACCGCGAAACCCGAATCGATTGAACACAACGAAAAAACCACAAATCTAACTAAACCCGATGAAGAAGACGACGCCGAACCCGAAGACGAAGGTCTCCAAGAAGTAGCCGGAAAATTAGAAATCCGCGTCGTCTCAAAAGAAACAAAACGCCCGCAAACTCTAACACCGGAAAAGCCGCCGATTTGCGGCCCGGTGATCCCCCCGAAACTCGAGCGCACGCGCAGCATCCTAAAACAAGCGAGCAAAGAGAGCCACGAGGTGCCCCAATCCCCCAAACGCGAGAACATATGTTTCGCCCCCGAACCGGAACTCGTCAAACACTTAGATAGTAGTAATAACGAATCAACCCAACCCAACAAAAACGAATCTCAAAAAATTCATTCTAATTCAAACTCAAACGGCGCGGGGAATAACAACAAAAATGAATCTGAAAGTTCCGGAACGGAAACGAACGAAAAAAAGAAACAAATGGAAAGGAGGAAAAGCCAGGATTCCCCGAGGCGGTTATCGATCGTTAAAAGCGATTCGAATTCGCATTTAGATTTTGAGCCGGTCGAGGCGTTGAGGAGGAGTAGTAGCGCGAAATTGATTCCTAAATCGATTGAGCGCGTCAAAATCAACGCTTCCGATAATAGCAGTTCGACGAGTCAAGAGAAGGAGACGACGACTACCTCGAAGAAAGTTGAGAGGAGGTGCGTTGTGAATCCCCCGATTAAGGCGCTAATTGGGGAGGAGATGAGAAAAAGTTGTTCCCCCGGAATCGATTTGAGTCGAAATCCTCAGGTTACGTTCGTTCATCACCCATCATCGGGGGGTGATCAAAAGTAAATCAATTTATTAAGTCGATTAATTAATTAATGAATTAATTTTTTGAATTAATTTAGGAGATCCGTCGCAAATGGTCTTAGCCCAGGCGTTGAGGAGCAATCAGAATATTTCGACGCAACGGAAAATCCTTTAATTAAAGATAAAAAGCCGGAAATTGACGATGAAGATAGCGGGGTGGATAACGCGAGTCAAATTTTGAGGGAGACTTCAGTATGACTCTTTTTCTTTATTAAATAAAATTTTATTATCACAAATTAATGTTTTAGGTTTCGCCTGGATTGGATGGAAATAGAGGTGTCTCCAGGATTCCGGTGGCCGTCTCTGGGGGTGGTCAACGGCTCGCAAAATGTATGTCGTGGTCGGGCGATTTGACGCCGGGGCTGCGTAGGCGCCGGCTTTACGAGAAATACGTAACTGACCTTAAGGAGCTCAATCTAAGGTTCAAAAGACACTCCACAACCGGTTCAGGAGGTACAATTTTATTACAAAAACGAAATTTTGAAACAAATAATTTCTCAAAAAATGAGATTTTGTGTTGTGTGTGTTTCTTTTAAAAAGATTTTTAACTTAACTTGTCTTAGAAATTTGTTATTAACTTTGAATAACATAATTATGATGAAAATCGATTTAATAAGGGAAGTCTTTTTAGGTGAAGGACGAAAAAAGACTTTTTTTGGGTTGGATGTAAATTTTTTTAAAACTTTTTGTTCGTCTTGATGTTAGATTGAGTCTTTTTAACAAATCATCCATTAACCATTCATGATTTTTTTGATTAACACGTTCTTGTTGGGATTTTTTTAATATTTTATAAAAAAATATAAAAATATGATTGGAAAATTAAAATTAAAAAAGGATTTGGTAACCCTTCCTTTCATTTTGAAATCTTGACAAATACAATTTAACTTTAAAAATTTTATGAAAATATTTAATGATTATTCAACATTTTTTTAGTGTTTATTTTCTCAAAATCGATTCATTTTTGGTTATTTCTAGGTGAGTTAACAATTTTTGTTGATTTTGAAAGCTTCTTTACGAAGAATTCGTTGTAATCAACAAAATTTCCTCAGAACAAATTAAAATCTTTAATTATTTGAGAAAACTTGTTATTTAATGATTTTAAATCAACAATTTCGTTAATATTTTCCTAAGAAAACGTTTGAAGACCAACGAAGGAAGATTGAAATAATAACATTGCTACCTAATCTCGTGAATTTCGTCTTATCTGATATTTTTTTTTGCCATCTGGTGAAATGATTCAGAGAAATTTGAAATTTCTGATGATTTTTCAACATTTCACTCTAAATTGAAGTTTCGAATAAAGTCCCAGATAATCAAAAAAGATCTCGAACTAGTTGATAGCATGAGCTGTTTGCTCTCTAAAGTTCTGTTCATCAAATTGATATTAAAAATAAACTATATTAATCAAACATTTCATTCAAATAATCGTGAACAATCAGATATTTCTTAAATTTTCAAATATTTCTACAAAATTTTCTTTACCTTGGGCTTAATTGATAATGATTATCTACCATTTTTCCAAAGAACTCCATGTTTCATGAGCTTGGATTGGATTAAGGATGATTTTAAATCATTTTTAAAAAAATTTCCAAGATTTTATAAGCTTGGGTTAGATTGATGATAATGTTTAATCATTTTTTTAAGCTTGCATAATTTCATGAACTTGAGTTGAGTTGATGATGATTTTTAATCATATTGCTAAAAATTGCCATGATTTCATGAACTTGGGTTGGATTGATGATGATTTTCAACCATTTCTTCAAAAATGTCCACGATTTCATAAATTTTTGTTGGATTGGTGATGATTTTGAACAATTTCTCCAAAAACTTCCATGATTTCATGAGCTGATGATGATTTTCCATCATTTTCCCAAAAATGTCCATGATTTTGTAAGCTTGGATTGAGTTGATGATGACTTTCAATCATTTTTCCAAAAACTTCCATGATTTCATGAGCTTGGGTTGGATTGATGATAATTTTAAATCATTTTCCAAAAAATTTTCGAGATTTTATAAGCTTGGGTTGGGTTGATGATAAGGTTTAATCATTTTTTTAAGTTTCCATAATTTCATGAACTTCTGAGTTGAGTTGATGATGATTTTCAATCATATTGCTAAAAATGGCCATGATTTCATGAACTTGGGTTGGATTGATGATGATTTTAAATCATTTTTCCAAAAACGTCCAAGATTTCATGAGCTTGGGTTGGATTGATGATGATTTTCATCCATTTCTTCAAAAATTTCCACGATTTCATAAATTTTTGTTGGGTTGGTGATGATTTCGAACAATTTCTCCAAAAACTTCCATGATTTCATGAGCTTTCATGAACTGATGATGATTTTCCATCATTTTCCCAAAAATGTTCATGATTTTGTAAGCTTGTATTGAGTTGATGATGACTTTCAATCATTTTTTCAAAAATTTCCATGATTTCATTAGCTTGGGTTGGATTGATTATGATTTTCAATCATTTCTTCAAAAATGTCCACGATTTCATAAATTTTTGTTTGGTTGGTGATGATTTTGAACAATTTCTCCAATAACTTCCATGATTTCATGAGCTTTCATGAGCTGATGACGATTTTCCATCATTTTCCCAAAAATGTCCATGCTTTTGTAAGCTTGGATTGAGTTGATAATGACTTTCAATCATTTTTCCAAAAACTTCCATGATTTTATGAGCTTGGGTTGGATTGATGATGATTTTAAATCATTTTTCAAAAAATGTTTGAAATTTTATAAGCTTGGGTTAGGTTGATGATAATTTTTAATCATTTTTTTAAGTTTCCATAATTTCATGAACTTGAGTTGAGTTGATGATGATTTTCAATCATATTGCTAAAAATGGCCATGATTTCATGAACTTGAGTTGGATTAATGATGATTTTAAATCATTTTGCCAAAAACTTCCATGATTTCATGAGCTTGGGTTGGATTGATGATGATTTTCAACCATTTCTCCAAAAACTTCCATGATTTCATGAGCTTTCATGAGTTGATGATGATTTTCTATCATTTTCCCAAAAATGTCCATGATTTTGTAAGCTTGGATTGAGTTGATGATGACCTTCAATCATTTTTCCAAAAACTTCCATGATTTCATGAACTTGGGTTGGATTGATGATGATTTTAAATCATTTTTCAAAAAATTTTCGAGATTTTATAAGCTTGGGTTGGGTTGATGATAAGGTTTAATCATTTTTTTAAGTTTCCATAATTTCATGAACTTTTGAGTTGAGTTGATGGTGATTTTCAATCATATTGCTAAGAATGGCCATGATTTCATGAACTTGGGTTGGATTGATGATGATTTTAAATCATTTTTCCAAAAACGTCCATGATTTCATGAGCTTGGGTTGGATTGATGATGATTTTCAATCATTTCTTCAAAAATGTCCACGATTTCATAAATTTTTGTTTGGTTGGTGATGATTTTGAACACTTTCTCCAATAACCTCCATGATTTCATGAGCTTTCATGAGCTGATGATGATTTTCCATCATTTTCCCAAAAATGTCCATGCTTTTGTAAGCTTGGATTGAGTTGATGATGACTTTCAATCATTTTTCCAAAAACTTCCATGATTTCATGAGCTTGGTTGGATTGATGATGATTTTCAACCATTTCTTCAAAAATGTCCACGATTTCATAAATTTATGTTGGGTTGGTGATGATTTTAAACAATTTCTCCAAAAACTTCCATGATTTCATGAGCTTTCATGAGCTGATGATGATTTTCCATCATTTTCCCAAAAATGTCCATGATTTTGTAAGCTTGGATTGAGTTGATGATGACTTTCAATCATTTTTCCAAAAACTTCCATGATTTCATGAGCTTGGGTTGGATTGATGATGATTTTAAATCATTTTTCAAAAAATTTTCGAGATTTTATAAGCTTGGGTTAGGTTGATGATAATGTTTAATCATTTTTTTAAGTTTCCATAATTTCATGAACTTGAGTTGAGTTGATGATGACTTTCAGCCATTTTTTCAAAAATTTCCATAATTTTATGCACTTGTTTGGGTTGATGATGAACCCAATCCAAATTCATAAAATCATGAAAATCTTTAGAAATTGATTGAAAATCATCATCAACCCAAGCTCATAAAATCAACTCAACCCAAACTTATAAAATCATGGAATGTTTTGAGAAAATGATGGAGGAAATGACGATTATCCGTCGTTTCTCAAATATGTTCATGATTTTGTAAATTTAGATTGGTTTCATAATGACTTTCATTTTTCATTTACATTCTTCAAAAATTTCCATGATTTCATGAAGTTAGGTTCATGATAATTTTCTATTTTTTTTCCAAAATTTTATGGACTTATGATGGGATGATGATGATTTTCCAAAAAATTTCAACATTTTATGAGTTTGAGTTAGATTGATGATTTTAAATTGTTTTTCCAAAATTTTATGAGCTTGGGTTTTGTTGATGATGATTTTTATAATCATATTACCTAAAATTTCCAAGATGAGGTTTAGTTGTGTTGGGATGGGTTGATGATTTTCAATCGTTTTTCCAAAAATTTCCATGATTTCATGAGCTTGGGTTGCGTTTTAATGATTTTTCGAAAATTTTATGAATTTATGATGGGTTGATGATGATTTTCAATTATTTTTCCAAAATTTTATGAGCTTAAGTTACGTTAATGATGATTTTTTAATTATTTTTCCAAAAAAATTCAAAATTTTATGAGCTTGAGTTAGATTGACGATAATTTTCAATTATTTTTCCAAAAATTTCCAAGATTTCAACCCATCCCAGCGTTGGGATGGGTTGATGATGATTTTCAATCATTTTTCTAAATATTTCCATGATTTTATGGCTTTAAGTTGGATTGATGATGATATTCAATCTTTTTTGATAAGGTTTCAATGAATTCATGAATTTAGGTTAGGTTGATGATGATTTTCTATTATTTTTCTAAAATTTTATGAGCATAAGTTACGTTAATAATGATTTTCCAATTATTTTTCCAAAAAAATTCAAAATTTTATGAGCTTGAGTTAGATTGATGATAATTTTCAATTATTTTTCCAAAAAATTTCAACATTTTATGAGCTTGAGTTAGATTGATGATGATTTTCAATTACTTTTCCAAAATTTTATGAGCTTGGGTTGATTTGATGATAATTTTTAATCTCTCTTCCAACAATTTCCATGATTTCATCAGTTTGGGTTTTGTTGATGATAATTTACAATCATATTACCAAAAATTTCAAAGATTTCATGCGGTTTAGTTACGTTGGGATGAGTTGATGATGATTTTCAATCATTTTTCCAAAAATTTCCATGATTTTTTGAGCTTGGGTTGCGATTTAATCATTTTTCCAAAATTTTATGAATTTATGATGGGTTGATGATAATTTTCAATTATTTTTCCAAAAATTTCCATGACTTCATGAACTTGGGTTGGTTTGATAATAATTTTCAATCATTTTACCAAAAATTTCCAAGCATTTTTCATGATGATTTTTAAGCATTTTTGATAAGGTTTCCATAAATTTAAGTTGGGTGATGATAATTTTCTATAATAATACCAAAAATTTTCAATCTTTCTAAACATTTCCATAATTTCTTGAGCATCTGAGAATCATTTTTCTTAAAGTTTTCATGATTTCATGAATTTGGGTTGGGTTGATGATAATTTTCATAATCATATTATCAAAAATTTCCAGGAATTCATGAGATTAATTTACATTTGTGTGGGTTGATGATGATTTTCAATCATTTTTCCAAATATTTCCATGATTTTATGGTCTTAAGTTGGGTTGATGATGATATTCAATCATTTTCCATAAAGGTTGCATGGTTTCATGAACTTATGATGGGTTGATGATGATTTTCGATTATTTTTCCAACATTTTATGAGCTTGGGTTGGATTGATGATAATTTTCAATCATTCTTCCGTAATTTCCATGATTTCATCAGTTTAGGTTTTTTTGATAATAATTTTCAATCATATTACAAAAACTTCCAGGATTTCATGAGATTAAGTTACATTGGGGTGGGTTGATGATGATTTTCAATCATTTTTCCAAATATTTCCATGATTTTATGGTCTTAAGTTGGGTTGATGATATTGAATCATTTTTCATAAAGGTTGCATGATTTCATGAACTTATGATGGGTTGATGATGATTTTCAATCATTTTTCCAAATATTTCCATGATTTTATGGTCTTAAGTTCGGTTCATGATGATATTCAATCATTTTTCATAAAGGTTGCATGATTTCATGAACTTATGATGGGTTGATGATGATTTTCAATCATTTTTCCAAATATTTCCATGATTTTATGGTCTTAAGTTCGGTTCATAATGATATTCAATCATTTTTCATAAAGGCTCCATGATTTCATGAACTTATGATGGATTGATGATAATTTTCAATCATTCTTTCGTAAATTTCCATGATTTAATCACTTCAGGTTTTGTCGATAATAATTTTTAATCATATTACCAAAAATTTCCAGGAATTCATGAGATTAAGTTACATTGGGATGGGTTGATGATGATTTTCAATCATTTTTCCAAATATTTCCATGATTTTATGGTCTTAAGTTGGGTTGATGATGATATTCAATCATTTTCCATAAAGGTTGCTTGGTTTCATGAACTTATGATGGGTTGATGATGATTTTCGATTATTTTTCCAACATTTTATGAGCTTGGATTGGATTGATGATAATTTTCAATCATTCTTCCGTAAATTTCCATGATTTCATCAGTTTAGGTTTTTTTGATAATAATTTTCAATCATATTACAAAAACTTCCAGGATTTCATGAGATTAAGTTACATTGGGGTGGGTTGATGATGATTTTCAATCATTTTTCCAAATATTTCCATGATTTTATGGTCTTAAGTTCGGTTGATGATGATATTCAATCATTTTTCATAAAGGTTGCATGATTTCATGAACTTATGATGGGTTGATGATGATTTTCGATTATTTTTCCAAAATTTTATGAGCTTGGGTTGGATTGATGATAATTTTCAATCATTCTTCCGTAAATTTCCATGATTTCATCAGTTTAGGTTTTTTTGATAATAATTTTCAATCATATTTCCAAAAATTTCCAGGATTTCATGAGATTAAGTTACATTAGGATGTGTTGATGATGATTTTCAATCATTTTTCCAAAATTTTAGTTGTTACCAATAACTATTATCAAAGTCAACATATTCTTTTACATATAATTGAATGGCGTAATAAAAATTATAGCATTCCATTTAAAATAATGAAATTGAGGTCTACTTCCGGTAGACCGGAAGTAGTGGCCATCTTGAGAATATTTCAGATTAAAAGATCGGAATAAGCAATCTATGCTACCAAAATTTCAAGCCTCTACGAATAGTGGAACCCAAAAAAGTTCCATCAACCAGTTATGTGAGACACTGTATACAGGTGGTTCGTTATTTATGGGACACAAAGCAACAAAGAATTTCTTAACCCAATTCATCTTACTCGAATTGTTATTAATAAGGAAGATACAGATGGTTAAAGTTAATACTTCATTTTTTTTCTTGAATTTTTTCAACCTGTATATACAGGTGTCTCTGATATGCGTGTACAACAGAATTCTTCCTTAACTCAAAATGTGCCAATTTTAGTTAAATTATCTTTATCCATTCAATTCAGTAGCCCCCTACAATTGATTATGAACAAAAATTATGAGGAAAAAATCTTCTAGCATTTAATTACTTAATACAGGGTGATTTAAAAAAATGCTGACTGACTTTTGGAACAGGGGTAGTACATGAAAATTATCTCGTTTTTAATTAACTCGTAAATGGTTCCTTAACGAGATATAATAAGCCGTTATACCGAAAGAAATTATTTTTTTAGTCACCCTGTATATATAATAATTTACTCTAAGTTAAAGTTTAATGTTAATCTTCTTATTTTGTTGTTATTCTTCAACAACAAAGCTTTTTAAATAATTTTTTTTGCAAATTAAATTAAATTTATATAAAATAAATAAATAAAAGGGCCAGATTTAGAATTAAAAATTAAATCGACAACTTTCAAATCAAAATTTCGACATAAACGTCATTTCAAAATTATCAATTCCTCATTAATAATCAAATTTTTTAATTAAATCCTTACAAGAACGTGTTAATTAACCACCATCTAACCGTTAAAAATTAATTTTAATCTCCCACAAAGATTTTTTTTTAATTAATCAATTTTTTTTTAATCATTTTAGGTTTAAGAAACGTTCGCGGTGTCCCAACCTGTTTAATCGGGGCTTCAGAATCGTCGCCGGATACTTCAGAGGGGGTTCCCGCGCCACCGGAAGGCGAACCCACGCAAGAGAGTAGCGTCAGGTGCCGGAGATATCGCCCGGTTACATAGCAATAGAAATTCCCCGTCGTTTTAAATGTTTAAAATAAAAGTAGGGTTCCGAGAAGTGAGAAGAAACAAAAAGGAGCGGTTTTAAAAGTTTGGTTCGGAATAAGGAGGTTTACGAGAGAACGGAAAGTTTAGTTTTTATAGAAATGAAAGAAAAGACATGGTAAAATTGTTTTTTTTTTTTAATTAATTTATTGAATCGGAAGTGGGAGTCGTCGAATCTCGGTTTTGTTTTAATTAATTTTTTTTATTTTTGGGTCTTTGTCCCCCTTCGTTTCTATTTTTTTTTTCTTTATTTATTTATTTATTTTTTTTGTTTTTATAATTTTATTAATTTTTTTGTACATATTAATAATTTATTCTTTCCTTTTTCGAAATATCCCTTTTTATTTATTTATTTATTTAGTCTCTATTTGCGGTTGATGTTGGTGATGATGATGATGATGATGATGTTGATATAAAAAAAAAAATGTAAAACGTTGATGTGTTTTGTATGTGTGTTTTTCTTTTAGGTGCGGAAAAAAACACGAAAGGTTTAAAATAAAATAAAAAATAATAATAAAAAAAATTAGAAATTGTAAATTATAGAAGAGCATACAAAAAAATAAGAAGTTTAACGATCGATATTTGTAAAAGTTGATGATATTAATGATTTGCGATATTAATTTGTTTATTGAGGCGATTTCGTTTTTATTTTTTTAACGTTTTAAGCTGCGGAAAAAAAACTTAGAATAATATTTTTTTAATACCTCTACGCGTAAACGGTTAATTAATTAATTAATTAAATTAAATTAATTAAAGAGTAAGATGAAGAATTAATTAATGAGAAAAAGGAAATCGCTTAAATTTAAAATATTTATTAATTGTAATGAAAACTATCGAAAAACGCCATCTAGTCATTTTTAAATAACTCACTTATTCACTATGTTTCGTTTTTTTAAATTTAACTTTTCAATACACGGAGATAAATAATTAATATTTAATATAGAAATAGAAATTAAGAATCATTTGGGTCTAGATATCTTAAAAATTAATTTATTTCATTTCAATTTAAATCTAATATTGATTTTTTTTATTTTAAGCGTTATTGACTTGATTAAAAATGAAGAGGAGGAACTTCTTGGATTGATTTAATCAAGAAATGAGTTTAAATCCAGGAAATATCGGCCAAGAAACGTTTTGAGATGTTAAAATCGTCTATGATTATAAATCGAAATGGAGTTAGTTGATGGAGATTGAAATTAATGGATAAAATGGAAAAGGATTTCAGGGTAAAATCATGATAGAAAAGACCACGGAAATGGAATGTGCTTAATTTGAAGTTGGTGGACAAAAAATGAATGAAATTGAAAAGGATTTTATCATAAAATCAAGGATTTAAGCTTAAATTGGAGGAATGTTGACTAAGTTCAGCGTAATTAAGGATTTTTAAATATTTGTTTAGTTAATAAGAAATATTTTTGTGCTTAAGATATTCTTTAATCTTGATTTATTGGAGATTATTTATGTTTAAACATAATTTTTTTTAAATTTATTGCTTTCTGAGCAAGTTAAATTGATTGATGAATTGAAATCCTTTTTGGATCATTACGCAGCATTTTTCCTGCCAAATATTTCTCTTTATTTTCCAAATTATTTTAGTTTTTATGTCAATTTTCGATATATTTTGAGTTCTGACTAAGTTAAGTTGGTACCACTTATTCATGGAATTAAAATCTTTTCTAGAAAAGGTTTTTAGATCATTAAGAAACACTTTTCTTCTAAACATTTTCCTCCCATCTCTTTTTATTCTTAATTTACGTTCAATTTTTATGTCAAATTCGTCAATTTTTGGTATACTTTGATTTTTTCCCAAGTTAGGTTGGTAAAACTTGTTCATGGAATTAAAATTGTTCATGGAACATATTTTTAGATCATTAAGGATCATTTTCCTTCCAAAAATTCTCCTCCACCTCTTTTTGTTTTCAAACTACATTCAATTTTTATACCAAATTTGTCAATTTTCGGTAAATTTTAAATTTTGCCCAAGTTAGGTTGGTAAAACGTGTTCATGGAATTAAAATCGTTCATAGAACATATTTTTAAATCGTCAAGGAACATTTTCTTTCCAAAAATTCTCTTCCACCTCTTTTTATTCACAACTTACATTCAATTTTAATACCAAATTCGTCAATTTTCGGTAAATTTAAAATTTTGCCCAAATTAGGTTGGTACAACTTGTTCATAGAATCAAATTTCCTTATGGATTATATTTTTAGATTATCAAGGAACATTTTCCTTCCAAAAATTTTTCTCTACCTCTTTTTATTCTCAACCTATATTCAGTTTTTATATCAAATTCATCAATTTTCGGTAAATTTAAAATTTTCCTAAGTTAGGTTGGTACAACTTGTTCATGGATTCAAACTTTGTTATGGAACATATTTTTAGATCATCAAGGAACATTTTCTTTCCAAACATTCTCTTCCATCTCTTTTTATTCTCAACTTACATTAATTTTTATATCAAATTCATCAATTTTCTGTATACTTTCATTTTGCTCAAGTTAGGTTGGTACAACTTGTTCATGGAATCAAATTTCTTTATGGATTATATTTTTAGATTATCAAGAAACATTTTCCTTCCAAACATTCTCCTCCACCTCTTTTTATTCTCAACTTAAATTCAATTTCTATATCAAATTCGTACATTTTCGGTAAATCTTTAATCTTGCCCAAGTTAGGTTGGTGCAACTTGTTCATGGAATCAAATTTCTTTATGGATCATATCTTTAGATCATCAAGGAACATGTTCTTTCCAAACATTCTCCTCCACCTCTTTTTATTCTCAAGTTACATTCACTTTTTATATCAAATTCGTCAATTTCCGGTAAATTTTAAATTTTACCCAAGTTAGGTTGATACAACTTGTTCATGGAATCAAATTTCCTTATGGATTATATTTTTAGATTATCAAGGAACATTTTCCTTCCAAAAATTTTCCTCTACCTCTTTTTATTCTCAACCTATATTCAGCTTTTATATCAAATTCATCAATTTTCGGTAAATTTAAAATTTTCCTAAGTTAGGTTGGTACAACTTGTTCATGGAATCAAACTTTGTTATGGAACATATTTTTAGATCATCAAGGAACATTCTCTTTCCAAACATTCTCTTCCATCTCTTTTTATTCTCAACTTACATTCAATTTTTATATCAAATTCATCAATTTTCTGTATACTTTCATTTTGCTCAAGTTAGGTTGGTACAACTTGTTCATGGAATCAAATTTCCTTATGGATCATATTTTTAGATCATCAAGGAACATTTTCTTTCCAAACATTCTCCTCCACCTCTTTTTATTCTCAAGTTACATTCACTTTTTATATCAAATTCGTCAATTTCCGGTAAATTTTAAATTTTGCCCAAGTTAGGTTGGTACAACTTGTTCATGGAATCAAATTTCCTTATGGATCATATTTTTAGATCATCAAGGAACATTTTCCTTCCAAACATTCTCCTCCACCTCTTTTTATTTTCAACTTATATTCAATTTTTATACCAAATTCGTCAATTTTCTGTAAATTTTTAATCTTGCCCAAGTTAGGTTGGTACAACTTGTTAATGGAATCAAATTTCCTTATGGAACATAGTTTTAGATCATCAAGGAACATTTTCCTTCCAAAAATTCTACTCCATCTTTTTTTATTCTCAAGTTACATTCAGTTTTAATATCAAATTCGCCAATTTTTGCCAAAATTTTCAATTTTACTCAAGTTAGGTTGGCACAACTCATCTAGTTAATTAAGATGTTTAACTGAGCATGTTTTTTGATGATCAAGGATTTTCTTTCTAAACATTTTCTTCCACCTCTTCTTATTCTCAAGTTGCGTTCATTTTTTATGTCAAATTCATCCATTTTCGTTATATTTTGAATCTTACCCAAATTAGGTTGGTACAACTTGTTCAAGGAATTAAAATTATTCATGGAACATATTTTTAGATCATTAAGGAATATTTTCCTTCTAAAAATTCTCTTCCATCTCTTTTTATTCTCTAGTTACATTCAGTTTTTGTATCAAATTCGTCAATTTTCGGTATATCTTAAATTTTGCCCAAATTAGGTTAGTACAACTTATTCAATTAATTACAATCTGTTATGGAACATGTTTTTTGATCATTGAGAAACAATTTTTATCGCAAACATTATCTTCTATCCCTTTTCATTCTCCAAATACATCCAAATTTGGCACCAAATACATCAATTTCGCATTTTTAAGAAAGTTGATTTGGTAAGACTTATCGATGAATTAAAATCTTTTATGTAACATGTTTTTAGGTCACTATGGAACGGTATTTCTCCCAAATATTTTCTCCTATCTCTTTTCGTTCTATAATTTACATTTTTTTTTTATATCAAACTCGTTAATTTTATATTTTGACCAACTCAAGTTGGTAGAACTTGTTCAATGATGTTCCATGAACTGAAATCCCTTATGGAACATTAAGGAACATTTTTAATCCCAAACATTTTCTTCCATCTTTTTTATTCAGCAATTTCATTCAATTTTTATATCAAATCAACAATTTTACATTTTAACTAAATTTAGTTGGTAGGATTTTGTTCAATAAATTAAAATGTGGTATAGAACATGTTCTTTGGTTATTAGGGAACATTTTCCGTCCTAAACATTTAATTCTATCCCTTTTAATTTCTTAGATACATTCAAATTTGAAGTCAAATTAGTCTACTTTTGATTTTAAGCAAATTAAGTTGATAAAACTTGATCAATGAATTAAAATTCTTTATGAAATATGTTTTCAGGTCGTCGTGGAACATTTTCCTTCCAAACATTTTCTTCCACCTTTTTTTATTCTCAACTTACATTCAGTTTTTATATCAAATTCGTCAATTTTCGGTAAATTTTAAATTTTGTCCATGTTAAGTTGGTTCAACTTGTTCGTTGAATCAAACTTCCTTATGGAACATATTTTTAGATCATTAAGGAACATTTTCCTTCCAAATAATCTCCTCCATCTCTTTTTATTCTCAAGTTACATTCAAGTTTTATATCAAATTCGTCAATTTTCAGTAAATTTTAAATTTTCCCAAGTTAGGTTGGTATAACTTGTTCATGGAATCAAATTTTCTTAAGGAAAATATTTTTAGATTATTAAGGAACATTTTCTTTTCAAACATTCTCCTCCATCTCTTCTTATTCTCAACTTACATTCAGTTTTAATATCAAATTCGTAAATTTTCGGTAAATTTTAAATTTTCCCCAAGTTAGGTTGGTACAACTTGTTCATGGAATCAAACTTCCTTATGGAACATATTTTTAGATCACTAGGGAACATTTTCTTTCCAAACATTCTCCTCCACCTCTTTTTATTCTCAAGTTACATTCAAGTTTTATATCAAATTCGTCAAATTTCGGTAAATTTTAAGTTTTGCCCATGTTAAGTTGGTACAACTTGTTCGTTGAATCAAATTTCCTTATGGAACATATTTTGAGATCATTAAAGATCATTTTCCTTTCAAGCATTCTCCTCCACCTCTTTTTATTCCCAACTTACATTCAATTTTTATACCAAATTTGTCAATTTTCGGTTAATTTTAAATTTTGCCCAAGTTAAGTTGGTACAACTTATTCATGGAATCAAACTTCTTTATGGAACATATTTTTAAATCATTAAGGAACATTTTCCTTCCAAAAATTCTTCTCCATCTCTTTTTATTTTCAACTTACATTCAGTTTTTATATCAAATTCGTCAATTTTCGGTATACTTTGAATTTTACCCAAGTTAGGTTGGTATAACTTATTCAAGGAATTAAAATCATTCATGGAACATATTTTTAGATCATCAAGGAACATTTTCCTCCCAAACATTCTCTTCCACCTTTTTTTATTTTCAAGTTACATTCACTTTTTATAACAAATTCGTCAATTTTCGATAAATTCTAAATTTTTATCTAAGTTAAGTTGGTACAACTTATTCATGGAATCAAATTTCTTTATGGAACATATTTTTAGATAATCAAGGAACATTTTTTTTCCAAACATTCTCCTCCACCTCTTTTTATTTTCAAGTTACATTGAGTTCTTATATCAAATTTGTCAATTTTCGGCATATTTTAAATTTTACCCATGTTAGGTTGGTACAACTTATTCATGGAATCAAACTTCTTTATAGAATACATTTTTAGATCATCAAGGAACATTTTCTTTCCAAACATTCTCTTCCATCTCTTTTTATTCTCGACTTACATTCAATTTTTATATCAAATTCGTCAATTTTCGGTAAATCTTAATTTTTCCCAAATTAGGTTGGTACAATTTATTCATGGAATCAAATTTCTTTATAGAATACATTTTTAGATCATTAAGGAACATTTTCGTTCCAAACATTCTCCTCCACCTCTTTTTTTCTCAAATTACATTCAATTTTAATACCAAATTCGTCAATTTTCGGTAAATCTTAAATTTTACCCAAATTAGGTTGGTACAACTTATTCATGGAATCAAATTTCTTTATAGAATACATTTTTAGATCATTAAGGAACATTTTCGTTCCAAACATTCTCCTCCACCTCTTTTTTTCTGAAATTACATTCAATTTTTTAATACCAAATTCGTCAATTTTCGGTAAATCTTAAATTTTACCCAAATTAGGTTGGTACAACTTATTCATGGAATCAAATTTCTTTATAGAATACATTTTTAGATCATTAAGGAACATTTTCGTTCCAAACATTCTCCTCCACCTCTTTTTTTCTCAAATTACATTCAATTTTAATACCAAATTCGTCAATTTTCGGTAAATCTTAAATTTTACCCAAATTAGTTTGGTACAACTTATTCACGGAATCAAATTTCTTTATAGAATACATTTTTAGATCATTAAGGAACATTTTCGTTCCAAACATTCTCCTCCACCTCTTTTTATTCTCAAATTACATTCAATTTTTATACCAAATTCGTCAATTTTCGGTAAATTTTAAATTTTACCCAAATTAGGTTGGTGCAACTTATTCATGGAATCAAATTTCTTTATAGAATACATTTTTAGATCATTAAGGAACATTTTTGTTCCAAACATTCTCCTCCACCTCTTTTTATTCTCAAATTCCATTCAATTTTGATACCAAATTCGTCAATTTTCGGTAAATCTTAAATTTTACCCAAATTAGGTTGGTGCAACTTATTCATGGAATCAAATTTCTTTATAGAATACATTTTTAGATCATTAAGGAACATTTTCGTTCCAAACATTCTCCTCCACCTCTTTTTATTCTCAAATTCCATTCAATTTTTATACCAAATTCGTCAATTTTCGGCATATTTTAAATTTTACCCAAGTTAGGTAGGTACAACTTATTCATGGAATCAAACTTCTTTATAGAATACATTTTTAGATCATCAAGGAACATTTTCTTTCCAAACATTCTCTTCCATCTCTTTTTATTCTCAACTTACATTCAATTTTTATATCAAATTCGTCAATATTCGGTAAATTTTAAATTTTACCGAAGTTAGGTTCGTATAACTTATTCATGGAATCAAATTTCCTTATGGAACACATTTTTAGATCATCAAGGAACATTTTCCTTCCAAACATTCTCCTCCACCTCTTTTTATTCTCTACTTACATTCAATTTTTATGTCAAATTCGTCAATTTTCGATAAATTTTAAATTTTCCCATGTTAGGTTAGGACAACTTATTCATGGAATCAAACTTCCTTATAGAACATATTTTTAAATCATCAAGGAACATTTTCCTTCCAAAAATTCTCCTCCACCTCTTTTTATTTTCAACTTACATTCAATTTTTATATCAACTTCGTCAATTTTCGGTAAATTTTAAATATTCCGAAGTTAGGTTGATACAACTTATTCATGGAATCAAATTTCCTTATGGAAAATATTTTTAGATCATCAATGAACATTTTCCTTCCAAACATTCTCCCCCACCTCTTTTTATTCTCAAGTTATATTCAATTTTTATATCAAATTCATCAAGTTTTGGTAAATTTTAAATTTTCCCAAGTTAGGTTGGTAGAACTTGTTCATGGAATCAAACTTCCTGATGGAACATATTTTTAAATCATCAAGGAACATTTTCCTTCCAAACATGCTCCCCCACCTCTTTTTATTCTCAATTTACATTCAATTTTGATACCAAATTCGTCAATTTTCTGTACACTTTCATTTTACTCAAGTTAAGTTGGTACAATTTATTCAAGGAATTAAAATTGTTTATGGAAAATATTTTTAGATCATCAATGAACATTTTCCTTCCAAACATTCTCCCCCACCTCTTTTTATTCTCAAGTTATATTCAATTTTTATATCAAATTCATCAAGTTTTGGTAAATTTTAAATTTTCCCAAGTTAGGTTGGTAGAACTTGTTCATGGAATCAAACTTCCTGATGGAACATATTTTTAAATCATCAAGGAACATTTTCCTTCCAAACATTCTCCCCTACCTCTTTTTATTCTCAACAATCATTCAATTTTTATATCAAATTCATCAATTTTTGGTAAATTTTAAATTTTTCCAAGTTAGGTTGGTAGAACTTGTTCATGGAATCAAATTTCCTTATGGATCATATTTTTAAATCATTAAGGAACATTTTCCTTCCAAACATTCTCCCCCACCTCTTTTTATTCTCAATTTACATTCAATTTTGATACCAAATTCGTCAATCTTCTGTACACTTTCATTTTACTCAAGTTAAGTTGGTACAATTTATTCAAGGAATTAAAATTGTTTATGGAAAATATTTTTAGATCATCAATGAACATTTTCCTTCCAAACATTCTCCTCCACCTCTTTTTATTCTCAACTTACATTCAATTTTTATATCAAATTCATCGATTTTTGGTAAATTTTAAATTTTCCCAAGTTAGGTTGGTAGAACTTGTTCATAGAATCAAACTTCCTGATGGAACATATTTTTAAATCATCAGGGAACATTTTCCTTCCAAACATTCTCCCCCACCTCTTTTTATTCTCAAGTTTTATTCAATTTTTATATCAAATTCATCAATTTTTGGTAAATTTTAAAATTTCCCAAGTTAGGTTGGTAGAACTTGTTCATGGAATCAAATTTCCTTATGGATCATATTTTTAAATCATTAAGGAACATTTTCCTTTCAAATATTCTCCCCCACCTCTGTATTCTCAATTTACATTCAATTTTGATACCGAATTCGTCAATTTTCGGTAAATCTTAAATTTTACCCAAATTAGGTTGGTGCAACTTATTCATGGAATCAAATTTCTTTATAGAATACATTTTTAGATCATCAAGGAACATTTTCCTTCCAAATATTCTCCTCCACCTCTTTTTATTCTCAACTTACATTCAATTTTTATATCAAATTCGTCAATTTTCGGTAAATTTTAAATTTTCCCAAGTTAGGTTGTTAGAACTTGTTCATGGAATCAAATTTCCTTATGGATCATATTTTTAAATCATTAAGGAACATTTTCCTTCCAAAAATTCTCCCCCACCTCTTTTTATTCTCAATTTACATTCAATTTTAATACCAAATTCGTCAATTTCGGTAAATCTTAAATTTTACCCAAATTAGTTTGGTACAACTTATTCATGGAATCAAATTTCTTTATAGAATACATTTTTAGATCATTAAGGAACATTTTCGTTCCAAACATTCTCCTCCACCTCTTTTTATTCTCAAATTACATTCAATTTTTATACCAAATTCGTCAATTTTCGGTAAATTTTAAATTTTTCCCAAGTTAGGTTGCTACAACTTATTCATGGAATCAAATTTCCTTATGGATCATATTTTTAGATTATCAAGAAACATTTTCCTTCCAAACATTCTCCTCCACCTCTTTTTATTCTCAACTTAAATTCAATTTCTATATCAAATTCGTAAATTTTCGGTAAATATTTAATCTTGCCCAAGTTAGGTTGGTGCAACTCGTTCATGGAATCAAATTTCTTTATAGAATACATTTTTTTAGATCATTAAGGAACATTTTCGTTCCAAACATTCTCCTCCACCTCTTTTTATTCTCAAATTCCATTCAATTTTTATACCAAATTCGTCAATTTTCGGTAAATTTTAAATTTTTCCCAAGTTAGGTTGGTACAACTTATTCATGGAATCAAATTTCTTTATGGATCATATTTTTAGATCATCAACAAACATTTTTCTCCCAAACATTTCCTCCCATCTCTTTCCATTCCTCAGTTATACTCAAATTTAACGTCATTTTTAATTATTTTTGAGTATTATCAAAATTAACTTTGTGGTGAGGCCGTCGCTGAACGACTTCAACCTCTGGTAATTACCGCTGCCACCAGAAACAGTATTTCGCGCTACCTAATTCTTAGTCTGAAGGACTCCTACCTGATCCTATTTATTCAAACAAGATTAAATGGCAAGCGCGCGGTTACTATTTCAGAACCGTGGGTTTTTGCAGTAAGGCTCTCAGGAAATGTGAAATAAAACGACAAGTTTTTAATCTATATTAACAAAAAAACTACCTACGTGAATACCCGACGTTACCTAAGGAGTCAAAACAAAATTAAAAATGAAAATGTCCTGTTTGAACCTGACTCTACAGCGAACTCTCGTTGACCGATAAATGATAGGGAGAACCTGGCAAACAGACTTACCCCGGACGTGTATTCCAATCTGGTGGTCTCAGTGATGGGTCGCAACCTGGATCCTGTTGGAATCTTCTCGGGGTAATCCGGGAAGGCTTCTTCGACACAAACACACCAAATCCTCAAATGAACACGGTTTCCGACACGACGCGGACGCCCGATTCAGAAGAAAGTTGCCCTTGAAGTTGAGTCAAAGTTCTCGATTTCGACGGGACTTAGAATTGGCGTTAAAGCGAATCTAAGTTTCGGTCTAACAGCGCTGGTTGAGTATTGGTTCGAAATCTTTCTAAGAAGATATCTTTCGAAGTTGAATTGAAACTAAGTTCAGAATTCTTCGGAGTTCTTCGGATGAGTCAATTTTGAACACAATTTCCTTTTCAACATATCAAGTCGATAGATAAGCACAAAAAGAATCATTATTTTGACATAATCAAAAAAAATCCTTACAGAACTTCGTCAAACATTTCCAGAACATCTAAACTTTGTCAAAATTGATCAAGATATTTCCACAACCTCACAAAATCATCGCAACATTTCCAAAAATCGGTGGATTTATTCAAAATATGTCCATAAACTGACAAAATCAAGATCAACGATTTTTTAACCGTTTCCATAACTTAACAAAGTGAAGATTACGTTTTTAGAAGATGTCAAAAATACACAACATACTCTTAAAGGGGGGCAAAATAAAAAAAAAATGTTTCCAAACTTTGGTATGATATGGAAAAATATTTCCAGAAGATGAAATAACATCACAGAATTAAGAAAATGATTCTAGAAGCTGATAGAGTTGAGCAGAATTAGAAAAACAATTTTAAAATTATTTTAAATATTTCTAATTTATAATAAAGTCGAGAGAACGTCAAAAATTATGACTAAATTGGGTTAAATGATAGAAAAGCAATGATAAATTTAATTATTTATTATAAAAATCGTTTTAGCCTAAATGCTTCTAATTAAAAAAAAAATAATATTAATTAAAAATACCAAAAAAAATAACTCCGTTCATTGAAAAGTTAATTATTAATTTAATTAAACGATTTTTGCCATTCTATTTCTAAGTAAGTAAATTTAAAGATTATAAATAAAAGAAATGTACTCGAATCACACAAAAAAAAAATAATAATATTTAGCCCGGAGAATAATTAATTAATTTATTTATTGACGCGATCGATCGTCACTGTTTTATCATTATTATTATTATTACCATTTTTTTGTTAGGATGTTTTATTTTTTCGAGATGAATAAAAATTATTCTTCGAAAAATTTTAATTTTTAAAACTCTTCATTCAAAGAGGGCGCCCGATAAAATTGGCGCGAATAAGCCGCCGGGGATTTATCAAAAACTCCAAACCAATTCCTTTGGTACGCGTACAAAGCGAATAAAACGCAGGGAATCCCCAATAAGATCCCGATTAACATCCCCACCAACATCGTCCCATCTTTTTCGGGGTGATTCCCGTAAATATCGAGACAACGCATTGAAGATTTTGATTCGAATAAGTCGAATAAAGTGTGGTGTTCCATCTCAATTGGGGCTCCACATCTAAAATTAATTAATTAATTTTATGTTAAATAATTTAGTTAATAATTAACCTAATTTCTTTGACTCCATTTGGATCTAATTCGAGATAAATCGGGATTAATTCATCCAAAATCCATTGATTTTCGCATTCGCAAGTCCAAGGGTTTCCTTTTAAATCCAAAAATTTCAAACTTTCCCATTTTCCGAGGAAGGTGAAATTTAAATGGGTCATTTTATTATCGCTTAGATCCAATTTTTTCAAAATGGGCCAAATCGATGTCTCGAATTCTTCTTTAATTAGAGCTTTCTCGTCGATTTTAATCAATTTATTATTATTTTTTAAAAATAATTCTTATAAAATGTCATATTCGACATTTTTAACACTTTTAAACTCTTAATTAGCGGAAATCCGTTTTTTGATGTTAAATTTTTAATCGGATTCCCATCCAAGATTAATTCCTCTAAACTATTCGTGTCTATTAATGTTTCAGGGATGGATTCAATCAAATTTTGGGAGTTTAATCAAATACCTCGGAGTGTGCAAGAAATATTCCGCGAGATCTTTAAGGAAACAAGATTTAAATCGAGGATTTTGAGCCGCTGGATCCCGGTGATGGCCATTTCACATCATATGATGAGGTGTGAAGATTTCATGATGGTTTAGAATCCATCATGAAATCTGTAATATTATAAATAAATTCTAATTATCATTTGAGCACTTTGTCGTAATAAATAATAGAAAGTGCAGAAAATATTTAGCAGCTCATCGCGGCATATTTCTCAGATTTTTCTTAGGAGCACAGATGATTCTCATGGCAGTTAATGTGCTAAAGAACTTTTTTTTGTTCCAAAAACGTTTTTTTGTCTCTTTTAATTCTCAAGTTTAGATATCTTTGATGTTTTATTAAATTAACTTATGAAATATGTTTTTAGATATCATTAAGGAACATGTTTTCTTTCAAACATTCTCTTCTATTCCTTTTTATTCTGAAGTTAGATTCAATTTGTACATCATCAAATACGCCAATTTGAGTATATCTTTAATTTTGATCAAGTTCGGTTGATACAACTTGTTCATGGAATCAAATTTCCTTCTGGAACATATTTTTAGATCATTAAGAAACATTGTCCTTTCAAAACTTCTCCTCCACCTGTTTTTATTCTCAAGTTACATTCAATTTTTATACGAAATTTGTCAATTTTCTGTAAATTTTCAATTTTGCCCAAATTAGGTTGGTACAACTTATTCATGGAATCAAACTTTCTTATGGAACATATTTTTAGATCATCAAGGAACATTTTCCTTCCAAACATTCTCCTCCACCTCTTTTTATTCTCAACTTACATTCAATTTTAATATCAAATTTGTCAATTTTCGGTAAATTTTAAATTTTGTCCAAATTAGGTTGGTACAACTTATTCATGGAATCAAACTTTCTTATGGAACATATTTTTAGATCATCAAGGAACATTTTCCTTCCAAACATTCTCCTCCACCTCTTTTTATTCTCAACTTACATTCAATTTTAATATCAAATTTGTCAATTTTCGATAAATTTTAAATTTTGCCCAAATTAGGTTGGTACAACTTATTCATGGAATCAAACTTTCTTATGGAACATATTTTTAGATCATCAAGGAACATTTTCCTTCCAAAAATTCTCCTCCACCTCTTTTTATTCTCAACTTACATTCAGTTTTAATATCAAAATCGTCAATTTTTGGTAAATCTTAAATTTTGACTAAGTTAGGTTGGTACAACTTGTTCATGGAATCAAATTTTCTTATGGATAATATTTTTAGATCATCAAGGAACATTTTCCTTCCAAACATTTTCCTCCACCTCTTTTTATTTCCAACTTACATTCAATTTTTATATCAAATTCGTCAATTTTCGGTAAATTTTCAATTTTGACCAAATTACATGGGTACAACTTATTTAAGGAATTAAAATCATTTATGGAACATGTTTTTAAATCATCAAGGAACATTTTCCTTCTAAACATTTTCTTCCATCTCTTTTCAGTCTCTAGTTACATTTAGATTTTGTGTCAAAGGCGTTAATTTTGTATTTTGACCAGGTTCAGTTGATGAAACTTGTTCATTGAATTAAAATGCCTTATATAACATATGTTTCGACTATTAGGGGATAAACATTTTCTGCTAACCCTTAACATTCCCTCTTTATATTCAAACTTTGTGTAAAATACATCAATTTTTGATTTTGAGCAAATTAAGTTGGTAATGCTTGATCGATGAATAAAAAACATTTATGGGACATTATTTCAGATCATTATGTAACATCTTTCTCTCTAATATTATCTTCCATCCCTTTTCATTTTTCAATTACATCCATTTCTTATGTCAAGTTTAAATTTTCACCAAGTTAAATTGGTAGGACTTGTTCAATTAATAAAAATGTTTTATGGAACATATTTCTCAGTCATTAAGGGACATTTTATGTCTCAAACATTTTTCAATCCTTTTTCATCCCCCATTCATATTCAAATTTTGTGTCAAATACGTCAATTTTCGATTTTGAGCAAATTAAGTTGTTAAGACCTGATCGATATATCAAAAGCCTAGATGGGACATATGTTTAGGTCATTAACGAACATTTTTCTCCCAAACATTATCTCCCACCTCTTCATTTTTTAATTAGTTCCATTTCTTATGTCATATATGTCAAGCTTGAATTTTCACCAAGTTAAGTTGGTAAGGACTTATTCAGATAATAAAAATGTCTTATGAAACATGATTTTAGATCATTAAGGAACATATTCCTATCCAACATTATCTTCTATGTCTTTATATTCTCAAGGTACATTCAATTCTTATATAAAATTCGTCAATTTTCCTCAAGTTAGGTTGGTACAACTTTACACGACTTATTCATGAAATCATTAAGGAGCATTTTCCTTCCAAACATTCTCCTCCACCTCCTTTTATTTTCAACTTACATTAAATTTTTATATCAAATTCGTCAATTTTCGATAAATTTTAAATTTTACCCAAATTAGGTTGGTACAACTTGTTCATGGAATCAAATTTCCTTATGGATCATATTTTTAAATCATAAAAGAACATTTTCCTTCCAAATATTCTCCCCCACCTCTTTTTATTTTCAACTTATATTCAATTTTTATATCAAATTCGTCAATTTTCGGTAAATTTTAAATTTTACGAAGTTAGGTTGGTAGAACTTGTTCATGGAATCAAATTTCCTTATGGATTATATTTTTAGATCATCAAGGAACATTTTCCTTCCAAACATTCTCCTCCACCTCTTTTTATTCTCAACTTACATTCAATTTTTATATCAAATTCATCAATATCCGGTAAATTTAAAATTTTCCCAAGTTAAGTTGGTACACTTATTCATGGAATCAAACTTCTTTATGGAACATATTTTTAGATTATCAAGGAACATTTTCCTTCCAAACATTCTCCTCCACCTCTTTTTATTCTCAACTTACATTCAATTTTTATATCAAATTCATCAATATCCGGTAAATTTAAAATTTTCCCAAGTTAAGTTGGTACACTTATTCATGGAATCAAACTTCTTTATGGAACATATTTTTAGATTATCAAGGAACATTTTCCTTCCAAACATTCTCCTCCACCTCTTTTTATTCTCAACTTACATTCAATTTTTATATCAAATTCATCAATATCCGGTAAATTTAAAATTTTCCCAAGTTAGGTTGGTACAACTTATTCATGGAATCAAACTTCTTTATGGAACATATTTTTAGATTATCAAGGAACATTTTCCTTCCAAACATTCTCCTCCACCTCTTTTTATTCTCAACTTACATTCAATTTTTATATCAAATTCGTCAATTTTCGATAAATTTAAAATTTTCCCAAGTTAGGTTGGTAGAACTTGTTCATGGAATCAAATTTCCTTTTGGAACATACTTTTAGATCATTAAGGAACGTTTTCCTGCCAAACATTCTCCTCCACCTCTTTTTATTCTCAACTTACATTCAATTTTTATACTAAATTCGTCCATTTTCGATAAATTTTAAATTTTGCCCAAGTTAGGTTGGTACAAGTTGTTCATGAAATCAAACTTCCTTATGGAACATGTTTTTAGATCATTAAGGAACATTTTCTTTCCAAACATTCTCCTCCACTTCTTTTTATTCTCAAGTTATATTCAATTTTTATACCAAATTCGTCAATTTTCGGTAAATTTTAAATTTTCCCATGTTAGGTTGGTACGACTTATTCATGGAATCAAATTTCCTTATGGAACATATTTTTAGATCATTAAAGAACATTTTCCTTCCAAACATTCTCCTCCACCTCTTTTTATTCTCAACTTACATTCAATTTTTATATCAAATTCATCAATATCCGGTAAATTTAAAATTTTCCCAAGTTAGGTTGGTAGAACTTGCTCATGGAATCAAATATCCTTATGGAACATATTTTTAGATCATCAAGGAACATTTTCCTTCCAAACATTCTCCTCCACCTCTTTTTATTCTCAATTTACATTCAATTTTTATATCAAATTCGTCAATTTTCGATAAATTTAAAATTTTTCCAAGTTAGGTTGGTACAACTTATTCATGGAATCAAACTTTCTTATGGAACATATTTTTAGATCATCAAGGAACATTTTCCTTCCAAACATTCTCCTCCACCTCTTTTTATTCTCAACTTACATTCAATTTTTATATCAAATTCGTCAATTTTCGATAAATTTAAAATTTTTCCAAGTTAGGTTGGTAGAACTTGCTCATGGAATCAAACTTCCTTATGGAACATATTTTTAGATCATGAAGGAACATTTTCCTTCCAAACATTCTCGTCCACCTCTTTTTATTTTCAACTTATATACAATTTTTATATCAAATTCGTCAATTTGCGGTAAATTTTAAATTTTACGAAGTTAGGTTGGTGGAACTTGTTCATGGAATCAAATTTCCTTATGGATTATATTTTTAGATCATTAAGGAACATTTTCCTTCCAAACATTCTCCTCCACCTCTTTTTATTCTCAACTTACATTCAATTTTTATACGAAATTTGTCAATTTTCGTTAAATTTTAAATTTTCCCAAGTTAGGTTGGTACAACTTGTTCATGAAATCAAACTTCCTTATGGAACATGTTTTTAGATCATTAAGGAACATTTTCTTTCCAAACATTCTCCTCCACCTCTTTTTATTCTCAAGTTATATTCAATTTTTATATCAAATTCGTCAATTTGCGGTAAATTTTAAATTTTACGAAGTTAGGTTGGTGGAACTTGTTCATGGAATCAAATTTCCTTATGGATTATATTTTTAGATCATTAAGGAACATTTTCCTTCCAAACATTCTCCTCCACCTCTTTTTATTCTCAACTTACATTCAATTTTTATACGAAATTTGTCAATTTTCGTTAAATTTTAAATTTTCCCAAGTTAGGTTGGTACAACTTGCTCATGGAATCAAACTTCCTTATGGAACATATTTTTAGATCATGAAGGAACATTTTCCTTCCAAACATTCTCGTCCACCTCTTTTTATTTTCAACTTATATACAATTTTTATATCAAATTCGTCAATTTGCGGTAAATTTTAAATTTTACGAAGTTAGGTTGGTGGAACTTGTTCATGGAATCAAATTTCCTTATGGATTATATTTTTAGATCATTAAGGAACATTTTCCTTCCAAACATTCTCCTCCACCTCTTTTTATTCTCAACTTACATTCAATTTTTATACGAAATTTGTCAATTTTCGTTAAATTTTAAATTTTCCCAAGTTAGGTTGGTACAACTTGCTCATGGAATCAAACTTCCTTATGGAACATATTTTTAGATCATGAAGGAACATTTTCCTTCCAAACATTCTCGTCCACCTCTTTTTATTTTCAACTTATATACAATTTTTATATCAAATTCGTCAATTTGCGGTAAATTTTAAATTTTACGAAGTTAGGTTGGTGGAACTTGTTCATGGAATCAAATTTCCTTATGGATTATATTTTTAGATCATTAAGGAACATTTTCCTTCCAAACATTCTCCTCCACCTCTTTTTATTCTCAACTTACATTCAATTTTTATACGAAATTTGTCAATTTTCGTTAAATTTTAAATTTTCCCAAGTTAGGTTGGTACAACTTGTTCATGAAATCAAACTTCCTTATGGAACATGTTTTTAGATCATTAAGGAACATTTTCTTTCCAAACATTCTCCTCCACCTCTTTTTATTCTCAACTTACATTCAATTTTTATATCAAATTCGTCAATTTTCGATAAATTTAAAATTTTTCCAAGTTAGGTTGGTAGAACTTGCTCATGGAATCAAACTTCCTTATGGAACATATTTTTAGATCATGAAGGAACATTTTCCTTCCAAACATTCTCGTCCACCTCTTTTTATTTTCAACTTATATACAATTTTTATATCAAATTCGTCAATTTGCGGTAAATTTTAAATTTTACGAAGTTAGGTTGGTGGAACTTGTTCATGGAATCAAATTTCCTTATGGATTATATTTTTAGATCATTAAGGAACATTTTCCTTCCAAACATTCTCCTCCACCTCTTTTTATTCTCAACTTACATTCAATTTTTATACGAAATTTGTCAATTTTCGTTAAATTTTAAATTTTCCCAAGTTAGGTTGGTACAACTTGTTCATGAAATCAAACTTCCTTATGGAACATGTTTTTAGATCATTAAGGAACATTTTCTTTCCAAACATTCTCCTCCACTTCTTTTTATTCTCAAGTTATATTCAATTTTTATACCAAATTCGTCAATTTTCGGTAAATTTTAAATTTTCCCATGTTAGGTTGGTACGACTTATTCATGGAATCAAATTTCCTTATGGAACATATTTTTAGATCATTAAAGAACATTTTCCTTCCAAACATTCTCCTCCACCTCTTTTTATTCTCAACTTACATTCAATTTTTATATCAAATTCATCAATATCCGGTAAATTTAAAATTTTCCCAAGTTAGGTTGGTACAACTTATTCATGGAATCAAACTTCTTTATGGAACATATTTTTAGATTATCAAGGAACATTTTCCTTCCAAACATTCTCCTCCACCTCTTTTTATTCTCAACTTACATTCAATTTTTATATCAAATTCGTCAATTTTCGATAAATTTAAAATTTTCCCAAGTTAGGTTGGTAGAACTTGTTCATGGAATCAAATTTCCTTTTGGAACATACTTTTAGATCATTAAGGAACGTTTTCCTGCCAAACATTCTCCTCCACCTCTTTTTATTCTCAACTTACATTCAATTTTTATACTAAATTCGTCCATTTTCGATAAATTTTAAATTTTGCCCAAGTTAGGTTGGTACAACTTGTTCATGAAATCAAACTTCCTTATGGAACATGTTTTTAGATCATTAAGGAACATTTTCTTTCCAAACATTCTCCTCCACTTCTTTTTATTCTCAAGTTATATTCAATTTTTATACCAAATTCGTCAATTTTCGGTAAATTTTAAATTTTCCCATGTTAGGTTGGTACGACTTATTCATGGAATCAAATTTCCTTATGGAACATATTTTTAGATCATTAAAGAACATTTTCCTTCCAAACATTCTCCTCCACCTCTTTTTATTCTCAACTTACATTCAATTTTTATATCAAATTCATCAATATCCGGTAAATTTAAAATTTTCCCAAGTTAGGTTGGTAGAACTTGCTCATGGAATCAAATATCCTTATGGAACATATTTTTAGATCATCAAGGAACATTTTCCTTCCAAACATTCTCCTCCACCTCTTTTTATTCTCAATTTACATTCAATTTTTATATCAAATTCGTCAATTTTCGATAAATTTAAAATTTTTCCAAGTTAGGTTGGTACAACTTATTCATGGAATCAAACTTTCTTATGGAACATATTTTTAGATCATCAAGGAACATTTTCCTTCCAAACATTCTCCTCCACCTCTTTTTATTCTCAACTTACATTCAATTTTTATATCAAATTCGTCAATTTTCGATAAATTTAAAATTTTTCCAAGTTAGGTTGGTAGAACTTGCTCATGGAATCAAACTTCCTTATGGAACATATTTTTAGATCATGAAGGAACATTTTCCTTCCAAACATTCTCGTCCACCTCTTTTTATTTTCAACTTATATACAATTTTTATATCAAATTCGTCAATTTGCGGTAAATTTTAAATTTTACGAAGTTAGGTTGGTGGAACTTGTTCATGGAATCAAATTTCCTTATGGATTATATTTTTAGATCATTAAGGAACATTTTCCTTCCAAACATTCTCCTCCACCTCTTTTTATTCTCAACTTACATTCAATTTTTATACGAAATTTGTCAATTTTCGTTAAATTTTAAATTTTCCCAAGTTAGGTTGGTACAACTTGTTCATGAAATCAAACTTCCTTATGGAACATGTTTTTAGATCATTAAGGAACATTTTCTTTCCAAACATTCTCCTCCACTTCTTTTTATTCTCAAGTTATATTCAATTTTTATACCAAATTCGTCAATTTTCGATAAATTTAAAATTTTTCCAAGTTAGGTTGGTACAACTTATTCATGGAATCAAACTTTCTTATGGAACATATTTTTAGATCATCAAGGAACATTTTCCTTCCAAACATTCTCCTCCACCTCTTTTTATTCTCAACTTACATTCAATTTTTATATCAAATTCGTCAATTTTCGATAAATTTTAAATTTTCCCAAGTTAGGTTGGTAGAACTTGTTCATGGAATCAAATTTCCTTTTGGAACATACTTTTAGATCATTAAGGAACGTTTTCCTGCCAAACATTCTCCTCCACCTCTTTTTATTCTCAACTTACATTCAATTTTTATACTAAATTCGTCCATTTTCGATAAATTTTAAATTTTGCCCAAGTTAGGTTGGTACAACTTGTTCATGAAATCAAACTTCCTTATGGAACATGTTTTTAGATCATTAAGGAACATTTTCTTTCCAAACATTCTCCTCCACTTCTTTTTATTCTCAAGTTATATTCAATTTTTATACCAAATTCGTCAATTTTCGGTAAATTTTAAATTTTCCCATGTTAGGTTGGTACGACTTATTCATGGAATCAAATTTCCTTATGGAACATATTTTTAGATCATTAAAGAACATTTTCCTTCCAAACATTCTCCTCCACCTCTTTTTATTCTCAACTTACATTCAATTTTTATATCAAATTCATCAATATCCGGTAAATTTAAAATTTTCCCAAGTTAGGTTGGCACAACTTATTCATGTAATCAAACTTCTTTATGGAACATATTTTTAGATCATTAAAGAACATTATCCTTCCAAACATTCTCCTCCACCTCTTTTTATTCTCAACTTACATTCAATTTTTATATCAAATTCGTCAATTTTCGGTAAATTTTAAATTTTCCCATGTTAGGTTGGTACAACGGTACAACATATTCATGGAATCAAACTTTCTTATGGAACATATTTTTAGATTATCAAGGAACATTTTCCTTCCAAACATTCTCCTCCACCTCTTTTTATTCTCAACTTACATTCAATTTTTATATCAAATTCATCAATATCCGGTAAATTTAAAATTTTCCCAAGTTAGGTTGGTACAACTTATTCATGGAATCAAATTTCCTTATGGAACATATTTTTAGATCATTAAAGAACATTGTCCTTCCAAAAATTCTCCTCTACCTCTTTTTATTTTCAACTTACATTCAATTTTTATATCAAATTCGTCCATTTTCGATAAATTTTAAATTTTGCCCAAATTAGGTTGGTACAACTTATTCATGGAATCAAACTTTTTAATGGAACATATTTTTAGATCATAAAGGAACATTTTCCTTCCAAACATTCTCCTCCACCTCTCTTTATTCTCAACTTACATTCAATTTTTATATCAAATTCATCAATATCCGGTAAATTTAAAATTTTCCCAAGTTAGGTTGGTACAACTTATTCATGTAATCAAACTTCTTTATGGAACATATTTTTAGATCATCAAGGAACATTTTCCTTCCAAACATTCTCCTCCACCTCTTTTTATTCTCAACTTACATTCAATTTTTATACCAAATTCGTCAATTTTCGGTAAATATTAAATTTTACCCAAGTTAGGTTGGAACAACTTTTCCATGGAATCAAATTTCCTTGTGGAACATATTTTTAGATCATTAACAAACATTTTTCTCCTATCTCTTTCCATTCCTCAGAAAAAATGATTCTAAAAGCTGATAGAGTTGAGCAGAATTAGAAAAAGAATTCTAAAATTATTTTAAACATTTCTAATTTATAATAAAGTCGAGAGAACGTCAAAAATTATGACTAAATTGGGTTAAATGATAGAAAAACAAGTTAATGATAAATTTAATTATTTATTATAAAAATCGTCTTAGCCTAAATGTTAAAAAAAAATTAACTCCGTTCATTGAAAAGTTAATTATTAATTTAATTAAACGATTTTTGCCATTCTATTTCTAAGTAAGTAAATTTAAAGATTATAAATAAAAGAAATGTACTCGAATCACACAAAAAAAAATAATAATATTTAGCCCGGAGAATAATTAATTAATTTATTTATTGACGCGATCGATCGTCACTGTTTTATCATTATTATTATTATTACCATTTTTTTGTTAGGATGTTTTATTTTTTCGAGATGAATAAAAATTATTCTTCGAAAAATTTTAATTTTTAAAACTCTTCATTCAAAGAGGGCGCCCGATAAAATTGGCGCGAATAAGCCGCCGGGGATTTATCAAAAACTCCAAACCAATTCCTTTGGTACGCGTACAAAGCGAATAAAACGCAGGGAATCCCCAATAAGATCCCGATTAACATCCCCACCAACATCGTCCCATCTTTTTCGGGGTGATTCCCGTAAATATCGAGACAACGCATTGAAGATTTTGACTCGAATAAGTCGAATAAAGTGTGGTGTTCCATCTCAATTGGGGCTCCACATCTAAAATTAATTAATTAATTTTATGTTAAATCATTTAGTTATTAATTAACCTAATTTCTTTGACTCCATTTGGATCTAATTCGAGATAAATCGGGATTAATTCATCCAAAATCCATTGATTTTCGCATTCGCAAGTCCAAGGGTTTCCTTTTAAATCCAAAAATTTCAAACTTTCCCATTTTCCGAGGAAAGTGAAATTTAAATGGGTCAATTTATTATCGCTTAGATCCAATTTTTTCAAAATGGGCCAAATCGATGTCTCGAATTCTTCTTTAATTAGAGCTTTTTCGTCGATTTTAATCAATTTATTATTATTTTTTAAAAATAATTCTTCCAAATCGGTCAGATTCCCCAAAGAATTCGCCCCGATCTCAACTAAATCCGGCATATTCGACATTCTCAACACTTTTAAACTCTTAATTAGCGGAAATCCGTTTTTTGATGTTAAATTTTTAATCGGATTCCCATCCAAGATTAATTCCTCTAAACTATTCGTGTCTATTAATGTTTCAGGGAGGGATTCAATCAAATTTTGGGACAAATCGAGTTTAATCAAATACCTCGGAGTGTGCAAGAAATATTCCGGGAGATCTTTAAGGAAACAGGCGCTTAAATCGAGGATTTTGAGCCGCTGGATCCCGGTGATGGCCATTATGGTATGTTGGTCAAAAACTTTAAAGGGGTTCCCCCCCAAATAAAGCTCCTCAAGCGTCATTTCGATGTGTTGGAACAAATCCCCATCCAAGCTATGAAAATCGTTGTGATCTAATCTAAGAATCTTCAACGAAATCAACGGATAATCGAACCCATCTAAATGTAGCCCTTTAAAAACAACCCCATCCAACTCATTAATCTTATTATAACTCAAAATCAACTCAACCATATCTTGGAGATTCTCAAAAACGCTCGTTGAGATCCTCTCAATCCCGTTTAATCTCAAATCCATCTTTTTCAAATTGCTCTTATTAAATTTATCGTTCAACTCCCTCATATTTAAATTGCTCAAATCGATCGAATTTATGTTGTACATTTTCGTTGAGTTCTCAAACCACATTTCATCTTGGTACAATTTCGACAAAATCAAAGCTGAGGAGCAATTCACATCCGGATTTGTTAAAGTTTCGTTTAAACACGAACAAACCTCGCAAAATGGGGTGCGATTCTTTGAAACTTCATCACTTTTAACTTGGTTAAAATTAATAAAATTTGTTAAAACGATTAAAACGAACAATTTTAAAATTGAATTCATTTTTGATGAGACACTAAAACGTAACGTTATGTTACAATTAGATTTTGTTAAACTCTTTATCAGTTTTCTTATCTTTCGTTATCAATGTTTGTGAATAAGGGTTTATGGATTTATCTTTCAGTGCAGATTAATAAGCGTTTTTCAGATGAATTTTGGTATGAATCAGGTGTTGTTTGGGAAATTGTGCAATTAATTATCTTGAAATAATTTGTTTAAACAAATTGAAATGGGGGATTTTATTAATTTGGGTTGATTCAAAAAATTTTTTTGATTATAAAGATGTGTTCTCAAGTCAATTAGAAAGAGAATTAAAAATCCTCTAAAATGAGTCCAAACTCGACGTATTTATCTCCAATCGTCATCGAGATATCTTAATTTTTAGCAAAAAATTGACGTTTATTTGACATTTGACAGTTTATAACCTAACTTTTTTATTTTTTAACCAAAATATGTCGTGTTTGGTATCAAATGAAAGCGTTTTTGATTCTTATTAAGATTATGTCAAAATTTATCAAAAAATCGTTATTTTATTTTGACATTTGACAGTTTATAACCTAACTTTTTTTTATTTTTTAATCTAAATGCGGCATGTTTGGTGTTAAATGAAAGCATTTTTAATTCTTATTGACTTTATTTCTATATCTACCAAAAAAACTGTTATTTCACTTTTCACATAGCAAGAAATGACGTTTATTTGACATTTTGTAATCTAACTTTATTATTTTTCAAACTAAATACGTCATGTTTGGTATCAAATGAAAACATTTTTGATTCTCATTAAGATCATATCAAAATTTATCAAAAAATCGTCAAATTTAATTTTGAAATTTGACAGTTTATAACCTAAATTGATGGAAATAATCTTATGAATAGATAGAGAATTAAAAATCCTATAAAATGAGCTCAAACTCGACATATTTATCTCCAACCATTCTCAAGATATCTTGATTTTCAACAACAAAGATGGCGGCTTTTTGACATTTGACAGTTTATAACCTAACTTTCATATTTTTCAACCTAAATACGTCATGTTTGGTATCAAATGAAAACATTTTTGATTCTCATTAAGATCATATCAAAATGTATCAAGAAATCATCAAATTTCATTTTGACATTTGACAGCTTATAACCTAAATTGATGGAAATAAACTTGTGAATAGATAGAGAATTAAAAATCCTATAAAATGAGCTCAAACTCGACATATTTATCTCCAACCATTCTCAAGATATCTTGATTTTTAACAAAACAAGATGGCGTTTTTTTTGACATTTGACAGTTTATAACCTAACTTTTTTATTTTTTAACATAAATACGTCGTATTTGTTATCAAATTACAGCATTTTTCATTCTTATCAACAAAATTTCAACATTTCCCCAAAAATCGTTGTTATAAATTTTGACGTTTGACAATTTCTAACCTAACTTTTGCATTTTTTATCCTAAATACATCGTGTTTGGTATCAAATTAAAGCATTTTTCGTTCTTATTAAGAAAATGTCATTATTTATCAAAAAATCGTTATATTTGCTTTTGACATTTGACAGTTATTAACTAACTTCTTTTATTTTTCAACTGAATAGTGTTGTTTTTTAATTTAAACAAATACAGAATTAAAAATCCTTTAAAATGAGCCTAAACTCGATCTATTTATCTTCATCCGTTTTCAAGGTATCTTGATTTTTAACAAAACAATATGGCGGTTTTTTGACATTTGACAGTTTACAACCCAACTTTTTTGTTTTTTAACATAAACATGTCGTATTTGGTATCAAATTACAGCATTTTTCATTCTTATCAACAAAATTTCAACATTTACCCAAAAATCGTTGTTATTAATTTTGACATTTGATAATTTCTAACCTAACTTTTGCATTTCTTAACCTAAATACCTCGTGTTTGGTATCAAATTAAAGCATTTTTTATTCTTATTAAATAAATGTCGATATTTATCAAAAAATCGTTAATTTAATTTTGACATTTGACAGTTTTTAACCAAATTTTTTTATTTTTCAATCGAATCGTGTTCTTTTTTAATTTAAACTAATGAAGAATTAAAAATCCTTTAAAATGAGCTTAAACTCGACATATTTATCTCCAGCCGTTCTCAAGATATTTTGATTTTCAACAACAAAGATGGCAGTTTTTTGATATTTGACAGTTTATAACCTAAATTGATGGAAATAAACTTATGAATAGATAGAGAATTAAAAATCCTATAAAATGAGCTCAAACTCGACATATTTATCTCCAGCCGTTCTCAAGATATCTTGATTTTCAAAAATAAAGATGGCGGTTTTTTGACATTTGACAGTTTATAACCTAACTTGCTTATTCACTCAAATATATCATGTTTGGTATCAAATGAAAGCATTTTGCATCGATAATAAGATCATTTTCATCAAATGAGCCCAAAGTCGAGCTATTTTTTAAAAGATTCTGTCAAAATTTGACAGTTTGAAAGCTTTATGACAGTTCTGTCAAATTTTGACAGATTAAGCGTTTCTTACCTGTCACTAAAGTACTTTTTGCTACGATAAATAAAAAATCCGTCTCAATTTGCAATAATATTTTTGAAAATATCAATTCTAAATTGACATTTTAAGCTGAATATGTCAAAATTTGACAGTTTGACAGCTTCTTGATAGATGGTTAGAATCGTTTTTGATCGTAATTTGCAATTTACATCAGAAATCCGTCTCAATTTGCGATAATACTTAGATGTATCATTTCAAAATCGTTATTTTAAGTTAAATCTGTCAAATTTTGACAGTTTGACAGCTTCTTAATAAATGAGTAGAATCATTTTTAATCCTAATTTGCGATTTATATCAGAAATTTGTGTCAGTTTACGGTAATATTTAAATATATCACTTCAAAATCGATATTTTATATTTAATCTTTCAAAATTTGATAGTTTGACACTTTGTTGACAGATTGTTAAAAGCTATCAATATTCGTTAACAAATGGTTATCATTTTTGTGTTGATTTGTGATTTAACTGAGAAATTCATTTTAATTTGCGATAATATTTAAAAATATCAATTCAAAATTGACATTTTAAGGTGAATATGTCAAAATTTGACAGTTTGACAGCTTCTTGATAGATGGTTAGAATCGTTTTTGATCGTAATTTGCAATTTACATCAGAAATCCGTCTCAACTTGCGATAATACTTAGATATATCATTTCAAAATCGTCATTTTGAGTTAAATCTGTCAAATTTTGACAGTTTGACAGCTTCTTAATAAATGAATAGAATCATTTTTAATCCTAATTTGCGATTTATATCAGAAATCTGTCTCAATTTACGATAATATTTAAATATATCTCTTCAAAATCGATATTTTAAGTTTAATCTGTCAAAATTTGATCGTTTGACAGTTTGTTGACAGATGATCAGAAACTGTCAATATTCGTTAAGAGATGGTTATCATTTTTGTGTTAATTTGTGATTTAACTAAGAAATTCCTCTCAATTTGCAATAATATTTAAATATGTCAATTCAAAATTGACATTTTAAGCTGAATATGCTAAAATTTGACAGTTTGACAACTTCTGGATAGATGAATAGAGTCGTTTTTGGTCCTAATTTGCGATTTACATCAGAAATCCATCTCAATTTGCGATAATACTTCAATATATCAATTCAAAATCGTAATTTTAAGTTGAATCTGTCAAATTTTGTCAGTTTGACAGATTTCTGACGGACACATTAAGTAATTTTCTTCTTCATTTGTAATTTATACAGAAAATTTTACATCATTTATTTATTTACATAAAAAAATATAGAAATTTACCTCGTTAAGTTAATTCTGTCAAATTTTGACAGTTTTTTGACATTTGTCAAAAATTATTTTCAATCTAATTTAGATCTTAAATAGTAAATTTGATAAAGAATTAAAAATCCTTTAAAATCAGCCTAAACTCGATCTATCCTTGAAAAGATTCTGTCAAAATTTGACAGTTTGAGAGCTTTCTGCAGATTCTGTCAAATTTTGACAGGCATTTGACAGATTAAGCATTTCTTATCTGTCATTAAAGTACTTTTTGTTACGGTAAATAAGAAATCCGTCTCAATTTGCGATAATATTTAAATTTACAAATTCAAAATCGTAATTTTAAGTTGTATCTGTCAAATTTTGACAGTTTGATAGATTTCTGACGGACACTTAAATTAATTCTCTTCTTCATCAACAATTTATATAGCAAATTTTACATAATTTGTGGATTTACATAAAAAATTAATGGAAATTTATCACTTTAAATTAATTCTGTCAAACTTAGATAGTTTTTTGACAAATGTCAAAAATTATTTTCGTCTTAATTTAGATCTTAAATAGTAAAGTTGACCAAATTCGTGTTAATTTATTTAAAAGAAATACTTTAAAATCGCTCCTTTTAATTAATTATATCAAATTATGACATTTTGACAGGTTTTTGACATTTAATAAAAATTATTGTCTTAATTTGGACCTTAAAGATCCAATTCGACCCAATTCGCGTCTTCATTTAAATGAGGCGTTATAAAATCGCTCGTTTTACTTAATTAACTCTAAAATTTGACAGTTCGATAGCTTTTTGACAAATCTTTGACATAGTTTCCATCTTAATTTGTGGCTTACGTCACAAATTTAACATACTTAGGACTTAAGTTATCTTTATAATGTCAGAACCAATTCAAAATTATTTAATTCAACCGTTATCGAGATATCTTAATTTTTAATAAAACAAAATGACAGTTGTTTGACATTTGACAGTTTATTGACAACTTTTTTATTTTTTAACTCAAATATATCGTGTTTGGTATCAAATAAAAGCATTTTTCATCGTTAATAACATTATTTCCCAAGAAAAGACGAATTCGACTAATTAAAAAAAAAATAATTAAGTTATAAAAGTGTTCTTTTCTAATTTCTTTCTTTTTCTGATTCTGTCAAAATTTGACAGTTTGAGAGCTTTGTGACAATTCTGTCAAAAGAACACTTAAATTTTAGTATGAATCAGGTGTTGTTTGGGAAATTGCGCAACTAATTATCTTAAAATAATTTGTTTAAACAAACTTAGATGGGGGATTTTATTAATTTGGGTTGGTAAAATTGCCAAATTTTGAGTTATTTCAAATTAAAATTGTCTTAAACGCTTTCATTTTTAAAAAATGATTATTTATTTTGATTAATTAGAATAAATTTGTTAATTTAGAGTCAAAATAGATTAAATTAATTAATTATTTGATTAATTTATAATAAATAATCATTAAAATTGTTTTGAATTAATATCAAAAGATGGCGCCACTTTCATTTTGTTGATTGTTGATTTTTTTTGCAAAAAAATTTTAATTATTAATGTTTATATTTATTTAGAATAATTAGAAGGAATTTATTGCTTAAATTATAAATCAAAATCAAATTTTGCGATTTATTTATTATAAATATTAATTATTTAAGTCGATTTTATCTTCAATCAAGAGGTGGCGCCACTTTAACTTTGTTATCCATTGTTGACAGTTAACAACGTCAAAGTGATTTTTGTGTGTTTAAGACGATTTTAATTGAAAAAGTGCTTTATTTATCTTTTGTGGTTAATCCAAATTTGTGAATTTAACTCCTAGTTGTAAGGGTAAGCGAGATTTTAAGATTTTTTTGTTTGAAAAATTTTTTATTGAGGTTGTTTTGAGAGGAGCTCAAAAGATGGGGTCAATTTGTTCGTCTTTAATTAAAAGATAAGCATCTTTTATTTATAATAAGCATCTTTATTTTGAATAATTAGATCCAAATTGCGAATTTATGTCTAAATTAATAATCCAAAACAAATTTTGAGATTTATTTATTGCAAATATTAATCATTTTCAACATCAATCAAGAGATGGCACCACTTTCTTTGACGTTTATTGTCGATTGTTGACAGTTAATAATGTCAAAGTGATTTTTGAGTGTTTAAGACGATTTTAATTGAAAAAGTGCTTTATTTATCTTTTGTGGTTAATCCCAATTTGGGAATTCAATTCTTAGTTGTAAAGGTAAGCGAGGGTTTACGATTTATTTGTTTGAAAAGCTGTTTTAAGAGGAGCTCAAAAGATGGGGCCAATTTGTTAAAGAAACGTTTTTAAAAATCTTTAATTAAAGGATGCTTTATTTAATTTGAGTAATTAGAGCCAGGAAACAAATTTTGAGATTTATTTGTTATAAATATTAATGGTCAAAGTTTTGAAACAACATCAAGAGATGGCGCCACTTTCTTTTTCATAAAAATGACATTTATTTAAATTTTTTCGTTCTTAATAAGTTTGAAGTAATTCTTAACAGAATTAAATTTAACACTTCCTTTTTGAAACCATAAATAGGCAACAAAGAATCATTCAGATAACGCAAGAAAAAAAAGTAATGGAGTTAAGATCTGGAAAAGAGTGGAAACTTCCGTTACAACGATTTTTAAGGCAGTTTTCATTTAAAAATCAAGGTAAGTCAGCTTTAAATTGTTAATAAACTTGATTCGTACCAGAAATGGAGATAATCACGAATGTTTTGAATCTTAACCTTTAAAATTGTTTTCTGTCAGATTTGACACATGTCAAAGTGTTTGATTTTGAACTTTTTTAAGCACAAAAAATGAAACTTTTTGATGTTGTAAAGCGAAATTAGATGTTGGGTTGTGCCGAATTAGATTATAAGATTTCAGGGTTACCAATTCGTTTCAAATACAATTTTAAAAATAACAGTTTTGATTTGACGTTTATTTCTTAATAATAAGCAATTCAGGCCATTTTTTTAATTAATAATGTTGTTCTTTTTTAACATAAATGGACAGGGAATTAAAAATCTTACAAAATGAACCCAAACACAACCTATTTATCTCTAATCGTTATCGAGATATCTTTATTTTTAACAAAAAATGACAGTTATTTGACATTTTAAATGACAGTTTACAACCTAACTTTTTATTTTTCTTTTATTTTATAGGAATGTTTTTCGTCTTGAATTAATTTATGAAACATAAATCATAAATCACAACATAAATAAAAATAAAACGTCAATACGATCAACAATTTTTTAAAAATGTGTATCCTGAAGATGGTCTAAACGTGACCGAAACCGGTAGAAACATTATATGAAATACTATCGTCTTAATAAAGTGCAAAAATTATTAAATAAATATTTTTATTTTTCAACCCACATACATCATGTTTGGCATCAAATCATAATAGCATTTTTTATTTTAATCACGATCATTTTAATATTTATCAAAAAATCGTTTATCTTCATTTTGACATTTTGACAATTTCTAACCTAAATTAATACAAATAAATTTTTGAATAGATAGAAAAATAAAGATCCTATAGAATGAGTACAAACTCGATATATTTATCTCCAACCATTCTCAAGATATCTTGATTTTCAACAACAAAGATGGCGGCTTTTTGACATTTGACAGTTTATAACCTAACATTCATATTTTTCAACCTAAATACGTCATGTTTGGTATCAAATGAAAACATTTTTGATTCTCACTAAGATCATATCAAAATTTATCAAGAAATCATCAAATTTCATTTTGACATTTGACAGTTTATAGCCTAAATTGATGGAAATAAACTTATGAATAGATAGAGAATTAAAAATCCTATAAAATGAGTCCAAACATGACATATTTATCTCCCACCGTTCTCAAGATATCTTGATTTTCAACAACAAAGATGGCGTTTTTTGACATTTGACAGTTTACAACCTAACTTTTTCATTTTTTAACTCAAATATGTCATGTTTGGTATCAAATAACAGCATTTTTCAGTCTTATTAACAAAATTTCAATATTTATCAAAAAATCGTTATATTTAATTTTGACATTTGACAGTTTCTTACCTAATTCTTTGATTTTTCAACCCAAATGTATCGTGTTTGGTATCAAATGAAAGGATTTTTCATCAATAATGAGATCATTTTCGAAAAAGAACCACACTCAACTAATTAAAAAAAATAATTGAGTTATAGAAGTGTTCTTTTCTAATTTCTTTAAAGAGAAATAGATAGAGAATTAAAAATCCTTTAAAATGAATCCAAACTCGACCTATTTCTTAAAAGACTGTCAAAATTTGACAGTTTGAGAGCTTTGTAACAATTCTGTCAAATTTTGACAGGCATATGTCAGATTAAGCATTTCTTATCTGTCATTAAAGTACTTCCTTCCGCGATATATAAGAAATCCGTTTCAATTTGCGATAGTACCTAAATATATCAATTCAAAATTGACATTTCAAGCGGAATCTGTCAAAATTTAACGGTTTGACAGTTTGTTGTGAGATGGATAGAATCATTTTTAATCTTAATTTATGACTTAAATAAGAAATCTTTCTCAATTTGCGATACTTCTTAAATATATTAATTCAAAATCGCTATTTCATATTTAATCTGTCAAAATTTGATAGTTTGACAGTTTGGCAGCTTCTTGATAGATGAATAGAGTCGTTTTTGATCCTAATTAGCGATTTATATCAGAAATCCGTCTCAATTTGCGATAATATTTAAATATATCATTTCAAAATCGTCATTTTTGGTTGAATCTATCAAATTTTGACAGTTTGACAGATTTCTGACGGACACTTAAAGTAATTTTCTTCTTCATTTGTAATTTGTATAGAAAATTTTACATCATTTGTTCATTCACATAAAAAAATAATAAAAATTTATCTCGTTAAGTTAATTCTGTCAAATTTTGACAGTTTTATGACAACTTTCAAAAATTATTTTCGGTCTAATTTAGATCTTAAATAATAAATTTGATAAAGAATTAAAAATCCTTTAAAATGAACCCAAACTCGACCTACCTTTTAAAAGATTCTGTCAAAATTTGACAGTTTGAGAGCTTTGCGCAATTCTGTCAAATTTTGACAAGCATTTGATAGATTAAGCATTTCTTATCTGTCATTAAAGTACTTTCTGCTACGATAAATAAGAAATCCGTTTCAATTTGCGATAGTACCTAAATATATCAATTCAAAATTGCCGTTTTAAGTGGAATCTGTCAAAATTTAACAATTTGACAGTTTGTTGACAGATGGATTGAATCGTTTTTGATCTTAATTTATGATTTAAATAAGAAATCCTTCTCAATTTGTGATACTTCTTAAATATATTAATTCAAAATCGCTATTTTATGTTTAATCTGTCCAAATTTGATAGTTTGACAGTTTGTTGACAGATGGTTAAAAACTGTCAATATTCGTTAACAGATGGTTGTCATTTTTGTGTTAATTTGTGATTTAACTCAGAAATTCCTCTCAATTTGCAATAATATTTAAATATGTCAATTCAAAATTGACATTTCAAGCTGAATATGTCAAAATTTGACAGTTTGACAACTTCTGGATAGATGAATAGAGTCGTTTTTGTTCCTAATTTGCGATTTACATCAGAAATCCATCTCAATTTGCGATAATACTTAGATATATCATTTCAAAATCGTTATTTTGAGTTAAATCTGTCAAATTTTGACAGTTTGACAGCTTCTTAATAAATGAATAGAATCATTTTTAATCCTAATTTGCGATTTGTATCAGAAATTTGTGTCAGTTTACGGTAATATTTAAATATATCACTTCAAAATCGCTATTTTATATTTAATCTGTCAAAATTTGATAGTTTGACACTTTGTTGACAGATGGTTAAAAGCTATCGATATTCGTTAACAAATGGTTGTCATTTTTGTGTTAATTTGTGATTTAACTGAGAAATTCGTCTCAATTTGCGATAATATTTAAAAATATCAGTTTAATATTGACATTTTAAGCTGAATATGCCAAAATTTGACAGTTTGACAGCTTCTTGATATATGGATAGAATCGTTTTTGATCGTAATTTGCGATTTATGCCAGAAATCCGTCACAATTTGCGATAATATTTAAATATATCAATTCAAGATCGTCATTTTAAGTTGAATCTGTCAAATTTTGACAGTTTGACAGATTTCTGACGGACACTTAAAGTAATTTTCTTCTTCATTTACAATTTATATAGCAAATTTTACATCATTTGTGGATTTACATAAAAAATTAATAGAAATTTACCTCGTTAATAAGTTAATTATGTCAAATTTTGACAGGTTTTTGACATTATCAAAAATTATTTTCTTCCTAATTTAGATCTTAAACAGCAAATTTGATAAAGAATTAAAAATCCTTTACAATGAGCCCAAACTCGACCTATTTTTTAAAAATATTCTGTCAAAATTTGACCGTTTGAGAGCTTTGTGACAATTCTGTCAAATTTTGACAGGCATATGATAGATTAAGTATTTCTTATCTGTCATTAAAGTACTTTCTGCTACGATAAATAAGAAATCTGTCTCAATTTGCGATAATACCTAAATATATCAATTCAAAATTTCCATTTTAAGCGTAATCTGTCAAAATTTATCAATTTGACAGTTTGTTGACAGATGGATAGAATCGTTTTTGATCTTAATTTATGATTTAAATAAAAAATTCGTCTCAATTTGCGATACTATTTATATATATTAATTCAAAATTGCTATTTTAGGTTTAATCTGGCAAAATGTGATAGTTTGACAGTTTGTTGACAGATGGTTAGAAACTGTCAATGTTCGTTAACAGATGGTTATCATTTTTATATTATTATTTATGATTTAACCGAGAAATTCGTCTTAATTTGCGATAATATTTAAAAATATCAATTCAAAATTGACATTTTAAGCTGAATCTGTCAAAATTTGACAGTTTGACAGGTTCTTGATAGATGGATAGAATCATTTTTGATCGTAATTTGCGATTTTATGTTAGAAATTCGTCTAAATTTTCGATAATTCTTAAATATATCAATTCAAAATTATAATTTTAAGTTTAATCTGTCAAATTTTGACAGTTTGACAGATTTCTGACGGATACTTGTAAGTAAATTTTCTTTTTCATTTGCAACCTATATAGCAAGTTTTACATCGTTTGTGGAATTACATAAAAGAATTAATAGAAATTTACCTCGTTAAGTTAATTCTGTCAAATTTTGACAGTTTTTTGACATCTGTCAAAAATTATTTTCGTCCTAATTTATATCTTAAATAGCAAAGTTGACTAAATTCGTGTTAATTTATTTAAAAGAATTACCTTAAAATCGCTCCTTTTAATTAATTATGTCAAATTTTGACACTTTGACAGGTTTTTGACAGTTGATAAAAAATAATTCTCTTAATTTAGACTTAAAATATGTCATGTTTGGTATCAAATTAAAGCATTTTTGATTCTTATCACGATCATACCAAAATTTATCAAAAAATCGTTAATTTAATTTTGACATTTGACAGTTTATAACCTAACTTTTTTGTTTTTTATCCAAAATACGTCATGTTTGGTATCAAATGAAAGCATTTTTGATTCTTATCAAGATCATATCAAAATTTATCAAAAAATCGATAATTTAATTTTGACATTTGACAGTTTATAACCTAACTTCTTTATTTTTTAACCAAAATATGTCGTGTTTGGTATCAAATCAAAGCGTTTTTGATTCTTATTAAGATTATGTCAAAATTTATCAAAAAAATCGTTATTTTATTTTGACATTTGACAGTTTATAACCTAACTTTTTTGTTTTTTATCCAAAATACGTCATGTTTGGTATCAAATGAAAGCATTTTTGATTCTTATCAAGATCATATCAAAATTTATCAAAAAATCAATAATTTAATTTTGACATTTGACAGTTTATAACCTAACTTTTTTATTTTTTAACCGAAATATGTCGTGTTTGGTATCAAATCAAAGCGTTTTTGATTCTTATTAAGATTATGTCAAAATTTATCAAAAAATCGTTATTTAATTTTGACATTTGACAGTTTATAACTTAACTTTTTTATTTTTTAACCAAAATATGTCGTGTTTGGTATCAAATGAAAGCATTTTTGATTCTTATTAAGATTATGTCAAAATTTATCAAAAAATCGTTATTTAATTGGACATTTGACAGTTTATAACCTAACTATTTTGTTTTTTATCCAAAATACGTCATGTATGGTATCAAATGAAAGCGTTTTTGATTTTTATTAAGATTATGTCAAAATTTATCAAAAAATCGTTATTTAATTTTGACATTTGACAGTTTATAACCTAACTTTTTTGTTTTTTATCCAAAATACGTCATGTTTGGTATCAAATGAAAGTGTTTTTGATTCTTATTAAGATTATGTCAAAATTTATCAAAAAATCGTTATTTAATTTTGACATTTGACAGTTTATAACCTAACTTTTTTGTTTTTTATCCAAAATACGTCATGTTTGGTATCAAATGAAAGTGTTTTTGATTCTTATTAAGATTATGTCAAAATTTATCAAAAAATCGTTATTTTATTTTGACATTTGACAGTTTATAACCTAACTTTTTTGTATTTTATCCAAAATACGTCATGTTTGGTATCAAATGAAAGCATTTTTGATTCTTATCAAGATCATATCAAAATTTATCAAAAAATCGATAATTTAATTTTGACATTTGACAGTTTATAACCTAACTTTTTTATTTTTTAACCAAAATATGTCGTGTTTGGTATCAAATGAAAGCATTTTTGATTCTTATCAAGATCATACCAAAATTTATAACAAAATCGTTAATTTAATTTTGACATTTGACAGTTTCTAACCCAACTTTTTTGTTTTTTATCCAAAATACGTCATGTTTGGTATCAAATCAAAGCGTTTTTGATTCTTATTAAGATTACGTCAAAATTTATCAAAAAATTGTTATTTAATTTTGACATTTGACAGTTTATAACCTAACTTTTTTATTTTTTAACCAAAATATGTCATGTTTGGTATCAAATTGCACCATTTTTGATTCTTATTGTGATTATATCAAAAAAACATTAATTAAATTAAAAATAATAAAGGATTAGTCAACTAAATTTTAATTAAACCAATTTATTTTAAAAAAATCACAAATTTTTTACACCAAAAACACCACACTCAACGACATTTCCCCTTCGGTTTAGCCCCCGTTTGCTTGCACTTATTCCCATCTTTAAAATCACCCTCCAAACGCACCCAAATCCCCCCCGAGGGGGTCACATATCTGGCACTATTCTTCGAATAACTCTTCGAATTCGAATGGACCTCACTCGAAGTCGCAATCTTCCTCGCCAATAACCCCGAAATATCTTTCAAAGCGACCTCTTCGTAAGTTCTTTGCAAATCTTGATTACTCCGTTCTGAAAGTTTATGCCTCCATAATCGGCTCACTTTCTTTTTCGTTTTTTGGGGGATTTTTTTTCGGATTGATTTAACTTTTTTCTTATTCGAGGTGACGTATTCTTCGCTCCCCGCGCTATCGGGGGATGAAGTTGTTGAAGAAGTGCTTGTTAATGAAGTTTCGGAAAATGAGTCAATTTCGGAGTGGGGTGATTCAATCGATTCGTTGTCATCGTCTAATAACCCAAACATTCCTAATTTGGGGCGTTGAGGGACTATTTCGATTCCTTCCCACCACATCGTTTCTTTACATTCTAAAACCCCATCTTCTTCGTTTGAGTTATCTCGAGCTACTAAACGAGTTAATCGTTCAGGGAACATTAATTCGGGGGGTTCTTCAACGATTAATCCTCGATAATTCTCAATCATCGCTAAAACTAAACCATCCCGAGATTCTTTCGTACAAACTTCGTGGTCTTTGAATTTACACCCTGATGAGTCATCTAATAATTGAAATCGGTAAGCTCTCCCCCCACAACAAGGGTATCTCCCAACCGGGAGGGGAGCTTTTTGGGCATCAACCGTAAAATATTGGGCATTATCCGGATGGAAACGACACCACCCCAGTTGTTTCGCAGCAAAATATTTTTTACAAGCCAAACAATACAGGAAATGAGCATCCCCCCAAACCCTCCAATAAACTTTCCTCCACGTTTTTAATTGGGTGTGAAGCGTAGCTATATAATCGGTTATATTCCAGTTGGAATCTCGCGAATGCTTACTCGTTACAACCCCATCGAGTTCTAATCGAGTTCTCGTTGGGATGCAAGGGAGGTAATCCTCGATTAATGGGTTAATTAATTGGTGGCAATCCCTAAAAATCGTCATAAAATTCTCGTTAATTTGATACCAAACACGACTATATTATCTTTAAAAACAACCGAGATACGGCGATTTATGTCGGGATAAAAACAAAGAAACAAACGACGATCGTTTCTTTGAAATTGACGTAACTCGCTTGTTTTAAAAAATAAAGTAGGCGTGTTTGGGCTCGTTTTAAAGGATTTTTGGTTTTCTGTACGAAAAATTTGGTGCAATATCAATTTTTTTTCAAAATGATCAAAAATTGTTTGGAGGGTTATTCAAAGATTGTCTAAATGATTAAAAATTGATTTATTGTTATTCCAAGTTGTCTAAAATTTCTGCAAACTGCTTAGGAGTTGATTACAACTTTACAAAATTGTTTAAAATGATTCAAAATTTCATGGTCATCATTTAAAGATTGTCTAAATGATTAAAATTTACTTCTTTCTTATTCTTAGTTATCTAAAATTTATGCCAAAATGATTACAGCATTGCTGTATTATTCAAAATGGTTTTGGTGATCATTTAAAGTTTGTCAAAATGTTTAAAAACTGACTTATTGCCACTTTGAGTTGTCCAAAATTTCTCCAAATTGGTTAAGAAGATTTTGCAATTATCCAAAATTTTTCAAAATGATCAAAAACTGTTTGGGGGGTTATTCAAAGATTGTCTAAATGATTAAAAATTGATTTATTGTTATTCCAAGTTGTCTAAAATTTCTGCAAACTGCTTAGGAGTTGATTACAACTTTGCAAAATTGTTCAAAATGATTCAAAGTTTTATGGTCATCATTTAAAGATTGTCTAAATGATTAAAAATAACTTTTTCCTTATTTTTAGTTATCTAAAATTTATGCCAAAATGATTACAACATTGCTACATTATTCAAAATGATTTTGGTGATCATTTAAAGTTTATCAAAATGATCAAAAACTGACTTATTGCCATTTTGAGTTGTCCAAAATTTCTCCAAATTGTTTAAGAAGATTTTGCAATTATCCAAAATTTTTTAAAATGATCAAAAACTGTTTGGGGGGTTATTCAAAGATTGTCTAAATGATTAAAAATTGATTTATTGTTATTCCTAGTTGTCTAAAATTTCTGCAAACTGCTTAGGAGTTGATTACAACTTTGCAAAATTGTTCAAAATGATTCAAAGTTGAATGGTTATCATTAGAAAATTGTCTAAATGATTAAAATAAAACACCCAACTCGATATATTTCGGTTCTAACTCCGCCATTCTAATTTTTACGTCAATCCGCCATCTTGAAACAACGAAATTGAACCAAACCAATCAAGTTGGTACTCAAATTTGATGACAAATTCAAAGATGATTGAATTAATATTTAAAAAATGACATCCAACTCGATATATTTCGATTTTAAGTCGCCATTTTAATTTTTACGTCAATCCGCCATCTTGAAACAACGAAATTGAACCAAACCAATCAAGTTGGTACTCAAATTTGATGACAAATTCAAAGAGGATTGAATCAATATTTAAGAAATGACATCCAACTCGATACATTTTGATTTTAACCCGCCATTTTTAGTTTTACGTCAATTCGCCATCTTGAAACAACGAAATTGAAGCAAACCCTGTCGAGTTGGTACTCAAATTAACCCAAATTTGATAAGGAATTCAAAAATTATCGAATTAATATAAAAAAAATCGATATATTTTGATTTTAACCCGCCATTTTAGTTTTTACGTCAATCCGCCATCTTGAAACAACGAAATTGAAGCAAACCCCGTCATGTTGGTACTCAAATTAACCCAAATTTGATAAGGAATTCAAAAATTATCGAATTAATATTAAAAAAAAATCGATATATTTTGATTTTAACCCGCCATTTTAATTTTTACGTCAATCCGCCATCTTGAAACAACGAAATTGAAGCAAACCCTGTCGAGTTGGTACTCAAATTAACCCAAATTTGATGGGGAATTCAAAAACGATTGAATTAATATTTACAAAATGACATCCAACTCGATATATTTTGATTTTACACCGCCATTTTAATTTTTACGTCAATCCGCCATCTTGAAACAACGAAATTGAACCAAACCCTGTCGAGTTGGTACTCAAATTAACCCAAATTTGATAAGGAATTCAAAAATTATCGAATTAATATAAAAAGAAAATCGATATATTTTGATTTTAACCCGCCATTTTAATTCTTACGTTAATCCGCCATCTTTAAACAACGAAATTGAACCAAACCCTGTCATGTTGGTACTCAAATTAATCCAAATTTGATAGGGAATTCAAAAATGGTTGAATTAATATACAAAAAATCGATATATTTTGATTTTAACCCGCCATTTTAATTTTTACGTCAATCCGCCATCTTGAAACAACGAAATTGAAGCAAACCCCGTCATGTTGGTACTCAAATTAACCCAAATTTGATAAGGAATTCAAAAATTATCGAATTAATATTAAAAAAAAATCGATATATTTTGATTTTAACCCGCCATTTTAATTTTTACGTCAATCCGCCATCTTGAAACAACGAAATTGAACCAAACCACGTCATGTTGGTACTCAAATTAACCCAAATTTGATAAGGAATTCAAAAATTATCGAATTAATATAAAGAAAATCGATATATTTTGATTTTAACCCGCCATTTTAGTTTTTACGTCAATCCGCCATCTTGAAACAACGAAATTGAAGCAAACCCCGTCATGTTGGTACTCAAATTAACCCAAATTTGATAAGGAATTCAAAAATTATCGAATTAATATTAAAAAAAAATCGATATATTTTGATTTTAACCCGCCATTTTAATTTTTACGTCAATCCGCCATCTTGAAACAACGAAATTGAAGCAAACCCCGTCATGTTGGTACTCAAATTAACCCAAATTTGATAAGGAATTCAAAAATTATCGAATTAATATTAAAAAAAAATCGATATATTTTGATTTTAACCCGCCATTTTAATTTTTACGTCAATCCGCCATCTTGAAACAACGAAATTGAAGCAAACCCCGTCATGTTGGTACTCAAATTAACCCAAATTTGATAAGGAATTCAAAAATTATCGAATTAATATAAAAAGAAAATCGATATATTTTGATTTTAACCCGCCATTTTAATTCTTACGTTAATCCGCCATCTTTAAACAACGAAATTGAACCAAACCCTGTCATGTTGGTACTCAAATTAATCCAAATTTGATAGGGAATTCAAAAATGATTGAATTAATATACAAAAAATCGATATATTTTGATTTTAACCCGCCATTTTAATTTTTACGTCAATCCGCCATCTTGAAACAACGAAATTGAAGCAAACCCCGTCATGTTGGTACTCAAATTAACCCAAATTTGATAAGGAATTCAAAAATTATCGAATTAATATTAAAAAAAAATCGATATATTTTGATTTTAACCCGCCATTTTAATTTTTACGTCAATCCGCCATCTTGAAACAACGAAATTGAACCAAACCACGTCATGTTGGTACTCAAATTAACCCAAATTTGATAAGGAATTCAAAAATTATCGAATTAATATAAAAAAAATCGATATATTTTGATTTTAACCCGCCATTTTAGTTTTTACGTCAATCCGCCATCTTGAAACAACGAAATTGAAGCAAACCCCGTCATGTTGGTACTCAAATTAACCCAAATTTGATAAGGAATTCAAAAATTATCGAATTAATTTAAAAAAAATCGATATATTTTGATTTTAACCCGCCATTTTTATTTTTACGTCAATCCGCCATCTTGAAACAACGAAATTGAAGCAAACCCCGTCATGTTGGTACTCAAATTAACCCAAATTTGATAAGGAATTCAAAAATTATCGAATTAATTTAAAAAAAATCGATATATTTTGATTTTAACCCGCCATTTTTATTTTTCCGTCAATCCGCCATCTTGAAACAACGAAATTGAAGCAAACCCCGTCATGTTGGTACTCAAATTAACCCAAATATGATAAGGAATTCAAAAATTATCGAATTAATTTAAAAAAAATCGATATATTTTGATTTTAACCCGCCATTTTTATTTTTACGTCAATCCGCCATCTTGAAACAACGAAATTGAAGCAAACCCCGTCATGTTGGTACTCAAATTAACCCAAATTTGATAAGGAATTCAAAAATTATCGAATTAATTTAAAAAAAATCGATATATTTTGATTTTAACCCGCCATTTTTATTTTTCCGTCAATCCGCCATCTTGAAACAACGAAATTGAAGCAAACCCCGTCATGTTGGTACTCAAATTAACCCAAATTTGATAAGGAATTCAAAAATTATCGAATTAATTTAAAAAAAATCGATATATTTTGATTTTAACCCGCCATTTTTATTTTTCCGTCAATCCGCCATCTTGAAACAACGAAATTGAAGCAAACCCCGTCATGTTGGTACTCAAATTAACCCAAATCTGATAAGGAATTCAAAAATTATCGAATTAATTTAAAAAAAATCGATATATTTTGATTTTAACCCGCCATTTTTATTTTTACGTCAATCCGCCATCTTGAAACAACGAAATTGAAGCAAACCCCGTAATGTTGGTACTCAAATTAACCCAAATTTGATAAGGAATTCAAAAATTATCGAATTAATATAAAAAAATCGATATATTTTGATTTTAACCCGCCATTTTAATTTTTACTTCAATCCGCCATCTTGAAACAACGAAATTGAAGCAAACCCTGTCGAATTGGTACTCAAATTAACCCAAATTTGATAAGGAATTCAAAAATTATCGAATTAATATAAAAAAAATCGATATATTTTGATATCAACCCGCCATTTTTATTTTTACGTCAATCCGCCATCTTGAAACAACGAAATTGAAGCAAACCCTGTTATGTTGGTACTCAAATTAACCCAAATTTGATAAGGAATTCAAAAATTATCGAATTAATATAAAAAAAATCGATATATTTTGATTTTAACCCGCCATTTTAATTTTTACGTCAATCCGCCATCTTGAAACAACGAAATTGAAGCAAACCCTGTCGAATTGGTACTCAAATTAACCCAAATTTGATAAGGAATTCAAAAATTATCGAATTAATATAAAAAAAATCGATATATTTTGATATCAACCCGCCATTTTTATTTTTACGTCAATCCGCCATCTTGAAACAACGAAATTGAAGCAAACCCTGTTATGTTGGTACTCAAATTAACCCAAATTTGATAAGGAATTCAAAAATTATCGAATTAATATAAAAAAAAATCGATATATTTTGATTTTAACCCGCCATTTTTATTTTTACGTCAATCCGCCATCTTGAAACAACGAAATTGAAGCAAACCCCGCCATGTTGGTACTCAAATTAACCCAAATTTGATAAGGAACTCAAAAATTATCGAATTAATATAAAAAAAAATCGATATATTTTGATTTTAACCCGCCATTTTTATTTTTACGTCAATCCGCCATCTTGAAACAACGAAATTGAAGCAAACCCCGTCATGTTGGTACTCAAATTAACCCAAATTTGATAAGGAATTCAAAAATTATCGAATTAATATAAAAAAAAATCGATATATTTTGATTTTAACCCGCCATTTTTATTTTTACGTCAATCCGCCATCTTGAAACAACGAAATTGAAGCAAACCCCGCCATGTTGGTACTCAAATTAACCCAAATTTGATAAGGAACTCAAAAATTATCGAATTAATATAAAAAAAAATCGATATATTTTGATTTTAACCCGCCATTTTTATTTTTACGTCAATCCGCCATCTTGAAACAACGAAATTGAAGCAAACCCCGTCATGTTGGTACTCAAATTAACCCAAATTTGATAAGGAATTCAAAAATTATCGAATTAATATAAAAAAAAATCGATATATTTTGATTTTAACCCGCCATTTTTATTTTTACGTCAATCCGCCATCTTGAAACAACGAAATTGAAGCAAACCCCGCCATGTTGGTACTCAAATTAACCCAAATTTGATAAGGAACTCAAAAATTATCGAATTAATATAAAAAAAAATCGATATATTTTGATTTTAACCCGCCATTTTTATTTTTACGTCAATCCGCCATCTTGAAACAACGAAATTGAAGCAAACCCCGTCATGTTGGTACTCAAATTAAAGCAAATTTGATTGCGAATTCAAAAATGATACTATAAATCCATAAAAATTTGACTTAATTCTAAACGAACGTTATAATGATGGATTAAATTAATTAATTTGATCTTACTTGCATTTATAAACTCGCCCCATCGTGCAAAAATGCCCTCGCAAACTCTCAGCTTCCGGTTCGCAAATCGCTTGGATCAGCTTACAAAACAATTTCGACTGGATCTTATCCTTCCGATCTTTGATATCTTCAACTTCCGCGTTTGTGTACATCGCAGCCAATCGAGTCAAAACCGCGTCGTTCAAACAAGACATGCTCGTATTCGACCTCAAAATTTCGTTCATATTTTCGTGGCAAAATCTTAAGCACTCATCCGTTAACGGCTCCATTTGCAAAAAAGCGGCTGAAACTAAAACGGGAACCGCGCAATTCGCGTCCAATTTCGGTTTATCCTCGTTTTTCACCCAATTCATCAACCACTCAAAAATCCCGATATCGCAATGAACACTGATATCCATATCTTCCAATTTTTGACCGGCCGTGACGTCAGCGAAGTACCCCATTTGTTGGATTAATAATTTTTGGTTGCATACAAAGTCTTTTTTGACGTTTTTGATTTCGTCGTGGACGTGGATTTCGACTTCCGAGTCGGCTTTAATCGGGGTTAAAATTAATTTTGATGATAAACTCAAAGTGTCCATTGATTTGCTTTTTGATAATTTCTCGGGGATTTTTTCAAACTCTCCATTTATTATTGAACATCCTTGCATCTTCGCAATTGATGATCTTCTTTGAATATTTGAGATATTCTCAGGTACCAAAAATGATAAGACACTATCTAAAATTCCTTCGGACAAAATCTCACTTAACTTCCTTTTAATTTCGACTGATTCGTTGTTGGTTATTTCGAAATACGATTGTTGGACTTTAACGTTCATATCTGACGTTTGTATCGCGATATCTTTCGGTTTAATCAAGTTATTTTGTTTTAATTCTAACCAATTGACGATTTCCGTGTGCCCTTCCTCCTTGAGCATGCCCTCGATGTTCTCTTGGACTTGATACGCTGATTTTAGAAAGTCCAAGAATTCTTTTATCGTGATTTCGGAGGTTTCCGATTTGGGGGATTTACTGAGGGTTATTTTCCCTTTTAACGGCCTTTTTTCGGCTACGATCGCCGATTCCATTTCTACACCTAAAAATTTGATTATCGATCAAACTTTCATTAAAATTTAGTTGGAAAAATAAACGTCATTTTCTTAACCTCCTTTTCAATTTTTTTTAATGATTAGAATCATTAAACTACTTGATTTTTTTATTTATTATTATTAATTAATTATCAATTAATTTAATTAAAAAAAAAAATTCCCCCCTTTCCTTTTTAATTCACCATTTCAAAATTAGATGGCGCTTGATGTCAAAAACTTCAAATAAATGATAAAATTTATTATCCCCTAAAATATATCTTGGGTGTTTGAAAATTAGATGGCGTTAGGTGTCAATTAATCAATTATTTTGGTTATTTTTTTAACAAAAATCAATTCGGAATGTTTTTTTGTATAATAAAGTTATTCTTTTTTAAGATGAATTAATAGAGAATGAAAAATGCTTTAAAATGAGTCCAAACTCGACCTATTTATCTCAAACCGTTCTCGAGATATCTTCATTTTTAGCAAAAAAATGACGTTTATTTGACATTTGACAGTTTATTGACAACTTTTTTATTTTTTAACTCAACTATACCGTGTTTGGTATCAAATAAAAGCATTTTTCATGGATAATGAGATTATTTCCGAAAAAGAACCGAACTCGATTAAATAAAAAAAAAGTAATTGAGTTATAAAAGTGTTCTTTTTATTTTTTTTTTAACATAAATAGATAGAGAATTAAAAATCCTTTAAAATGAGCTCAAACTCGACTTATTTATCTTTAATCATTACCGAGATATCATAATTTTGAATAAAAAAATGACGTTTATTTGACATTTGACAGTTTATTGACAACTTTTTTATTTTTTAACTCAACTATACCGTGTTTGGTATCAAATAAAAGCATTTTTCATGGATAATGAGATTATTTCCGAAAAAGAACCGAACTCGATTAAATAAAAAAAAAGTAATTGAGTTATAAAAGTGTTCTTTTTATTTTTTTTTTTAACATAAATAGATAGAGAATTAAAAATCCTTTAAAATGAGCTCAAACTCGACTTATTTATCTTTAATCATTACCGAGATATCATAATTTTGAATAAAAAAATGACGTTTATTTGACATTTGACAGTTTATTGACAACTTTTTTATTTTTTAACTCAACTATACCGTGCTTGGTATCAAATAAAAGCATTTTTCATCGATAATGAGATTATTTCCGAAAAAGAACCGAACTCGATTAAATAAAAAAAAATAATTGAGTTATAAAAGAGTTCTTTTTATTTTTTTTTTAACAAAAAATAGATAGAGAATTAAAAATCCTTTAAAATGAGCTCAAACTCGACTTATTTATCTTTAATCATTACCGAGATATCATAATTTTTAATAAAAAAATGACGTTTATTTGACATTTGACAGTTTATTGACAACTTTTTTATTTTTTAACTCAACTATACCGTGTTTGGTATCAAATAAAAGCATTTTTCATCGATAATGAGATTATTTCCGAAAAAGAACCGAACTCGATTAAATAAAAAAAATAATTGAGTTATAAAACTGTTCTTTTTATTTTTTTTAAACATAAATAGATAGAGAATTAAAAATCATTTAAAATGAGCCCAAACTCGACTTATTTATCTCCAATCATTACCGAGATATCATAATTTTGAATAAAAAAATGACGTTTATTTGACATTTGACAGTTTATTGACAACTTTTTTATTTTTTAACTCATCTATACCGTGCTTGGTATCAAATAAAAGCATTTTTCATCGATAATGAGATTATTTCCGAAAAAGAACCGAACTCGATTAAATAAAAAAAAATAATTGAGTTATAAAAGAGTTCTTTTTATTTTTTTTTAACAAAAAATAGATAGAGAATTAAAAATCCTTTAAAATGAGCTCAAACTCGACTTATTTATCTTTAATCATTACCGAGATATCATAATTTTTAATAAAAAAATGACGTTTATTTGACATTTGACAGTTTATTGACAACTTTTTTATTTTTTAACTCAACTATACCGTGTTTGGTATCAAATAAAAGCATTTTTCATCGATAATGAGATTATTTCCGAAAAAGAACCGAACTCGATTAAATAAAAAAAAAATAATTGAGTTATAAAAGTGTTCTTTTTATTTTTTTAAACATAAATAGATAGAGAATTAAAAATCCTTTAAAATGAGCTCAAACTCGACTTATTTATCTCCAATCATTACCGAGATATCTTAATTTTTAATAAAAAAATGACAGTTATTTGACATTTGACAGCTGTCATTATATAACTTAATTTTTTTACATTTTAACCCAAATATATCGTGTTTGGTATCATATAAAATCATTTTTAATTCTTATCAAGAATTATTCATTATTTATCAAAAAAATTGACAAGTATATTTTGACATTTGACATTTCTTAACCTAACTTTTTCATTTTTTAATCGAAATACATCATGTTTGGTGTCAAAATACATCATGTTTGGTGTCAAATTAAAGAATTTTTCACTCATATTAAGATTAATTTAACATTTATTAAAATATTGTTTAATTTAATTTTGACATTTAACAGTTTATAACCTTAATAATTATAAATATACTTATGAATGGACGGAGTATTAAATATTCTACAAAATGAGCCTAAACTCGACGTATTTATCACCAATCATTGTCGAGATATCTTAGTTTTAGTTAAAAATATGACAATTATTTGACATTTGACAGCTGTCATTATGTAAATTATTTTTTTTTACATTATAATCCAAGTATATCGTGTTTGGTATCAAATAAAATCATTCATAATTCTTATTAAGAATTATTCAATATTTACAAAAACAAATTGACAATTAAATTTTGACATTTAACAATTTTGTGTCAAATGAAGACATTTTTTCACTCAAATTACGATAATTTTTGACATTTGACAGTTATTAACCCAATTTTTGTATCTCTTAACGTAAATATGTCATGTTTGGTGTCAAATTTCAGCATTTTTCGGTCAGATTAAGATAATAGCAATATTTGTCAAAAAATTCTTAATTTAATTTTGACAGTTGGCAGTAATTAACCCAATTTTTATATCTTTTAACGTAAATATGTCATGTTTGGTGTTAAATTTCAGCATTTTTCGGTCAGATTAAGATAATAGCAATATTTGTCCAAAAATTTTTAATTCAATTTTGACAGTTGACAACTATTAAACCAATTTTTGTATCTTCTAACGTAGATATGTCATGTTTGGTGTCAAATATCAGCATTTTTCAGTCAGATTACGATAATAGCAATATCTGTCAAAGAATTCTTAATTCAATTTTGACAGTTGACAGCTATTAAACCAATTTTTGTATCTTCTAACGTAGATATGTCATGTTTGGTGTCAAATATCAGCATTTTTCAGTCAGATTACGATAATAGCAATATCTGTCAAAGAATTCTTAATTCAATTTTGACAGTTGACAGCTATTAAACCAATTTTTGTATCTTCTAACGTAGATATGTCATGTTTGGTGTCAAATATCAGCATTTTTCAGTCAGATTACGATAATAGCAATATCTGTCAAAGAATTCTTAATTCAATTTTGACAGTTGACAGCTATTAAACCAATTTTTGTATCTTCTAACGTAGATATGTCATGTTTGGTGTCAAATATCAGTATTTTTCAGTCAGATTACGATAATAGCAATATCTGTCAAAGAATTCTTAATTCAATTTTGACAGTTGACAGCTATTAAACCAATTTTTGTATCTTTTAACGTAAATATGTCATGTTTGGTTTCAAATTTCAGCATTTTTCAGTCAGATTACGATAATAGCAATATCTGTCAAAGAATTCTTAATTCAATTTTGACAGTTGACAGCTATTAAACCAATTTTTGTATCTTTTAACGTAAATATGTCATGTTTGGTATCAAATTTCAGCATTTTTCAGTCAGATTACGATAATAGCAATATCTGTCAAAGAATTCTTAATTCAATTTTGACAGTTGACAGCTATTAAACCAATTTTTGTATCTTTTAACGTAAATATGTCATGTTTGGTATCAAATTTCAGCATTTTTCAGTCAGATTACGATAATAGCAATATCTGTCAAAGAATTCTTAATTCAATTTTGACAGTTGACAGCTATTAAACCAATTTTTGTATCTTTTAACGTAAATATGTCATGTTTGGTATCAAATTTCAGCATTTTTCAGTCAGATTACGATAATAGCAATATCTGTCAAAGAATTCTTAATTCAATTTTGACAGTTGACAGCTATTAAACCAATTTTTGTATCTTTTAACGTAAATATGTCATGTTTGGTATCAAATTTCAGCATTTTTCAGTCAGATTACGATAATAGCAATATCTGTCAAAGAATTCTTAATTCAATTTTGACAGTTGACAGCTATTAACTGAATTTTTGTATCTTTTAACGTAAATATGTCATATTTGGTATCAAATTTCAGCATTTTTCAGTCAGATTACGATAATAGCAATATCTGTCAAAGAATTCTTAATTCAATTTTGACAGTTGACAGCTATTAACTGAATTTTTGTACCTTTTAACGTAAATATGTCATATTTGGTATCAAATTTCGCCATTTTTCATTCAGATTAAAGTAATAACATTATTTATTAAAAAAAAATCATTTTAATTTTGATATTTGACAGCTTCTGATATAACTTTTTCATTTTTTATCCTAAATAGGTTATGTTTGGTATCAAATCTCAGCATTTTTCATTCATATTAAGATAACAGCAACATTTGTCAAAAATTCTTAATTTAATTTTGACTGTTGATAATTATTAACCCAATTTTTGTATCTTTTAACCTAAATATGTCGTGTTTGGTATCAAATTTCACCATTTTTCATTCACATTAAGATAATCGCAATATTAACCAAAAAAATCATCAATTTAATTCCGACATTTAACAGATTCTAACCTAATTTTTCCCATTTTTAACCCAAACACATCATATTTAATATCAAATTTCACCACTTCCCATTCAGGTTTAAATTAATTGGAAAACTTACCAAAAAATCGTCAATTTAACTTTAACATTTAACAATTATTAACCCGAATTTTTCTTTTTCATCCAAACCACATCGAATTTGGTATCAAATTTCAGCATTTTTCCTTCAAATCAACATTATTTAAAAATCTTTTCCCACTTTTGTTTAATTAATTATTCCTTGTAACTTAAAACCGATGACACTTAAAGTGTTGTGTCTCGAGATATGTTAACAACGCAGAATTTCCATATTTAACGAAACGTTTACTTTGTTAATTTCTGCACCGTTCGCGTTACATGCCAATTAAAGAAACAATCATTCTTTAAAAAAAAATTTATTCAATTCTCTTTGGTATTTACATTTTTTAACATTTTCATTACAAAAAAAATAAAATAAAATAGAACATTACAAAAATTGCTATAAAATAGTAAAAGTGTGATATTTACAAATTTATTTATTTATAAAAAATTTTATTAATTAATTTATTAAATTTAAGATTTTTTTAAAAATTTTTTAAATTATTTTAATCAATTATTTTAATTAATTAATTAATTATTTAATTATTTACTATTTACAAAGTGATTTATGTTACAAAAAAAATAAATTATTATAAAAAAATCTTATAAAACATAAAAACAATTAATTAATTAACTTTTTTTTAGTTAAATTATCGTGATATCTCTCTTTTCGAATTTAAATTCGTACGTTTTTTTGGGCAAAGCTAACGAACCAGCTTTTACTTTGTAGGTGTGATTGGGTAAAGGGAGGATTGTATAATTTTGTAGGATGGTGGTGAGAATCCCCAAACTTACGAGTTGCACCATACGATACCCCATACATCCTCGTCTCCCTCCTCCGAAAGGCAAAAAGAATTCGGGTTTCGATAATTTATTATTGACTAAAAACCGTTCGGGGGCGAATTTCTTCGGGGAATCCCATAATTCCTCCGACATACTCACATCGTAATTATTTAAGAATAAGGTGTCACCTTTTTTGATTCGATATCCTAAATAAAAAAATAATTATTTAATTTAATTAATTTAGATTGAGATTAAGATCTTACCATTAATTGAGCTATTTTGGTTGGCAACCCTAGGTACGATTGGGGAGGCGATTAATCGGATCGCCTCTAAAATCGCGGATTCAGTGTATGGCATCAAATTTCTGTCGGAAATTGAAACCTTTCGGAAATAATTTCCTGTGTTTGTTGCAAAATCGATTTCTTCTTGGATTTTCTTTTGCACCTCGATCTCGTTGACTAAATACCCCAACATTTTTAGCAAAAAATTCCCTATTGCGGAGTGCCCCCCTATTATATCTTCTAAGGCGAATAAGGCGGTGTCCCATTTCAGCTCGGGTTCCCCCCCAAACTTGACTTGTTTGATCAAACTCTCGACGTAATCAACTGGCTCATCCTCAACCCCGAAATTTTCGAACCTCTCACAAATGACGTTCTCCAAGATGAAATTGCGGATGTAATGAGTCAAATCGTTCATGTGCTTCAATCTTTTCGTGTGGAAGGGTAATAAAAAGGGCAAAAAGTCTGCTGAATATCCTTGATTGATTTCGTAAAAATCATCGAAATTTTCGAACATTTCGTTAAATTTATAATTCTATGTTAACCCCGGAATTTTATTCTCAAAAAATTCTTTTTCGTTAAACGAATAAAACGCTCAAAAATCTCGATTAAGCTAATTCATGGAACTTAATGTTCTTTTATTGGGACGAGGCGTGTTTTTTAAGTAACGAATCATTTTGAAATATCGCCGTTGTGGCGCTGCGATCGTTTTGTTGCGCATGCGCGCTCTTTACTATCATATATTACTAAATCACAAACATCATTACAAAATTAGTCATGTTGATAATCTTTATATCAGAAATCCTTTTATTTATTATTTAATCTCCATCCATTTAATAAATTATTATTCATTATCAACAATAAATAACAACATTACAGATTCCTGTAATCTTGCTCAACACCATCGATTAATTTAATTTAATTATTTCTTATTAATACAAATTCAATTAAAACTAAAAACAAATTAGAACGATTTCTTAAATATTCTAAAGCAACTTTTTATTTAGTTTTTAACAATTTACCAGAATTCGTAAAATTATTTTTAATCTTTGCTGTTTAAAATTTAGATGGCGCTAAATGTCATTTAACAGACATTTTGGTTGTCTCATTTAATTGATTAATACATTTTAATTCGATTAAAAATAACTAAATTAATCATTTTGTGGGTTCTAACTCGTTAAGATACTTTCTTTCTTGGTAAAAAACTTTTTTTTTCATTTAATTTGATAATGTCGTTTATGTTCCTTAATAAGGATCGATTGAGAATATTTTTAGGCTACAAAGCTGTTATTTTTTTAATATAAATGGATAAAACGTTAAAAATCTTTTAAAATGAGTCCAAACTCGACGTATTTATCTCAAATCGTTATCGAGATATCTTAATTTTTAGCAAGAAAGTGACATTTCTTTGACGTTTGACATTTTATAAATAAATTTTTTATTTTTATTCTAATTACGCTATATTTGGTATCAAATGTAAGCGTTTTTGATATTTATTAAGATTATTTCAGAATTTGTCAAAAACTCCTTAGTTAAATTTTGACATTTGACAGGTTACAACATTTTATGTTTCAATCTTAATATGAATATTGAATAAATCTTAATAAGAATCAAAAATGCTTTAATTTGATACCAAACTTGATGTACTTTGATTAATAAATGAAAAAGTTATGTCAAAAAATTGTTAAATGTCAAAATTTTATTGACGATTTTTTTGAAAAATATTGCAATGGCCTTAACATAAATGACAAATGCTTTCATTTGATACCAAACATGATATATTTGAGTTAAAAAGTGAAAAAGTTAGGTTATAAAATTGCAACTGTCAAATGTCAAATAATTGTCATTTTTTTACCAAAAATTAAGATATGTTGATAATGATTGGAGATAAATACGTCGAGTTTGGGCTCATTTTGTAGGATTTGTAATTCTCTCTCCATTCATAAGCATATTTATATCTATTAATCAACAGGTTATAGACTGTCAAATGTCAAAAAAAATGACAGGTTATAACCTGACTTTTCTAGGTTTCAATCCAAATATGTCATGTTTCGTATCAAATCAAAGCATTTTTGATTCTTATTAAGATTATTTCAAAATTTGTCAAAAATTCGTTCATTTAATTTTGACATTTGACAGATTCTAACCTAACTTTTTTATTTTTTAAATCTAAACATATCGAGTTTGGTATCAAATCGCAGCATTTTTCTAAATTAAATGCATTTGGTGACAAGTTAAAATGTCAAAATGATGAGATCATATATTAAAATGGCTGTGATGTCGGATAACGATGATAACTTAATGTCAAAATGAAATGATAATACGTCAAAATGATATCTTAAATGTCAAAAAATGACTGAGTAAGATAAAAGCGACCATTTAACACCCAAGATACAGCTATTATGACAAGTTTAACTGTCAAAATGCGATTTAATATCAACATGACAGGATGAAATGTCAAAATAATATATTGAAATGACAAGTTAATATGTCATAACGACAAGATAAAGTGTCAAAACAGCACTACAAAGAGGGAAATATCACGTCAAGTTGTTGTTTTCTTTCTGGATTTTAAACGAAGAAAAACAAATCTTTATAGGCTCGATTTTTAATTAATAATAATCAATTAAATCAATCAATTTTTTTATTTTAATTCTCTAAATAGAGAGAAAATCAAAAATCCTTTAAAATGAGTCCAAACTCGACCTATTTATCTCTTACCGTTAGCGAGATATCTTCATTTCTAACAAAAATTGACATTTATTTGACATTTGACAGTTTATAACCTAACTCTTTTATTTTTAATGTAGACATATCGTTTTTGGTATCAAATTGTGTCATTTTTTACTTTTTATTATAATCATTTTAATATTTGTTAAAAAGATCATTAATTAAATTTTGACAGTTAAAAGTTTTTTAATCTAAACTGATACAAATATAGTTATGAATGGATGGAGAATTAAAAATTTTTTAAAATGAATCGAAACTCGACCTATTTATATCCAATCGTTATTAAGACATCTTAATTTTTAACAAAAAAATGACGTTTATTTGACATTTGACAACTTATAACCTAACTTTTTGTTTTTCAACCTAAATGTGCCATGTTTGGTATCAAATGAAAGCATTTTTGATTTTTATTAAGATTGTTTCTATATTTATAAAAAAATCTTATATTTAATTTTGACATTTGACAGTTTATAACCTAAATTTTTATTTTTCAACTCAAATAAAATTAATTAATAAATTAAATTAATAAATTAAAAACAAAATTAACTTCTAAATTAGTACCAACCACAAAGAAAAAAAGTTGATTAACTGTCACTTGTCAAATTATAAACGATATTGTCAAATTCGGTCTGTTATCGAAAATGGAACGTTAGTTCTGTTTAAAACGATTATGGTTCAAAAAATATGGTATGGTAACTTAAAAAAAAATCAAATTATTTTTGTTTTGGATTAAAAAAATCGTTTATAAATTTTGACTTTTAACAGTTTCTAATATAAATTAATGTAAATATTCCTAATAGATATAAATATAATTATAAATGGATGGAGAATTAAAAATCCTACAAAATGAGTCCAAACTCGACGTATTTATCTTTAATCATTATCAAAATATCTTAATTTTTGTAAAAAAATGACAGTTATTTGACATTTGACAGTTTTCATTATATAAGCTTACTTCTTTACTTTTTAACCTAAAGATATGGTGTTTGGTATTAAATGAAATCATTTTTAATTCTTATCAAGTATTATTCAATATTTATCAAAAAAATTTACAAATAAATTTTGACATTTGACATTTTTTTAACAAAACTTTTTCATTTTTAATCCAAGTACATCATGTTTGGTGTCGAATAAAATCATTTTTCACTCATATTATGATTATTTCAACATTTATCAAAAAATTGTGTAACTTAATTTTGACATTTGACAGTTTATAACTTTAATAGTTATAAATATACTTATTAATAGATGGAGAATTAAAAATCTTACAAATTGAACCCAAACTCGACGTATTTATCTCCAATCGTTATCGAGATATCTTAATTTTTGTTAAAAATATGACAGTTATTTGACATTTGACAGCTGATCATTACATAACCTAAATCTTTTTACATTTTAACCCAAATATATCATGTTTGGTATCAAATAAAATCGTTTTTAATTCTTATCAAGAATTATTTATTATTAATCAAAAAAATTGACAATTAAATTTTGACATTTGACATTTTTTAAGGTAACTTTTTCATTTTTTAATCAAAATGCATCATCTTTCGTGTCAAATTACAGAATTTTTCACTCATATTAAGATTATTTCAACATTAATCAAAAAATTGTGTAACTTAATTTTGACATTTGACAGTTTATAACTTTAATAGTTATAAATATACTTATTAATGGATGGAGAATTAAAAATCTTACAAATTGAACCCAAACTCGACGTAGTTATCTCCAATCGTTATCGAGATATCTTAATTTTTGTTAAAAATATGACAGTTATTTGACATTTGACAGCTGATCATTACATAACCTAAATCTTTTTACATTTTAACCCAAATATATCGTGTTTGGTATCAAATAAAATCGTTTTTAATTCTTATCAAGAATTATTTATTATTAATCAAAAAAATTGACAATTAAATTTTGACATTTGACATTTTTTAAAGTAACTTTTTCATTTTTTAATCAAAATGCATCATCTTTCGTGTCAAATTACAGAATTTTTCACTCATATTAAGATTATTTTAACATTTATCAAAAAATTGTTTAATTTAATTTTGACATTTGACAGTTTATAACTTTAATAGTTATAAATATACTTATTAATTGATGGAGAATTAAAAATCTTACAAATTGAACCTAAACTCGATGTATTTATCTCCAATCGTTATCGAGATATCTTAATTTTTCTTAAAAATATGACAGTTATTTGACATTTGACAGCTGATCATTACATAACCTAAATCTTTTTACATTTTAACCCAAATATATCGTGTTTGGTATCAAATAAAATCGTTTTTAATTCTTATCAAGAATTATTTATTATTAATCAAAAAAATTGACAATTAAATTTTGACATTTGACATTTTTTAAGGTAACTTTTTCATTTTTTAATCAAAATGCATCATCTTTCGTGTCAAATTACAGAATTTTTCGCTCATATTAAGATTATTTTAACATTTATCAAAAAATTGTTTAATTTAATTTTGACATTTGACAGTTTATAACCTTAATAGTTATAAATATACTTATTAATAGATGGAGAATTAAAAATCCTACAAATTGAACCCAAACTCGACGTATTTATCTCTAATCGTTATCGAGATATCTTAATTTTTGTTAAAAATATGACATTTATTTGACATTTGACAGCTGATCATTACATAACTTAAATCTTTTTACATTTTAACCCAAATATATCGTGTTTGGTATCAAATAAAATCGTTTTTAATTCTTATCAAGAATTATTTATTATTTATCAAAAAAATTGACAATTTAATTTTGACATTTGACATTTTTTAAAGTAACTTTTTCATTTTTTAATCAAAATGCATCATCTTTTGTGTCAAATTGCAGAATATTTCACTCATATTAAGATTATTTTAACATTTATCAAAAAATTGTTTAATTTAATTTTGACATTTGACAGTTTATAACCTTAATAGTTATAAATATACTTATTAATGGATGGAGAATTAAAAATCTTACAAATTGAACCCAAACTCGACGTATTTATCTCCAATCGTTATCGAGATATCTTAATTTTTGTTAAAAATATGACAGTTATTTGACATTTGACAGCTGATCGTTACATAACCTAAATCTTTTTACATTTTAACCCAAATATATCGTGTTTAGTATCAAATAAAATCGTTTTTAATTCTTATCAAGAATTATTTATTATTAATCAAAAAAATTGACAATTAAATTTTGACATTTGACATTTTTTAAAGCAACTTTTTCATTTTTCAATCAAAATGCATCATCTTTCGTGTCAAATTACAGAATTTTTCGCTCATATTAAGATTATTTTAACATTTATCAAAAAATTGTTTAATTTAATTTTGACATTTGACAGTTAATAACCTTAATAGTTATAAATATACTTATTAATGGATAAAGAATTAAAAATCTTACAAATTAAGTCCAAATTTGACGTATTTATCTCCAATCGTTATCGAGATATCTTAATTTTTCTTAAAAAAATGACAATTTTTTGACAGTTGACAGCTGTCATTATATAATTTAATTTTTATTACATTTTAGCCCAAACATATCGTGTTTGGTATCAAATAAAATCATTTTTAATTCTTATCAAGATTTATTCAATATTTATCAACAAAATTGATAATTAAATTTTGACATTTAACAATTTTGTTTCAAATGAAAACATTTTTTCACTCAAATTACGATATTTTTGACATTTGACAGTTATTATCCCAATTTTTGTATCTTTTAGCGTAAATATGTCATGTTTGGTGTCAAATTTTAGCATTTTTCAGTCAGATTACGATAATAGCAATATCTGTCAAAGAATTCTTAATTCAATTTTGACAGTTGACAGCTATTAAACCAATTTTTGTATCTTTTAACGTAAATATGTCATGTTTGGTATCAAATTTCAGCATTTTTCAGTCAGATTACGATAATAGCAATATCTGTCAAAGAATTCTTAATTCAACTTTGACAGTTGACAGCTATTAAACCAATTTTTGTATCTTTTAACGTAAATATGTCATGTTTGGTATCAAATTTCATCATTTTTCAGTCAGATTACGATAATAGCAATATCTGTCAAAGAATTCTTAATTCAATTTTGACAGTTGACAGCTATTAAACCAATTTTTGTATCTTTTAACGTAAATATGTCATGTTTGGTATCAAATTTCAGCATTTTTCAGTCAGATTACGATAATAGCAATATCTGTCAAAGAATTCTTAATTTAATTTTGACAGTTGACAGCTATTAAACCAATTTTTGTATCTTTTAACGTAAATATGTCATGTTTGGTATCAAATTTCAGCATTTTTCAGTCAGATTACGATAATAGCAATATCTGTCAAAGAATTCTTAATTTAATTTTGACAGTTGACAGCTATTAAACCAATTTTTGTATCTTTTAACGTAAATATGTCATGTTTGGTATCAAATTTCAGCATTTTTCAGTCAGATTACGATAATAGCAATATCTGTCAAAGAATTCTTAATTCAATTTTGACAGTTGACAGCTATTAAACCAATTTTTGTATCTTTTAACGTAAATATGTCATGTTTGGTATCAAATTTCAGCATTTTTCAGTCAGATTACGATAATAGCAATATCTGTCAAAGAATTCTTAATTTAATTTTGACAGTTGACAGCTATTAAACCAATTTTTGTATCTTTTAACGTAAATATGTCATGTTTGGTATCAAATTTCAGCATTTTTCAGTCAGATTACGATAATAGCAATATCTGTCAAAGAATTCTTAATTCAATTTTGACAGTTGACAGCTATTAAACCAATTTTTGTATCTTTTAACGTAAATATGTCATGTTTGGTATCAAATTTCAGCATTTTTCAGTCAGATTACGATAATAGCAATATCTGTCAAAGAATTCTTAATTCAATTTTGACAGTTGACAGCTATTAAACCAATTTTTGTATCTTCTAACGTAAATATGTCATGTTTGGTATCAAATTTCAGCACTTTTCAGTCAGATTACGATAATAGCAATATTTGTCAAAAAATTTTTAATTCAATTTTGACAGTTGACAGCTATTAAATCAATTTTTGTATCTTTTAACGTAAATATATCATATTTGGTATCAAATTTCAGCATTTTTCAGTCAGATTACGATAATAGCAATATCTTTCAAAGAATTCTTAATTTAATTTTGACAGTTGACAGCTATTAACTTAATTTTTGTATCATTTAACCTAAATATGTCATATTTGGTATCAAATTTCAGCATTTTTCAGTCAGATTACGGTAGTAGCAATATTTGTCAAATAATTCTTAATTCAATTTTGACAGTTGACAGTTATTAACCCAATTTTTATATCTTTTAACGTAAATATGTCATGTTTGGTATCAAATTTCGCCATTTTTCATTCAGATTAAAGTAATAACATTATTTATTAAAAAAAATCATTTTAATTTTGACATTTGACAGCTTTTGGTATAACTTTTTCATTTTTTATCCTAAATAGGTCATGTTTGGTATCAAATTTCAACATTTTTCATTCACATTAAGATAATAGCGATATTTGTCAAAAATTCTTAATTCAATTTTGACAGTTGACAGTTATTAACTCAATTTTTGTATCTTTTCACTTAAATATGTCATGTTCGGTATCAAATTTAATCATTTTTCATTCACATTCAAACCATTATAACATTTATTTCAATTAATTTTAACATATACACCTTTTTTTTATTGTTTCTCTCAAACGCATTGAGTTTGACACCAAATAAAAGCATTTTTCATCCATATCAACACCAAAAAGAAGAAACATTTTCAAATTTCCCCATCAATTATTCATTGTAACTCAAAACCGATGACACTTAAAGTGTTGTGTCTCGTTACATTGCCGAGATATGTTAACAGCGCAGAATTTCCATATTTAACGAAACGTTTACTTTGTTAATTTCTGCACCGTTCGCGTTACATGCCAATTAAAGAAACAATCATTTTTTAAAAAAAAATTTATTCAATTCTCTTTGGTATTTACATTTTTTAACATTTTCATTACAAAAAAAAATAAAATAAAATAGAACATTACAAAAATTGCTATAAAATAGTAAAAGTGTGATATTTACAAATTTATTTATTTATAAAAAATTTTATTAATTAATTTATTAAATTTAAGATTTTTTTTTTAATTTTTTTAATTATTTTAATCAATTATTTTAATTAATTAATTAATTATTTAATTATTTACTATTTACAAAGTGATTTATGTTACAAAAAAATAAATTATTATAAAAAAATCTTATAAAACATAAAAACAATTAATTAATTAACTTTTTTTTAGTTAAATAATCGTGATATCTCTCTTTTCGAATTTAAATTCGTACGTTTTTTTGGGCAAAGCTAACGAACCAGCTTTTACTTTGTAGGTGTGATTGGGTAAAGGGAGGATTGTATAATTTTGTAGGATGGTGGTGAGAATCCCCAAACTTACGAGTTGCACCATACGATACCCCATACATCCTCTTCTCCCTCCTCCAAAAGGCAAAAAGAATTCGGGTTTCGATAATTTATTATTGACTAAAAACCGTTCGGGGGCGAATTTTTTCGGGGAATCCCATAATTCCTCCGACATACTCACATCGTAATTATTTAAGAATAAAGTGTCACCTTTTTTGATTCGATATCCTAAATAAAAAAATAATTATTTAATTTAATTAATTTAGATTGAGATTAAGATCTTACCATTAATTGAGCTATTTTGGTTGGCAACCCTAGGTACGATTGGGGAGGCGATTAATCGGATCGCCTCTAAAATCGCGGATTCAGTGTATGGCATCAAATTTCTGTCGGAAATTGAAACCTTTCGGAAATAATTTCCTGTGTTTGTTGCAAAATCGATTTCTTCTTGGATTTTCTTTTGCACCTCGATCTCGTTGACTAAATACCCCAACATTTTTAGCAAAAAATTCCCTATTGCGGAATGCCCCCCTATTATATCTTCTAAGGCGAATAAGGCGGTGTCCCATTTCAGCTCGGGTTCCCCCCCAAATTTGACTTGTTTGATCAAACTCTCGACGTAATCAACTGGCTCATCCTCAACCCCGAAATTTTCGAACCTCTCACAAATGACGTTCTCCAAGATGAAATTGCGGATGTAATGAGTCAAATCGTTCATGTGCTTCAATCTTTTCGTGTGGAAGGGTAATAAAAAGGGCAAAAAATCAGCTGCGTATCCTTGATTGACTTCGTAAAAAACATCGTCGAAATTCTCGATCATTTCGTTGAATTTCTCATCGTCGATTTTAAAATCTTTCGAGCAAAAGTGATTGGTGAAGATGTTGGCGCATGTGTGAAGGATGAATTTTTTCGTGTTATTCCCCGATTTTAATTGTTCGATTAAAACTTGGGTCTGCTCGATTATGATCGATTCGAGGCTGTAGAATTTGTGGGTGAAAGCGCGGGGAAAAGCGAAAGACTTCAACATGTCTCTCCTTGATTTTTGCAAATACGACCAATCGCTAAACGCTAAAGCTAAAATTAAAATGAAGTTTGAGTCAGCGAAAATTTGAACTTAACCCAAATCAAACAAAAATAAATAAATAAATTACTCACAGTTTTGTTTGTTTCCGCTAAAAAGCAATTGGTACCTCTTAAAATCGGGTCTGCTATCGAAATGGTGCCCCTTCGTCACCAAAACTTCTTTAACGTTAAAAGCCCCGTTAACCACGATACTTCTCACCCCGCCCAATTTTAATCGGGCCACGTCCCCGTATTTTTTCCCGATTTCCGAGAATGCTTGATATGGGACTTCGTATCCCCCCAATAAATGGAGGTGCCCGATTATTGGGAGAGACATCGGGGATTTTGGCTCTTTTAAATCGACGTCTTCTTCGATGTAAAGGATCGATGATGATGATGGTGTGAATGTTTGTTGGTTTTTTCGGCGTTTCGTCGCGATTAGAACGATGAGCGCGATGATTGCGATGATGAGGAGGATCGATGCGAAGAACATTTTTGTATCACTCAAAATGATGTTCTGGTCGAATGTTCGACACGCGAATGGCCACTTCGGACTCCGTTAGCCGCTCTTTATACGAAGTGTTGAGTGAGAACGGCGCGACGACTTGATGCGAAACCATCCTGTATCTCATTTCCCCACAAAAAAATTAATTATTTAAAAATAAAAAAAAAAATTTATTAAATCGAAAAAAAGGATTCTCGAAAAATCGATTAAATTACTTAATTAATTAATTAATTGCGTAATTTAATTAATTTTTTTATTAATTGGGTCAATTTCAATTTTTTTTATTGTGATTCCGAGAAAATCGCGTTCTTAAATCGCTTGCTAAATCTAAATCGGCGAATAAGCGAAAAAATTTCAAATTAAGGGAAAATGATGTCCCCGTTTCTTTGGAGCGCTTTCGCTTTCTTCTTTTCGAAAAAATCGCTTCTTTTTGGTTTGGTTTGGTTTGGTCGGACGAAAAGGAAGAGGCAAACTTTGAAGCGAAGGTTAAGGTTAATTGAACATTCAAGTCAAGTCTTTTTTTGTCTCTTTCGTGGTTTTAAGTCTCGGACCTTAGACAACATCTTTTAATTCTTATTCATTTTATTCATTTTCACTTTCTTCTTCGATTCGTATTCGTTGCATTCTCCTCGCATAATCCAATAAAAAAAAATTATATAAAAAATGTAAATAATATAGATCTAGCAAAAATATTTTTAAAAAATCAAACAAAAATTGTGCCTAATCTAATTATAATCAAAAATTTTTTAATTTAACAAATAATTATTGGGATATCCTCAAAAATATCAATTTTATCATTTTAACTCATATTATAAGTTAATTTTGTACGAAAAATTCAATTAATGATCTCAAATTTTTAAGATATTTTAATATTTTCATCTAATTTTTATCAAAAATCGATTATCACAGCTTCTTATTGTAATACAAATGAAAATTACTTTAAATCGAACAAACTCGACGTATTTTCGCCAATAAATCAAAAATATCTCAAAAATTTGAGATAAATTATCTCATTTTTTGAAATTTTAATATCAAATGAAACAAATTTCTTATTAAACTGTTATTTACCGTAACAAGAACAATAATTGCTTTAAATCGACTCCAAACTCGACGTATTTTCGCCAATAAAACAAAAATATCTCAAAAATTTAAGATTGAATATCTCTAATTTTTTAATTATTAATATCAAATGATACAAATTTCTTATTAAACTGTTATTTACCGTAAAAAGAACAATAATTGCTTCAAATCGACTCCAAACTGGACGTATTTTCGTCAATAAATCAAAAATATCTCAAAAATTTGAGATAAAATATCTCATTTTTTGAAATTTTAATATCAAATGAAACAAATTTCTTATTAAACTGTTATTTACCGTAAAAAGGACAATAATTGCTTCAAATGGACTTCAAACTGGACGTATTTTCGTCAATAAATCAAAAATATCTCAAAAATTTGAGAAAAATTATCTCATTTTTTGAAATTTTATTATCAAATGAAACAAATTTCTTATTAAACTGTTATTTACCGTAAAAAGAACAATAGTTGCTTTAAATTGACTCCATACTCGACATATTTTGGTCAATAAAATAAAAATATCTCAAAAATTTAAGATTGAATATCTCTAATTTTTTAAATATTAATATCAAATGATACAAATTTCTTATTAAACTGTTATTTACCGTAAAAAGAACAATAATTGCTTCAAATCGACTCCAAACTGGACGTATTTTCGTCAATAAATCAAAAATATCTCAAAAATTTGAGATAAATTATCTCATTTCTTGAAATTTTAATATCAAATGAAACAAATTTCTTATTAAACTGTTATTTACCGTAGAAAGAACAATAATTGCTTTAAATCGACTCCAAACTCGACGTATTTTCGCCAATAAAACAAAAATATCTCAAAAATTTGAGATAAAATATCTCATTTTTTGAAATTTTAATATCAAATGAAACCAATTTCTTATTAAACTGTTATTTACCGTAAAAAAGTACAATAATTGCTTCAAATCAACTCCAAACTGGACGTATTTTTGTCAATAAATCAAAAATATCTCAAAAATTTGAGATAAATTATCTCATTTTTTGAAATTTTAATATCAAATGAAACCAATTTCTTATTAAACTGTTATTTACCGTAAAAAAGTACAATAATTGCTTCAAATCGACTCCAAACTGGACGTATTTTTGTCAATAAATCAAAAATATCTCAAAAATTTGAGATAAATTATCTCATTTTTTGAAATTTTAATATCAAATGAAACAAATTTCTTATTAAACTGTTATTTACCGTAAAAAGAACAATAATTGCTTTAAATTGACACCATACTCGACATATTTTGGTCAATAAAACAAAAATATCTCAAAAATTTGAGATAAAATATCTCATTTTTTGAAATTTTAATATCTAATGAAACAAATTTCTTATTAAACTGTTATTTACCGTAAAAAAGTACAATAATTGCTTTAAATCGACTCCAAACTCGACGTATTTTCGCCAATAAAACAAAAATATCTCAAAAATTTGAGATAAAATATCTCATTTTTTGAAATTTTAATATCAAATGAAACCAATTTCTTATTAAACTGTTATTTACCGTAAAAAGAACAATAATTGCTTTAAATAGACTCCATACTCGACATATTTTGGTCAATAAAACAAAAATATCTCAAAAATTTGAGATAAATTACCTCATTTTTTGAAATTTTGATATCAAATGAAACAAATTTCTTATTAAACTGTTATTTACCGTAAAAAGAACAATAATTGCTTTAAATAGACTCCATACTCGACATATTTTGGTCAATAAAACAAAAATATCTCAAAAATTTGAGATAAATTATCTCATTTCTTGAAATTTTAATATCAAATGAAACAAATTTCTTATTAAACTGTTATTTACCGTAGAAAGAACAATAATTGCTTTAAATCGACTCCAAACTCGACGTATTTTCGCCAATAAAACAAAAATATCTCAAAAATTTGAGATAAAATATCTCATTTTTTGAAATTTTAATATCAAATGAAACCAATTTCTTATTAAACTGTTATTTACCGTAAAAAAGTACAATAATTGCTTCAAATCAACTCCAAACTGGACGTATTTTTGTCAATAAATCAAAAATATCTCAAAAATTTGAGATAAATTATCTCATTTTTTGAAATTTTAATATCAAATGAAACCAATTTCTTATTAAACTGTTATTTACCGTAAAAAAGTACAATAATTGCTTCAAATCGACTCCAAACTGGACGTATTTTTGTCAATAAATCAAAAATATCTCAAAAATTTGAGATAAATTATCTCATTTTTTGAAATTTTAATATCAAATGAAACAAATTTCTTATTAAACTGTTATTTACCGTAAAAAGAACAATAATTGCTTTAAATTGACACCATACTCGACATATTTTGGTCAATAAAACAAAAATATCTCAAAAATTTGAGATAAAATATCTCATTTTTTGAAATTTTAATATCTAATGAAACAAATTTCTTATTAAACTGTTATTTACCGTAAAAAAGTACAATAATTGCTTTAAATCGACTCCAAACTCGACGTATTTTCGCCAATAAAACAAAAATATCTCAAAAATTTGAGATAAAATATCTCATTTTTTGAAATTTTAATATCAAATGAAACCAATTTCTTATTAAACTGTTATTTACCGTAAAAAGAACAATAATTGCTTTAAATAGACTCCATACTCGACATATTTTGGTCAATAAAACAAAAATATCTCAAAAATTTGAGATAAATTACCTCATTTTTTGAAATTTTGATATCAAATGAAACAAATTTCTTATTAAACTGTTATTTACCGTAAAAAGAACAATAATTGCTTTAAATAGACTCCATACTCGACATATTTTGGTCAATAAAACAAAAATATCTCAAAAATTTGAGATAAATTATCTCATTTTTTGAAATTTTAATATCAAATGAAACAAATTTCTTATTAAACTGTTATTTACCGTAAAAAGAACAATAATTGCTTTAAATAGACTCCATACTCGACATATTTTGGTCAATAAAACAAAAATATCTCAAAAATTTGAGATAAATTATCTCATTTTTTGAAATTTTAATATCAAATGAAACAAATTTCTTATTAAACTGTTATTTACCGTAAAAAGAACAAAAATTGCTTTAAATAGACTCCATACTCGACATATTTTGGTCAATAAAACAAAAATATCTCAAAAATTTGAGATAAATTATCTCATTTTTTGAAATTTTAATATCAAATGAAACAAATTTCTTATTAAACTGTTATTTACCGTAAAAAGAACAATAATTGCTTTAAATAGACTCCATATTCGACATATTTTGGTCAATAAAACAAAAATATCTCAAAAATTTGAGATAAATTACCTCATTTTTTGAAATTTTACTATCAAAAGAAACAAATTTCTTATTAAACTGTTATTTACCGTAAAAAAGTACAATAAATGCTTTAAATCGACTCCAAACTCGACGTATTTTCGCCAATGAAACAAAAATATCTCAAAAATTTGAGATAAAATATCTCATTTTTTGAAATTTTAATATCAAATGAAACAAATTTCTTATTAAACTGTTATTTACCGTAAAAAGAACAATAATTGCTTTAAATCGACTCCAAAGTCGACATATTTTGGTCAATAAAACAAAAATATCTCAATTTGATCTCAAAAATTTGAGATTAAATATCTCAATTTTTTTAAATTTTAATCTCAAATGAATCAAATTTGTTATTAAAAGACAAATTTTTAATCACTATTATTAATATTATGATGTTTTTCGCAGTTAATAGCTTTTAAGATATATTTCGAACTTGGCTATCTTAAAAATTTGAGATATTTCAATATTTTTTAGTTAATCTTGATTAATCATCCGGTTAACATCGTTATTTACCTCAAAGAAGAACAATAATTGGTTTAAAACAACTTTAAACTCGGTATGTTTGGGTTAATATAGCAAGAATATCTCAAAAATTTAAGATAAATATTTTAAACTTTTTAATTTTTTGAAATTTTTATATAAAAATAGTTTTTATTGTAATGTAAATGAAAATTGCTTTAAATCGACTCCAAACTCGACGTATTTTAGTCAATAAATCAAAAATATCTCAAAAATTTGAGATTAAATATCTCATTTCATGAAATTTTAATCTCAAATTAATCAAATTTGTTATTAAAAGACAAATTTTTAATCACTATTATTAATATTATGATGTTTTTCGCAATTAACAGTTTTTAAGATATATTTCGAACTTGGCTATCTTAAAAATTTGAGATATTTCAATATTTTTTAGTTAATCTTGATTAATCTTCCGGTTAACATCGTTATTTACCTCAAAGAAGAACAATAATTGGTTTAAATCAACTTTAAATTCGGTGTATTTGGGTTAATGTAGCAAGAATATCTCAAAAATTTAAGATAAATATTTTAAACTTTTTAATTTTTTGAAATTTTTATATAAAAATAGTTTTTATTGTACTGTAAATGAAAATTGCTTTAAATTGACTCCAAGCTCGACATATTTTGGTCAATAAACAAAAATATCTCAATTTAATCTAAAAAATTTGAGATTAAATATCTCATTTTTTTAAATTTTAATCTCAAATGAATCAAATTTGTTATTAAAAGACACATTTTTAATCACTATTATTAATATAATGATATTTTTTGCTATTACTAATTTAGATACATCACGAACTTTGTTATCTTAAAAATTTGAGATATTTTAATATTTTTTAGTTAATCTTCATTAGTCTTCCGATTAACATAGTTATTTACCGTAAAATAGCACAATAATTGGTTTAAATTAACTTTAAACTCGATGTATTTGAGATATTAACTCAAATATCGACAAGAATATCTCAAAAATTTAAGATCAATGTTTTAAACTTTTCAATTTTTTTAAATTTATATCTAAAAGATAGTTTTTATTGCAATGTAAATGAAAATTGATTAAAATCGACTCCAAACTCGATATATTTTGGTCAATAAACAAAAATATCTCAATTTAATCTCAAAAATTTGAGATTAAATATCTCATTTTTTTAAATTTTAGTCTCAAATGAATCAAATTTGTTATTAAAAGACACTTTTTTAATCGCTATTATTAATATAATGATTTTTTTTCGCAATTACCAATTTTTAAGATAAATTACGAACTTCGTTATTTTAAAAATTTGAGATATTTTAATATTTTTTAGTTAATCTTCATTAATCATCCGGTTAACATCGTTATTTACCGTAAAATAGCACAATAATTGGTTTAAATTAACTTTAAACTCGATGTATTTGAGATATTAACTCAAATATCGACAAGAATATCTCAAAAATTTAAGATCAATGTTTTAAACTTTTCAATTTTTTAAAAATTTTATCTAAAAAATAGTTTTTATTGCAATGTAAATGAAAATTGATTGAAATCGACTCCAAACTCGACATATTTTGGTCAATAAACAAAAATATCTCAATTTAATCTCAAAAATTTGAGATTAAATATCTCATTTTTTTAAATTTTAATTTCAAATGAATCAAATTTGTTATTAAAAAATACATTTTTAATCACTATTATTAATATAATATTTTTTGCTATTACTAATTTTTAAGATATATTACGAATTTCGTTATCTTAAAAATTTGAGACAAACTCAACGTGTTTTGGTCAATAAAACAAAAATATCTCAAAAATTTGAGATATATTTTTAAATACCACATTTTTATGAAATTTTAATCTAAAATACATCGAATTTGTCAAAGAGTCGCATCAAAGAACACATTCTTAATCACCATTACTAATATAATGAAGCAATTCAAAATTTATTATCTCAAATTTTTGAGATACTTTAATATTTTCATGTAATCTTTATACATCATTGATTTACAATGAAAATTGGTTTTAATCGACACTAAACTCGATACGTTTAGATGAATAAATCAACAATATCTTAGAAATTATACGTAATTACTAATCTTCTACCAACTTCGTTATCTTAAAAATTTGAGATATTTTAATATTTTTCAACTATTTTTTATTAATCTTCCATTTAGCACCGCTATTTACCGCAAAAAGAACAGTAATTGCTCAAAATCAATTTTAAAGTAAGTCAATATAGCAAGAATATCTCAAAAAATTAAGATCAATATTTCAAACTTTTCATTTCTTTAAGTTTTAATCTAAAAAACAGTTTTTATTGTAATGTAAGTGAAAATTGCTTTAAATCGACTCCAAATTTGATGTGCAAATTTGGTGAATAAATCAAAAATATCTCAAAAATTTGAGATATGTATTTTAAATATATATATAGTCACCATTAGTATTAATGATTAGCATATAATGATGTATTTCGAAATGTATTATCTCAAATTTTTGAGATATCTTAATATGTTCATCCAATCTTTATCAATTATCTCAGAATTTTAAGATTTTTTATGTTTTCATCTAATTTTTATTAAATATTGACTTACAGAGCTTTTTGTTGTAATATAAATCAAAATTGATTTAAAAACTCAACGTGTTTTCGTCAATAAATCAACAATATCTCAAAAATTAGAGATCTACTTTTTAAATATCTCATTTTTTTGAAATTTTAATCTCGAATGCGTTAAATTTATAATCCATACACATATTTATAATCGCTATTATTAATCCAAGCTCATCCAAACTTGACGTAATTTAGTCATTTAATCAAAAATATCTCAAAAATTTGAGATACATTTTTAAATATTACATTTCTTTTAAATTTAAATCTAAAATGCATCGAATTTGTAAGCAAAACATGCACTTATGATCATCATTACTAATTTAATAATGCGTTTCGTTATTTATTATCTCAGATTTTTGAGATACTTTACTATTTTTATTTAATTGTTATCCAACATTGATTCTTTATGTTTTTTTATTGTAATATAAATGAAAATTGCTTAAGATTGACTTCAAACTCGAAATCTTTTGGTTAATAAATCAAAAATAGCTTAAATATTTGAGATACTTTTCATGAATATCTAATTTTTTTAACATTTTAATCAAAAATATCTCAAAAGTTTGAGATACTTTTCATAAATATCTCATTTTTGGACATTTTAATGTAGAATACATCGAATTTGTAATCAAAAGACACACTATAAATTACCATTACTAATATAATGAAGTATTTCGAAATTTGTTATCTCAGACTTTTGAGATATTTTACTGTTTTCATCTAATTTTTATTAAACGTTCATTCATAACGATTGTTATTGTGATGATAATAAATTTCTTTTTTAATTCAACTCCAAACTCGATGTGTTTGGTCACTGAATCAAAAATATCTCAAAAATTCGAGATTAATTTTCAAAATATCCCATTTTTTTGACATTTTAATCTAAAATAAATCGAATCATTAAGAGAACGGAAATTGCTTTAAATCGATTCCAAATTTAATACATTTAGGTGAATAAACTAATAATATCTCAAAAATTTGAGATAAACGTTTCCAAATATACCATATTTCTTCATAATTCTCTAAAATATCATAAGTTTGTTATCAAAAAGGACATTTTTAACTGCGATTGCAAATTATTAAGATACATCACAAACATTTTTATCTTAAAATGTTGAGATATTTAACATTTTTCAAGTAATTTTTATGAAACGTCGATTACTACAGCTATTTATGACAAAGGGAAAGAAAGAGAAAGAACTGCTTTAAATGGACTCCAAACTCGATGTGTTTTGGTTAAAAGATCAAAAATATCAGAAAAAATTGGAGATCCATTGTATAAATATCTCACTTTTTCGACATTTCAATCAAAAATACATCGAAACTGTAATCATAATACACATATTTAAACACCATTACTAATATAATGATGCATTTCGAAATTTGTTATCTCAGATTTTTGAGATATTTTAATCTTTTCATCTAATCTTTATCGAACATTAATTTACAAAACTTCTTAATATAGTGTTATGAAAATTGCTTTAAAGTGGTTCAAAAATTGACGTATTTTGGTCAATAAATCAAAAATATCTCAAAGATTTGAGATACTTTTTATAAATATCAAATTCTGACGCATTTCGAAATTTATTATCTCAGATTTTTGAGATATTTTAATATTTTCATCTAATCTTTATCGAACATCGATTCACAAAACTTCTTATTATAATTTGAATGACAATTGCTTTAAATTGATTCAAAAATTGACGTATTTTGGTCAAAAAAATCAAAAATATCTCAAAAATTTGAGATACTTTTTATAAACAACTCATTTTTTTGACATTTTAATGTAAAATAAATCGAATTTGTAAACAAAAGACATCTATAATAACCAATATGACTAATATAATGACGCATTTCGAAATTTATTATCTCAGATTTTTGAGATATTTTAATATTTCCATCTAATCTTTATCGAACATCGATTCACAAAGCTTCTTATTATAATTTAAATGAAAATTGCTTTAAATTGATTCAAAGATTGACATATTATGGTCAATAAATAAAGAATATCTCAAAAATTTGAGATACTTTTTATAAACATCTCATTTTTTGAACATTTTAATCTAAAATAAATCGGATTTGTAATCAAAAGGCACACATAATAACCAATATGACTAATATATTGACGCATTTCGAAATTTATTATCTCAGATTTTTGAGATATTTTAATATTTTCATCTAATCTTTATCGAACATCGATTCAAAAAACTTCTTGTTATAATTTAAATGAAAATTAACATTAAATTGATTCAAGAATTGATGTATTTTGGTCAATAAATCAAAAATATCTCCAAAATTTGAGATACCTTTTATAAATATCTCATTTTTTTGACATTTTAATCTAAAATAAATCGAATTTGTAATCAAAAGACATCCATAATAACCAATATGACTAATATATTGACGCATTTCGAAATTTATTATCTCAGATTTTTGAGATATTTTAATATTTTCATCTAATCTTTATCGAACATCGATTCAAAAAACTTCTTGTTATAATTTAAATGAAAATTAACATTAAATTGATTCAAGAATTGATGTATTTTGGTCAATAAATCAAAAATATCTCCAAAATTTGAGATACCTTTTATAAATATCTCATTTTTTTAACATTTTAATCTAAAATAAATCGAATTTGTAATCAAAAGACATCCATAATAACCAATATGACTACTATAATGACACATTCATGAAAATTGCTTTAAATTGATTCAAGAATTGATGTATTTTGGTCAATAAATTAAAAATATCTCAAAAATTTGAGATAATTTTTATAAATAACTCATTTTTTTGACATTTTAATCCAAAATAAATCGAATTTGTAATCAAAGGACATCCATAATAATCAATATGACTACTATAATTACGCATTGCGAAATTTATTATCTCAGATTTTTGAGATATTTTAATATGTTCATCTAATCTTTATCGAACATCGATTCAAAAAATTTCTTGTTATAATTTAAATGAAAATTAACATTAAATTGATTCAAGAATTGATGTATTTTGGTCAATAAATTAAAAATATCTCAAAAATTTGAGATAATTTTTATAAATAACTCATTTTTTTGACATTTTAATCCAAAATAAATCGAATTTGTAATCAAAGGACATCCATAATAATCAATATGACTACTATAATTACGCATTGCGAAATTTATTATCTCAGATTTTTGAGATATTTTAATATGTTCATCTAATCTTTATCGAACATCGATTCAAAAAATTTCTTGTTATAATTTAAATGAAAATTAACATTAAATTGATTCAAGAATTGATGTATTTTGGTCAATAAATCAAAAATATCTCCAAAATTTGAGATACCTTTTATAAATATCTCATTTTTTTAACATTTTAATCTAAAATAAATCGAATTTGTAATCAAAAGACATCCATAATAACCAATATGACTACTATAATGACACATTCATGAAAATTGCTTTAAATTGATTCAAGAATTGATGTATTTTGGTCAATAAATTAAAAATATCTCAAAAATTTGAGATAATTTTTATAAATAACTCATTTTTTTGACATTTTAATCCAAAATAAATCGAATTTGTAATCAAAGGACATCCATAATAATCAATATGACTACTATAATTACGCATTGCGAAATTTATTATCTCAGATTTTTGAGATATTTTAATATGTTCATCTAATCTTTATCGAACATCGATTCAAAAAATTTCTTGTTATAATTTAAATGAAAATTAACATTAAATTGATTCAAGAATTGATGTATTTTGGTCAATAAACCAAAAATATCTCCAAAATTTGAGATACTTTTTATAAATATCTCATTTTTTTTGACATTTTAATCTAAAATAAATCGAATTTGTAATCAAAAGACATCCATAATAACCAATATGACTACTGTAATGACACATTCATGAAAATTGCTTTAAATTGATTCAAGAATTGATATATTTTGGTCAATAAATTAAAAATATCTCAAAAATTTGAGATAATTTTTATAAATAACTCATTTTTTTGACATTTTAATCCAAAATAAATCGAATTTGTAATCAAAGGACATCCATAATAATCAATATGACTACTATAATTACGCATTGCGAAATTTATTATCTCAGATTTTTGAGATATTTTAATATGTTCATCTAATCTTTATCGAACATCGATTCAAAAAATTTCTTGTTATAATTTAAATGAAAATTAACATTAAATTGATTCAAGAATTGATGTATTTTGGTCAATAAACCAAAAATATCTCCAAAATTTGAGATACTTTTTATAAATATCTCATTTTTTTTGACATTTTAATCTAAAATAAATCGAATTTGTAATCAAAAGACATCCATAATAACCAATATGACTACTATAATGACACATTCATGAAAATTGCTTTAAATTGATTCAAGAATTGATGTATTTTGGTCAATAAATTAAAAATATCTCAAAAATTTGAGATAATTTTTATAAATAACTCATTTTTTTGACATTTTAATCCAAAATAAATCGAATTTGTAATCAAAGGACATCCATAATAATCAATATGACTACTATAATTACGCATTGCGAAATTTATTATCTCAGATTTTTGAGATATTTTAATATGTTCATCTAATCTTTATCGAACATCGATTCAAAAAATTTCTTGTTATAATTTAAATGAAAATTAACATTAAATTGATTCAAGAATTGATGTATTTTGGTCAATAAACCAAAAATATCTCCAAAATTTGAGATACTTTTTATAAATATCTCATTTTTTTTGACATTTTAATCTAAAATAAATCGAATTTGTAATCAAAAGACATCCATAATAACCAATATGACTACTATAATGACACATTCATGAAAATTGCTTTAAATTGATTCAAGAATTGATATATTTTGGTCAATAAATTAAGAATATCTCAAAAATTTGAGATAACTTTTATAAATAACTCATTTTTTGACATTTTAATCCAAAATAAATCGAATTTGTAATCAAAAGACATCCATAATAATCAATATGACTACTATAATTACGCATTGCGAAATTTATTATCTCAGATTTTTGAGATATTTAAATATTTTCATCTAATCTTTATCGAAGATCGATTCACAAAACTTCTTATTATAATTTAAATGAAAATTGCATTAAATTGATTCAAGAATTGATGTATTTTGATCAATAAATCAAAAATATCTCCAAAATTTGAGATACTTTTTATAAATATCTTATTTTTTTACATTTTAATCTAAAATAAATTGAATTTGTAATCAAAAGACATACATAATAACCAATCTGACTACAATAACGACGCATTCATGAATATTGCTTTAAATTGATTTAAGAATGGACGTATCTTGGTTAATAAAACAAAAATATCTCAAAAAAATTGAGATACTTTTTATAAATATCTCATTTTTTTGACATTTTAATCTAAAATAAATCGGATTTGTAAATAAAAGACATCCATAATAACCAATATGATTAATATAATGACGCATTTCGAAATTTATTATCTCAGATTTTTGAGATATTTTAATATTTTCATCTAATCTTTATCGAACATCGATTCAAAAAACTTCTTGTTATAATTTAAATGAAAATTGCATTAAATTGATTCAAGAATTGATGTATTTTGGTCAATAAATCAAAAATATCTCAAAAATTTGAGATACTTTTTATAAATATCTCATTTTTTTTGACATTTTAATCTAAAATAAATCGAATTTGTAATCAAAAGACACACATAATAACCAATATGACTACAACAATGACACATTTATGAAAATTGCTTTAAATTGATTCAAGAATTGATGTATTTTTGTCAATAAATCAAAAATATCTCAAAAATTTGGGATAGTTTTTATGAATATCTCATCTTTTTGACATTTTAATCTAAAATAAATCGAATTTGTAATCAAAAGACATCTATAATAACCAATATGATTAATATAATGACGCATTTCGAAATTTATTATCTCAGATTTTTGAGATATTTTAATATTTTCATCTAATTTTTATCGAACATCGATTCACAAAACTTCTTATTACAATTTAAATGAAAATTGCTTTAAATTTATTCAAGAATTGACGTATTATGGCCAATAAATCAAAAATATCTCAAAAATTTGAGATACTTTTTATAAATATCTCATTTTTTGAACATTTTTATCTATAATAAATCGAATCTGTAAACAAAAGACATCCGTAATAACCAATATGACTAATATAATAACGCATTTCGAAATTTATTATCTCAGACTTTTGAGATATTTTAATATTTTCATCTAATCTTTATCGAACATCGATTCACAAAGCTTCTCATTAAAATTTAAATGAGAATTGCTTTAAATTGATTCAAAAATTGACGTATTTTGGGCAATAAATCAAAAATATCTCAAAAATTCGAGATAGACTTTTCACGTATCTCCGTATAATTGATTTTTTATTTAAAACTCATCTTACTTGCGATTGAATTGAACGACTTTTGATCGCGTTTGTAAATTTTTAATTAAAATTCGAATTTTTGAGATATTTTGAAATTTCTCAACTAAAACGTTTTAAATCTTTAAATGGATGCTTGATTTATCGCAATAAAAATGAGATATGGTCAAAATGATCTTAAATTTAAAAAAATTTCAAATAAAATGTACCAATTTAATTTTAAATAAATTTTATTTGAAACATTTTATGATTAATAATCGAGATAATTTTTACTATATACAGCGTGTCCGGAAAGTAACGCATATAGGGGATAAAATCATTTTAAAATATGGTTTTAAGTAAAGATTTTATTTATTTTGTAATATTTTGAGTTAGTTTCCATTTTTTTGCCGAGTTATCTCAAATAAATGGATATTAGATACTTTATGGACACACTGTATGTATATATGTATATTTATTTATTTTTATTGATTAGAATTGATGGATTAAGTTACATTGAGTTGATTTGGGTTGAATTTTATCAAAAAATACGGTATATATAACATTTTTAAAAGTATGTGCGTATATATTTTGATATTATTAATGAATTAATTTCGCTCTCTTGTTGATTTTCTTTTCACCTAATAACGGTAACGGAATTCTCCGGGGGATCGGCCTCCGGATTGGAAAAGTTCCGTTTGCCCAGACCGTTATTATTATTCCTTCCTTCTCCATCTCATCTCATCTCGGCCCCGAATCATCGTTTTTTTTTTCATCTACGATGAAACCAACAACAGCACAACTTCACGGTCAAGGCCAATACCTTATTTTGATTATAATTTTTTTCTCGAAAAGTAAAATTAAAAAAGAAAAAAAAGTTTGATTTGGGAAAAAAAGGTCAAGTATACAACCTTCGACCTCGAAAGCTTCTTTTCATTTCTTCTTTGCATAATGAATAGTCGAAAAGAGTTTGTCACGTTTTTGTTTGAATTTGTGGGTAAATAAGTTTGTTGCAACGATAAATGAAGTGGACTAATAAATATTGCGAGGAATTCGAGCTGGCGTTTATTTGGTTTGGTTCTTATTAGAAACTTTCTTCGATATCTAGTTCAAGAAAAAACGAACACCGTAACACAAAAGGTGGCCCCTCTTTCGGACGGCGGCGCCTTACGTAACGGCGACCGCGAGAGATCAGTTTTACTTTTCTTGGACGCATTTCTACCTTATTTCCCACTTTGCTCAATCAGAGTCTCATCATAATAAAAACTTTGTTCATTCGAATTATTTAGATATCTCGAAAATTAATCAAAAAATGTTTCAAACAAAATTTGTTTAGAATTAACTTGGTAACAAACTTTATTTCAAAAAATTTTAGATATTGTTATTAAATAAAAAGTTTCTGAACAGTATAATCTGATACAAAAATGATCTTTTTTGAGGTTATCTCAATGATTAATTCTTGAATTTGGGGGAATTTGTGTTTTAATTAAGCACAAATTCCCTAAGATCAATTCAATTCTTGCAACGCCACGTCCCAAGCGAAGCTTTCTCAATGTCCCAAAAAGAAATAAAAAATTATTTCAATTTAAGATCATTTCGATCAAAATTAATTTGTTTAGGAGATGCGATATACAAAATATCTCACTTTTATTGCGATAAATTAAAAAAGAAATGCGTCCATGGAAGATTTAGTACGATTTACTTGAGATATTTTAAAATATCTCAAAAATTCGACCGAGATTTTGATAATTTTAACTAAAAATTTATTATCGACATTGAAAGTTGTTTAATTCAATTTCAATTTTTAGTTATTAAATAAAATCTCAAATATCGGAGATACGTAAAAATCTAACTCGAATTTTTGAGAAATTTTTGATTTATTGATCAAAATACATCAATTCATAAATCAATTTAAAGCAATTTTCATGAATATGTCATATTGGTTATTATAGATGTCTTTTGATTACAAATTCGATTTATTTTAAATTAAAATGTAAAAAAAATGAGATATTTATAAAAAGTATCTCAAATTTTTGAGATATTTTTGATTTATTAACCATAATACGTCAATTTTTGAATCAATTTAACGCAATTTTCATTTAAATTCTAATAAGAAATTTTGTGAATCGATATTCGATAAAGATTAGATGAAAATATTAAAATATCTCAAAAATCTGAGATAATAAATTTCGAAATGAGTCATTATATTAATCAAATTGGTTATTATAGATGTCTTTTGATTACAAATTCGATTTATTTTAGATTAAAATGTCAAAAAAATGAGTTATTTATAAAAAGTATCTCAAATTTTTGAGATATTTTTAATTTATTGACCAAAATACATCAATTCTTGAATCAATTTAAAGCAATTTTCATGAATGCGTCATTATAGTAGTCATATTGGTTATTATGGATGTCTTTTGATTAAAAATTCGATTTATTTTAGACTAAAATGTCAAAAAAATGAGATATTTATAAAAAGTATCTCAAATTTTGGAGATATTTTTGATTTATTGACCAAAATACATCAATTTTTGAATTAATTTAAAGCAATTTTGATTTAAATTATAATAAGAAGTTTTGTGGATCGATGTTCGATAAAGATTAGACAAAATATTAAAATATCTCAAAAATCTGAGATAATAAATTTCGCAATGCGTAATTATAGTAGTCATATTGATTATTATGGATGCCTTTTGATTACAAATTCGATTTATTTTAGATTAAAATGTCAAAAAAATGAGTTATTTATAAAAAGTATCTCAAATTTTTGAGATATTTTTGATTTATTAACCAAAATACGTCAACTTTTGAAACGATTTAAAGCAATTTTCATGAATGTGTCATTATAGTAGTCATATTGGTTATTATGTATGTCTTTTGATTACAAATCCGATTTATTTTAAATTAAAATGTCAAAAAAATGAGATATTTATAAAAAGTATCTCAAATTTTTGAGATATTTTTGATTTATTGACCATAATACGTCAATTTTTGAATAAATTTAAAGCAGTTTTCATTTAAATTGTATAAGAAGTTTTGTGAATCGATGTTCGATAAAGATTAGATGAAAATATTAAAATATCTCAAAAATCTGAGATAATAAATTTCGAAATGCGTCATTATAGTAGTCATATTGGTTATTATGGATGTCTTTTGATTACAAATCCGATTTATTTTAAATTAAAATGTCAAAAAAATGAGATATTTATAAAAAGTATCTCAAATTTTTGAGATATTTTTGATTTATTGACCATAATACGTCAATTTTTGAATAAATTTAAAGCAGTTTTCATTTAAATTGTAATAAGAAGTTTTGTGAATCAATGTTCGATAAAGATTAGATGAAAATATTAAAATATCTCAAAAATCTGAGATAATAAATTTCGAAATGCGTCATTATAGTAGTCATATTGGTTATTATGGATGTCTTTTGATTACAAATCCGATTTATTTTAAATTAAAATGTCAAAAAAATGAGATATTTATAAAAAGTATCTCAAATTTTTGAGATATTTTTGATTTATTGACCATAATACGTCAATTTTTGAATAAATTTAAAGCAGTTTTCATTTAAATTGTATAAGAAGTTTTGTGAATCGATGTTCGATAAAGATTAGATGAAAATATTAAAATATCTCAAAAATCTGAGATAATAAATTTCGAAATGCGTCATTATAGTAGTCATATTGGTTATTATGGATGTCTTTTGATTACAAATCCGATTTATTTTAAATTAAAATGTCAAAAAAATGAGATATTTATAAAAAGTATCTCAAATTTTTGAGATATTTTTGATTTATTGACCATAATACGTCAATTTTTGAATAAATTTAAAGCAGTTTTCATTTAAATTGTATAAGAAGTTTTGTGAATCGATGTTCGATAAAGATTAGATGAAAATATTAAAATATCTCAAAAATCTGAGATAATAAATTTCGAAATGCGTCATTATAGTAGTCATATTGGTTATTATGGATGTCTTTTGATTACAAATCCGATTTATTTTAAATTAAAATGTCAAAAAAATGAGATATTTATAAAAAGTATCTCAAATTTTTGAGATATTTTTGATTTATTGACCATAATACGTCAATTTTTGAATAAATTTAAAGCAGTTTTCATTTAAATTGTATAAGAAGTTTTGTGAATCGATGTTCGATAAAGATTAGATGAAAATATTAAAATATCTCAAAAATCTGAGATAATAAATTTCGAAATGCGTCATTATAGTAGTCATATTGGTTATTATGGATGTCTTTTGATTACAAATCCGATTTATTTTAAATTAAAATGTCAAAAAAATGAGATATTTATAAAAAGTATCTCAAATTTTTGAGATATTTTTGATTTATTGACCATAATACGTCAATTTTTGAATAAATTTAAAGCAGTTTTCATTTAAATTGTAATAAGAAGTTTTGTGAATCAATGTTCGATAAAGATTAGATGAAAATATTAAAATATCTCAAAAATCTGAGATAATAAATTTCGAAATGCGTCATTATAGTAGTCATATTGGTTATTATGGATGTCTTTTGATTACAAATCCGATTTATTTTAAATTAAAATGTCAAAAAAATGAGATATTTATAAAAAGTATCTCAAATTTTTGAGATATTTTTGATTTATTGACCATAATACGTCAATTTTTGAATAAATTTAAAGCAGTTTTCATTTAAATTGTATAAGAAGTTTTGTGAATCGATGTTCGATAAAGATTAGATGAAAATATTAAAATATCTCAAAAATCTGAGATAATAAATTTCGAAATGCGTCATTATAGTAGTCATATTGGTTATTATGGATGTCTTTTGATTACAAATCCGATTTATTTTAAATTAAAATGTCAAAAAAATGAGATATTTATAAAAAGTATCTCAAATTTTTGAGATATTTTTGATTTATTGACCATAATACGTCAATTTTTGAATAAATTTAAAGCAGTTTTCATTTAAATTGTATAAGAAGTTTTGTGAATCGATGTTCGATAAAGATTAGATGAAAATATTAAAATATCTCAAAAATCTGAGATAATAAATTTCGAAATGCGTCATTATAGTAGTCATATTGGTTATTATGGATGTCTTTTGATTACAAATCCGATTTATTTTAAATTAAAATGTCAAAAAAATGAGATATTTATAAAAAGTATCTCAAATTTTTGAGATATTTTTGATTTATTGACCATAATACGTCAATTTTTGAATAAATTTAAAGCAGTTTTCATTTAAATTGTATAAGAAGTTTTGTGAATCGATGTTCGATAAAGATTAGATGAAAATATTAAAATATCTCAAAAATCTGAGATAATAAATTTCGAAATGCGTCATTATAGTAGTCATATTGGTTATTATGGATGTCTTTTGATTACAAATCCGATTTATTTTAAATTAAAATGTCAAAAAAATGAGATATTTATAAAAAGTATCTCAAATTTTTGAGATATTTTTGATTTATTGACCATAATACGTCAATTTTTGAATAAATTTAAAGCAGTTTTCATTTAAATTGTATAAGAAGTTTTGTGAATCGATGTTCGATAAAGATTAGATGAAAATATTAAAATATCTCAAAAATCTGAGATAATAAATTTCGAAATGCGTCATTATAGTAGTCATATTGGTTATTATGGATGTCTTTTGATTACAAATCCGATTTATTTTAAATTAAAATGTCAAAAAAATGAGATATTTATAAAAAGTATCTCAAATTTTTGAGATATTTTTGATTTATTGACCATAATACGTCAATTTTTGAATAAATTTAAAGCAGTTTTCATTTAAATTGTAATAAGAAGTTTTGTGAATCGATGTTCGATAAAGATTAGATGAAAATATTAAAATATCTCAAAAATCTGAGATAATAAATTTCGCAATGCGTCATTATATTAGTCATATTAGTTATTATGGATGTCTTTTGATTACAAATTCGATTTATTTTAGATTAAAATGTCAAAAAAATGAGATATTTATAAAAAGTATCTCAAATTTTGGAGATATTTTTGATTTATTGACCAAAATACATCAATTCTTGAATCAATTTAAAGCAATTTTCATGAATGCGTCATTATAGTAGTCATATTGGTTATTATGGATGTCTTTTGATTACAAATTCGATTTATTTTAGACTAAAATGTCAAAAAAATGAGATATTTATAAAAAGTATCTCAAATTTTTGAGATATTTTTGATTTATTGACCAAAATACGTCAATTTTTGAACCAATTTAAAGCAATTTTCATTTAAATTATAATAAGAAGTTTTGTGAATCGATGTTCGATAAAGATTAGATGAAAATATTAAAATATCTCAAAAATCTGAGATAATAAACTTCGAAATGCGTCATTATATTAGTCATATTGTTTATTATGGATGTCTTTTGTTTACAAATTTGATTTATTTTAGATTAAAATGTCAAAAAGTTGAGATATTTATAAAAAGTATCTCAAATGTTTGAGATATTTTTGATTTATTAACCATAATACGTCAATTTTTGAATCAATTTAACGCAATTTTCATTTAAATTCTAATAAGAAATTTTGTGAATGGATGTTCGATAAAGATTAGATGAAAATATTAAAATATCTTAAAAATCTGAGATAATAAATTTCGAAATGCGTCATTATATTAGTCATATTAGTTATTATGGATGTCTTTTGATTACAAATTCGATTTACTTTAGATTAAAATGTGAAAAAAATGAGATATTTATAAAAAGTATCTCAAATGTTGGATATATTTTTGATTTGTTGACCAAAATACATCAATTCTTGAATCAATTTAATGTTAATTTTCATTTAAATTATAACAAGAAGTTTTTTGAATCGATGTTCGATAAAGATTAGATGAAAATATTAAAATATCTCAAAAATCTGAGATAATAAATTTCGAAATGCGTCATTATATTAATCATATTGGTTATTATGGATGTCTTTTGTTTACAAATTTGATTTATTTTAGATTAAATTGTCAAAAAAAATGAGTTATTTATAAAATGTATCTCAAATTTTGGAGATATTTTTGATTTATTGACCAAAATACGTCAATTTTTGAATCAATTTAAAGCAATTTTCATTTAAATTCTAATAAGAAATTTTGTGAATCGATGTTCGATAAAGATTAGATGAAAACATTAAAATATCTCAAAAATCTGAGATAAAAAAATTCGAAATGCGTCATTATAGTAGTCATATTGGTTATTATGGATGTCTTTTAGTTACAAATTCGATTTATTTTAGATTAAAATGTAAAAGAAATGAGATATTTATAAAAAGTATCTCAAATTTTTGAGATATTTTTAATTTATTGACCAAAATACATCAATTCTTGAATCAATTTAAAGCAATTTTCATGAATGTGTCATTGTAGTAGTCATATTGGTTATTATGTATGTCTTTTGATTACAAATTCGATTTATTTTAGATTAGAATGTCAAAAAAAATGAGATATTTATAAAAAGTATCTCAAATTTTTGAGATATTTTTGATTTATTGACCATAATACGTCAATTTTTGAATAAATTTAAAGCAGTTTTCATTTAAATTGTAATAAGAAGTTTTGTGAATCGATGTTCGATAAAGATTAGGTGAAAATATTAAAATATCTCAAAAATCTGAGACAATAAATTTCGAAATCCGTCATTATATTAATCATATTGGTTATTATGGATGTCTTTTGATTACAAATTCGATTTATTTTAGATTAAAGTGTCAAAAAAATGAGATATTTATAAAAAGTATCTCAAATTTTTGAGATACTTTTGATTTATTGACCAAAATACATCAATTCTTGAATCAATTTAAAGCAATCTTCATGAATGTGTCATTATAGTAGTCATTTTGGTTATTATGGATGTCTTTTGATTACAAATTCGATTTATTTTAGATTAAAATGTCAAAAAAAATGAGATATTTATAAAAAGTATCTCAAATTTTCGAGATATTTTTGATTTATTGACCAAAATACATCAATTCTTGAATCAATTTAAAGCAATCTTCATGAATGTGTCATTATAGTAGTCATATTGGTTATTATGGATGTCTTTTGATTACAAATTCGATTTATTTTAGATTAAAATGTCAAAAAAAATGAGATATTTATAAAAAGTATCTCAAATTTTCGAGATATTTTTGATTTATTGACCAAAATACGTCAATTCTTGAATCAATTTAAAGCAATCTTCATGAATGTGTCATTATAGTAGTCATATTGGTTATTATGGATGTCTTTTGATTACAAATTTGATTTATTTTAGATTAAAATGTAAAAAAATGAGATATTTATAAAAAATATCTCAAATTTTTGAGATACTTTTGATTTATTGACCAAAATACATCAATTCTTGAATCAATTTAAAGCAATTTTCATGAATGCGTCATTATAGTAGTCATATTGGTTATTATGTATGTCTTTTGATTACAAATTCGATTTATTTTAGATTAAAATGTAAAAAAAATGAGATATTTATAAGAAGTATCTCAAATTTTTGAGATATTTTTGATTTATTGACCATAATACGTCAATTTTTGAATAAATTTAAAGCAGTTTTCATTTAAATTGTAATAAGAAGTTTTGTGAATCGATGTTCGATAAAGATTAGATGAAAATATTAAAATATCTCAAAAATCTGAGATAATGAATTTCGAAATGCGTCATTATATTAGTCATATTGGTTATTATGGATGTCTTTTGTTAACAAATTCGATTTATTTTAGATTAAAATGTCAAAAAAATGAGTTATTTATAAAAAGTATCTCAAATTTTTGAGATATTTTTAATTTATTGACCAAAATACATCAATTCTTGAATCAATTTAAAGCAATTTTCATGAATGTGTCATTGTAGTAGTCATATTGGTTATTATGTATGTCTTTTGATTACAAATTCGATTTATTTTAGATTAAAATGTCAAAAAAATGAGATGTTTATAAATAGTATCTCAAATTTTCAATTAGTATCTCAAAAGGTTTTTGATATATCTTAAAAGTTTGTAAGTGCGATTCAAAATTAATTTTTGGATGAAAAATTTTATGTGTTTTAACGTAAAATGTAAAGAAATAAGAAATTTGATAAATTCAATCTTAATTTTTCGAGATATATTTGATTTATTGATCAAATTCATCGAATTTGGAGTCAATATAAACCAATTTTCGTTCTATTTGCGATAAATAATGTTACGTGTTGACGCTTAACAAAGATTGGTTAACAAATATCAAAATATCTCAAAATTTTAAGATAAGACAGTTTGTGTTATATATTAAAAGTTTGTAATTGCAATGTTGCATTGTTTGATTACAAATCTGAAGTAGTTTGGTTTAAAATTGAGAATGTAAAGTAATGGAATAATAGAAATGAAATATTGGGACAATTCGATCTCAAATTTTTGAGATATTTTTGATTTATTGATCAAATTCATCGAATTTGGAGTCAATATAAACCAATTTTTGTTCTATTTGTGATAAATAATGTTATGTGTTGACGTTTGATAAAGATTGGTTAAGAAATATCAAAATATCTCAAAATTTTAAGATAAGACAGTTTGTGATATATCTTAAAAGTTTATAACTGCAATGTTGCATTGTTTGATTATAAATCAGAAGTGGTTTGGGTTAAAATTGAGGATGTAGAATAATAGAATAATAGAAATGAGATATTGAGAAAATTCGATCTCAAATTTTTGAGATATTTTTGATTTATTGATCAAATTCATCGAATTTGGAGTCAATATAAACCAATTTTTGTTCTATTTGTGATAAATAATGTTATGTGTTGACGTTTGATAAAGATTGGTTAACAAATATCAAAATATCTCAAAATTTTAAGATAAGACAGTTTGTGATATATCTTAAAAGTTTATAACTGCAATGTTGCATTGTTTGATTATAAATCAGAAGTGGTTTGGTTTAAAATTGAGGATGTGGAATAATAGAATAATAGAAATGAGATATTGAGAAAATTCGATCTCAAATTTTTGAGATATTTTTAATTTGTTAACCTAAGTAGATCGAGTTTGGAGTCAATTTAAAGCCGTTTTCATTATCTTTACGATAAATATGGTTACGAATCGGCGTTTAATAAAGATTAATTAAAAAATAATAGAATATCTCAAAATTTTGAGATAACAAACTTTGCGGTACATCTGAAAAATTAAAAAAATTAATTTTTGGATAACAAATTGATACAATTTTGCATCAAATTTGAGTTAATTACAAAATCGATCTCGAATTTTCAAGATATATTTAACAGATCGCCCAAATTGTATCAATTTCTTAGATTTTGTTGCAATCTCGAGTTTAACGATTACACGCGTTGGTAGTAGCCGGCGCAATTTTCTTCTTTTTATCGTTGAAACCAAACGAAACGAGTTCTTAAGCGCGCCCCCCGAAAAAATCAAAAAAGACCAAGTACTCTCTCAAGTTAATAGCAATTAATGCGAAGTTATCGAATTCGGGAGACCGATTTTCGGTGTAATTGGAGGCCCCGCAACTTTTTCACGCAGCCAAGAAGATAACGAGAAAAATATAAAATTATCAAGAAGAAATCGTAGGTTGTCGATGTCGCGGTGTTGCGAGCACCTGCCCCAAAGAAGAAGAAGTAATAAGACCGAGTTCTTCTTTTCTTATTAAATGATATTTGATAAAATTTTAATTATTTTTTTGCGTGAAAGGCCGGTTTTGTGGGATCCTCTCTGCGCCAGGATGTCTGCGTGTAAACGTTGGGAAAAAGCCGATCTGAATCTATCGACTCAGATCGATTCACACGGTTTTTGGTGCTCTCCTCAAGGGGCGAAGAAAAAGATTAGATTGCACCTTTTGAATGAGCGTTTTTCACCATCCGGTCACTGCTAGAAATGCGTTAGATTCCGATTAGTTTTAACAGTTTCCCATCAAACATGCGCAATTTAAATTCGATTTTTTCGCTCGAGATTTGGGAGGCAAAATTCGTCCACGGTGACGGTGAAGGTGAAGGAGACACGAAGGTGAACCATTTTTCGGACGGTTTGACGGGTCAATGGTAATTTCTCTCGTTTTAACCGAATTTCGGAATTCAATTAATAATTCATTCAAATCTGAAGGAAACTCAAAAAAAAAAAAATCAAATCGTTTTTATTTTTATCTCCGTTTTGATTTTATTCTTTTTTTATTTTTTTAAATTTGTGCGTAGTTTATTTTTTCTTCTTTACGTTGAATTTGGATCGAAATTAATTTGTAAAACAGGAAATACGAGTGCCCCCTCGAAAATAAAAAAAAGGCGGAATAAGCGGTCGAAAACATGCATTTTTCATAAGCTCAGATGTTCGAATCGCGCCGGAATTTCGACTTCTTCCTGTATAAAAAATCGATGCACCGTCAACGCGCGATTTACATTTCTTTCCGAAAACACAGATTACAGAAAAATCTCGAATATCGGACTCTCTCATCATCCGTTATACACCAAAAGTCCGCTTTATCAAAAATATTTAAGATTTTTATTCTTCATTATAAATTATTATCGCAATTTAATCGTAATGAGAACGAAAATTGCTTTAAATCGACTCCAAACTCGATATATTTAGGTTAACAAATAAAAAATATCTCAAAATTTTGAGATAAGATTTCTCAAATATCTCATTTTTTAAATTTTAGTCTAACATACTTCGAATTTGTTATCAAAATTACACATCTTTAATCACAATTACAATTTTTTAAGATATATCGTCAAAATTCTATCTCAAATTTTTGAGATATTGCAACATTTTAGACTAGACTTTATTAAACATCGATTCGAAACCCCATCTACCGCAATATAAGTGAAAATTGCTTTAAATCGATTCCAAACTCGGTGTATTTAGGTTAGCAAATAGAAAATATCTCAAAAATTGGAGATAGGATTTTTCAAATATCTCATTTTTAAATTTTAGTCTAACATACTTCGAATTTGTTATCAAAATTACACAGCTTTAATCACAATTACAATTTTTTAAGATATATCGTCAAAGTTCTATCTCAAATTTTTGAGATATTGCAACATTTTAGACTAGACTTTATTAAACATCGATTCGAAACCCCATCTACCGCAATATAAGTGAAAATTGCTTTCAATCGATTCCAAACTCGGTGTATTTAAGTTAACAAATAAAAAATATCTCAAAAATTGGAGATAGGATTTCTCAAATATCTCATTTTTTAATTTTAGTCTAACATACTTCGAATTTGTTATCAAAATTACACATCTTTAATCACAATTACAATTTTTTAAGATATATCGTCAAAGTTCTATCTCAAATTTTTGAGATATTGCAACATTTTAAACTAGACTTTATTAAACATCGATTCGAAACCCCATCTACCGCAATATAAGTGAAAATTGCTTTAAATCGATTCCAAACTCGGTGTATTTAGGTTAACAAATTAAAAATATCTCAAAAATTGGAGATAGGATTTCTCAAATATCTCATTTTTTAAATTTTAGTCTAACATACTTCGAATTTGTTATCAAAATTACACACCTTTAATCACAATTACAATTTTTTAAGATATATCGTCAAAGTTCTATCTCAAATTTTTAAGATATTGCAATATTTTAAACTAGACTTTATTAAACGTCGATTCGAAACCCCATCTACCGCAATATAAGTGAAAATTGCTTTAAATCGATTCCAAACTCGGTGTATTTAGGTTAACAAATAAAAAATATCTCAAAAATTGGAGATAGGATTTCTCAAATATCTCATTTTTTAAATTTTAGTCTAACATACTTCGAATTTGTTATCAAAATTACACATCTTTAATCACAACTACAATTTTTTAAGATATATCGTCAAAGTTCTATCTCAAATTTTTGAGATATTGCAACATTTTAGACTAGACTTTATTAAACATCGATTCGAAACCCCATCTACCGCAATATAGGTGAAAATTGCTTTAAATCGATTCCAAACTCGGTGTATTTAGGTTAACAAATAAAAAATATCTCAAAAATTGGAGATAGGATTTCTCAAATATCTCATTTTTTAAATTTTAGTCTAACATACTTCGAATTTGTTATCAAAATCACACATCTTTAATCACAATTACAATTTTTTAAGATATATCGTCAAAGTTCTATCTCAAATTTTTGAGATATTGCAACATTTTAGACTAGACTTTATTAAACATCGATTCGAAACCCCATCTACCGCAATATATGTGAAAATTGCTTTAAATCGACTCCAAACTCGGTGTATTTAGGTTAACAAATAAAAAATATCTCAAAAATTGGAGATAGGATTTCTCAAATATTTCATTTTTTAAATTTTAGTCTAACATACTTCGAATTTGTTATCAAAATTACACATCTTTAATCTCAATTACATTTTTTTAAAGATATATCGTCAAAGTTCTATCTCAAATTTTTGAGATATTGCAACATTTTAGACTAGACTTTATTAAACATCGATTCGAAACCCCATCTACCGCAATATAAGTGAAAATTGGTTTAAATCGATTCCAAACTCGGTGTATTTAGGTTAACAAATAAAAAATATCTCAAAAATTGGAGATAGGATTTCTCAAATATCTAATTTTTTAAATTTTAGTCTAACATACTTCGAATTTGTTATCAAAATTACACATCTTTAATCACAATTACAATTTTTTAAGATATATCGTCAAAGTTCTATCTCAAATTTTTGAGATATTGCAACATTTTAAACTAGACTTTATTAAACATCGATTCGCAACCATATTTAACGCAAATAGAACGAAAATTGCTTTGAATCGATTTAACTCGTTATAATAATAATTTTTTTGATATATCATCAAAATTCTATCTCAAACTTTTGAGATATTGCAACATTTTAAGCTAAACTTTATTAAACATCGATTCGCGACCATATTTGTCGCGAATAGAACGAAAATTACTTTGAATCAACTCCAAACTCGTCATAATTATAATTTTTTAAGATATAGCGTCAAAGTTCTATCTCAAATTTTTAAGATATTGCAACATTTTAAACTAAACTTTATTAAACATCGATTCGCGACCATGTTTATCACAAATTGAACGAAAATTACTTTGAATCGACTCCAAAGTCGTCATAATTATAATTTTTTAAGACATACCATCAAAGTTCTATCTCAAATTTTTAAGATATTACATCATTTTAAAGTAAACTTCAATAAACATCGATTTACGACTATATTTATCGCAAATAAAACGAAAATTACTTTGAATCGACTCCAAACTCGTCATAATTATATTTTTTTAAGACATGTCATCAAAGTTCTATCTCAAATTTTTAAGATATTACAACATTTTAAAGTAAACTTCAATAAACATCGATTTACGACTATATTTATCGCAAATAAAACGAAAATTGGTTTGAATCGACTCAAAACTCGTTATAATTATAATTTTTTAAGATATATCATCAAAATTGTATCTCAAATTTTTGTGATATTGCAACATACTAAAATAATTTTAATTAAACATCGATTCGCAACCATATTTATCGCAAATAGAACGAAAATTGCTTTAAATCGACTCCAAACTCGAAGTATTTACGTAAAAATATAAAATATCTCAAAAAATTGAGATCAAACTTTTTAAATATCTCATTTCGTTCAATTTTCGTTTAAAATACTTCGAATTTGTTATCAAAAAGACATATTTTTAATCATAATTATAATTTTTTAATATATATATATATATATATATATCATCATTAAATTGTATCTCAAATTTTTAAGATATTTCAATATTTTCAACAACGCTCTATTAAACGTTGACTAATAACAGCATCCACACAATGTAAGTGAAAATTGCTTTAAATTGACTCCAAATTCGATGTATTTAGGTCAACAAAGCTAAAGTATCTCAAAAATTTGAGATAAAATCATTCAAATATTAAATTATTTTAATTTTAGTTGAAAATACCTCAATCTTGTTATCAAAAAGACGTGTCTAATCACAATTATGTTTTTTAATTTATATCATTAAATTGTTATCTCAAATTTTTAAGATATTTTAACATTTATAACTAAACTTTATTAAATATCGCCTCGTAACTCCATTTACTGCAATATAAAAGCAGAAGATATACTTTTAATTGCCATAACAGATATAATGATGCATTTTGAAATTTGTTATCTCAGATTTTTGAGATATACTAATATTTTTAACTAATCCTTATCAAACATCAATTCACCAAGTTTGTTATTGTAGTATAAATGAAAATTGCTTTAAATCGACTCCAAATCTGATACGTTTTGTCCAAAGTGTTAAAGCTATCTCAAAAATTTGAGATCTATTTTTAAATATTTTATATATCTCATATTTTTGGCATATTAATTCAAAATTTATCATATTAGAAATCAAACGGCACGCTTATAATCACCATTACTAATATAACGATGCATTTCGAGATTTGTTATCTCAGATTTTTGAGATATATTATTATCTTCATCTTAGAATCTTTATCGAAGATTGATTAGTAAAGCTTTCTATTGTTATTTATAATTTATAATTGTTTTAATTATTTATAATTGCACTTATAATTGCCATTACTAATATAGTGATGCATTTTGAAATTTATTATCTTAATCTTTTGAGATATTTTGATATTTTCCTATAATCTCTATCAAACATTGATTCATACAATTTCTTATTATAATGTAAATGAAAATTTCTTTAATTTAGCTCCTAAGTCGTCGGTTTTAGCCAATAAGTCGAATATATCTCAAAAATTTGAGATATATTTTTTAAATATCTCATTTTATTGCAATGTTAATCTAAAAGACACATTTTTAATCACCATTTTCTTTTCTTTAAATCAATTACTAATATAATGATGTATTTCGAAGTTCATTATCTCAAATTTTTGAGATATAATTTCTAAACAACTCATTTTTTGAAGAATTAATCGAAAACATATTGAATTTATAATCAGAAGACAAATTTTTAATCACCATTACTAATATAATGATGTATTTCGAAATTTATTATCTCAAATTTTTGAGATATTTTAAAATTTTCATTCAATTTTTATCGAACATCGATTCAGAAAGCTTTTTATTGCAATTTAAAGTAAAATTGCTTTAAATCGGCGATAAACTCGATATGTTTTGGTCGTTAAATCAAAAATATCTTAAAAATTTGAGATATAATTTCTAAATATCTCATTTTTTTAAGTTTTAATCGAAAGTATATTGAATTTGTGATCAGAAGACAAATATTTAATGTCTTCTGATTACAAATTCAATATATTTTCGATTAAAATTTAAAAAAAAATGAGCTATTTGGATATAATATCTGTAATTTTTGAGATATTTTAATATCTTTATCAATCTGTATAAAAAATCAGAGATTTTTCTTAATCTTAATCTAAAATATATTTAATTTATTATCAAATGATACATTTTTAATCATTATTACCAAATAACGATGCTATTTGAAACTTTTTATCTCAAATTTTTAAGATATGTTGAAATACATATTTTTCTAATCTTCATCAAACATTTATTCACAACACTTTTTAATATAATATAAATCAAAATTGATTTAAATTAACTCCGAAATCGATCTTTTTTAGTCAATAAATCAAAAATATCTCAAAAATTAGAGATACAAACGATGCAATTCGAAATTTTTATCTCAAATTTTTAAGATATTTTAATATTTTCATCTAATCTGTATCAAAAATCAATTTACATCACTTTTTATTGCAACATAAATCAAAATTGATTTAAATTAACTCCAAATTCAATTTTTTTGTCAATAAATCAAAAATATCTCAAAAATAAGAGATATATTTTTTGATTATCTCAATTTTTTTTAATTTTAATCTAAAATAAAACAAATATATTATCAAACAATACATTTTTAATCATTATTGCCAAATAACGGTGCTATTTGAAACTTTTTATCTTAAATTTTTAAGATATTTTAACATATTTTTCTAATCTTCACCAAACATTTATTCACAACACTTTTTATTATAATATAAATCAAAATTGATTTAAATTAACTCCGAAATCGATCTTTTTTAGTCAATAAATCAAAAATATATCAAAAATTAGAGATACAAACGACGCAATTCGAAATTTTTATCTCAAATTTTTAAGATATTTTAATATTTTCATCTAATCTGTATCAAAAATCAATTTACATCACTTTTTATTGTAACATAAATCAAAATTGATTTAAATTAACTCCAAATTCAACTTTTTTTAGTCAATAAATCAAAAATATCTCAAAAATAAGAGATATATTTTTTGATTATCTCATTTTTTTAAATTTTAATCTAAAATAAATCAAATTTATTATCAAACAATACATTTTTAATCATTATTATCAAATAACGGTGCTATTTGAAACTTTTTATCTTAAATTTTTAAGATATTTTAACATATTTTTTTAATCTTCACCAAACATTTATTCACAACACTTTTTATTATAATATAAATCAAAATTGATTTAAATTAACTCCGAAATCGATCTTTTTTAGTCAATAAATCAAAAATATATCAAAAATTAGAGATACAAACGACGCAATTCGAAATTTTTATCTCAAATTTTTAAGATATTTTAATATTATCATCTAATCTGTATCAAAAATCAATTTACATCACTTTTTATTGTAACATAAATCAAAATTGATTTAAATTAACTCCAAATTCAACTTCTTTTAGTCAATAAATCAAAAATATCTCAAAAATAAGAGATATATTTTTTGATTATCTCAATTTTTTTAAATTTTAATCTAAAATAAATCAAATTTATTATCAAACAATACATTTTTAATCATTGTTATCAAATAACGGTGCTATTTGAAACTTTTTATCTCAAATTTTTAAGATATTTTAACATATTTTTCTAATCTTCATCAAACATTTATTCATAACACTTTTTAATATAATATAAATCAAAATTGATTTAAATTAACTCCGAAATCGATCTTTTTTGGTCCATAAATCAAAAATATATCAAAAATTAGAGATACAAACGACGCAATTCGAAATTTTTATCTCAAATTTTTAAGATATTTTAATATTTTCATCTAATCTGTATCAAAAATCAATTTACATCACTTTTTATTGCAACATAAATCAAAATTGATTTAAATTAACTCCAAATTCAACTTTTTTTAGTCAATAAATCAAAAATATCTCAAAAATAAGAGATATATTTTTTGATTATCTCAATTTTTTTAAATTTTAATCTAAAATAAATCAAATTTATTATCAAACAATACATTTTTAATCATTATTGCCAAATAACGGTGCTATTTGAAACTTTTTATCTCAAATTTTTAAGATATTTTAACATATTTTTCTAATCTTCACCAAACATTTATTCACAACACTTTTTAATACAATATAAATCAAAATTGATTTAAATTAACTCCGAAATCGATCTTTTTTAGTCAATAAATCAAAAATATATCAAAAATTAGAGATACAAACGACGCAATTCGAAATTTTTATCTCAAATTTTTAAGATATTTTAATATTTTCATTTAATCTGTATCAAAAATCAATTTACATCACTTTTTATTATAACATAAATCAAAATTGATTTAAATTAACTCCAAATTCAACTTTTTTTAGTCAATAAATCAAAAATATCTCAAAAATAAGAGATATATTTTTTGATTATCTCAATTTTTTAAAATTTTAATCTAAAATAAATCAAATTTATCATCAAACAATATATTTTTAATGATTATTATCAAATAACGGTGCTATTTGAAACTTTTTATCTCAAATTTTTAAGATATTTTAACATATTTTTCTAATCTTTATCAAACATTTATTCATAACACTTTTTAATATAATATAAATCAAAATTGATTTAAATTAACTCCGAAATCGATCTTTTTTAGTCCATAAATCAAAAATATATAAAAAATTAGAGATACAAACGATGCAATTCGAAATTATTAAGATATTTTAATATTTTCATCTAATCTGTATCAAAAATCAATTTACATCACTTTTTATTGCAACATAAATCAAAATTGATTTAAATTAACTCCAAATTCAACTTTTTTTAGTCAATAAATCAAAAATATCTCAAAAATAAGAGATATATTTTTTGATTATCTCAATTTTTTTAAATTTTAATCTAAAATAAATCAAATTTATTATCAAACAATACATTTTTAATCATTATTATCAAATAACGGTGCTATTTGAAACTTTTTATCTCAAATTTTTAAGATATTTTTACATATTTTTCTAATCTTCACCAAACATTTATTCACAACACTTTTTATTATAATATAAATCAAAATTGATTTAAATTAACTCCGAAATCGATCTTTTTTTAGTCCATAAATCAAAAATATATAAAAAATTAGAGATACAAACGACGCAATTCGAAATTTTTATCTCAAATTTTTAAGATATTTTAATATTTTCATCTAATCTGTATCAGAAATCAATTTACATCACTTTTTATTGCAACATAAATCAAAATTGATTTAAATTAACTCCAAATTCAACTTTTTTTAGTCAATAAATCAAAAATATCTCAAAAATAAGAGATATATTTTTTGATTATCTCAATTTTTTTAAATTTTAATCTAAAATAAACCAAATTTATTATCAAACAATACATTTTTAAACATTATTATCAAATAACGGTGCTATTTGAAACTTTTTATCTCAAATTTTTAAGATATTTTTACATATTTTTCTAATCTTCACCAAACATTTATTCACAACACTTTTTATTATAATATAAATCAAAATTGATTTAAATTAACTCCGAAATCGATCTTTTTTAGTCCATAAATCAAAAATTTATAAAAAATTAGAAATACAAACGATGCAATTCGAAATTTTTATCTCAAATTTTTAAGATATATTAATATTTTCATCTAATCTGTATCAAAAATCAATTTACATCACTTTTTATTGCAACATAAATCAAAATTGATTTAAATTAACTCCAAATTCAACTTTTCTAGTCAATAAATCAAAAATATCTCAAAAATAAGAGATATATTTTTTGATTATCTCAATTTTTTTAAATTTTAATCTAAAATAAATCAAATTTATTATCAAACAATACATTTTTAATCATTATTGCCAAATAACGGTGCTATTTGAAACTTTTTATCTCAAATTTTTAAGATATTTTAACATATTTTTCTAATCTTCACCAAACATTTATTCACAACACTTTTTATTATAATATAAATCAAAATTGATTTAAATTAACTCCGAAATCGATCTTTTTTAGTCCATAAATCAAAAATATATAAAAAATTAGAGATACAAACGACGCAATTCGAAATTTTTATCTCAAATTTTTAAGATATTTTAATATTTTCATCTAATCTGTATCAGAAATCAATTTACATCACTTTTTATTGCAACATAAATCAAAATTGATTTAAATTAACTCCAAATTCAACTTTTTTTAGTCAATAAATCAAAAATATCTCAAAAATAAGAGATATATTTTTTGATTATCTCAATTTTTTAAAATTTTAATCTAATATAAATCAAATTTATTATCAAACAATACATTTTTAATCATTATTATGAAATAACGGTGCTATTTGAAACTTTTTATCTCAAATTTTTAAGATATTTTTACATATTTTTCTAATCTTTATCAAACATTTATTCACAACACTTTTTAATATAATATAAATCAAAATTGATTTAAATTAACTCCGAAATCGATCTTTTTTAGTCCATAAATCAAAAATATATCAAAAATTAGAGATACAAACGACGCAATTCGAAATTTTTATCTCAAATTTTTAAGATATTTTAATATTTTCATCTAATCTGTATCAAAAATCAATTTACATCATTTTTTATTGCAACATAAATCAAAATTGATTTAAATTAACTCCAAATTCAACTTTTTTTAGTCAATAAATCAAAAATATCTCAAAAATTAGAGATGTATTTTTTGATTATCTAAATTTTTTTTAATTTTAATCTAAAATAAATCAAATTTATTATCAAACAATACATTTTTAATCATTATTATCAAATAACGGTGCTATTTGAAACATTTTATCTCAAATTTTTAAGATATTTTAACATATTTTTCTAATCTTCACCAAACATTTATTCACAACGCTTTTTATTATAATATAAATCAAAATTGATTTAAATTAACTCCGAAATCGATCTTTTTTAGTCAATAAATCAAAAATATATCAAAAATTAGAGATACAAACGACGCAATTCGAAATTTTTATCTCAAATTTTTAAGATATTTTAACATTTTTATCTAATTTATATCAAAAATCAATTCACATCACTTTTTATTGTAACAGAAATCTAAATTGATTTAAATGAACTCCAAATTGAACTTTTTGAATCAATAAATCAAAAATATCTCAAAAATAAGAGATATTTTTTTATTATCTCAATTTTTTTAAAATTTTGATCTAAAATAAATCAAATTTATTATCAAACAATACACTTTTAATCATCATTAGCAATATAACGATGCTATTCGAAGTTTCTTATCTCAATTTTTAAGATATTTAAAACAAACAAAAATATCTCAAAAATTAGAGATATATTTTTTAAATATCTCAATTTTTTTTATTTTAATCTAAAATTTATCTATTTTCATCTAAAATAAATCAAATTTGGTACATTTTTAATCACCATTACAAATTTAATGAGACATTTCGAAGTTTATTATCTCAAATTTTGAAGATATTTTAATATTTTCAACGAGTCCTTAACAAACATCGATTCGAAATCTAAAAATACCCCCGATTAATTCAGCATCATTGAGAAAATGCGTTCTTGATGCAATTTTGTACAGGAATTCGCAAAAGTTTTTGTAACAACCCATCCCTTTCGTCAATTTAGGGTTGTTTATGATGCATATTTATAGAAATAATCAATTTTTCTTTGTTATCTCCAATTTGAAACAGTCTCTTTTGTCGGGGATTGTAACCAGCCTATCTTTAAATCCAATGAATGAAACGCGATGCAATTCTACTTTGCATACAGCCATCAACATCCGCTCGTCGTCGTCGTCGACGACATGCCCTTGAATCTTGCGTTGTTGTTGTTTTCCTCCGGTTCGATTTCCTGCTGTTCTTGTTGCCCTCCTGCGAGGGGGGACCAAGAAGGACATATGGGAAGGGAGGCGGCCGAAGATGAAGCTTCAGATTCAGCTTCGGAAGGTGTTTGTTTCAATTACCGGGGGATACACTGACCCACATTACTTGAATCGAAGCTCGTAGACGAAGAGTGGAACCGAAGGAAGACGCGTTTCAAGACAGGATTTTGACCCAGTTCTTCGGCGTCATCCCATAAATTCTACTGCAATTGGTGACCATGAGAGCAATGTCAACCACCAAAGTGAGCCGATTGAAAGAAATCCCTTTCGAAGGTTGTTTTGAAGAGTTACAGAAAAAACAACAACAACATTGACGCAAAAAGCATCTTTTTGTACTACTTTTTATCGATTCCAAGTAACGAGGCGCGTTTTGAGTTTTCGGAAGCCAATTTCTCTCCCCGGTGCCGAATACATGCATATTTAATCGATTCTTCATCGATTTAACCGATTCTCAGAACATTTTCTTCTTAAAACCAATTAATTCGACTTTTAATTTGATGATTAATTTGATCTTTAATTTGACGTTTAATTTGACGTTTAATTTGACGTTTAATTTGACGTTTAATTTGACGTTTAAATTGACGTTTAAAACGTCAAATCAAATTTTTAAAAAATTTCAAGTTACCAAATTCGTAGAATAAAAACGTCGAAAATAACGAACTTTCTATACGGGAATCGAACTTCTTAGAAAAGAAATTAATAAAAGAACCGTTTTTATGCAATATTACGCCACGATTGTCGGTGTTGTTTACGAAGGCGGGAGAGAAAATCGTAAATTCTAATACGATTACCCCAAATAACCCGACCGTGGCATACGTGAGATACCTCTCGTCTCTGGCGCAAGCTGCATGTTTATTCAGGTTATTGGGGCCATTTCCCGATTCCGTCTTCTTTCTAGAAAGGTCTCTGCCCTAAGGAAATCAAAAAAATTCGATCCATAAATTTGTCTTTCTCTTTTGAGATGTAGGCAACTCAAGTTACGTCATGAAATAATTACGATTATTTGTTCATTAATCGATTTTGATGATTAATAGAAAGGAATTAAGTCAGATTAATAAATAAATAAGGATTAATTAACAATTTTTATTTTATTTTTAACGAAAATAATGTTATTGTCGAAATATAGGCAACTTAATAACATCGCGAAAAGAAATCGGTAAATTGTCGCCGAATGGCGATCAATTGGAGCCGAATATCACTCAGTTAGCTCCGAATGTCACTCAATTACCGCGGTGAAATGATGAAAATGAAGTTTTTGAACGGAATGTTGATGGTAGGATACAAAAAACGGGGCAATTTATGCAAAATACAGAAAAAAAGATTTCGGAGGGCTATCGCAAAATCTCGGCGATTTATTTTTTATTTTAGGGGGATATGAACAAAAATGACGGTTTTATAGAAAAAAATAATGAAGGAGACGAAAATGGGCAAATATCTGAGTCAATTGGCTCCAAATAACACTCAACTATCACCGAATTTCAGTAAATTGGAGCCGAATGACACTCAAACATCACCGAATCTCACTCAATTGGTTCCGAATGATACTCAATTTCCGCCGAAATTCATTCAATTGGCGCCGAATGATACTTAAATATAATCCAATGTCAATCAATTTGCTCCGAATAACATTCACCTATCGCCGAATTTCAATCAATTGGCGCCGAATGGCACTCAACTATCACCGAAATTCAGTCAATTGGAGCCGAATGACACTCAAACATCACCGAATCTTACTCAATTGGTTCCGAATGATACTCAATTTCCGCCGAATTTCATTCAATTGGCGCCGAATGATACTTAAATATAATCCAATGTCAATCAATTTGCTCCGAATAACATTCACCTATCGCCGAATTTCAATCAATTGGCGCCGAATGGCACTCAACTATCACCGAATTTCAGTCAATTGGAGCCGAATGACAATCAAATACAATTGAGTGACATTCGGTATGTCACTCAATTGCCTCCGAATGTCACCCAACTACTAATTTAGACGGAAAAATAAAAAAAAAGAAAATTTTCAATCTTCGATGCCGCTGAAAAATCTGGAAAATTAATGTGTGGTCGAAAATCTTGGGATGAAGATGATTTGGATAGTTTCTTGGATGGTATCGCGATCTCGTGGAGAAATAAAGAAAAAAAAATAATAAAGCAAGATAATAAAGCTTTGAGAGGTTGTCGAAGGAGTTTGGGGAAGAAATCGAAGAATCCAAGCGGGATGATTATACATCATCATCAATTAGGATCCTCAATTGACCGACTACCACCAATTGGTAATCAATCAACGAGGAAAATAAATGAATTATGGCTAAATTTTATAAAATTGGTATCGAATCAAATACAATCAATAACAGATTTGTAGTCGAAATCACTCAATTAGCTGCAGAATATCACTCAACTACAAATGTTAATAAATTGGAGCCGAATAACAATGAATTGGAGCCGAATAACAATGAGTTGGAGCCGAATAACAATGAATTGGAGCCGAATAACAATGAATTGGAGCCGAATAACAATGAATTGGAGCCGAATATCAGTAATTTTATGCCAAATATCACTCAACTGCCGCAAGAAAATGACAAAAATGATCATTTTGAAGAGTTGAAAGCAAATGTTAATAAATTGGAGCCGAATAACAATGAATTGGAGCCGAATAACAATGAATTGGAGCCGAATAACAATGAATTAGAGCCGAATATCAATCACTTCATGCTGAATACGACTCAACTATCGCGAGAAAATGATAAAATTGATAATTTGGAAAAATTGGTTCCAAATGTTAATAAATTGGAACAGAATAACAACGAATTGGTGCCGAATAACAATGAATTGGAGCCGAATAACAGTGAATTAAAGCCGAATATCAATCACTTCATGCTGAATAAGACTCAACTAACGCGAGAAAATGATAAAATTGATAATTTGGAAAAATTGGTTCCAAATGTTAATAAATTGGAACAGAATAACAACGAATTGGTGCCGAATAACAATGAATTGGAGCCGAATAACAGTGAATTAAAGCCGAATATCGATCACTTCATGCTGAATAAGACTCAACTAACGCGAGAAAATGATAAAATTGATAATTTGGAAAAATTGGTTCCAAATATTAATAAATTGGAACCGAATAACAACGAATTGGTGCCGAATATCATTCAATTGGCGCCAAATATCAATCAATTCGTGCCAAATAACACTCAATTAGCACGGGAAAATATCAAAAATTATAATATTAAGAAATTAGCACCGAATGTTAATAAATTGGAGCCGAATATCAGTAATTTCGTGTCAAATATCACTCAACTACCGCAAGAAAAGGACAAAAACAGTCATTTCATGCCAAACATGACTCAACTATCGCAAGAAAATGATAAAATTGATAATCGGGAAGAATTGGCTCCAAATGTTAATAAATTGGAACCGAATAATAATGAATTGAAGCCAAATTTCATTCAATTGGAACCTAATATCAATCAATTGGTGCCAAATAACACTCAATTAGCACGGGAAAATGACAAAAATGGTAATTTTGAGGAATTGGCGCCGAATGTTAATGAATTGGAGCCGAATAACAATGAATTGGAGCCGAATATCAGTAATTTCTTGCCGAATATCACTCAACTACCGCAAGAAAATAACAAAAATGATCATTTTGAAGAGTTTAACCAAATGTTAATAAATTGGAGCCGAATAATAATGTATTTGAGCCGAATAACAATGAATTGGAGCCGAATAATAATGAATTGGAGCCGAATAACAATGAATTAGAGCTGAATATCAATCATTTCATGTCGAATATGACTCAACTATCGCAAGAAAGTAATAAAATTGATAATTTGGAAGAATTGGCTCCAAATGTTAATAAATTGAAACCGAATAACAATGAAGTGATGTCAAATATCATTCAATTGGCGTCCAATATCAATCAATTCGTGCCAAATAACACTCAATTACCACGGGAAAATGACAAAAATGATAATTTTGAGAAATCGGCGCCGAATATTAATGAATTGGAGCCGAATAACATCGAATTGGAGCCGAATATCAGTAATTTTATGCCAAATATCACTCAACTGCCGCAAGAAAATAACAAAAACAGTCATTTCATGGAAAATATGACTCAACTGTTGCGAGAAAACGATGAAAATGATAATTTGGAAGAATTGCCTCCAAATGTTAATAAATTGGAACCGAATAACAATGAATTAAAGCCAAATTTCATTCAATTGGAACCTAATATCAACCAATTCGTGCCAAACAACACTCAATTAGCACGGGGAAATGACAAACATGATAATTTTGAGGAATTGGTGCCGAATGTTAATGAATTGGGGCCGAATAACAATAAATTGGAGCCGAATATCAGTAATTTCTTGCCGAATATCACTCAACTACCGCAAGAAAATGACAGAAACGATCATTTTGAAAAGTTGGAACCAAATGTTAATTAATTGGAGCCGAATAACAATGAATTGGAGCCAAATGACAATGAATTGGAGCCGAATAACAATGAATTAGTGCCGAATATCAGTCATTTCATGCCGAATATGACTCAACTATCGCGAGAAAATGATAAAATTGGTAATTGGGAAGAATTGGCTCCAAATGTTAACAAATTCAAACCGAATAACAATAAATTGAAGACAAATATCATTCAATTGGCGCCTAATATCAATCAATGCGTGCCAAATAACACTCAATTACCACGGGAAAATGACAAGAATGATAATTTTGAGAAATTGGCACCGAATGTTAATGAATTGGAGCCGAATATCAGTAATTTCGTGTCAAATATCACTCAACTACCGCAAGAAAATGACAAAAACAGTCATTTCATGCCAAACATGACTCAACTATCGCAAGAAAATGATAAAATTGATTATCGGGAAGAATTGGCTCCAAATGTTAATAAATTGGAACCAAATAGCAATGAATTGAAGCCAAATATCATTCAATTGGCGCATAATATCAATCAATTTGTGCCAGATAGCACTCAATTACCACGGGAAAATGACAAAAATGATAATTTTGAGAAATTGGCACCGAATGTTAATGAATTGGAGCCGAATAACAGTAATTTCATGTCAAATATCACTCAACTACCGCAAGAAAATGACAAAAACGATCATTTTGCAGAGCTGGAACCAAATGTTAATAAATTTGAGCCGAATAACAATGAATTGGAGCCGAATAACAATGAATTAGATCCGAATATCAGTCACTTCATGCTGAATATGACTCAACTATCATGAGAAAATGATAAAATTGATAATTTGGAAAATTTTTTTCCAAATGTTAATAAATTGGAACCGAATAGCAATGAATTGAAGCCAAATATCATTCAATTGGTGCCAAATATCAATCAATTCTTGCCAAATAACACTCAATTACAACGGGAAAATGACAAAAATGATAATTTTGAAATAACAACAAATTGAAGCCGAATAACAACGAATTGGAGCCGAATATCAGTAATTTCATGCCGAATATCATTCAACTACCACAAGAAAATGACAAAAACGATCATTTTGAAAAGTTGGAGCCAAATTTTAATGAATTGGGGTCGAATAACAATGAATTGGAGCCGAATAACAATGAATTATAGCTGAATATTAGCCATTTCATGCCGAATATGCCTCAACTATCGCAAGAAAATGATAAAATTGATAATTTGGAAGAATTAGATCCAAATGTTAATAAACTGGAACCGATTAACAATGAATTGAAGCCAAATATCATTCAATTGGCGCCTGATATCAATCGATTCGTGCCATATAACACTCAATTAGCACGGGAAAATGTCAAAAATGATAATTTTGAGGAATTGGCGCCGAATGTTAATGAATTGGAGTCGAGTAACAATGAATTGGAGCCGAATAACAATGAATTGGAGCCAAATAACAATGAATTGGAGCCGAATAACAATGAATTGGAGCCGAATAACAATGAATTAGAGCCGAATAACAATGAATTAGAACCGAATATCACTTAACCAACGCGAGAAAATAACGATAATGATACTTTTAAACCATTCTCGCTGAATATCACAGATTTTGAGCCGAATATCACTGAATTGGCGCCGAAAATGATTCTACTACCCCGGGAAAATGGTAAAAATGATGTCTTAAACAATTGGAACCAAATGATATAGAATTAGGGCCGAATATCTCTCAATTATCGCGCAAGAATGACAAAAAGTATAGTTTTACACAATTTTCGACGAACATTATTGAATTGGCAGCAAATGTCATGGAATTGAAGCCGAATATCACTGAATTAGCGCCGAATATCACTCCCCCGCCGCAAGAAAACAAGGAAAATGATACTTTTAAACTATTCTCGCCGAATATCACAGATTTTGAGCAGAATATCAATGAATTAGCGCTGAATATAACTTTATTACCGCGTAAATGAAAAAAATGATGTTTTAAACAATTGGAACCGAATGATATAGAATTGGCGCCGAATATCTTTCAATTATAGCGGAAGAATGACGAAAAGGGTAGTTCTATTTCCAAATTTAGACAATTGTAAGCTATTAGTGTCGTATTTTAGATAGTTTTTGATGATTTTAGACATCTTTAAACAATTATAAACAATTTGTGATATATTTTAGATCAATTTGAGATGATTTTATCAACTCGTAGACGATTTTAGACAAATTTAGATAATTATAAGCTATTACAGTCATATTTTAGATGATTTTAGACGTCGTTAAGCAGTTAGTGATATATATAGAGATATACATTTAACAGTTTTTAATAATTTAAACATTTTTAGAGAATTATAGTTAAATAATATTAATTGAAATAATCATGATATAGGCAACTCAACCATCACAACAAAAAAGTTAATTCAAAAATTAATTTTTATTTATCACTTTATCTATCTATTAATTAATCAATTTTATTAATTAATCGAAATGAGTTGACCCAAATCAATAAATAAATAAAAATTAATAAACAATTTTATACCTTATCTTTCATACAAATGACATTTATTAATACAATCAAAACATAGGCAACCCAAACACCACAACGAAAAAATTTTATTTTATTAAAAAACTAATTTTTATTTATCGATTTATCTATTAATAAATTAATCAATTTTATTAATTAATCACAACAATTTACCTCAAATCAATAAATAAATAAGAATTAACCAAAAAATTATTTTATCTTTGACACAATTTGACAAGATCGAGTTTGCGCACTTTAGAACGTATCCGCCATTAATAATCACGTTGTTCGGAAAGATTTCGTCATAAACCGGCTTTATTATTCATCATTAATTCTTCAACGGCGATTTAAGTGATTTTGAGGATGGCACAAAGCAAATTGAACGATTTGGCCGGAAAATTCGGCAAGGGGGGCCCACCCGGCCTAAATTTGGGCTTGAAACTTTTAGCCTTCGGCGCTGCGGCCGCTTACGGAGTCTCCCAATCGATGTACACCGGTAAATATTCATCAAAAAATCATTTTAATTCAATTAATAAGCATTAAAAGCGATTATGTAATCGTTTATTAAAGAAAACGCGGTTTTTGAAGTTTGAGGTTATGTCGGTTTTGTGGGTTATGTCAAAAAAATAATTCTAACCTCAAAATTAATTTTTTGGTTTAATTTGATGATTTTTTCTGTTTTAGTTGAAGGTGGGCATAGATCTATTATGTTTAATAGAATAGGAGGGGTTCAGAATGAGATTTACACGGAAGGATTGCATTTTAGGATTCCTTGGTTCCAATACCCCATCATTTACGATATCCGGTACATTTACTCAATTAACTCAAATTAATTAAAAATTCTTTAATAATTGATTTGATTTAGATCTCGCCCAAGGAAGCTCTCATCCCCAACCGGCTCAAAAGATCTCCAAATGGTTAATATCTCACTTCGAGTCCTCTCTCGACCCGACGCACAACAACTTCCCGAAATGTACCGCCAATTAGGGCTCGATTACGACGAAAAAGTTTTACCATCGATTTGTAACGAAGTCTTAAAATCGGTCGTTGCCAAATTTAATGCTGCGCAATTAATCACTCAAAGGCAGCAAGTTTCGTTGCTGGTTCGAAGGGAATTGGTGGATAGGGCGAGGGATTTTAACATAATTCTTGATGATGTCTCGATTACTGAGTTGTCGTTTGGGAAGGAATACACGGCGGCTGTTGAATCGAAGCAAGTTGCGCAACAAGAAGCTCAAAGAGCTGCGTTTGTGGTTGAAAGGGCCAAACAAGAGAGGCAACAGAAAATTGTGCAAGCCGAGGGTGAAGCGCAAGCGGCTAAGATGTTGGGGGAGGCTATCGGGCAAAATCCGGGGTATTTGAAGTTGAGGAAGATTAGGGCTGCTCAAAATATTTCTAGAACGGTAAATTTTTTTATTTAATTAGTATCAACACTAAAGATATTTCGTGTCTATATATACAGGATGTTTTTTGTAAGTTAAAATTTTTAGTTTAAACCCTTACTTTGTAAATAATGTAATGTTATTATGGGAAATGGTTTTAGAATTATTTTTAAAATTATGAATCTACAGGATGGATGCTATAAGGGGGTCAAAAAGGTTATTTATTTAATTCTGGCTGGACAAAATTATTTTTTTGGGCTAGAATAGCTTAAAAAGCTAACAAAAAAAATAAATGAAGGAAAAAGTATTAAGAAATTATAAATAAATTAAAATTATTTATTGAAAATTGATGAAATTTGTCAATTATGATTTGCTAATGAATGATCCATAACCAGTTTTGAAAATGTCCCAAATATTTTTATTACAAAAATTGACCATAATTGAAAAATTAAAAGTGTTGGGGAAAACTTAATGCATTAATAATTATGGAAGAATTTGTGAATTTGTTAAAAATTTTCAAAATGTCATGATTTAAGAGTTTGGCTATAAAAATTAATTATAACTCAAACATTAAAATCGATGGAGAAAAGTTTTTTCTTGAAATTTATTTGTTGTGGTCTAAAGATTTACAATCCATAAAATACTATGGATAAAATACTACACTAAATAAAATACTACACTAGCTTAAAAACTGCCAACTTGTTAGCAGTATGAGCTATAATGTCTCCAAGTCCTGCTTATTAGTTTGAAGTTTTCCAACATGTTAGCAGCATAAGTTATAACTGTTCCAAACATTGTACACTAGTTTAAAAACTGCCAACTTGTTGGTAGTATGAGCTTTTATATCTCCAAAGTCCTGCCTATGTCCTCTATCAGTATCAACACAAAAAGAAAACTTCATTTAACAGACAAGGAAGAAATCAGCTGTTGACAAGGAGAGAGACTTACAAACGGCTCTTAACCTAAGAAATCTAACCCTGAAATTAGATTTGAACTTAATCAAATTAAATAATAGACTAAAAAATCAGTAACAAACAGCAGAAGGCCGACACAAAATATAGAGTTAGCTCTCGGGAACACAACTATGGGAAATTTGTATATAAACTAAATTAAAAAGGCAACATGCCATTGTAAAAATTTTGAATGTATATTTGAATTGTAGACCTTAAATATTTGTTGTTTTTTTTTTTGTGTTAATTTCGTGGAGCGACGTTTTTTGGCTTCGTCTCGTGTCGGCTCTCTATTTGTACAAAATAATAAAATATCATGCCTTCTGGAAGAATTTCAAGTCTTCTGGAGACTATGGAAGCAATATCATGTGTTCTGACAACATTTCAAGTCTTCTGGACGCAAATCAAGTTTTCTGGCAGCATTTTAAGTCTTCTGGAAGCAATGTCATGTTTTCTGGAAACATTTCAAGTTATCTAGACGCAATATCAAGTTTTGTGACAACATTTCAAGTATTCTGGAAGAATTTCAAGTCTTCTGAAAGAAGTATCAAGTCTTTTGGAAATATTTCAGGTCTTCTGGAAAATTTTCAAGTCTTCTGAAACCAATATCATATCTTCTGGCAGCAATATCAAGTCTTTTGCAAACATTTCAAGCCTTCTGGAAGCAAAATTAAGTCGTCTGGAAACATTTCAAGTCTTCTGGAAGAGTTCCAAGTGTTTTGGAAGCTATATCAAGTTTTCTGGAAACATTTCAAGTCTTCTGAAAACAGTTCAAGTCATCTGGAAATAATATTAAGTCGTCTGGAAAGATTTCAAGTGTTCTGGAGGCAATATCGGTCTCCTGGCAATATTTCAATTCTTCTGGAAGCTATATTAAATGGTCTGGAAGAATTTCATGATTTTGGAAACATATCAAGTCTTCTGGGAATAGTTCAAGTCAACTGGAAGCAATATTAAGTCTTCTGGAAACATTTCAAATTTTCTAAAAGAATTTCAAATCCTCTGGTAGCAATACCAAGTCATCTGGAACAATATTAAGTTTTCTGGAAACATTCCAAGTCTTCTGGGAACAGTTCTAATCATCTGGAAGCATTATCAAGTCTTCTGGAGGCAATATTAAGTTGTCTGGAAACATTTCAAGTGTTCTGGAAGCTATATCAGGTCTCCTGGCAACATCCACCTCCTATCAACATCTATCAGAATTTCATGTCTTTTGGAAACATTTCAAGTTTTCTGGAAGCAATATAAAATCATCTGGAATCAATATTAAGCCTTCTGGCAATATTTCAAGTATTCTGGAAGAATTTTATGTCTTCTGGAAGCAATATTAAGTGTTGTGGAAGCTATATTAAGTCATCTGGAAACCTTTCAAGTTTTACGGAATAATTTTAAATCTTCTGGAAGAACTTCAAGTCTTTTGGAAACATTTCAGGTCTTCTGGAAGAATTTCAAGTCTTCTGAGAACATTTCAAGTATTCTAGAAGAATTTCAAGTCTTCTAAGAGCAATATTATGTCTTCTCAAAATATTTAAAGTCTTCTGGAAGAATTTCAAATCTTTTGAAAACTATATCAGGTTTTGTGGAAGCAATTTTAAATATTCTGGAAACATTTCAAATCTTCTAGTAGTAATATCAAGTCTCCTGGAAACATTTGAAGTCTTCTGGAAGCTACATTAAGTCGTCTGGAAATAGTTCAAGTCATCTGAAGGCAATATTAAGTCGTCTGGAAATAGTTCAAGTCATCTGAAGGCAATATTAAGTCGTCTGGAAAGATTTCAAGTGTTCTGGAGGCAATATCGGTCTCCTGGCAATATTTCAATTCTTCTGGAAGCTATATTAAATGGTCTGGAAGAATTTCATGATTTTGGAAACATATCAAGTCTTCTGGCAATAGTTCAAGTCAACTGGAAGCAATATTAAGTCTTCTGGAAACATTTAAAATTTTCTAAAAGAATTTCAAGTCCTCTGGTAGCAATACCAAGTCATCTGGAAACAATATTAAGTTTTCTGGAAACATTCCAAGTCTTCTGGGAACAGTTCTAATCATCTGGAGGCATTATCAAGTCTTCTGGAAGCAATATTAAGTCGTCTGGAAACATTTCAAGTGTTCTGGAAGCTATATCAGGTCTCCTGGCAACATCCACCTCCTATCAACATCTATCAGAATTTCATGTCTTTTGGAAACATTTCAAGTTTTCTGGAAGCAATATGAAGTCATCTGGAATCAATATTAAGCCTTCTGGCAATATTTCAAGTATTCTGGAAGAATTTTATGTCTTTTGGAAGCAATATTAAGTGTTTTGGAAGTTATATTAAGTCGTCTGGAAATAGTTCAAGTCATCTGAAAGCAATATTAAGTCGTCTGGAAAGATTTCAAGTGTTCTGGAGGCAATATCAGTCTCCTGGCAATATTTCAACTCTTCCGGAAGCTGTATTAAATGGTCTGAAAGAATTTCATGTCTTTTGGAAACGTATCAAGTCTTCTGGGAATAGTTCAAGTCAACTGGAAGCAATATTAAGTCTTCTGGAAACATTTCAAATTTTCTAAAAGAATTTCAAATCCTCTGGTAGCAATACCAAGTCATCTGGAAACCATATTAAGTTTTCTGGAAACATTCCAAGTCTTCTGGGAACAGTTCTAATCATCTGGAAGCATTATCAAGTCTTCTGGAAGCAATATTAAGTCGTCTGGAAACATTTCAAGTGTTCTGGAAGCTATATCAGGTCTCCTGGCAACATCCATCTCCTATCAACATCTATCAGAATTTCATGTCTTTTGGAAACATTTCAAGTTTTCTGGAAGCAATATGAAGTCATCTGGAATCAATATTAAGCCTTCTAGGCAATATTTCAAGTATTCTGGAAGAATTTTATGTCTTCTGGAAGCAATATTAAGTGTTTTGGAAGCTATATTAAGTCGTCTGGAAACATTCCAAATCTTCTGGGAACAGTTCAAATCATCTGTAAGCATTATCAAGTCTTCTGGAAACAATATCAAGTCATTTTGAAGCAATATTAAGTCGTCTGGAAACATTTCAAGTGTTCTGGAAGCTATATCAGGTCTCCTGGCAACATCCACCTCCTATCAACATCTATCAGAATTTCATGTCTTTTGGAAACATTTCAAGTTTTCTGGAAGCAATATGAAGTCATCTGGAATCAATATTAAGCCTTCTGGCAATATTTCAAGTATTCTGGAAGAATTTTATGTCTTCTGGAAGCAATATTAAGTGTTTTGGAAGCTATATTAAGCTTTCTGGAAACATTCCAAGTCTTCTGGGAACAGTTCAAATCATCTGGAAGCATTATCAAGTCTTCTGGAAACAATATCAAGTCATTTTGAAGCAATATTAAGTCGTCTGGAAACATTTCAAGTGTTCTGGAAGCTATATCAGGTCTCCTGGCAACATCCACCTCCTATCAACATCTATCAGAATTTCATGTCTTTTGGAAACATTTCAAGTTTTCTGGAAGCAATATGAAGTCATCTGGAATCAATATTAAGCCTTCTGGCAATATTTCAAGTATTCTGGAAGAATTTTATGTCTTTTGGAAGCAATATTAAGTGTTTTGGAAGCTATATTAAGTCGTCTGGAAATAGTTCAAGTCATCTGAAAGCAATATTAAGTCGTCTGGAAAGATTTCAAGTGTTCTGGAGGCAATATCAGTCTCCTGGCAATATTTCAACTCTTCCGGAAGCTGTATTAAATGGTCTGGAAGAATTTCATGTCTTTTGGAAACATATCAAGTCTTCTGGGAATAGTTCAAGTCAACTGGAAGCAATATTAAGTCTTCTGGAAACATTTCAAATTTTCTAAAAGAATTTCAAATCCTCTGGTAGCAATACCAAGTCATCTGGAAACAATATTAAGTTTTCTGGAAACATTCCAAGTCTTCTGGAAACAGTTCTAATCATCTGGAAGCATTATCAAGTCTTCTGGAAGCAATATTAAGTCGTCTGGAAACATTTCAAGTGTTCTGGAAGCTATATCAGGTCTCCTGGCAACATCCACCTCCTATCAACATCTATCAGAATTTCATGTCTTTTGGAAACATTTCAAGTTTTCTGGAAGCAATATGAAGTCATCTGGAATCAATATTAAGCCTTCTAGGCAATATTTCAAGTATTCTGGAAGAATTTTATGTCTTCTGGAAGCAATATTAAGTGTTTTGGAAGCTATATTAAGTCGTCTGGAAACATTCCAAATCTTCTGGGAACAGTTCAAATCATCTGTAAGCATTATCAAGTCTTCTGGAAACAATATCAAGTCATTTTGAAGCAATATTAAGTCGTCTGGAAACATTTCAAGTGTTCTGGAAGCTATATCAGGTCTACTGGCAACATCCACCTCCTATCAACATCTATCAGAATTTCATGTCTTTTGGAAACATTTCAAGTTTTCTGGAAGCAATATGAAGTCATCTGGAATCAATATTAAGCCTTCTGGCAATATTTCAAGTATTCTGGAAGAATTTTATGTCTTTTGGAAGCAATATTAAGTGTTTTGGAAGCTATATTAAGTCGTCTGGAAATAGTTCAAGTCATCTGAAAGCAATATTAAGTCGTCTGGAAAGATTTCAAGTGTTCTGGAGGCAATATCAGTCTCCTGGCAATATTTCAACTCTTCCGGAAGCTGTATTAAATGGTCTGGAAGAATTTCATGTCTTTTGGAAACATATCAAGTCTTCTGGGAATAGTTCAAGTCAACTGGAAGCAATATTAAGTCTTCTGGAAACATTTCAAATTTTCTAAAAGAATTTCAAATCCTCTGGTAGCAATACCAAGTCATCTGGAAACAATATTAAGTTTTCTGGAAACATTCCAAGTCTTCTGGGAACAGTTCTAATCATCTGGAAGCATTATCAAGTCTTCTGGAAGCAATATTAAGTCGTCTGGAAACATTTCAAGTGTTCTGGAAGCTATATCAGGTCTCCTGGCAACATCCACCTCCTATCAACATCTATCAGAATTTCATGTCTTTTGGAAACATTTCAAGTTTTCTGGAAGCAATATGAAGTCATCTGGAATCAATATTAAGCCTTCTGGCAATATTTCAAGTATTCTGGAAGAATTTTATGTCTTCTGGAAGCAATATTAAGTGTTTTGGAAGCTATATTAAGTCGTCTGGAAACATTCCAAATCTTCTGGGAACAGTTCAAATCATCTGTAAGCATTATCAAGTCTTCTGGAAACAATATCAAGTCATTTTGAAGCAATATTAAGTCGTCTGGAAACATTTCAAGTGTTCTGGAAGCTATATCAGGTCTCCTGGCAACATCCACCTCCTATCAACATCTATCAGAATTTCATGTCTTTTGGAAACATTTCAAGTTTTCTGGAAGCAATATGAAGTCATCTGGAATCAATATTAAGCCTTCTGGCAATATTTCAAGTATTCTGGAAGAATTTTATGTCTTCTGGAAGCAATATTAAGTGTTTTGGAAGCTATATTAAGTCGTCTGGAAACATTCCAAATCTTCTGGGAACAGTTCAAATCATCTGGAAGCATTATCAAGTCTTCTGGAAACAATATCAAGTCATTTTGAAGCAATATTAAGTCGTCTGGAAACATTTCAAGTGTTCTGGAAGCTATATCAGGTCTCCTGGCAACATCCACCTCCTATCAACATCTATCAGAATTTCATGTCTTTTGGAAACATTTCAAGTTTTCTGGAAGCAATATGAAGTCATCTGGAATCAATATTAAGCCTTCTGGCAATATTTCAAGTATTCTGGAAGAATTTTATGTCTTCTGGAAGCAATATTAAGTGTTTTGGAAGCTATATTAAGTCGTCTGGAAACATTCCAAATCTTCTGGGAACAGTTCAAATTATCTGTAAGCATTATCAAGTCTTCTGGAAACAATATCAAGTCATTTTGAAGCAATATTAAGTCGTCTGGAAACATTTCAAGTGTTCTGGAAGCTATATCAGGTCTCCTGGCAACATCCACCTCCTATCAACATCTATCAGAATTGCATGTCTTTTGGAAACATTTCAAGTTTTCTGGAAGCAATATGAAGTCATCTGGAATCAATATTAAGCCTTCTGGCAATATTTCAAGTATTCTGGAAGAATTTTATGTCTTTTGGAAGCAATATTAAGTGTTTTGGAAGCTATATTAAGTCGTCTGGAAATAGTTCAAGTCATCTGAAAGCAATATTAAGTCGTCTGGAAAGATTTCAAGTGTTCTGGAGGCAATATCAGTCTCCTGGCAATATTTCAACTCTTCCGGAAGCTGTATTAAATGGTCTGGAAGAATTTCATGTCTTTTGGAAACATATCAAGTCTTCTGGGAATAGTTCAAGTCAACTGGAAGCAATATTAAGTCTTCTGCAAACATTTCAAATTTTCTAAAAGAATTTCAAATCCTCTGGTAGCAATACCAAGTCATCTGGAAACAATATTAAGTTTTCTGGAAACATTCCAAGTCTTCTGGGAACAGTTCTAATCATCTGGAAGCATTATCAAGTCTTCTGGAAACAATATCAAGTCACTTTGAAGCAATATTAAGTCGTCTGGAAACATTTCAAATGTTCTGGAAGCTATATCAGGTCTCCTGGCAACATCCACCTCCTATCAGCATCTCCTATCCGAATTTCATGTCTTTTGGAAACATTTCAAGTTTTCTGGAAGCAATATAAAATCATCTGGAATCAATATTAAGCCTTCTGGCAATATTTCAAGTATTCTGGAAGAATTTCATGTCTTTTGGAAACATATCAAGTCTTCTAGGAATAGTTCAAGTCAACTGGAAGCAATATTAAGTCTTCTGGAAACATTTCAAATTTTCTAAAAGAATTTCAAATCCTCTGGTAGCAATACCAAGTCATCTGGAACAATATTAAGTTTTCTGGAAACATTCCAAGTCTTCTGGGAACAGTTCAAATCATCTGGAAGCATTATCAAGTCTTCTGGAAAGAATATCAAGTCATTTTGAAGCAATATTAAGTCGTCTGGAAACATTTCAAGTGTTCTGGAAGCTATATCAGGTCTCCTGGCAACATCCACCTCCTATCAACATCTCCTATCAGAATTTCATGTCTTTTGGAAACATTTCAAGTTTTCTGGAAGCAATATGAAGTCATCTGGAATCAATATTAAGCCTTCTGGCAATATTTCAAGTATTCTGGAAGAATTTTATGTCTTCTGGAAGCAATATTAAGTGTTTTGGAAGCTATATTAAGTCATCTGGAAACCTTTCAAGTTTTCTGGAATAATTTAAAATCTTCTGGAAGAACTTCAAGTCGTTTGGAAACATTTCAGGTCTTCTGGAAGAATTTCAAGTCTTCTGAGAACATTTCAAGTATTCTGGAAGAATTTCAAGTCTTCTAAGAGCAATATTATGTCTTCTCAAAATATTTAAGGTCTTCTGGAAGAATTTCAAATCTTTTGAAAGCTATATCAGGTTTTGTGGAAGCAATTTTAAATATTCTGGAAACATTTCAAATCTTCTAGTAGTAATATCAAGTCTCCTGGCAACATTTGAAATCTTCTGGAAGCTATATTAAGTCGTCTGGAAAGATTTCAAGTGTTCTGGAAGCAATATTAAGTCTTCTGGAAATCTTTCAAGATTTCTGGAATAATTTCAAATCTTCTGGAAAAACTTCAAGTCTTCTGGAAGAATATCAAGTCTTCTGGAAGCTATATTAAGTCGCTTAGAAGCATTTCAAGTTTTCTAGAAAAGTTTCAAGTGTTTTGGAAGCTATATCAAATCTTTTAGAAACATTCCAAGTCGTCTGGAAATATGTCAAATCTTCTGGAAACATTTCAAGTCTTCTGGAAGAATTTCAAGTTTTCTGGAAACATTCTAAGTTTTGTGGAAACAGTTTAAGTCATCTAGAAGCAATATCAAGGCTTCTGGAAACAATATTATGTCTTTTGGCAACATTTCAAGTCTTTTGAAAACAGTTCAAGTTATCTGGAGGTAATATCAAGTCTTTTGGCTACATTTCAAGTCTTCTAGAAGCAATATTAAGTGGTCTGGAAACATTTCAAGTGTTCTGGAATAAATTCAAAATTTCTGGAAGAACTTTAAGTCTGGAAGGTATATTAAGTCGTTTGCAAACATTTCAAGTGTTGTCTTCTGACAACATTCCAGGTCTTCTGGAAGAATTTCATGTCTTCTGGAAACATTTCCAGTTCTCTGGAAGTAATATCAAGTTATCTGGAATCAATATTAAGTCTACTGGAAACATTTCAAGTCTTCTGGAAGCATTATTAAGTCTCCTGGAAGTATTTCATATTTTCTGGAAGAATTTCAGGTCTTCTAGAAGTTATATTAAGTCGTCTGGAAACATTTCAAGCCTTCTGAAAGAATTTCAAGTCTTCTGACAACATTCCAGGTCTTCTGGAGGAATTTCATGTCTTCTGGAAACATTTCAAGTTCTCTGGAAGTAATATCAAGATATCTGGAATCAATATTAAGTCTTCTGGAAATATTTCAAGTCTTTTGGAAGCAATATCAAGTCATCTGAAATCAATAGTAAGTCTTCTGGAAACATTTCAAGTCTTCTGGAAGTATTTCAAATTTTCTGGAAGAATTTCAGGTCTTCTAGAAGCTATATTAAGTCGCCTGGAAACATTTCAAGCCTTCTGAAAGAATTTCAAGTGTTCTGACAACATTCCATGTCTTCTGGAAGCATTTCAAGTTCTCTAGAAGTAATAACAAGATATCTGGAATCAATATTAAGTCTTCTGGAAACATTGCAAGTCTTCTGAAAGATTAAGATGAGTAAATCAATCGGCACTTTGACAATGGATTTATTATTAAACATCTGCTTTTACCGGTTTCGTCTTGTGGGCATCATCAGAAAGCTTTCTACAAAAGAAACGTTATCCTTAAGATTTCTTGTTATTGCCGATTGTTTTATTCATCTTAATCCTTCAGCAATGGAAAGGAAAGAAAATGTTAATAATTCTCTGGATGAGTTTCAAATATTTTAGAAGCTATATCAAGTCTTCTGGAATCAATATTATGTAGCCTGGAAACGTTTCGAGTCTTCTGGAAGCTGTATTATGTCGTTTGGAAACATTTCAAGTTTTCTGGAGGAGTTTCAAGTGTTTTGGAACTTATACTAAGTCTTCTGAAAACATTCCAAGTCTTCTGGAAGCAATATCAAGTCATCTCAAATCAATATTAAGTCTTCTGGAAAGATTCCAAGTCTTCTGGGAAAACTTCGTATCTTTTGGATACATTTCTAGTTTTCTGGAAGCAATATGAAGTCATCTAGAATCTATATTAAGCCTTCTAGAAGAGTTTCAAGTATTTTGGAAGTTATATCAAGTCTCCTGGAAATATTTCAAGTCTTCCGGAAGCTATATTAAGTTGTCTGGAAATATTTTAAGTCTTCTGGAAGACTTTCAAGTGTTTTGGAAGCTATACCAAGTCTTTTGAAAATATTCCAAGTCTTCTGAAAACAATATCAAATCATCTGGAATCAATATTAAGTCTTCTGGATACGTTTCAAGTCTTCTGGATGCAACGTCAAGTCTTTTGAAAACATTTCAAGTTTTCTGGAAGAGTTTCAAGTATTTTGGAAGTTATATTAAGTCTCCTGGATATATTTCAAGTCTTCTGGAAGTTATATTAAGTCGTCTGGAAATATTTTAAGTCTTCTGGAAGACTTTCAAGTGTTTTGGAAGCTATACCAAGTCTTTTGAAAATATTCCAAGTCTTCTGAAAACAATGTCAAATCATCTGGAATCAATATTAAGTCTTCTGGATACATTTCAAGTCTTCTGGATGCAATGTCAAGTCTTTTGAAAATATTTCAAGTTTTCTGGAGGAGTTTCAAGTATTTTAGAACTTATACCAAGCTTTCTGGAAACATTCCAAGTCTTCTGGAAGCAATATCAAGTCATCTCAAATCAATATTAAGCCTTCTGGAAACATTCCAAGTCTTCTGGAAAAACTTCGTATCTTTTGGATACATTTCTAGTTTTCTGGAAGCAATATGAAGTCATCTAGAATCTATATTAAGCCTTCTGGAAGAGTTTCAAGTATTTTGGAAGTTATATCAAGTCTCCTGGAAATATTTCAAGTCTTCTGGAAGCTATATTAAGTCGTCTGGAAATATTTTAAGTCTTCTGGAAGACTTTCAAGTGTTTTGGAAGCTATACCAAGTCTTTTGAAAATATTCCAAGTCTTCTGAAAACAATGTCAAATCATCTGGAATCAATATTATGTCTTCTGGATACATTTCAAGTCTTCTGGATGCAACGTCAAGTCTTTTGAAAACATTTCAAGTTTTCTGGAGGAGTTTCAAGTATTTTGGAACTTATACCAAGCTTTCTGGAAACATTCCAAGTCTTTTGGAAGCAATATCAAGTCATCTCAAATCAATATTAAGCCTTCTGGAAACATTCCAAGTCTTCTGGAAAAACTTCGTATCTTTTGGATACATTTCTAGTTTTTTGGAAGCAATATCAAGTCATCTAGAATCTATATTAAGCCTTCTGGAAGAGTTTCAAGTATTTTGGAAGTTATATCAAGTCTCCTGGAAATATTTCAAGTCTTCTGGAAGCTATATTAAGTCGTCTGGAAATATTTTAAGTCTTCTGGAAGACTTTCAAGTGTTTTGGAAGCTATACCAAGTCTTTTGAAAATATTCCAAGTCTTCTGAAAACAATGTCAAATCATCTGGAATCAATATTATGTCTTCTGGATACATTTCAAGTCTTCTGGATGCAACGTCAAGTCTTTTGAAAACATTTCAAGTTTTCTGGAGGAGTTTCAAGTATTTTGGAACTTATACCAAGCTTTCTGGAAACATTCCAAGTCTTTTGGAAGCAATATCAAGTCATCTCAAATCAATATTAAGCCTTCTGGAAACATTCCAAGTCTTCTGGAAAAACTTCGTATCTTTTGGATACATTTCTAGTTTTTTGGAAGCAATATCAAGTCATCTAGAATCTATATTAAGCCTTCTGGAAGAGTTTCAAGTATTTTGGAAGTTATATCAAGTCTCCTGGAAATATTTCAAGTCTTCTGGAAGCTATATTAAGTCGTCTGGAAATATTTTAAGTCTTCTGGAAGACTTTCAAGTGTTTTGGAATCTATACCAAGTCTTTTGAAAATATTCCAAGTCTTCTGAAAACAATATCAAATCATCTGGAATCAATATTAAGTCTTCTGGATACGTTTCAAGTCTTCTGGATGCAACGTCAAGTCTTTTGAAAACATTTCAAGTTTTCTGGAGGAGTTTCAAGTATTTTGGAACTTATACCAAGCTTTCTGGAAACATTCCAAGTCTTCTGGAAGCAATATCAAGTCATCTCAAATCAATATTAAGCCTTCTGGAAACATTCCAAGTCTTCTGGAAAAACTTCGTATCTTTTGGATACATTTCTAGTTTTTTGGAAGCAATATCAAGTCATCTAGAATCTATATTAAGCCTTCTGGAAGAGTTTCAAGTATTTTGGAAGTTATATCAAGTCTCCTGGAAATATTTCAAGTCTTCTGGAAGCTATATTAAGTCGTCTGGAAATATTTTAAGTCTTCTGGAAGACTTTCAAGTGTTTTGGAAGCTATACCAAGTCTTTTGAAAATATTCCAAGTCTTCTGAAAACAATGTCAAATCATCTGGAATCAATATTATGTCTTCTGGATACATTTCAAGTCTTCTGGATGCAACGTCAAGTCTTTTGAAAACATTTCAAGTTTTCTGGAGGAGTTTCAAGTATTTTGGAACTTATACCAAGCTTTCTGGAAACATTCCAAGTCTTTTGGAAGCAATATCAAGTCATCTCAAATCAATATTAAGCCTTCTGGAAACATTCCAAGTCTTCTGGAAAAACTTCGTATCTTTTGGATACATTTCTAGTTTTTTGGAAGCAATATCAAGTCATCTAGAATCTATATTAAGCCTTCTGGAAGAGTTTCAAGTATTTTGGAAGTTATATCAAGTCTCCTGGAAATATTTCAAGTCTTCTGGAAGCTATATTAAGTCGTCTGGAAATATTTTAAGTCTTCTGGAAGACTTTCAAGTGTTTTGGAAGCTATACCAAGTCTTTTGAAAATATTCCAAGTCTTCTGAAAACAATGTCAAATCATCTGGAATCAATATTATGTCTTCTGGATACATTTCAAGTCTTCTGGATGCAACGTCAAGTCTTTTGAAAACATTTCAAGTTTTCTGGAGGAGTTTCAAGTATTTTGGAACTTATACCAAGCTTTCTGGAAACATTCCAAGTCTTTTGGAAGCAATATCAAGTCATCTCAAATCAATATTAAGCCTTCTGGAAACATTCCAAGTCTTCTGGAAAAACTTCGTATCTTTTGGATACATTTCTAGTTTTTTGGAAGCAATATCAAGTCATCTAGAATCTATATTAAGCCTTCTGGAAGAGTTTCAAGTATTTTGGAAGTTATATCAAGTCTCCTGGAAATATTTCAAGTCTTCTGGAAGCTATATTAAGTCGTCTGGAAATATTTTAAGTCTTCTGGAAGACTTTCAAGTGTTTTGGAAGCTATACCAAGTCTTTTGAAAATATTCCAAGTCTTCTGAAAACAATATCAAATCATCTGGAATCAATATTAAGTCTTCTGGATACGTTTCAAGTCTTCTGGATGCAACGTCAAGTCTTTTGAAAACATTTCAAGTTTTCTGGAGGAGTTTCAAGTATTTTGGAACTTATACCAAGCTTTCTGGAAACATTCCAAGTCTTCTGGAAGCAATATCAAGTCATCTCAAATCAATATTAAATCTTCTGGAAACATTCCAAATCTTCTGGAAAAACTTCGTATCTTTTGGATACATTTCTAGTTTTCTGGAAGCAATATGAAGTCATCTAGAATCTATATTAAGCCTTCTGGAAGAGTTTCAAGTATTTTGGAAGTTATATCAAGTCTCCTGGAAATATTTCAAGTCTTCTGGAAGCTATATTAAGTCGTCTGGAAATATTTTAAGTTTTCTGGAAGATTTTCAAGTGTTTTGGAAGCTATACCAAGTCTTCTAGATATATTTCAAGTCTTCTGGAAGCAACATCAAGTCTTTTGAAAACATTTCAAGTTTTCTGGAGGAGTTTCAAGTGTTTTGAAACCTATACCAAGTCTTCTGGAAACATTTCAAGTCTTTTGGAAGAGTTTCAAATATTTTGGAAGCTATATCAAGTCTTTTTAGATCAATATTAAGTAGCCTGGAAACATTTCATGTCTTCTGGAAGCTGTATTAAGTCGTCTGGAAACATTCCAAGTCTTCTGGAAGCAATATCAAGTCATCTCAAATCTATATTAAGTCTTCTAGAAACATTTCAAGTCTTCTGAAAGAGTTTCAAGTATTTTGGAAGCTATATCAAGTCTTCCGGAAACATTCCAGGTCTTCTGGAAATGTGTCAAGTTTTCGGGCAACATTCCAAGTCTTCTGGAAGAACTTCGTATCTTTTGGATATATTTCTAGTTTTCTGGAAAGCAATATCAAGTCATCTAGAATCTATATTAAGCCTTCTGGAGACATTTCAAGTCCGCTGGAAGAGTTTCAAGTATTTTGGAAGTTATATTAAGTCTCCTGGAAATATTTCAAATTTTCTGGAAGAATTTCAAGTCTTCTGGAAGCTATATTAAGTCGTCTGGAAATATTTCAAGTCTTCTGGAAGACTTTCAAGTGTTTTAGAAGCTATACCAAGTCTTCTGGAAATATTCCAAGTCTTCTGAAAACAATATCAAATCATCTAGAATCAATATTAAGTCTTCTAGATATATTTCAAGTCTTCTGGGAGCAAAATCAAGACTAACAAGCAGAGACCAGTTCTCTTTTTTCTTACAACCATCTCACCTTTGCATCCATTCGGCTCTTCCTCTGATGAGACAGAGACCCAGCACAATTTCTGTTAATCATCTAATGGAAACTTTAGCCAACAATCCAGCTCTACCACGAACAGAACAGAAACCCAATCAACCGTTAAGAACACCTACACTTTAGTAGTGCTTCATTGGCAAATAAAAAACTCACTTTCTTCATTATCAATTTCGAAGAATTTTAATATTTCGTTTATATCACACGTTAAAGACCACTGGGCAGGGAAAATCGTAATTGTTCTGTAGCTGATTTGGTTCGAATATTGGTACTAACTTGATGAAGGTTACAACGACCACTGTCAAAACGATCCTTCAATATGAAGCAATTTAAAAAAGAATTGGAGTTGAATAACTGTTTCTGATGGGACGTGGTGCCTTTCCGTCTATTTGTTTAAATCCCTATGCATAATTTATGTCTTTTTTAATTCGTTATAAAATAATTTTAGTTTTTGTGAAAGAGAACGTCTAAAATGAGGAATTTTGGCACTGATGGTAGATGTCGAGGTTTCGATTTAACACGAAAAATGTTGCAATATCTCAAAATCTAAGAGTGAAACTTTTTTTTATTACGTTGCTAAAAAGGCCGAGATTATTTGAACCACCCTGTATATGATAACCCTCTTGGTCCTTGATATACAGGAAGATTTTAAAAATTTACGTTTTTCTAGCACTTCCTGTATCTCAGCTATCCCGAGTCTTAACAAAAATATAAAAACGACTTTTAATAGATTCTTTTAATGATTAAGTTTAACTTTTTTAAGTTTTAATTTATCAAAATTAATGATTTTTTTTTTAATTTTTAGATTGCAAATTCCCAAAACAAAGTATATTTAAGCGGAAACAGCTTGATGTTAAACATCCAAGACCCCGAATTCGACGATCAATCAGAAAAGCTTAAAAGTAAGAAGTGAGTACAGGGTGATAGACTTAAAATAAAACAAATTTGATGTGTCAGATTGATTATGTGGCATAAAAAAGTACTTTTTTGTGATTGGGGTGATTAAACCCCCCGATTCGACTCGTAGTTTCCTATTATTAATGCCTATCATTAACGATTAGCAATTCTTTTCCTTTTTTTTTATTAAAGACGAACAATTTAAGATTGTTTTTGTATCATGAAATTGTTCGGGGAGTTTGTAAAGTTTGTAAAAACAAATTTAAAATAAAAGTTTTTAAAAATCCTAATATGTGTGATCATTTCAGGTAACGATCTTTACGAAATACCCGCAGGGAAAGATGGTAATAAGCGAAAACGTACTCTTGGGATTGTTTTCGATGCCGGTAAATTGATCACTGGGAATAAATCGTAGAAAAAAATTTAATGTGGTTGATAAATTCGCATTTATAAAAAATTATTAGTTTTTGTGATTTAAAATATATGTATGTCTCATTAAATTTGTATCAATATTATTAAAAATAATAATTATTATTATTATCTTTATTCGAATTGATTCGTCCCATTAAGTTCGTCTTTTAAACCATAGATGTCGCTTTTATCATTTATTTATTTTACATTATTTTTTTTAATTTAATTAATTCAAAATCTTTATTTATTAATTTATTAATCATTTAAATCAATTAATAAGTTAATTAAATAAATATTAATGAATTCATTTTAATTTATAGTTTATTAATTTTTTGACTGTTGGTATTTAAGCAAAAACTGTTTGTTGATTTCAACGTTTTATTTTAAGTTTAATCCAAAAAGTGGTCGTTTTGGGGGTTAATATCGGTTTAAATCGGTTAATTGAACTCGATTAAAGCTCAATTTGACCCCGATTAATGCGAAAAGTGATTTGATTTCGCGAAAATTCGATTTTTACTTCGAAATCGAATCGGCTTAAATTTGGAGATTTTCGGTGAGTTTTACTGATTTAATCTTTATTTGCCTCAATTATTTATTGTAATGATTAGGTTTATTGAGGATTTTTAAATTTGGGCTAAAATAAAACTAAATATTTAATTTTATTTATTTAGATATAAAATAATGTGAGGTTATGTTTTATTATCGATATAACTCATAGATGTCACCACTTTCCTTCATTTTTAATGTCATCATAATTCTAATTTTTTTTTATTTTAGTCGAAAAAAGTGCTTTATTCGCCAAGAAATCGTTTAATTGAGATGATTTCTTTCAAGTTTTCATCAAAATCGACTCAAATGCAAAAATCGTTTCGGTAAGTACAAAATTAATTATTTCAAGGTTGGTAGTAAAACGAACTGAACACAAACAAAGACGACTGTCAAAATTCTCCGCTTTTTTTTCGAATTTTAGCCGGAAAAAGTGGTTTATTCGGCAAGAAATCGTTTAAATCGTTTAATTGGGATGGTTTCGCAGATATCTTTTCAAGTCTTTCATCGAAATCGAATCAAAAATAAAAATCATTTCGGTAAGTACATTACAAACACAAATGTCATAATTTCTCATTGCTTTTTACATTTTAGTCAAGAAAAAGTGGTTTATTCGCCAGGAAATCGTTTGATTGAGATGATTTCTTTCAAGTTTTCATCAAAATCGACTCAAATGCAAAAATCATTTCGGTAAGTACAAAATTAATTATTTCAAGGTTGGTAGTAAAACGAACTGAACACAAACAAAGACGACTGTCAAAATTCTCCGCTTTTTTTTCGAATTTTAGCCGGAAAAAGTGGTTTATTCGCCAAGAAATCGTTTAAATCGTTTAATTAGGATCGTTTTGCAGATATCTCTTCGAGTTTTTCACCGAAATCGAGTCAAATATAAAAATTATTTCGGTAAGTACATTACAAACACAACTATCATAATTTTTACTTTTTTTTCGAATTTTAGCCAAGAAAAAGTGGTTTATTCGCTAAGAAATCGTTTAAATCGTTTGATTGGGATGGTTCTTTCGAAGATTTTCATCAAAATCGACTCAAATGCGAAAATTTTTTCGGTAAGTGCAAATTTAATTATTTAACGGTTGGTAGTAAAACGAACTGAACATAAACAAAGATGACTGTCAAAATTCTCCGCTTTTTTTTCGAATTTTAGCCAAAAAAAGTGGTTTATTCGCCAAGAAATCGTTTAATTGAGATGATTTCTTTCAAGTTTTCATCAAAATCGACTCAAATGCAAAAATCGTTTCGGTAAGTACAAAATTAATTATTTCAAGGTTGGTAGTAAAACGAACTGAACATAAACAAAGATGACTGTCAAAATTCTCCGCTTTTTTTTCGAATTTTAGCCAAAAAAAGTGGTTTATTCGCCAAGAAATCGTTTAAATCGTTTAATTAGGATCGTTTTGCAGATATCTCTTCGAGTTTTTCACCGAAATCGAGTGAAATACAAAAATTATTTCGGTAAGTACATTACAAACACAATTATCATAATTTTTACATTTTTTTCGAATTTTAGCCAAGAAAAAGTGGTTTATTCGCTAAGAAGTCGTTCAAATCGTTTGATTGGGATGGTTGTTTCGAAGATTTTCATCAAAATCGACTCAAATGCGAAAATTTTTTCGGTAAGTGCAAATTTAATTATTTAACGGTTGGTAGTAAAACGAACTGAACATAAACAAAGATGACTGTCAAAATTCTCCGCTTTTTTTTCGAATTTTAGCCAAAAAAAGTGGTTTATTCGCCAAGAAATCGTTTAAATCGTTTAATTTGGATGGTTTTGCAGATATCTCTTCGAGTTTTTCACCGAAATCGAGTCAAATACAAAACTTATTTCGGTAAGTACATTACAAACACAACTATCATAATTTTTACGTTTTTTTTCGAATTTTAGCCAAGAAAAAGTGGTTTATTCGCTAAGAAATCGTTTAAATCGTTTGATTGGGTTGGTTCTTTCGAAGATTTTCATCAAACTCGACTCAAATGCGAAAATTTTTTCGGTAAGTGCAAATTTAATTATTTAACGGTTGGTAGTAAAACGAACTGAACATAAACAAAGATGACTGTCAAAATTCTCCGCTTTTTTTTTCGAATTTTAGCCAAAAAAAGTGGTTTATTCGCTAAGAAATCGTTTAAATCGTTTAATTGGGATCGTTTTGCAGATATCTCTTCAAGTTTTTCACCGAAATCGAGTCAAATACAAAAATTATTTCGGTAAGTACATTACAAACACAAATATCATAATTTTTACGTTTTTTTTTCGAATTTTACCCAAAAAAAGTGGTTTATTCGCCAAGAAATCGTTTAAATCGTTTAATTGGGATCGTTTTGCAGATATCTCTTCGAGTTTTTCACCGAAATCGAGTCAAATACAAAAATTATTTCGGTAAGTACATTACAAACACAACTATCATAATTTTTACGTTTTTTTCGAATTTTAGCCAAGAAAAAGTGGTTTATTCACTAAGAAGTCGTTTAAATCGTTTGATTGGGTTGGTTCTTTCGAAGATTTTCATCAAACTCGACTCAAATGCGAAAATTTTTTCGGTAAGTGCAAATTTAATTATTTAACGGTTGGTAGTAAAACGAACTGAACATAAACAAAGATGACTGTCAAAATTCTCCGCTTTTTTTTTCGAATTTTAGCCAAAAAAAGTGGTTTATTCGCCAAGAAATCGTTTAAATCGTTTAATTGGGATCGTTTTGCAGATATCTCTTCGAGTTTTTCACCGAAATCGAGTCAAATACAAAAATTATTTCGGTAAGTACATTACAAACACAACTATCATAATTTTTACGTTTTTTTTTCGAATTTTAGCCAAGAAAAAGTGGTTTATTCACTAAGAAATCGTTTAATTGAGATGATTTCTTTCAAGTTTTCATCAAAATCGACTCAAATGCAAAAATCGTTTCGGTAAGTACAAAATTAATTATTTCAAGGTTGGTAGTAAAACGAACTGAACATAAACAAAGATGACTGTCAAAATTCTCCGCTTTTTTTTCGAATTTTAGCCAAAAAAAGTGGTTTATTCGCCAAGAAATCGTTTAAATCGTTTAATTAGGATCGTTTTGCAGATATCTCTTCGAGTTTTTCACCGAAATCGAGTCAAATACAAAAATTATTTCGGTAAGTACATTACAAACACAACTATCATAATTTTTACGTTTTTTTTCGAATTTTAGCCAAGAAAAAGTGGTTTATTCACTAAGAAGTCGTTCAAATCGTTTGATTGGGATGGTTGTTTCGAAGATTTTCATCAAAATCGACTCAAATGCGAAAATTTTTTCGGTAAGTGCAAATTTAATTATTTAACGGTTGGTAGTAAAACGAACTGAACATAAACAAAGATGACTGTCAAAATTCTCCGCTTTTTTTTCGAATTTTAGCCAAAAAAAGTGGTTTATTCGCCAAGAAATCGTTTAAATCGTTTAATTTGGATGGTTTTGTAGATATCTCTTCGAGTTTTTCACCGAAATCGAGTCAAATACAAAAATTATTTCGGTAAGTACATTACGAACACAACTATCATAATTTTTACTTTTTTTTCGAATTTTAGCCAAGAAAAAGTGGTTTATTCGCTAAGAAATCGTTTAAATCGTTTGATTGGGATGGTTGTTTCGAAGATTTTCATCAAAATCGACTCAAATGCGAAAATTTTTTCGGTAAGTGCAAATTTAATTATTTAACGGTTGGTAGTAAAACGAACTGAACATAAACAAAGATGACTGTCAAAATTCTCCGCTTTTTTTTCGAATTTTAGCCAAAAAAAGTGGTTTATTCGCTAAGAAATCGTTTAAATCGTTTAATTGGGATCGTTTTGCAGATATCTCTTCGAGTTTTTCACCGAAATCGAGTCAAATACAAAAATTATTTCGGTAAGTACATTACAAACACAACTATCATAATTTTTACGTTTTTTTTTCGAATTTTAGCCAAGAAAAAGTGGTTTATTCACTAAGAAATCGTTTAATTGAGATGATTTCTTTCAAGTTTTCATCAAAATCGACTCAAATGCAAAAATCGTTTCGGTAAGTACAAAATTAATTATTTCAAGGTTGGTAGTAAAACGAACTGAACATAAACAAAGATGACTGTCAAAATTCTCCGCTTTTTTTTCGAATTTTAGCCAAAAAAAGTGGTTTATTCGCCAAGAAATCGTTTAAATCGTTTAATTAGGATCGTTTTGCAGATATCTCTTCGAGTTTTTCACCGAAATCGAGTAAAATACAAAAATTATTTCGGTAAGTACATTACAAACACAATTATCATAATTTTTACATTTTTTTCGAATTTTAGCCAAGAAAAAGTGGTTTATTCGCTAAGAAGTCGTTCAAATCGTTTGATTGGGATGGTTCTTTCGAAGATTTTCATCAAAATCGACTCAAATGCGAAAATTTTTTCGGTAAGTGCAAATTTAATTATTTAACGGTTGGTTGTAAAACGAACTGAACATAAACAAAGATGACTGTCAAAATTCTCCGCTTTTTTTTCGAATTTTAGCCAAAAAAAGTGGTTTATTCGCCAAGAAATCGTTTAAATCGTTTAATTAGGATCGTTTTGCAGATATCTCTTCAAGTTTTTCACCGAAATCGAGTCAAATACAAAAATTATTTCGGTAAGTACATTACAAACACAAATATCATAATTTTTACGTTTTTTTTTCGAATTTTACCCAAAAAAAGTGGTTTATTCGCCAAGAAATCGTTTAAATCGTTTAATTGGGATCGTTTTGCAGATATCTCTTCGAGTTTTTCACCGAAATCGAGTCAAATACAAAAATTATTTCGGTAAGTACATTACAAACACAAATATCATAATTTTTACGTTTTTTTTCGAATTTTAGCCAAGAAAAAGTGGTTTATTCACTAAGAAGTCGTTCAAATCGTTTGATTGGGATGGTTCTTTCGAAGATTTTCATCAAACTCGACTCAAATGCGAAAATTTTTTCGGTAAGTGCAAATTTAATTATTTAACGGTTGGTAGTAAAACGAACTGAACATAAACAAAGATGACTGTCAAAATTCTCCGCTTTTTTTCGAATTTTAGCCAAAAAAAGTGGTTTATTCGCCAAGAAATCGTTTAAATCGTTTAATTGGGATCGTTTTGCAGATATCTCTTCGAGTTTTTCACCGAAATCGAGTCAAATACAAAAATTATTTCGGTAAGTACATTACAAACACAATTATCATAATTTTTACATTTTTTTCGAATTTTAGCCAAGAAAAAGTGGTTTATTCGCTAAGAAATCGTTTAATTGAGATGATTTCTTTCAAGTTTTCATCAAAATCGACTCAAATGCAAAAATCGTTTCGGTAAGTACAAAATTAATTATTTCAAGGTTGGTAGTAAAACGAACTGAACATAAACAAAGATGACTGTCAAAATTCTCCGCTTTTTTTTCGAATTTTAGCCAAAAAAAGTGGTTTATTCGCCAAGAAATCGTTTAAATCGTTTAATTGGGATCGTTTTGCAGATATCTCTTCAAGTTTTTCACCGAAATCGAGTCAAATATAAAAATTATTTCGGTAAGTACATTACAAACACAATTATCATAATTTTTACATTTTTTTCGAATTTTAGCCAAGAAAAAGTGGTTTATTCGCTAAGAAATCGTTTAATTGAGATGATTTCTTTCAAGTTTTCATCAAAATCGACTCAAATGCAAAAATCGTTTCGGTAAGTACAAAATTAATTATTTCAAGGTTGGTAGTAAAACGAACTGAACATAAACAAAGATGACTGTCAAAATTCTCCGCTTTTTTTTCGAATTTTAGCCAAAAAAAGTGGTTTATTCGCTAAGAAATCGTTTAAATCGTTTAATTGGGATCGTTTTGCAGATATCTCTTCGAGTTTTTCACCGAAATCGAGTCAAATACAAAAATTATTTCGGTAAGTACATTACAAACACAACTATCATAATTTTTACTTTTTTTTCGAATTTTAGCCAAGAAAAAGTGGTTTATTCGCTAAGAAATCGTTTAAATCGTTTGATTGGGATGGTTGTTTCGAAGATTTTCATCAAAATCGACTCAAATGCGAAAATTTTTTCGGTAAGTGCAAATTTAATTATTTAACGGTTGGTAGTAAAACGAACTGAACATAAACAAAGATGACTGTCAAAATTCTTCGCTTTTTTTTCGAATTTTAGCCAAAAAAAGTGGTTTATTCGCCAAGAAATCGTTTAAATCGTTTAATTAGGATCGTTTTGCAGATATCTCTTCGAGTTTTTCACCGAAATCGAGTCAAATACAAAAATTATTTCGGTAAGTACATTACAAACACAATTATCATAATTTTTACATTTTTTTCGAATTTTAACCAAGAAAAAGTGGTTTATTCGCTAAGAAGTCGTTTAAATCGTTTGATTGGGATGGTTGTTTCGAAGATTTTCATCAAACTCGACTCAAATGCGAAAATTTTTTCGGTAAGTGCAAATTTAATTATTTAACGGTTGGTAGTAAAACGAACTGAACATAAACAAAGATGACTGTCAAAATTCTCCGCTTTTTTTTCGAATTTTAGCCAAAAAAAGTGGTTTATTCGCCAAGAAATCGTTTAAATCGTTTAATTTGGATGGTTTTGTAGATATCTCTTCGAGTTTTTCACCGAAATCGAGTCAAATACAAAAATTATTTCGGTAAGTACATTACAAACACAATTATCATAATTTTTACATTTTTTTCGAATTTTAGCCAAGAAAAAGTGGTTTATTCGCTAAGAAGTCGTTCAAATCGTTTGATTGGGATGGTTGTTTCGAAGATTTTCATCAAAATCGACTCAAATGCGAAAATTTTTTCGGTAAGTGCAAATTTAATTATTTAACGGTTGGTAGTAAAACGAACTGAACATAAACAAAGATGACTGTCAAAATTCTCCGCTTTTTTTTCGAATTTTAGCCAAAAAAGTGGTTTATTCGCCAAGAAATCGTTTAAATCGTTTAATTAGGATCGTTTTGCAGATATCTCTTCGAGTTTTTCACCGAAATCGAGTCAAATACAAAAATTATTTCGGTAAGTACATTACAAACACAACTATCATAATTTTTACGTTTTTTTTCGAATTTTAGCCAAGAAAAAGTGGTTTATTCGCTAAGAAGTCGTTCAAATCGTTTGATTGGGATGGTTCTTTCGAAGATTTTCATCAAACTCGACTCAATTGCGAAAATTTTTTCGGTAAGTGCAAATTTAATTATTTAACGGTTGGTAGTAAAACAAACTGAACATAAACAAAGATGACTGTATTGACTATCTTCACGTTCTTACCCTTTTTTTGGTTGGATGCGAATTTGCAAAGCTTTAATCAAAAAATCATAACTCAGAGATTTAATGATTTGAAAAAACGATCTTAAGCATGTTAAATAGCAACAAAATTTGGTTCAAGCTGCTCTTTATTTCAGAGCGATATCTCAATTAGTTCTTGAGGTACTATTCTTTGAAAATTTCTTGATTTTTATTAAACACATATAATTAAATTTTGCAGAGTTTTAATCACAAAATCATGACTTGGAGGTTTAAATATTTGAAGCAATAATCTTATGCACTTTAAATAACAAAATTTGCTTCAAACCGCTCTTAGATACGAATTTTTAAAATTTTTTTGATTTTTAACAGATATATATATAATTACGTTTTTTAATCAGAAAATCATAACGCGGAGATTTATAAATATCTACATTAATTTTTTTCTTAAAAACCACGATTTTGTTTAAGAATTTTTATCTCAACATGTAAATGATAAATTGAATTGACTTGCGACTTTTATAATTGATATACTGAGGATTTCTTCTATAATTATCACAAATTGTGATATCTATTTTAAGTAACTTGTGGTTTGATTTTTCGTCCACTTCTGGTGCTTCCAGCCTTCGTTCGCGTCGTTGGGGTGCTGGATGTGATGGTAGTCAACTTTGGTGTTTCTTCTATTAACGCAGCCTTGGCTGTTTCAGCTGCGATTGTCACTGGTTTCCCTTTTTTTGCTGATCTGGATTGTTTTTCTGCCTCTCTTGACAACTAGGTATGGTGCATCATACCAGAGTTGAGGTGCAGTGGTTTGTTTCTAAGTCCTTGAACTTGAAGATTTTGGGATGTCCGAGTCTTGATGCTGGAGTAGGTCGGAGTTCTTTTATGTAATCTTCTACTTCCATTTCCGAGGGACCTCGTAATGGGAATGCTATTGGTTTCCATTCGTTATCTTGTCACTGTTGAATTACTCCTCCAATCGTTGTGTCTAAAGCGTCGACAGTAATAAAAAATGTTATGTCTGGTTGCAGGTGAGCAAGAAGAATGGCCGTTAGCAATTTGTTGTTTGCAAAGGTCGAATGCTATCCTTGCCTCTGTTGTTCATTGGATTGGTTGGTTCTCTTCGGTTTTTTTTTCAATAAATCGTTGAGAGGTGCTTGAACTTCTGCGGCTTTGGGAATGAATCTTCTATAGTAGTTGATCATACCCAATACTTGTCATAGTTCTTTTGCAGTTTGGAGTGGTTCGAAGTTTTAGATCGCTTCAACTTTATTCGCTAACGGGCGGGTATCTTCTTTGGACACAGCATATCCGAGGAATTGAACTTCTCGATCACCGAAAATACATTTCGCTGGGTTGATGACGATTCCATTTTCTTTTAATCGTTAGAAAAGCTTTCATAGATGCTAGATGTGTTCTTCGTCGTTCTCGGATGCTATTAGTATGTCGTAACAAAAATCCATGTCCCTTGTCATGTTGTCTATGAATCTTTGAAAGGTTTGGGCTACATTACGAGCCAAACGTGTTATTCAATTTTATCAAAAAACGATAAGTGACATTTTTTTAACATTTATTTCTTTTAATAATTACAAAATACATTAAAATGGCAGTGCTTAACAACAATTAATTCATAATCAAAGTGTATCACGTTAAAATAACCATAAAGTCAAAGCGAGCCATAAAAAATTTATTGTCAACTCTTAATTCTCCTCAAAACCGCTTCAATATCGATACAATCCAAAATCGCAGCCCCTATAGAACTCCTCCTCATATTCATAGATGTCACCAAAACCCACTTATTCATTTTTGGATCATATTTTTCGACGGAATTTAACGAACACGATCCATCATTTCCCCCCAAAGCGTAAATGAACCCATCGATTTCGACGACTTCATGGGTCGATCTCCTATTATTCATCGCTGGGATCGGCTCCCAAGCGTTTCGTCTTACGTTAAATCTCTCCCCGCTCGACATACACATTGTCCCATCGTTTCCTCCGATGCAATATAAGTGTCCATTTAAAGAAGCAACCCCACAACTACTCCTTCGCGAAGACATCGAAGGCACAGGGAACCAAGTCCCCATTCTTGGATCGAAACGTTCCACGGAAGCTTGATAATTGGTCGAATCGAACCCTCCGAGGGCGTAAACGCAATTTTCAACCACCGAAATTCGGCAGTATCTTCGCCGGGTGGACATGGCGGGGCAACTGCACCAAATCCCGGTTAACGGGTCGAAACGTTCCATGCTTGATAGGCAGGAAGCGCCGTCGTAGCCTCCGCAGACATAAATTAACCCGTCGAAGGAACAGATTCCTAAGCAAGATCGTTTCGTTCCCATTGGAGTTATTGATCCCCAAGTGTTTGTTAGGGGGTTGTAGCACTCCGCCGTTGCTAAATCGGATGCACCATCGTAACCTCCTACCACGTAAAGAAGGCGGCTTAATCCCGTGACGCCTGAACGGGATCTGCGCCATTGCATCGAAGCGATTTGGAACCATGAGTCTTTTTTTGGGTTGTAAACTTCGCATTCAGAGTGGATTGCGAATAAGGAACCACCACCTGTTGAAGATAAAGATTAATTTTTAGTAAAGGACCATATACACACACTCCAAACATCAAATATTGTAAAAACATAAGGTTAGAATCGATGCATAAGTCTCAGTGTTTAGTTGAGAGTGAAAACCGGTTATAACGAGCACGCTATATAACATGCCGCTGAAAAGGCTGGCTTAAATTGAAAGTTTGTAAGTCTAGTGTTAGTGTTAGTATTGTTGTTTCAGAATGATGGGTATTACTTTTACAACCTTGGTTATAACGACCGATTTTTTCGTTCTCTTAGATGCTCGTTATAGCCGATTATAACGAGCATAAATTATAAATAAATAAGAGGCTTATTTATAATCGCCTCTTAGCCATTTCCAAAAATTAATCCTGTTGTCATCTTGTGGTGTATCTTATACTTTGAATCATAGCTTCTATCTTCAAACATAGTGATGCCAAGTTGAATCTGCTTATGAACAATGCTTTTTTTATTCATTATGAATAATTTTCATACAGAAAGTTTATCTCTATCAACTTTAATTCTTGACTTATAACGTATTTTTAGAAAAAGAAATCGCGCAATTTGCTATTGCGGCAATCATAGTTTCCATCTTAGAAAATAGTGGTATCAAATTGAATCTGCTTATGAATAATGCTTTTTGGATTCATTATAAATAACTTTTATACAGAAAGGTTATCTCTATCAACTTTAATTCGTGACTTATGACGTAATTTTAAAAAAAGAAATCGTTCATTTTGCTATTTCGGCAATCATAGCTTCCATCTTCAAAAATAATGATGCAAAGTTGAATCTGCTTATGAATAATGCTTTGTGGATTCATTACGAATAATTTTTATAGAAAAAGGTTATCTCCATCAACTTCAATTCTTGATTTATAACGTATTTTTAAAAAAGTATTCGTTCATTTTGCTATTTCGACAATCTTAGCTTCCATCTTAAAAAATAGCGATGCCAAGTTGAATCTGCTTATGAATAATGCTTTTTGGATTCATTGCGAAAAATTTGTATACAAAAAAATTATCTCTATCAACTTTAATTTTTGACTTATGACGTATTTTTTAAAAAAGAAACCGTTCATTTTGCTATTTCGACAACATAGCTTAGCTGCCATCTTCAAAACTAGTGATGCCAGGTTGAATCTGCTTATGAATAATACTTTTTTGATATATTATAAATAATTTTCATACAGAAAGTCAAGCACTTAATAGTCTTTTAGAATCAGCATTTCGCCTTTATAAACAGATATCCTTTTCAACAATATTTACTGTTCTGGAAACTATAAGTAGTCTTTTAGAAATAGCAAATCTCCCTTCCAAACAGTTTGAAGCCTATTCCTTGCAGTATCAAACATTTTGGAAGCAGTAGGTAACCTTTTGAAACAGATGTCATTTATTTTCCGGCAGTTAAGTTTTTTAGAAGTAGCTTCTTGTCTTTCCAAGTAGATAGCAATTTGTTCAACAATATTCACTATTTTGAAAGCAATAAGTGGTCTCTTGGAAATACCACTTTCTCCTTCCAAGTAGTTAGAAGTCTTTTTTCAACAGTATCTAGAGTTTTAGAAGCAGTAGGTAATAATTTGGAAAGAATGCCTCCTATTTCCAAGCAATTAATCGTCTTGAAAGTAGCATCTCGCATTTCCAAATAGATAGTAACTTTTCCAACAATATTTATTGTTCTGGAAGAAATAAGTAATGTTTTGGAAATAACATCCTTTCTTTTCAAGAAATTAGAGCTATATTATGAGCAGTATCTGGTATTCTAGAAGCAGTAGGTGGTGTTTTGGGAAAGATATCTCCTATTTGCACTCACTTTATAGTTTTCAAGAATCCGCATTTCGCCTTTATAAACAGATATTATCCTTTCCAACAATATTTACTGTTCTGGAAGCTATAAATAGTCTTTTGGAAATAACAAATTCCCCTTCTAAACAGTTAGAAGCCATTTCCCAGCAGTATCTAACATTTTGGAAGCAATAGTGCAACCTCTTGGAAAAGATGTCATTTATTTTCAAGCAGTTAAGTCTTTTAGAAGTAGCTTCTTGTCTTTCCAAGTAGAGTAGTAATCTGTTCAATAATATTCACTGTTTTGGACGCAAGAAGTAGTCTCTTGGAAATACCACCTCCTCCTTCGAAGCATTTAGAAGTCTTTTGTCGGCAGTATCTAGAGTTTTAGAAGCAATAGGTGGTAATTTGGAAAGAATGTCTCCTATTTCCAAGTCTTTTGGACATATCATCCCCTTCTTGCAAGCAATTGGAAGTCTTTTACCAGCACTGTCTAGCATTCTAGAAACAGTAAATACCCTTTTGGATAGATTATCTCCTTTTCCCAAGCAGTTAATCGTCTTAAAAATAGCTTCTCGCGTTTCCAAACAGATAGCAACATTTCCAACAATGTTAACCGTTCCAGAGGCAATAAGTAGTCTTTTGGACATAGCATTCCCTCCTTCCAAGCAATTGGAAGTCTTTTACCAGCACTGTCTTGCATTCTAGAAACAGTAGGCACCCTTTTGGATAGATTATCTCCTTTTTCCAAGCAGTTAATCGTCTTAAAAATAGCTTCTCGCGTTTCCAAACAGATAGCAACATTTCCAACAATATTAACCGTTCCAGAAGCAATAAGTAGTCTTTTGGACATAGCATCCCCTCCTTCCAAGCAATTGGAAGTCTTTTACCAGCACTGTCTTGCATTCTAGAAACAGTAGCTACCCTTTTGGATAGATTATCTTCTTTTTCTAAGCAGTTAATCGTCTTAAAAATAGCTTCTCGCGTTTCCAAACAGATAGCAACATTTTCAACAATATTAACCGTTCTAGAAGCAATAAGTAGTCTTTTGGACATAGCATCCCCTCCTTCCAAGCAATTGGAAGTCTTTTACCAGCACTGTCTAGCATTCTAGAAACAGTAGCTACCTTTTTGGATAGATTATCTTCTTTTTCTAAGCAGTTAATCGTCTTAAAAATAGCTTCTCGCGTTTCCAAACAGATAGCAACATTTCCAACAATATTAACCGTTCCAGAGGCAATAAGTAGTCTTTTGGACATAGCATTCCCTCCTTCCAAGCAATTGGAAGTCTTTTACCAGCACTGTCTAGCATTCTAGAAACAGTAGCTACCCTTTTGGATAGATTATCTTCTTTTTCTAAGCAGTTAATCGTCTTAAAAATAGCTTCTCGCGTTTCCAAACAGATAGCAACATTTCCAACAATATTAACCGTTCCAGAAGCAATAAGTAGTCTTTTGGGCATAGCATCCCCTCCTTCCAAGCAATTGGAAGTCTTTTACCAGCACAGTCTTGCATTCTAGAAACAGTAGGTACCCTTTTGGATAGATTATCTCCTTTTCCCAAGCAGTTAATCGTCTTAAAAATAGCTTCTCGTGTTTCCAAACAGATAGCAACATTTCCAACAATATTAACCGTTCCAGAGGCAATAAGTAGTCTTTTGGACATAGCATTCCCTCCTTCCAAGCAATTGGAAGTCTTTTACCAGCACTGTCTTGCATTCTAGAAACAGTAGGCACCCTTTTGGATAGATTATCTCCTTTTTCCAAGCAGTTAATCGTCTTAAAAATAGCTTCTCGCGTTTCCAAACAGATAGCAACATTTCCAACAATATTAACCGTTCCAGAAGCAATAAGTAGTCTTTTGGACATAGCATCCCCTCCTTCCAAGCAATTGGAAGTCTTTTACCAGCACTGTCTAGCATTCTAGAAACAGTAGCTACCCTTTTGGATAGATTATCTTCTTTTTCTAAGCAGTTAATCGTCTTAAAAATAGCTTCTCGCGTTTCCAAACAGATAGCAACATTTCCAACAATATTAACCGTTCCAGAAGCAATAAGTAGTCTTTTGGGCATAGCATCCCCTCCTTCCAAGCAATTGGAAGTCTTTTACGAGCACTGTCTTGCATTCTAGAAATAGTAGGTACCTTTTAGATAGATTATTTCCTTTTTCCAGGCAGTTTATCGTCTTAAAAGTAGCATCTGGCGTTTCCAAACAGGTAGTAATCTTTTCCATAATATTAACCATTGTTGTTTGCCAGCAGTATCTAGCATTCTAAAAGCAGTAGGTAGAGTCACAGAGACAATAATTCTTCCAACAATATTTACGGTTGTGGAAGCAATAAGTAGTCTTTTAGACATAGCACCCCCTTCTTCCAAGTAGTTGGAAGTCTTTTGCCTGCCGTATCTAACATTCTACAAACAGTAGGTAGCCTTTTGAATAGGATATTTCTTATTTCCAGGCAGTTAAGTCAGTTTTAGTAGTAGTATATCGTCTTTCCAAGTGGATCATAATTTTTCCAACAATAATTATCTTTCTAGAGGCACTAAGTGATGTTTTGAAAATAAAGCCTCTTCCTTCCATGCAGTTTTTAGCATTCTAGAAGCAGTAGGTAGCCTTTTGAAAAGTATATCTCCTATTTCCTGGCAGTTAATAATCTTTCAGAAGCAGCTTCTTGTCGTTCCAAATATATAGTAATTTTTCCAACAATATTTATTGTTCTGGCAGCTATAGAGAGTCGTTTGCAAACAACAGCATCTAGCATTCTAGAAATAGTAGGTAACATTTGGAGTAATCTGCTTTTAGTACGAGAAGCAGTACGAAAATGATTGTGCATCAAAATTTTGTGCAAAAAATCAAATCCTCTGTTATTCATAATTCAAAAAATGACGTCAATATCGATCCAATACATCACACCCAGATCTTTCGCTAATACGCTATTTATCTAAAAATCTGTTGATATCATTTTATTTTTCGTGCATTTTTATCGAACTACAATTTCTTTTATTAGCGATTACAATAAAAAAAAATTTTTTTTGAGTCGTAACCTTCGCATTCGAAACGACATTCAAATAAAGCACCCCCACCTAAAACCAACTTAAAGAACATTCAAGACGAGTTTCCGAAAAGTCGTCCCCAACCAGTTTTACATCCGACATCAAAAATGTGCGTCAAAGTACTCGTGGCGATTTTCATTTTGATTTTTGGGGCGATTTCGGGCATCCTAATCTATCTAAATTACCCGAAAATAATCCAGTTTTTCATGGAAGTGTTTATGGATGAAAACAATGACGCTAAAAGTTAATTAAAAAAAAAATAATAATCACCGATTGCGAAAAGGTAAGGTTGGGTTCCTTTCGGTTTTCTTTCTAACGTTCTGGGTGTTGTTAGGGCACATCTTCGTTCTGGGGCCAAATGGTACCTCATCGCTTCGAGGAGGAGTTCTCGGCATGCTCCATTTTCCCGCACCAATCTTTCGTTATCCACGCGAGTCATCAAAAATTCCCTGTTAACCAACGGAAGTCGAACGTGTTGCATCAACTAAAATAATCCATTATTAATATTAATTATTATTTAATTAATAAAAAGTTAATTACCGTTGAGATAAACTCATTTCGTTTTGTTAAATCGTGTTTAACCCAGTTTAAAACGGCCGTAAAGACGTCTTCTTCTGATGATATATTTAATTGGCCGTTTGAGATTAATTCCTCAACCTAAGAGTCAATACATTAATATATACAGGGTGACTCTGAAATCCTATTTCTCTTATATATATATATATACCTCATTAAATGGTAATAATAGAAATTCCTCCGTATTAACAACTTCTTGGAAATGTTGTAACGCAAAAAGATGTGATTTTGAATGTAATTCTTTGCATGAATGGGTATCGGCGAAACTTCTTATGCCCAAACAATTAGTTGGGTGAAGTTGTTTCATTAAAAATCGACAACACGCCTCCCTGACTTCTTCCATTTGGAGTAATGAGCTGGCCGGTAAAAGAACTTGAACGTTATCGGCTGTTATTGTAATTTGGCCGGTGTAAGCGTAATCGATGAGTAATTGGACGGCCGTTGCGTCGATTTCGTGTAAAATGATCTCGTTCGTTGCGTGCTCCTTCATTTCGCCTTGGAATAAAGGGGTGTAATGATAAGATTGGGGTGGATTTTTGTACTCACCGTTGAACATGGCAAAAAAGTACGGGCTTATCGAGGCTAAAACGACCCTATGGGCTGTAAAAATGTCCACGCCAACTAATAAAACTACGTCTGTTAACTAAAATTTAATTAAAAAATGATATTATTAAGGCTATCTCTCATTTTTTGAGATTTGTTGTGTACTAAATTCGTTGTTACCATAATAACAATCTAACTATGATAATTACAAAAACTAAAACTAATCTAAGAGACTAGATTTATAATAGATGATGATATATGAGTATATGATATCCGGTTGTGGGGAATTAAAAAATTTTAAAAAATGGTATTAAGAAAATTGTTGCTAACGCAATTCTAAATAAACTTTGCTTATAACATTTTTGGATTTAATCAATGATTAATGATATATCATCAAATATGATAACTCTTAATTCAGTTTGCTGAGCAATTTGGTGGAGGTTTTGCATTAATAACGCGATTTTAAATAACGTTTATCATATAAAATCGTTTCTCAACAAATGTATTGGATAATATACCACTATATGATATTCAATTATGAATATATTGTATGATATACCACTATATGATATTATATGATGTTCAGTTGGAAATTAAAGAATTGAAGTATCGAAAAATTGTATTACAAAAAATGTTGCTAACGCAATTTTAAATAAATTTTGTTTATAACATTTTTGGATTCAATCAATGATTAATGATATATCATCAAATATGATAACTCTTAATTCAGTTTGCAGAGCAATTTGGTGGAGGTTTTGCATTAATAACGCGATTTTAAATAACGTTTATCATATAAAATCGTTTCTCAACAAATGTATTGGATAATATACCACTATATGATATTCAATTATGAATATATTGTATGATATACCACTATATGATATTATATGATGTTCAGTTGGGAATTAAAGAATTGATGTTTCGAAAAATTGTATTACAAAAATTGTTGCTAACGCAGTTTTAAATAAACTTTGTTTATAACATTTTTGGATTCAATCAATGATTAATGATATATCATCAAATATGATAACTCTTAATTCAGTTTGCAGAGCAATTTGGTGGAGGTTTTGCATTAATAACGCGATTTTAAATAATGTTTATCATATAAAATCGTTTCTCGATAAATATATTGGATAATATACCACTATATGATATTCAATTATGAATATATTGTATGATATACCACTATATGATGTTCACTGGGGAATTAAAGAATTGAAATTTTGAAAAATGGTATTAAAAAAATTGTTGCTAACACAGTTTTAAATAAACTTTGTTTATAACATGGTTGGATGCAATCAATAATTAATGATATATCCTCAAATATGGTAACTCTTAATTCAGTTTGCAGAGCAATTTGGTGGAGGTTTTGCATTAATAACGCGATTTTAAATAATGTTTATCATATAAAATCGTTTCTCGATAAATATATTGGATAATATACCACTATATGATATTCAATTATGAATATATTGTATGATATACCACTATATGATGTTCACTGGGGAATTAAAGAATTGAAATTTTGAAAAATGGTATTAAAAAAATTGTTGCTAACACAGTTTTAAATAAACTTTGTTTATAACATGGTTGGATGCAATCAATGATTAATGATATATCATCAAATATGATAACTCTTAATTCAGTTTGCAGAGCAATTTGGTGGAGGTTTTGCATTAATAACGCGATTTTAAATAATGTTTATCATATAAAATCGTTTCTCGATAAATATATTGGATAATATACCACTATATGATATTCAATTATGAATATATTGTATGATATACCACTATATGATGTTCACTGGGGAATTAAAGAATTGAAATTTTGAAAAATGGTATTAAAAAAATTGTTGCTAACACAGTTTTAAATAAACTTTGTTTATAACATGGTTGGATGCAATCAATGATTAATGATATATCATCAAATATGATAACTCTTAATTCAGTTTGCAGAGCAATTTGGTGGAGGTTTTGCATTAATAACGCGATTTTAAATAATGTTTATCATATAAAATCGTTTCTCGATAAATATATTGGATAATATACCACTATATGATATTCAATTACGAATATATTGTATGATATACCACTATATGATGTTCACTGGGGAATTAAAGAATTGAAATTTTGAAAAATGGTATTAAAAAAATTGTTGCTAACACAGTTTTAAATAAACTTTGTTTATAACATGGTTGGATGCAATCAATAATTAATGATATATCCTCAAATATGGTAACTCTTAACTCAATTTGAAGTGTCATCTAGTGGCGATTTTGTATTCAAAACGCGATTTTAAATGACGTATATTATATAAAATCATTTTTCGAAAAATATATTGTATGATATACCACTATATGATGTTATATGATGTTCAGTAGGGAATTAGAATATTGATATTTTGAAAGATGATATTAAAAAAAATTGTTGTTACGCATCTCTAAATAAACTTTATTTATAACATTTTTGGATTTAATCAAAAATTAATTATATATCATCAAAAGTGATAGCTTTAAACAGTTTGTAAAACAATCTGTTGATGGGGTTACATTTTTGCATTTAAAACGCGATTTTAAATGACATTTATTATATAAAATCATTTTGCGGTAAATATGTTATATGATATATCACTATATGATAGTATCATATAGTGATACTATCTACTATATAAATATATAATCATATAATCACTATCTAAATCACTACCTAATAAGAAAAATTGTTGCTAATGCAATTCTAAATAAGCTTTGTTTATAACATTTTAGGACACAATCAATAATTAATGATATAACCTTAAATATGTTATTTTTAACTCAATATGCATTGCCATCTGTTGATGAGATTACATTTTTGCATTTAAAATGCGATTTTAGATGACTTTTATCATATAAAGTTATTTTTCGATAAATATATATTATATTAATATAATATATATTTGATATACCAATATATATTATATGATGTTCAGTGGGAGATTAAATATTGAAATTTTGAAAAATGGTATTAAGAAAAGTTGTTACCAATGCAGTTCTAAATAAGCTTTTTCACAACATTTTTGTATTGAATCAATAACTAAATAATTTTGTATTCACTTAATGATATAACCTCACATTAATTTTTAACTGAGTTTGCAGTGCCATCTCTTGATGATATTACACTCAATACGCAATTTTAAATGACGTTTATCTTATAAAATTATTTTTCCATAATTATATGATATACCGCTATATGATACTATATGATGTTCAATGGGAAATTTAAAAAAAATGTTAATTTTTAACTCAGAGTCATCTGGTGGAGGGTTCAATGAATGCGTGCAAAAATGGATTTTAATTAATTTTTTTTCTAAAACGCCAAATTAACTAATATTTTTCAAATCAAAGTTTATTTATGCCAGAATCTTTAGTCATGCAAATTTTTCTTTTCAATATTTATTAAATTTACCTGCCGATGCTCTTTCATTTTCAACATATTACTCATCGCTAAATGACTGTGTTCCTTCGTTTTCAAACAAAACCCTTTCGGTGTAAACAAGGGCGAATTTTGCTCATTCGTGGGTGTTTGAGTGGACGCCTCAAAAACTTGTTGTTGATTAGTCGTCGAATCGTTATTCGAGTTAATTTGACTCAATTCCATCTTATTAATTTATCTTTTACTTTACCTTTTTTTTATTAATAATTCATAAACGTTTAAACACTAAAAATTAAATTAATTTCAATTATTTTCATTAATTTAGTTAAATTAATTAAACTTACCTTTTAAAAGATTTTAAAAATCAATAGAACAAAGCGGAGCTATTAATTAAAAAAGGTCAACTCCCTACATTTTAATGTGTTAATTTAATCGTTCCGGTTTTAGGCAACTTGTTAATGTCAACGTTGCGTTTTGTGGTGTCTAAAAGTATTTTGTTTTTGATCCAGTTTCTTGTATTTTATTGTGTTTTATATTGATTGCGAGAGGGAGGTGTTTGGGGGGTTGATTTATGGTGATTTGTTGGTGGGGGTTTGTTAAATCTTTTGGTGTAAACAGCGAACTGTAATTCTGATGGTACAATGAAATCGAGCGTTGGCCAAAAGATGGCGGTAGCTTGACGATTTAAAATTTTACACAAATTAAAATGAAGATTAGATTAAGATGAAAAATTGAACGTTAAGTTTCGTAGTAGATAAAAAGAGGCTTAATAGAAAAAGGGATTACTAGAACGAAGCTCCAATCCTTCCTTTTTCCACTCATGAGGGGGAAAATATAAACTCAATAGAGATCTTTGGGGTAGCTATTTCAAACTTTCGACACTCCGTGCAAAAAGTCAAGGCCCCTCACTTTTTAAAGACCGATATTTTCATAACCTCTCAATAAAAAAAATTACGGTCAACTTTGTTATAATCAGCGAACAGAATCAGTAATTTTTGCATACCATATGTTAATTTGGCAATTGTGGAGTTTGCGTCTAAACTGAGGGACCTTGACTTTTTGCACGAACTTTAGTCATTCTCAAATGTCTCGAAAAAGGCCATTTCGTCTTTGATTATTATAGTCAATGTATATATTCCGTTTTGATGTTCTAGTTTGAAGTGGTAATATTGTTTTGGTGCTGGTGGACGTAAACATTACATTTTCAAATATCCTATTTATCTTTTCATGCTAAAAATACTTCGTTCCTTTGTTGATTCTAAGACAGGACAGCGGAATATCGTTTTCATTATCTTCTTCTTGGATTGTTGGAAACAGCGACGATCTATCGATCTATCGAATTAAAAAAAAGACAGGATATCTCTATGACAAATAGATGATCAAAAAGTAAATCTAAAGGTGGCATCGATTGTGTAAAGATTGGAATCATGTCTATATACCGCCAACATTGTTAGAACTCTTTGGGGACTGTCAGAATTGTGGTCAGTTTGTTGAAATAATGAAGAAAGAGGGCGAAATGATGTTGTAAAAATAAGTTTTCGTATCGTTTTATAATTTTATCTTAGAAACCATCAATTTAGCAACATGCTGATACATAATTTGCAACATGACCTACATAATTTTTGTCCAAACTAATCAAGCTGCTAAGAAGACTTTTTCATGTTCACTTTACGCGCGCACTGTATATTCCTTTCTCTACGTACTTCCAAAGTTGTCATAACAGCTTCTTCCTTTCTAGTTTCTCTATCCTCTGCCGTGATTCTTTATTGCGGTAAGAATTTCATTCAAGTTCTCTTTTTCTATGGCCAGTCTTTTTCGTTTCTGTTATTTATTTTCAAATTTCCTCATTTTTGTTTAGTCTCGGCTTTGTCAGAATAGTCTCTTTTTACACTCCATCCTCCTCTATTCTATTTATTTATCTCTGTTCTATTTAATATTCTTTATGCTTATCCTCCTTTTTCAGTTCACAGTCTATATTATTTATATTTTACTTCGTTATACGACGGTGAAACTATATTTATTTGTAATGTATCTTCTAGCAGCAGTATTAAGTCTTCTGGAGGCAAAATCAAGTCTTCTAAAACCAGTATCAACTCTTCTGGAAGCATTCAAATCTCACAGAGGCAATATTAAGTCTTTTGGAAGTATTGCAAGTCTTGTAGATGAAGTATCAAGCAAGGCAAACGTAAAATTTCGTGTTTTTAACTGTAACGGGTTTTGAAATAATGAGGAATAAGCACATGTTGGATGTTATCTTCCAGGTATCTTACCTCCCTTGAAGCATTTTAGGGCATTGTTTATGTAGAAACACCCCTTTAAATATACTTAAAACCACAATTTCCTATATATAAGAAACATTTTCGATACTTTGATACTGAAGTTTGCAGATATCAAGTAACGATATCATTGACCAATATAGATACTTTGTCCAGCACTACTATCAAGTCTTCTGAAAGCATTGCAAATCTTTTAGAAGCATTTCAAGTCTTTCAAAGCCAACATCTAGACTTTTGAAAGCATTTTAAATTTTCTAGCTGCAGTATCAAATCTTCTGGAAGCATTTCAAATGTTTTAGAAACATTGTCAAATCTTCTGGATACATTTCAGGTCTTCTGGAAACATTTCTGGTCTCTTGAAAACATTTCAGGTCTTCTGGAAGAATTTTAAGTCTTCTAGCCCCAATATCAGGTTTTCTGGAATCATTTCAACTGTTTTAGAAACATTATCAAATCTTCTGGATACATTTCAGGTCTTCTGGAAACATTTCAGGTCTTCTGGAAGAAATTTAAGTCTTCTAGCTCCAATATCAGGTTTTTTGGAAGCATTTCAAATGTTTTAAAAATATTATCAAATCTTCTGGATACATTTCAGATCTTCTGGAAACATTTCAGGTCTTCTGGAAACATTTCAGGTCTTCTGGAAGAAATTTAAGTCTTCTAGCTCCAATATCAGGTTTTTTGGAAGCGTTTCAAATGTTTTAAAAATATTATCAAATCTTCTGGATACATTTCAGGTCTTCTGGAAACATTTCAGGTCTTCTGGAAAAATTTTAAGTCTTCTAGCTCCAATATCAGGTTTTTTGGAAGCATTTCAAATGTTTTAGAAACATTATCAAATTTTCTGGATATATTTCAGGTCTTCTGAAAACATTTCAGGTCTTCTGGAAGAATTTTAAGTCTTCTAGCCCCAATATCAGATTTTCTGGAATCATTTCAAAACTTTTAGAAGTAGTGTCAAGTCTTCTGGAAGCATTTCAAGTCTTCCAATGGCTATATCACGTCTTTTAGTAGGCATTTAGTCATCTAGAAGCAGTATCAAGTCTTCTAGAAGCAATTTCAAGTCTTCTGGAAACAAATTAAATCTTCTGGAAATATTTCAAGGTTTCTGCTAGCAATATCAAGTGTTCTGGTAATATTTCAAGAGGCCTATAAACAATATGAAGTCGTTTAGAAGCATTTCAAGTTGCCCATAGGCTATATCAAGTCTTCTGGAAGCATTTTAATTCTTCTAGCACCAATATCAAGTCTTGTGGATGTATTTCAACTTTTCCAGAGGTAATAAAAAGACTTCTGGAAACATTTCTAGTCAAGTTCTAGAACAAGTTCTAGTTCAAGTTCTAGAACAATGTCAAGTCTTCTGAAAGCACTTTAAGTCTTCCAAAATCAACATTACGTCTTTTGGTAGTCGTTTAGTCTTCTAGAAAAGCAGTATCAAGTCATCTAGAAGCAGTTGCAAGTTTTCTGGAGGCAATATCAAGCCTTTTGGAAGCAGATCAAATCTTCTGGAAGCATTTCAAAGCTTCCGATATCTATATATCGCAATAATAAAGATAAAGATAAGAGAATAAATAAAGATAAGAGGCCTATAGACAATATCAAGTCTTCTGGAAGCATTTCAAGTTGTCCATATAATAGACAATATCAAGCCTTCTAATAGACAATTGTATATTTAGACAGATATTTAATTCTCACATCTTCATATTCTTTCATGTGTGGTTAGAATTGTTTGTGTGTAGTATCACATAGATTATTCAGTAAGTCGAAACATCCTACACCGTAAAGTTAAATACGGGTATGTTTTGAGAAGGCTGTGCAAGGGAAATTTGGGTATCTGGAGATTCGTTGCCATCAGCTAATCCGAACGAATCTCCAAATACTCAAATTTTCCTCTCGTATAAGGTAGTTTTAGGATATTCCTTTCTTTTCTAAATTTCTTATTTGCCTTAATAGATTTTTTCTTTATAGTCTGTCTCTTTTCTGATATGCCTCTTTGTTACGATGAGAATCTGTTATTATATGCCTTTTTTTAGTCTCTTTCTTCTATTACAAATCTCTCAGCTATCAATTTCCTTTCTGTTCAAATTCGTTATATTCCTCTCAACTTATTTTTTCCTTAGCAATTGCATGTCATTGTAATTGCTCTCTTGTATATCCACATCCTTCCAATTTTTCTCATTTCTTCAAATTCGTTTTTATAGCTAAGACTTTTGCCTTTTTCTTTTGTTATCAATCTCCTTCCATTCTTTCTTCTTTTTCAATTTTTCCTCCATGTTTAGCCCTAACAATTGTATTCTGGACTTTTTTTTGTTTCTATCTAGTAAATAACATTCTCCTTTTCCAATTTGTTCTCCACTATCAGTTGATTTCTTGTCTTCTTGGTTTACAAGTAGATTTTTTTTATCCTTCATTACCAAAACCGCCATTGCCATTAGTTATAACATTAGTTAAAAACCAGTTCATAGAGAATGGCAGCCTATTTCTTCTAGTATTAATCTAGTGGTTGTCATCCGATTTCGTTCTTCTCTTTTCAGTCCATATTTGCTTGTATTTCTTCTGTTATGATAGTTTCTTTCCTATCTTCCACTCATTACTCAGTCGCTTTTTCCTCTATTGCTTCCATTGCTAATCTTTATCTATTTTTTTAAAGATTTTCCATGTGATCTTAATCTTGGTGTCATAGGCGCCGAAATTCAAAAAGACTCAAACAACAAATGACTGTTCTCAAAAAAAGTACGAAAACGTCCATGTGACACACACTTATGGTTATTTGCAATGGAAATGTCTAAAAATGAATGGAAAGCAGTGTCTAGTCTTTAATTGGCAATTTTTGAACTTCTGACATAAAAATTTTGCATCTTACAACAACAATATTTGATATTTTGAAAACAAAATCAAATTTTGTTAACAGATTCTTGAATTTTGCAATATTTCTGCCGATAGTATTTAGTTTTTAATTAACAGTTTGTTGTTTACTCAGGATTTTGTATATTATCCAATTTTATTTAGTTTGTATTTTTTTCGAAGGTTTATCAACAGCATCTTATTTCTTGCAATAATAGCATTTTCTACCAGCAATTTTGCAATAAGAAAAGGCTTCTAGAAGCAATATCAAGTCTTTTGAAAGCATTTTAAGTCTTCTAGAAGCAGTATTAAGTCTTCCAAACGCAGTATAAGTCTGTTGGAAATAATATCAAATCTTCTAAAACCAGTATCAAGTCTGCCGGAAACAAGATCAACTTTTCTAGAAGCAGTACTAAGTCTTCTGGAAACATTTCAAGTCTTGCAGAAGCAATATCAAGACTTTTATCAAGTTTTCTAGAAGCAGTATTAAGTCTTCCAAAAGCAGTATAAGTCTCTTGAAAACAATATCAAATCTTTTAAAACTAGTATCAAGTCTGCTGGAAGTAAAATCAAGACCTCTACGAGCAATATCAAGTCTTCCAGAGGCAGTATCAAGTTTTTTGAAACCATTTCAAGTCTTTCTGAGGTAATATCAAGTCTTTTAAAAGCCGTATCAAGTCTGCTGGAAGCAACATCGAGTTTTCTAGAGGCAGTATCAAGTCTTCTGGAAACGTTTCAAGTCTTCCAGAGGCGTCAGGTTTTTTTTAAGTATTTCAGGTCTTCTAAAAGCGGTATCAAAACTTTCAGAGGCGATGTCAAGTCTTTTAAAAGCATTTCAAGTATTCCAAAGGCAAGATCACGTCTTTTGGTAGTCATTTAATCTTCTAGAAAAGCTGTATCAAGTCTTCTGGAAACATTTCAAGTCTTTCAGAAGCAATATCAAGTCTTTTAAAAGCATTTCAAGTATTCCAAAGGCAAGATCACGTCTTTTGGTAGTCATTTAATCTTCTAGAAAAGCAGTATCAAGTCTTCTGGAAACATTTCAAGTCTTCCAGAAGCAATATCAAGTCTTTTAAAAGCATTTCAAGTCTTCTAGAAGCAGTATTAAGTCTTCCAAAAGCAGTATAAGTCTGTTGAAAACAATATCAAATCTTCTAAATCCAGTATCAAGTCTGCGGGAAGTAACATCAAGACCTCTACGAGCAATATCAAGTCTTCCAGAGGAAGTATCAAGTCTTCTGAAACCATTTCAAGTCTTCCAGAGGTAATATCAAGTCTTTTAAAAGCAGTATCAAGTCTGCTGGAAGCAACATCGAGTTTTCTAGAGGCAGTATCAAGTCTTCTGGAAACGTTTCAAGTCTTCCAGAGGCGTCAAGTTTTTTGGAAGTATTTCAGGTCTTCTAAAAGCGGTATCAAAACTTTCAGAGGCGATGTCAAGTCTTTTAAAAGCATTTCAAGTATTCCAAAGGCAAGATCACATCTTTTGGTAGTCATTTAATCTTCTAGAAAAGCAGTATCAAGTCTTCTGGAAACATTTCAAGTCTTCCAGAAGCAATATCAAGTCTTTTAAAAGCATTTCAAGTATTCCAAAGGCAAGATCACGTCTTTTGGTAGTCATTTAATCTTCTAGAAAAGCAGTATCAAATCTTCTGGAAACATTTCAAGTCTTCCAGAAGCAATATCAAGTCTTTTAAAAGCATTTCAAGTCTTCTAGAAGCAGTATTAAGTCTTCCAAAAGCAGTATAAGTCTGTTGAAAACAATATCAAATCTTCTAAATCCAGTATCAAGTCTGCGGGAAGTAACATCAAGACCTCTACGAGCAATATCAAGTCTTCCAGAGGAAGTATCAAGTCTTCTGAAACCATTTCAAGTTTTCCAGAGGTGATATCAAGTCTTTTAAAAGCAGTATGAAGTCTGCTGGAAGCAACATCAAGTTTTCTAGAGGCAGTATCAAGTCTTCTGGAAACGTTTCAAGTCTTCCAGAGGCGTCAAGTTTTTTGGAAGTATTTCAGGTCTTCTAAAAGCGGTATCAAAACTTTCAGAGGCGATGTCAAATCTTTTAAAAGCATTTCAAGTATTCCAAAGGCAAGATCACGTCTTTTGGTAGTCATTTAATCTTCTAGAAAAGCAATATCAAGTCTTCTGGAAACATTTCAAGTCTTCCAGAAGCAATATCAAGTCTTTTAAAAGCATTTCAAGTCTTCTAGAAGTAGTATTAAGTCTTCCAAAAGCAGTATATGTCTGTTGAAAACAATATCAAATCTTCTAAATCCAGTATCAAGTCTGCGGGAAGTAACATCAAGACCTCTACGAGCAATATCAAGTCTTCCAGAGGAAGTATCAAGTCTTCTGAAACCATTTCAAGTCTTCCAGAGGTAATATCAAGTCTTTTAAAAGCAGTTTCAAGTCTGCTGGAAGCAACATTGAGTTTTCTAGAAGCAGTATTCTGGAAAGCAAGTCTTCTGGAAACGTTTCAAGTCTTCCAGAGGCGTCAAGTTTTTTGGAAGTATTTCAGGTCTCCTAAAAGCAGTATCAAATCTTTCAGAGGCTATGTCAAGTATTTTAGAAGCATTTCAAGACTTCCAAAGGCAAGATCACGTCTTTTGGTAGTCATTTCGTCTTCTAGAAAACCAGTCTCAAGTCTTCTGGAAGCACTTCAAGTCTTTCAAAATCAACATTACGTCTTTTGGTAGTCGTTTAGTCTTCTAGAAAAGTGTTCCAGAGGCAGTATCCAGTGTTCTAGAAACAGTTCAAGTCTTCCGGAAGTAATATCAAGTCTTCTGGAAGTACTTGTATCTATGGATATCCTGCACCCATTAAAAATTTTGTATGAATGTACCAACATATATATGCTTGGCAGGACAGTCTCTTTACACGCTGACTTTGTTTTCTTATTCTAGTATCCGATCTGTTTCTACCTAGCTTAGAATTATTATTTTCCAGGTTCCTAGAGTGATTTGTCCCATTCTTCTATTTCTTTGTTCTTGTCGATATCATAATTTCATTCAAATATTCCTTTTTACTACTTGTCCTCTTTTGATTTCCAGACTTTTCCTTCTATTTCAGTCTTTAGAGTCATTTGCCTTTTTGCCAAATCTCATTCTTCTCAGTTCAGTCTATTTCTTTCCATTTTCAGTCTTGCTCCTTGTCTAAAGATGTCCTTCCTTGCATTACCATAACAGTTTCGATCTGCTTCATTGTTTTTGTCAATTACAGGTCTTCATTTTCTTCTTTTATGTTTCTAATCTCCATCTTTTTAACCAAATTTTCTTTATAATTTTCAGTCTCTTCCTTGAATTAACCTTTTTCCTGTCATTTTCATTTAAATACCATTTGCTTCAACTACCCAATGAAAGATGGCGCTTAATAAATGCTTTTAATAAATTTGTGGTTGCTTACTTTTTCAGTAATTTACTTTAGTAAAGTGTTTATAAATTTCGAATCTTAATCCTCTCCAACTTCCAGTCTTAATCTTTTTAGTTCAAATATTCTTTAGTTGGTTTTCTTATCATTTTTCAGTTAAATATTTGATTCAACTACCCAATAAAAGATGGCGCTTCATAAATGTTTTAAATATGCTTATGTTTGCAAATTGGGTTGCCTGTTTTTAGAGCAACTTATTTGAATAAATAAAAAGTGATTTTTTGATTATTCCAAGTTGTGATATAAGTTACGTAAATGAAGGAAAAAGAGTAAAATTTGCAAAAGCTAAGTAACTTAAAACCGCAATACGAAATGGTAATATCAATTGTGTCGGGTTTTGTCGAAAGGTTTTACGTAATAATTTGTACGATTCGGTTCAGTGAACGTCCTCTCTTTCTTGATTGCTACAAATTATTTTTTTTTTTGATTTATATCGAGAATTACAATTTTCTTTACAATAATAATTGAAACGTTTAATTTAGAAACTTTTCAATTTGACTTTTCATTAAATTATTTAAGCGAATTTTAGGAAATAATTTAAAAATTTTCAAGACTCATCGAGAAGAAGTGACTTTTACCACGGCAATTACGGCGGTAATTCGTTTTGTTTCGCCTGTCTAAGTGAAGATATTCTCCTCGGTCGCAATAATTCATCTCAAAAATGTTCCTTAAAAACTAAAAAACTAAAAATATTCGTGTTGAAATCAAAAGTAATAACAAGGCGGTTAATAAATATCTTTGTTTTTTCTCGATTTTGACTCGGTTATTAAATTAAATTATGTAGATTTATATTCTGAGAAAAATAATCGTTTCATCATCATTATCGGGTCCGCCCCGAGAGATGTTAAACAAGGTTTATGGTTAAAATGGGCGTGAAGAATCGATCGTTTACACCACTGTCACTTTTAAAATAGTACTACGTCCGAATTTTAATGTTTTAAGTAGTTTTTTTCTTTAAATTTAACCGAGTAAAAGTAAATATCAAAATAACAATCGGTAATTAGCGGGTTTTGTTGGCGTTTGAGACTTTTAAGACCGTTTTAAAATCGTTTCGACTTGCAAATTACCCGTCAATTATCGTTTTCTAATTCCATTATATAATTTTAACCAGGAAAAAATTAATTGATTTAAATTTGTAAACCAAAACAGTCCAAAAAAATGGATTCTTTCATAAAAGTCGGGTTTTCTCTCGGAGCCTGGCCAAGTTCCGTTTTCCTCGCGGTTTGAATTTCTCTTTGGTTTTAAAAGCGCATGTAAATGTGACAAATTTAGATTTAACGAGGTTTTCTCACCGAACTCGAATAAAAAGAGATCAATCTTACTTTCTAGTTCCGCATTTTTTTTCAATCATTTGTATTCAAGTTCATGATTATGTTATAATCTCGATAGGTTTATGAAAATTTATTATATCCTTTATTACTTGCTCCATTTAATGCTAGTATTAGTTCTAATACTAAAAAGTATTAGCAACAATTTCCAATGTTGGAGTCCCCATGTAATCTCTTATGACTTTCTTTCTTTCTCAAGACTCATTAACCACAGCAGAAGCTTTTGTTTTGATAGATGTCTTTAATGTCTTGAGCAATTTGCAGAACTTGATAACATGCCATTTTATTTTTCTTCATCTCATTTAATTGAGAAAACGCCTAGAGTTCATCTTTCAAATCGCAATTGACTACAAGATATATACACACCATGATAAAGAGAGAATTGTCTTTGGATGAGTAATCACTGAGGTACTTATTTTTTATTAACAATGCCTAAGGCCAAGTGACTTCTTGAGTGTTAGCTTGACCTTTTTCTATTAAAAATTGTTTGATGCCACTTTTTGGCCATTTTGAACCAACTGATTACCCCAAGTCCTATTTTTGCAAAATTAATGAAGCTGGTCGACCTCAGAAGATCCTTAGTTATTTTAAGATCCGCAGTGAGATTTTTATATGCGTCCATGATCAACATAGCATGAAGGTCTTGGAATTTTCAGAGAATCTTGTTCATGTTGACGCTATAACTACAACCACTGTTTGCTTGTTAGATAGTGGTATTGCTTTTAAAAAAGGAAACTGGTGGAAAAATATGGCCCCAGGTACGAATACGAATAGCTTTCTATTTTTTCCTCGGTTTTTATCATGAATCTTAACAAATTGAGATCTTAAAAATTGATCATAACCTAGAGACAGTTTGGTTCTTTCTCTCCTGCTTTTGGCCTTACTTCAATTCAAGACTTCCCATATTATCTCGTAAAAATCAGTGATTGAGCTTGCTTCTTGATTTTTCGTTTTGAACTCTTTCATCCTGGTTAATAAGCAAAAGATTATGTATGCTTTCTTCAAATGACGCAGGTTTATACTTCAAAAATTTCCTCATCCCAAGGGATGCTGGTCAGAGCAATAGATGGAGTTTTGAGTCGAAAATCTACGAAAATAACTTACCTGTAGATTTCTAGCATTATGTCGAGCACCCCAAGAAAAATAAACAATAAATAAGCAGCCGATGTCTTTGGAGTCAGTATTATTTAAGATATAATGTCGGCCGACTTTGAAGACGTTGGCTGCCCCAAGTAAAATGAACAATAAGTCCTATTTAAACAATAACTAATGTTAACTAATTGGGCTGGGTGAGCTGGGTTAAGATTGATGACTCAACCCAACCGAACAATATATAACAATAATATTTTATGCAAAATAGCTAGTTGGGATTACAACTTCTATATCATTAATAATTTTAACAAAGAGATAATCTCCAAGAAAAATGAACAATACTTTCGGCGGTTGACGTCTTCGAAATCGACTACCCCAAGAAGAATGAACAATACTTTGAGTAGCCGACGAAATCATTCGAGATTATATCTTCCATATATAGTTATTGATGGTATTTAAGATATAACCTCGGCCGCCTTCAAAGACGTCGGCCGCCCTGAATAAAATGAACAATACTTTGATACTTCTTCCTTAAACAATAATTAATGTTAACTAGTTGGGTTGGGTGAGGTGAGTTAAGATTAAAAGTTCAACCCAACCCAACAATATGTAACAATAATATTTTATGCTAATTAGCTAGTTCATTTTACTTAGAACGGCCGACGTCTTCGAAGTCTGCCGAGACTATATCTTTCATACCATTAATAATTATTTATGGAAGATACAATCTCAGCCAACTTCGAAGACGTTGGCCGCCCCAAGAAAAATGAACAATACTTGGAGCGGCCGACATAGAAGATGCCGGTCGAGTTATATCTTCCATACCATTAGAAACTTTTTCGAAGAAATACTCCCGGCGGATTTCGAAGAAAGTTACTAATGGTATGGAAGATATGACTCGACCGACATAGAAGACGTCGGCCGCTCAATGAAAAACGAACAATATTTTGAGCGGCCGATGTTTTTAAAGTCGGCCGAGAGTATTTTTTCAATAAAGTTATCAATGATATTGAAGATATAACTATGCCAACATAGAAGACGTCGGCTGCTCAAAGAAAAATGAACAATACTTTGAACGGCCGATTTCTTCGAAGTCGGCCGAGAGTATTGTTTCGATAAACTTACTAATCATATGGAAGATACAATTCGGCAAACATATAAGACGTCGGACGCTCAAAGTATTGTTTATTTTTATTGAAGCAGCCGACGGCTTCGAAATCGGCCGAGAATATTTTCTCAATAAAGTTACTAATGATATGAAAGATATAACTCGGCTGACATGGAAGACGTCGGCCGATCAAAGTATTGTTCATTTTTCTTTTTTGAGTAGCTTACTTCGAAGACGTCGGCCGCTCAAAGTATTGTTTATTTTTATTGAAGCAGCCGACGGCTTCGAAGCCGTCCAAGAGTATATTTTCGATTAAATTACTAATGGTATGGAAGATATAACTGGGCCAACATAGAAGTCGTCCGAGAGAATTTCTCTCATATGACGATAGGAACAACCCAAACCAACTCAATTCAACACAACCCAACCCAACCCACTATCTTCCTGAAATCATTCTTCAGAGCATATGTTCGGGGTTTCAGCACGCGTCTCAACCTTATCTCATATTATTACATCTCGCATCTTCTGAACTTGAGCATTTTCTCTTCAATTTCTTTCGGTTCAAACGTTACATCTCCCTTTGGGTTGAGTAGGGTTGGGTTTCTTTTACACATTTAGAGGCACGCCGTTTTAATACTTGGATCTGCTATGGTAACTGTTCTATAACACTTTTCTCAGGCAATTCCACAATTCTTATCCGGAATTAATTAACATATGAAGATATTAACTTGTTTTGATCATTATTACATTTCGTAGCTGGATAAGGAGAAAGAGTCTCCGTTCGTCTCTTTTCTTCACATTCTCTCTCCTCCTGTAATTCTTTTCCCCTCATTCACCCAACCATTTCATTCAGGTTTTTTCTTCTCTGCTTGGCCGGAAATTCCTCAAATTGAAGCAATAAAACAGAAACATCTTTTGCTACAAATCCAGACCATCCACTTATCCAGCGCGCCTGTGCTTATCCGTGAATCATTCATGAACAAAATTCATACATATGCCACTACAAACTAAATAGTCATAGATAAATGATAGTTTTGATCCAGCAAATAGTCCGACACTTCATGTACTTGTTAAATGCAATCGTAAATGTCAAGTAATGCAATTAAATCTGCTGAATTGTGAGATCACTTGATATGTGCGATTGTATTTGATGATTATGCGATGATTCGGGCTTGCTTGTTGGAACAATTCGATGTTAACATCAAAAACACGAATTTTGATAAATATAGTCACCGACGTGCTTTTATTTTCATGGCACGGACTCTTAGTACTGTTGTGATACTAAGAACAATCGAAGGGGGGAAATTCTATCGTTTTATTGTAAAAATCCCTATTTATCATTGATGTAGATGCACGGATACAGTACGGAACTGATACGTCACTGATATGAGTAAATGGACCTTAATATCTCGGTTAATCATATATAAGACGAGTCCAATTAAGAATATCTAGCGCTCTGATAGCTTTAAAGAGTCTTTTGGAATTAGAATTTCCTTAACGATATCTTCTATTTCCAAGCATAAGTTCTTCTTAGAAGCAGTGTCTCATTTTTCCTAATAGGTAATAGTGGTTTCATGAGTATTAAGTAATCTCAAAGGAATGTCTTTGAGTCTTTGAGTAATCTTTTTTGCAAATAATATCTCCCTCTCTTAAGCACTTCAATGTCTTTAGCCAACAGTATCTAACAGTAAAGATAATTTTTGGGTTTAATGAAATATTTAATGAAACTCTGTTGTAATTAAGCTTGAAAATGAGTAAACACGAAAAAGTATTTACGCACCTTTGGCGGTTAAAAGGTTAACCTACTTTACTATAGTGACGTATAACGCGGTTCAATTAACATTGTTCCATTCTTGTGCAAATTCTTTCCAAGAGTACTTTGTATTCTGATAACTTTAAATAGTAGTGGCAGAATCTCGTATTTCCAAGCAGATTACAGCTTTTTCTAGTAATATCTAGAAGTACTATTTACAAGTAGTAGATAATATTCTGGAAAGAATATCTTTTATTTTCAAGCAGTTATTAGTCTTTTAGTAATCTCACTTTTCCAAATAGATAATAGCCTTTCCAGCAGTATTAAATATTTTGAAAGCAATAAGCGGTCTTTTGTGAAAAGTATTTACATTTTCCAAACAAGTAGATAATATTCTTTTGTATACAGTATCTAGCAATAGGGAGCCTTTGGAAAAGAATATCTCCTATTTCCAGGCGTATTTGCAGTTCTGGAAGTTATAAGTAGTCTTTTGTAAACACAATTTTTTCTTTTCGAACAATTACAAGTTTTTTGCCAGTAGTATCTAGCGTTATAGAAGTAGTAGGTAGCTTTTTGAAAAGAATCTCTCCTATTTCTAAGCAGTTATTAGTCTTTTTACAAGCAGTATTATAATTTTCCAAGTAGCACATAGAACTCATCTGCTAACTATTTCCAGACAAATTTATTATTATAGAATCAACAAGTAGTAGCCTTTAGGCAATAGAATTTCCTCCCTTCAAGCAATTAGAAGTCTTCGGCCTGTAATATCTAGCATTATGGAAGTTGTAAATAGTCCTTTGGAAAGGATATCTCTTATATCCAAGCAATTAGTATTTTAGAAGCACCGTATCAGCTTTTTTTTTTGACTATCAACTAATAATAAAGGATTATTGAATTGGTCCACACTCATTCTCATAATTTTTCTATATTCTTATGGATTTTCATCAGCAAGTTCACTTAAAATCGTTGATAAAGGTCCAAGGTAATTGCGACGTCCACCCAATCCTTAGATCAACAATACTTATTACTTTTTAGTATCCCTTGCAATTCTTCACTCAAACAATCAACTGCTTCAACAATAACTTTTTCAATAGCTTCATCCACTGTAAAACGCATGCCCAAAAGACTTATAGTCTTGGTACACAATAAATATTGTGCTAGAGGACAAAATACTAAGATTACTTATTGATATTGGAAGATCACATATATATATTGACAGAACTTCATATAGTACTGGTAGACATGAAATATTAGAATAAAGGAATAGGTTTTGTCAGAAAACTAACTATTGAAGTCAAATAATTATAAAGTATTGCCAAAACCCTATGTGATATGATGGAAGTCCATATACCATGTTCATATGACTACCTGTTGATGTCAGAAGACTATATACTATTGGCAGAACTCTATATTGTACTAAAACTTGCAAAATACTAAGACAGAAGACTTTATATCATGTTTTAAATCTTGGGAAAATGCATTGATATTTTGGATTTGTGATAATTGCGATAAACTTGCGATGGACTTGTGATAATTGCAAAGTAATTGCTTAAAGAGTTGATTACAATTGAAAAGAAGGTAAATAAAGTTACCATAAAAAAATTATATTGGTCTTTTGCAAAACGATTACAACTTCTTAAAAGCTTTTTAAAAGCTTCTTACCTCTTCTTAAAAGCTTCTGCAGTTTGCCAAAGTACGGCAATTGCTTAAGAAGTTAATAAAAGCATTGCAAAATCAATCCAATTTCTTGGAAGAAGTTTTAGAAAATTTGTGGAAATTGCAATGATGTTGGTTAAAAGATTACAAAACGACTGCAATTTGTTAAAATCTCAATTGGTAGTCATTTTAACTTATTATCTGCATTTTGATATTTTTCTTTCATCACTGCACATTGTCCAAAAGATGTCAAAATTTCTTCTTTGTGTTTTAACACTTAATCATTGCAATTTAAGACTTTATTTAGTAAATGGGAGCTCAATAACAGTCATTTTAACTTATTATCTGCAATTTGACATTTTTCTTTCATCTTTGAACTTTGTCCAGAAGATGTCAAAATGTTTTCTTTGCATTTTAACACTTAATCAATGCAATTTAAGACATCATTTAGTAAATGGGACCTCAATAAGAGTCATTTTAATTTATTATCTGCAATTTGATATTTTTCTTTCATCTTTGCACTTTCTCCAGAAGATGTCAAAATTTTAACTTTGCATTTTAACACTTAGTCGTTGCAATTTAAAGCTTCATTTAGTAAATGGGAGTCCAATAAGTGTCATTCTAACTTTTTATTTAAAATTTGGCAATTTCCTTTGATGTTTGCAGTTTGTTCAGAAGATATTAAAATTTTGTCTTTGCATTTTAACGCTTGGTCATTATAATTTAAGCATTCATTTTGTAAATGGGAGTCCAAAAAGAGTTATTCTAACTTCCTATATGCAATTTGACATATTTCTTTCATCTTTGCACTTTGTCCAGAAGATGTAAAAAATTTTTTCTTTGCATTTAACACTTGACCATTGCAATTTACGACATGATTTAGTAAATGGGAGCTCAATAAAAATCATTTTAACTTCATATCTGCAATTTTACATTTTTCTTTCATCTTTATACTTTGTCCAGAATGTTCAAAATTTTTTTCTGTGCATTTCATGTTTTGTCATTTCAATTTAAGTCCATATTTACTCACTAGGAGTCTTACCAGACTCAATTTATCGTCCTATCTGCAACTTGGTATATTGTTTTGAGCTTTGTACTTATACCAGAAGATGTCAAAACTGTTATTTGCATTTTATCACTTGCAATGAGTAAACAATTTAATTTAACACTACATTTAATAAATGGGAGTCGAACTACAGTTATTTTAAATTTCTTCTTGCAATTTGCTAATTAAAATGTTGCAAATTCAATGAAATTTCTTGGAACATGTATTATCATTTTGCAAAATTCGTGGAAATGTTAATAATAAGCATTTTGCAAAAGCGAAGCAACTGCTTGAGGAATTAATTAAAACTTTGTAAAATCAATACAATTTCTTGGAAAATGTATTGGTATTTTGGAAAAATTGTGGAAATTGCAATAAAGTCGATTGGCACATTGCAAAAGCGAAGCAACTGCTTGAAGTGTTGATTAAAATCTGGTAAAATCAATGCAACTTCATAGAAAATGTATTGGTGTTTTGCAAAATTCTTAGGAATGGTAATAAAGTTGATTGGCACTTTGCAAAACGACTACAATTGCTTCAAAAGTCTACCAGTACTTTGCAAAATGAAAGCAACTGCTTGAGGAGTCGACTAAAGCGTTGCAAAATCAATGCAATTTTGTTGGAAAATGTATATTTGTTGCAATTGCAAGTTAATTTGCACTCGACAAGATAACTACAGCTTGATAAAAAGTTGATTGGTGTATTGCAAAATGGTGGTAGACTTCAAATATTGTAATAAAAGATTAGATATTATGTCTAATAAACTGCTTATTGCTGCTACTAAGCTATACAATGGTGGCAGAATTCTCTATAAGCTTGAGAGGTATGAAATATTGTAATAGAGGACTAAATACTAAGTTCAGAAGACTACTTATTGATTGCAGAAGACTGCATACTGCCAGCAGAATTTTATATATTACTAATAAACATAAAACATTGTAATATTGGACTAGATAACATGTTAAGCAAAATACCATTGATGTCAGAAGGGTACATACTGTTGGCAAAACTCCATACAGTGATAGTAGATATGAAATGTTATAATAGAGTGTTAGATATTGCATTCAAAAGACTACCTATTGATGTCAGAAGACTACATACTGCTGGCAAAATTCAATATAATGCTGATAGATGTTAATTATTGTAATACAAGATTAGACACTACGTCTAAAAGATTACCCATTGTTGACATAAGATTAGAAATTGTTTAAGAAACTGTATACTGTCAGATGAAGATTGTATGTCTATGGCAGAAGATTTTGAAATGCCAATAGACACTAGACATCGACATAAAATCTAGATAATGTATCCAAATGACTCATAACTGTCAGAACTGTATAGAGTGGCAATAAATGTTTAATACATTGTTATATAATCCATATATTATCTTCAAAATATCTTCAGAATACTGTCATTCTTATATAACAGTATCTCTAGTCAATTAATCAACTTAAATTCTTTGGATTTTATAACTAAATCAAAATAAAATACAATCCATCTTCATAAACATCCGGGAAACGTCAAAATAAAGAAAAACTATTCTATTATGAGTAAAAACGAAATGGATTAAACTCAAATTCTTAGATTGTGTGAATTAAAACGTTTGACATAACGGACCATTGGTTTCAACGGATATGTATTAATCAATTGAAATTAAATTTGCGGAAGATTGAAACCCTTTTAATTTATTCATTATGATTATTTCTTATTTTGTTAAAACACGTGTCTAAACTTTCCATTTAATTACATCGCTTTATTTAGATTATTAAAGTCGCGATTTCCGCAAAATATAACCAAAACCAAGTTTACCTCGTCAAGAATCCGCAACAACAAGAAATAGCTGAGTCGGTTTTATTTTTCCCAATGTGCTTTCTACTTATTTACTTCTAAATATATTAGAAAACTCACAATAATTGAAGAAAGCGGTAGTGAAATTGTATTACTTAAGCCGACGAAAAAATCGCGACAAAGATCTAATCCAACGACAAAAAAAGATTTGATTATAAACATAGATTATGCATTCCTAAAAAAAATAATCTCGAGTTCTGGTTTTCAAATGCATATTACGTGGTTAAGTTTGAATTAATATTCAAACGCTGATTGTAGGTTGTGAGAAAATCGGTTTCGAGTTGTTTTCACTTAATAGAATATACAAATTGACACTATTTTCCTACTTATTACGATTTATATTAATTTTATTCAAGTCGGGTTAGAAAATTTGAATTTATTCTAACAAATTCGGAGTGAGCTCGGTGATGAAGTCGAGACAGGTGAGAGATCGTTTTTAATTCGAAAGAAACGGGGGAAAAGAAAGAGTAATAAAAGAAATTTCGACCGTTGACACTCGATTTCGTGTCAAGAGGAGACAGAGAGGAGTAAAAAACCGTCCAGTCATCGCGAGTCCGGGTTTTGTGTACTACCAGTAGTTGAACGGCATTCGGGGGCCACACGCGGCGCCCCCCGAATATAATTCCGAAAAGAAAAAGGAACAAATAAAAAAAAACAACGAGAATTGAAAAGAATTAAAAGCAAAAAAAATTGTGGCAGCTACCACGTTACGTTGAGAACTCGAATTTAATCCATTTCGTTTTTACTAATGATTGACTCAAATGATAGAGGAGTCTTTCTTATTTTGTCGTTTGTGGGATGTTTATGAAGATGGATTTTATTTATTGTAATATTATTTTAATTTAGTTACACTCTATAGTACTCTGACCAAAAACTAAATGATATTTAATATCTATTGGCACTACCTAATCTTCTACCATGGATACACAGTCTTAATTTAACAGTATACAGTTTTCTAAACTGTTTCTAATCTTCTGCCAGCAATAAGTAATCTTTTTGACAGAGTGTCTAATCTCCTGCTATAATATTTATCATGTATCAGCACAATATTGAGTTCTGCCAACAGTATGTAGTCTATTAAACCAATAGGTGGTCTTTTGAACAAGGTATATGGGCTTCCGTCATAATATTTTACACGTTTCAATGCTACATCGAGTTCTGCCAATAGTTTGTAATCATCTGCCATCAATAGTAAATTTTCTGAATAAAGCACCAAATCTTCTGTTCTAATATTTCATGCTTATTAATGCTATGTTGAGTTTTTTCAGCATTACGTAGACTTCTGGTATCAATAAGTAGTCTTAGAAATGTTCCTATGGAGTTCTGCCAGTAATATGTGATCTTCCAATATCAATAAATGATCTTCTGATTTTAGTATTTGGTCCTCCAATACAATATTTGATGTCTATCAAGTCTATATCGAATTCTGCCAGCAATATGTAGTTTTCTGAAAGCAATAAGCAGTCTTTTAGACATGCTATCTAGTCTAGTATTTGGTTAAATCTGAAAGATTGTAGTTCTGGGTGTGGCGTATTGGACCGATATTGACGTTATTTTGTAGATTACGAAAAAACGTAGGATTTGGCATATCTTACAAATATCAATTTGGACATAAATCACTTTATGGAATATTAAATTCTAATACCTATTCAAGTACGGGTTCTAAAATTCAAAATGTTAGATACTGCTTTCAGAGGGCTACATATTGCTGGCAAAAAACTAATAGCTCGTTGGAAAAAAGATATACTATTTGGAATTGTTACCTACCTTTTCCAGAATGATACCTATCACATCCAGAATGCTAGATACTACTGGAAAAAATCTTCAAACTATTTGAAAGAAGCAAAAAAAGCAGCAATTTCCAAAAGACTAAACTTACTTCCAGAATGATACTCTTGATAAAAAGACTTCTAGCTGATAGGAAGAATGATATATTATTGCCAAAAGACTACTTATTGCTTCCAAACTACTAAATACTGTTAGAAATGTTTGTATCTACGTGGAAAGGTGAAATACTGCTTCTGAAAGACTAATAACAGTTTGGAATCAAAATATATCCTTTCCAAAAGGCTCTATACTGTTTCCATAATATTAGATACTGTTGACAAAAAACTTCTAGCTGCTTGGAAGCAAGACATATTATTTCCAAGAGACTAGGCTTACTTCCAAAATGCTAAATACTGTTGGGTTGAGTTGGGTTGCTGCATTTAGAAGCAAAAGAACTTGTAGCTGCTAGGAAAAATGATTAAAGCATTAGGGCTTCAGGAACGGTAAATATTGTTGAAAATCCTTTCCAAAGACCTCCATACTGCTTACATAATGTTAGATACTGTTGACAGAAAACGTCTAGTTACTTGATAAAGACAGAATTTAGACAGTTTATAATTCAGTGAATTACACCATCTAGTATGCCATTATAATATTTAGTCTCTGTAAGCAGTTTACAATCATCTGCAAACAATAGGTAGTGTTTTGAACATAGTATTAATCTTCTATTATAATACTTAACATGTATAAGCTGTATATAGATGTTCTGCCACCAATATATAGTCTTCTGACATCAATAGGTTATCTTTTGAATGCAATATCTAACACTCTATTATAACATTTCATATCTACTATCACTGTATGGAGTTTTGCCAACAGTATGTACCCTTCTGACATCAATGGTATTTTGCTGAACATGTTATCTAGTCCAATATTACAATGTTTTATGTTTATTAGTAATATATAAAATTCTGCTGGCAGTATGCAGTCTTCCGCAATCAATAAGTAGTCTTCTGAACTTAGTATTTAGTCCTCTATTACAATATTTCATACCTCTCAAGCTTATAGAGAATTCTGCCACCATTGTATAGCTTAGTAGCAGCAATAAGCAGTTTTTTAGACATAATATCTAATCTTTTATTGCAATATTTGAAGTCTACCACCATTTTGCAATATGCCAATCAACTTTTTAACAAGTTGTAGTTATCTTGTCGAGTGCAAATTAACTTGCAATTGCAACAAATATACATTTTCCAACAAAATTGCATTGATTTTGCAACGCTTTAGTCGACTCCTCAAGCAGTTGCTTTCATTTTGCAAAGTACTGGTAGACTTTTGAAGCAATTGTAGTCGTTTTGCAAAGTGCCAATCAACTTTATTACCATTCCCAAGAATTTTGCAAAACACCAATACATTTTCTAAGAAGTTGCATTGATTTTACCAGATTTTAATCAACACTTCAAGCAGTTGCTTCGCTTTTGCAATGTGCCAATCGACTTTATTGCAATTTCCACAATTTTTCCAAAATACCAATACATTTTCCAAGAAATTGTATTGATTTTGCAAAGTTTTAATTAATTCCTCAAGCAGTTGCTTCGCTTTTGCAAAATGCTTATTATTAACATTTCCACGAATTTTGCAAAACGATAATACATGTTCCAAGAAATTTCATTGAATTTGCAACATTTTAATTAGCAAATTGCAAAAAGAAATTTAAAATGACACCCATTTATTAAATCTAGTGTTAAATTAAATTGCTTACTCATTGCAAGCGATAAAATGCAAATAACAGTTTTGACATCTTCTGGTATAAGTACAAAGGTCAAAACAATATACCAAGCTGCAGATAGGACGATAAATTGAGTCTGGTAAGACTCCTAGTGAGTAAATATGGACTTAAATTGAAATGACAAAACATGAAATGCACAGAAAAAAATTTTGAACATTCTGGACAAAGTATAAAGATGAAAGAAAAATGTAAAATTGCAGATATGAAGTTAAAATGATTTTTATTGAGCTCCCATTTACTAAATCATGTCGTAAATTGCAATGGTCAAGTGTTAAATGCAAAGAAAAATTTTTTTACATCTTCTGGACAAAGTGCAAAGATGAAAGAAATATGTCAAATTGCATATAGGAAGTTAGAATAACTCTTTTTGGACTCCCATTTACAAAATGAATGCTTAAATTATAATGACCAAGCGTTAAAATGCAAAGACAAAATTTTAATATCTTCTGAACAAACTGCAAACATCAAAGGAAATTGCCAAATTTTAAATAAAAAGTTAGAATGACACTTATTGGTCTCCCATTTGCTAAATGAAGCTTTAAATTGCAACGACTAAGTGTTAAAATGCAAAGTTAAAATTTTGACATCTTCTGGAGAAAGTGCAAAGATGAAAGAAAAATATCAAATTGCAGATAATAAATTAAAATGACTCTTATTGAGGTCCAATTTACTAAATGATGTCTTAAATTGCATTGATTAAGTGTTAAAATGCAAAGAAAACATTTTGACATCTTCTGGACCAAGTTCAAAGATGAAAGAAAAATGTCAAATTGCAGATAATAAGTTAAAATGACTGTTATTGAGCTCCCATTTACTAAATAAAGTCTTAAATTGCAATGATTAAGTGTTAAAACACAAAGAAGAAATTTTGACATCTTTTGGACAATGTGCAATGATGAAAGAAAAATATCAAAATGCAGATAATAAGTTAAAATGACTACCAATTGAGTTTTTAACAAATTGCAGTCGTTTTCTAATCTTTTAACCAACATCATTGCAATTTCCACAAATTTTCTAAAACTTTTTCCAAGAAATTGGATTGATTTTGCAATGCTTTTATTAACTTCTTAAGCAATTGCCGTACTTTGACAAACTGCAGAAGCTTTTAAGAAGAGGTAAGAAGCTTTTAAAAAGCTTTTAAGAAGTTGTAATCGTTTTGCAAAAGACCAATATAATTTTTTTATGATAACTTTTCAATTGTAATCAACTCTTTAAGCAATTACTTTGCAATTATCACAAGTCCATCGCAAGTTTATCGCAATTATCACAAATCCAAAATATCAATGCATTTTCCAAAGATTTCCATTATTTTGGCAAAGTTTTACTTGATTCCTTAAGCAGATACTTTGCTTTAGCAATGCAGAAATAGACTTTTTAAATCGTTATAGTCGTTTTTCCAAGTGGATTTCAACTTTATTATAATTTCCATGATTTTTGCAAAACATCAATTTATTTTCCACGAAGTCCTATTGATTTTGTAATGTACTACTTGCCTTTTTAACAAGTTGTAATCATTTTGCAAATTGTTAACCAACTTTATTATAGTTTCCACAAATTTTGCAAATCACCATAACATTTTCCAAAAAGTTGCATTGATTTTACAAAACCGTAATTCACCCTTTAAGTATATATTTTGCTTTTGCAATGTGTCAATAGACTTTTTATGAAGTTGTAGTTGTTTTACCAACTGCAAATCAACTTTATTCCAATTGTCACAAATTTTTCCAAAATATCAATGCATTTTCCAAAAAGTTCCATTATTTTGGCAAAGTTTTACTTGATTCCTTAAGCAGATACTTTACTTTAACAATGCAGAAATAGACTTTTTAAATCGTTATAGTCGTTTTTCCAAGTGGATTTCAATTTTATTATAATTTCTATGATTCTTGCAAAACACCAATCTATTTTCCAAGAAGTCCTATTGATTTTGTAATGTACTACTTGCCTTTTTAACAAGTTGTAATCATTTTGCAAATTGTTAACCAACTTTATTATAGTTTCCACAAATTTTGCAAATCACCATAACATTTTCCAAAAAGTTGCATTGATTTTACAAAACCGTAATTCACCCTTCAAGTATATGCTTTGCTTTTGCAATGTGTCAATAGACTTTTTATGAAGTTGTAGTCGTTTTACCAACTGCAAATCAATTTTATTCCAATTGTCACAAACTTTTCCAAAATATCAATGCATTTTCCAAAAAGTTCCATTATTTTGGCAAAGTTTTACTTGATTCCTTAAGCATATACTTTACTTTAGCAATGCAGAAATAGACTGTTTAAATCGTTATAGTCGTTTTTCCAAGTGGATTTCAACTTTATTATAATTTCCATGATTTTTGCAAAACATCAATTTATTTTCCAAGAAGTCCTATTGATTTTGTAATGTACTACTTGCCTTTTTAACAAGTTGTAATCATTTTGCAAATTGTTAACCAACTTTATTATAGTTTCCACAAATTTTGCAAATCACCATAACATTTTCCAAAAAGTTGCATTGATTTTACAAAACCTTAATTCACCCTTTAAGTATATACTTTGCTTTTGCAATGTGTCAATAGACTTTTTATGAAGTTGTAGTCGTTTTACCAACTGCAAATCAACTTTATTCCAATTGTCACAAACTTTTCCAAAATATCAATGCATTTTCCAAAAAGTTCCATTATTTTGGCAAAGTTTTACTTGATTCCTTAAGCAGATACTTTGCTTTAGCAATTAGCAATGCAGAAATAGACTTTTTAAATCGTTATAGTCGTTTTTCCAAGTGAATTTCAACTTTATTATAATTTCCATGATTCTTGCAAAACACCAATTTATTTTCCAAGAAGTCCTATTGATTTTGTAATGTACTACTTGCCTTTTTAACAAGTTGTAATCATTTTGCAAATTGTTAACCAACTTTATTATAGTTTCCACAAATTTTGCAAATCACCATAACATTTTCCAAAAAGTTGCATTGATTTTACAAAACCTTAATTCACCCTTTAAGTATATACTTTGCTTTTGCAATGTGTCAATAGACTTTTTATGAAGTTGTAGTCGTTTTACCAACTGCAAATCAACTTTATTCCAATTGTCACAAATTTTTCCAAAATATCAATGCATTTTCCAAAAAGTTCCATTATTTTGGCAAAGTTTTACTTGATTCCTTAAGCAGATACTTTGCTTTAGCAATGCAGAAATAGACTTTTTAAATCGTTATAGTCGTTTTTCCGAGTGGATTTCAACTTTATTATAATTTCCATGATTTTTGCAAAACATCAATTTATTTTCCACGAAGTCCTATTGATTTTGTAATGTACTACTTGCCTTTTTAACAAGTTGTAATCATTTTGCAAATTGTTAACCAACTTTATTATAGTTTCCACAAATTTTGCAAATCACCATAACATTTTCCAAAAAGTTGCATTGATTTTACAAAACCGTAATTCACCCTTTAAGTATATACTTTGCTTTTGCAATGTGTCAATAGACTTTTTATGAAGTTGTAGTCGTTTTACCAACCGCAAAACAACTTTATTCCAATTGTCAATAACTTTTCTAAAATATCAATGCATTTTCCAAAAAGTTCCATTATTTTGGCAAAGTTTTACTTGATTCCTTAAGCAGATACTTTGCTTTAGCAATGCAGAAATAGACTTTTTAAATCGTTATAGTCGTTTTTCCAAGTGGATTTCAACTTTATTATAATTTCCATGATTTCTGCAAAACATCAATTTATTTTCCAAGAAGTCCTATTGATTTTGTAATATACTACTTGCCTTTTTAACAAGTTGTAATCATTTTGCAAATTGTTAACCAACTTTATTATAGTTTCCACAAATTTTGCAAATCACCATAACATTTTCCAAAAAGTTGCATTGATTTTACAAAACCGTAATTCACCCTTTAAGTATATACTTTGCTTTTGCAATGTGTCAATAGACTTTTTATGAAGTTGTAGTCGTTTTACCAACCGCAAATTAACTTTATTCCAATTGTCAATAACTTTTCCAAAATATCAATGCATTTTCCAAAAAGTTCCATTATTTTGGCAAAGGTTTACTTGATTCCTTAAGCAGATACTTTGCTTTAGCAATTAGCAATGCAGAAATAAACTTTTTAAAACGTTATAGTCGTTTTTCCAAATGGATTTCAATTTTATTATAATTTTTATGATTCTTGCAAAACACCAATTTATTTTCCAAGAAGTCCTATTGATTTTGTTATGTACTACTTGCCTTTTTAACAAGTTGTAATCATTTTGCAAATTGTTAACCAACTTTATTATAGTTTCCACAAATTTTGCAAATCACCATAACATTTTTCAAAAAGTTGCATTGATTTTACAAAACCGTAATTCACCTTTCAAGTATATGCTTTGCTTTTGCAATGTGTCAATAGACTTTTTATGAAGTTGTAGTCGTTTTACCAACTGCAAATCAACTTTATTCCAATTGTCACAAACTTTTCCAAAATATCAATGCATGTTCCAAAAAGTTCCATTATTTTGGCAAAGTTTTACTTGATTCCTTAAGCAGATACTTTGCTTTAGCAATGCAGAAATAGACTTTTTAAATCGTTATAGTCGTTTTTCCAAGTGAATTTCAACTTTATTATAATTTCCATGATTTTTGCAAAACATTAATTTATTTTCCACGAAGTCCTATTGATTTTGTAATGTACTACTTGCCTTTTTAACAAGTTGTAATCATTTTGCAAATTGTTAACCAACTTTATTATAGTTTCCACAAATTTTGCAAATCACCATAACATTTTCCAAAAAGTTGCATTGATTTTACAAAACCGTAATTCACCCTTTAAGTATATACTCTGCTTTTGCAATGTGTCAATAGACTTTTTATGAAGTTGTAGTCGTTTTACCAACTGCAAATCAATTTTATTCCAATTATTACAAACTTTTCCAAAATATCAATGCATTTTCCAAAAAGTTCCATTATTTTGGCAAAGTTTTACTTGATTCCTTAAGCAGATACTTTGCTTTAGCAATGCAGAAATAGACTTTTTAAATCGTTATAGTCGTTTTTCCAAGTGGATTTCAACTTTATTATAATTTCCATGATTTTTGCAAAACATCAATTTATTTTCCACGAAGTCCTATTGATTTTGTAATGTACTACTTGCCTTTTTAACAAGTTGTAATCATTTTGCAAATTGTTAACCAACTTTATTATAGTTTCCACAAATTTTGCAAATCACCATAACATTTTCCAAAAAGTTGCATTGATTTTACAAAACCGTAATTCACCCTTTAAGTATATACTTTGCTTTTGCAATGTGTCAATAGACTTTTTATGAAGTTGTAGTCGTTTTACCAACTGCAAATCAACTTTATTCCAATTGTCACAAACTTTTCCAAAATATCAATGCATTTTCCAAAAAGTTCCATTATTTTGGCAAAGTTTTACTTGATTCCTTAAGCAGATACTTTGCTTTAGCAATGCAGAAATAGACTGTTTAAATCGTTATAGTCGTTTTTCCAAGTGGATTTCAATTTTATTATAATTTCCATGATTTTTCCAAAACATCAATGCATTTTCCAAAAAGTTCCATTATTTTGGCAAAGTTTTACTTGATTCCTTAAGCAGATACTTTACTTTAGCAATGCAGAAATAGACTTTTTAAATCGTTATTGTCGTTTTTCCAAGTGGATTTCAACTTTATAATAATTTCCATGATTTTTGCAAAAGACCAATTCATTTTCTAAGAATTCCCATTGATTTTGTAATGTGCCAATTTCCTTTTTAACAAGTTGTAATCATTTTGCAGATAACTAACGAACTTATTACAATTTCCACAAATTTTGAAAATCACCAATACATTTTCCATGAAATCGCGTTGATTTTGCAAAATTGTAATCGACCCCTAAAGCAATTACTTTGCTTTTGCAATTTTTTGCCGATTTTGCTAATAAATAAAATTAATGTTTTATTAAAGCATCGTGATTAAGTGTAATAATATTTAGAAAAAATTCTTGTATTAAAATTTAAAACGTCATCCAAAACTCCTCCTATCTAATAAGAAAAAAAAATGTTGGTGTATATTATAATTTCATTTCAAACGTCCTTCTTCGTCATCATCTCATCTTCCTCCTCCTCTTCCTCATCACTTTTTTATTCTCTTTTTATCCCTCTTTCTCTTCATCGCCCGGATCGCTCTCCTTCCGTCCTTCCTCCCACATTCTTCTTCTACCTATCCGACCTTACGGATACACAGTAGCACTTTCGGATCGAACCGTGAAGAAATTAAGCCCCCAATCTATCTCGGCATGTGTACACACAAAGAACCTGCCGCCGCCCCTCTATCTCTTTCTTTTCATCGTCTTTTTCTCACTTTCTTTCGCACCTCAAACGATTTCCTTCTTTTACTTCTTTTCTTTCTTCAAATCCTCGAACTCGCCTCTTCTTTTCTTTCCGACGGCAAAAGATTTGAAATTTTAATAAAAAATTGTTTAGTTACTTTATTTAGTTACTTTATTATTTTTTATTATATTTTTTTGATTGTGTTTAGGAGTTTTAAAAAATCTCGAGAACACGATTTTCGGATTGTCGGATTGTATTGACAACTTTTCAAGATTTTTTTTATTTATTTTTTGAAATCCCCTTTTTTTCGGGCTTCTTTAATTCTGTCGAAAAAGACCCACAGCTGTGATTGCGAACACCCAAGATGAGAATGAATCAAAATTGGAAGAATAATTTTTTTTTGATACAAATTCCTTTTTATTTTTCATCCCTTAAATAATAAAGAATCATCATTCATCCCTATTTCGGAGTTAAAAAAAAATTAATAGATTTCTTCTGGACTACCGTCGGTTTATTTTTTTGTAAAGAACTTTGCCGTCGGATGGATAGGAAAGCAGCGGCGGCGCGGCGGCTGCTTGTTTTCAAGGGGGTCGCTCGTTCCCTCAAATTATCATCGAGTTTTCTTCCGATTTGACACGCTTCTGGAAATAGCTTCCGAAGAGATGGGAGGGGGCGGAGGATTTTTGTATAGAACAGAAATTTACTTCGACGACGACTAATTACGGGGGCTTCTACTGTGAAATTAAGTGAAGATTTTGGCACTACCGTGTCAACTTTGGGACGCCATAAGAAATGAGCCGAAAAACATACTTAATTTGTATTTATAAACTTAGTAAATGCAAGTTCCGGACCACCCAACATCTCATTCATGTCGAGTTTTACAGACACTCAATTTCATCTTATAGCAAAATCTCGATATATCAAGTAGGTTGGAAATATCGAGGCGACCATAATAAGTGGCAGTTGTTTTACGATTAATTTTTGATATCTGAAACAATTGGTTGCCATGGTTACGCATGGCTGCTTGATATTTTATGTAAGATGCTGAAACAACTTATTTCTTGCGGTCGTTTTTTATTTTTGACGCGAGCTTGAAGCTTGCACACTTTGAAGCACCTCTTCATGGTGCTTCAACTAAAACTTGTAAGTGATTACATAATAATTTATCTTAAACGAGAACTAGCACTATCATTGAAATTAATGCTGGATCTAGAACTACACTGATTTGGGTTTAGCCGTCTTAAAAGACGTGCGACTAAACCTAAATGACCACCAAAAGTTGTAGGAAATTTATCACATTATAAATGAAAAACCTTTTTATATATACAGGCTGTTCCATAAATATGTTCCCACATAACCGTATGGACGTCCCTATGTATTGTCCGACGTCTTCGAAATCGGCCGGGATTATTATGAATCGTATAACAAAAAATACTTCTGATAGATCATATATTATTCGAGAAGCCAAGATTAAACCAGTTGAATGAAATAGAAGAAAAAAACTCGGTCGACTTTGAAGATGTCGGCCGCTCCAAGTATTACAACATATATACATTTATATACAGGTGTCCCACGTAAGCAGCAAAGTACATAAATAACATTAAGGAGCCGAGATATAGTTCATTGTCTGCATTAGATGAAATTGTTAGGAAATATATACGATATTTTTGTTAACCATCGTAAGCATGGTAATAATACAATTACTGTATGTATATCGTTACATCAAATGATCTAACAGTAAATGAATTTATCAAACTATTAATTTATATATCTCGTAAGCGGACCAATTTGGATCTACGATTATTAAGCCTTTTTATCTATTTCTGACCAAAGAGTACACCGGCAAAGTATTATATTGTACAATCGTTGCGGGACACCTCTATATAAGTCGAAATATATTGTTTTTAATCATTCTTACATTCTAAATCGGCTTCATTTACCCATAGAAAATACAAAGTAGATATTTAAACTGTTGTTATTTTCTTTGCTAACCAAAAAAGTTAAATATGTTAATGCTTAATCACGTATTTTCATGATCTTATTTCATGGTCTACCTAATGACAAAATGACCAATATCCATTTATTGCATGATTTTGATTAATTCCGTAAAATCTCAGCAACTGCAACAGATAGATATAGGAATTTGAAAAGATTTCATGATTTGTGGAGAAATAAATTCTTTTTCTAACAAGCAAATCATATAAGGAACGTTCCATTTACAAATTTCGACATCGTTGCAATTAAATATGATAAAACAATAGTTATATTTTTGAACACCCTGTATATGATGAATTGATGATGCCATTGTCGTAAATTTTAACTCTGTACCTTGATCAATCTTGAAGAAATTCAATCTTAAAAGACGTAGTGTTAATTGCAAAAAAAGTTATTAACTAAAATAACTCAAAAATCGAAAGCCCTACGTATCAACATATCAAAATCAACATGTTTTTGACATATACTTCAACATATGCTTATTTGGATACTTTGTTATGAAACAGCCTGTATATATCAAAACCTTCTCCTTTTATAATGTGGTAAATGTCCTACAACTTTTGTCTAATGAAGAACTGCACCATTAATATAGTTTTCCTCTTATATGGGACACCCTGTATATACATGAAGAGTTATTAGTATCTCAACGGTGAATAGTCCCTAAATTGTTTAAGAAAGAAGAAAATGTTTTATAAAAAATTGTTTGACTTGACTCATCACTTTCTTTTACCTAAAATTATTTTCGCTTATTTAATACAGTGTCTTTTCTTTAAATAGAACACCCTGTATTTTTTTATCATATGAATAGTACTAAATTTGTTTACAAAACCTTTTAAAAAATAATGTAAAAATAACATTTTTCTCGACTTTGAAACTATGAAAAATAATTCAAAATCAGTATGCACATGACAGTATCTAAAGCTATTAGGCACACTATACAGGGTGTTTATAAAGTTAACTTACTTTCGATGTTCTTCAAATGGCGTTTTCGATTTTTTTAATGAAACTCTGAGACGATTTCACTTCATCTTCAACACATGAAATATGCAAAAGAAATTTGGGGACTTCCCACTTATTTAGAAAACCAATTTCTATTAAATCTTTGTATTTTGTTGTTGGTTGGACAGAATTAAGCTTGAATAAGCTTGTTTCGTCCTGACTTAATTTGTTTTTATTTCAATAGATTTAAAAAATAAACCGTAATACATTTCTATCTTAATATTTTTAGTTAGTTTGTCTTACTTTAGGAGGTAACAGATCGTTTCCATACATATCATCAACCCTGTATATTTTAGCAACTACCCCAACTTCATAAATAATTGGTTAAAATATATCTTATAACTTTCTATTAACGTGCGTCCCTCATTTGTCTTGACAACTTTATAGCCTCGGTTTATATTTTAGATTCATTTTTTTATTGTTTTTATACAGGGTGCCTCCGAAATGCATATATAACAAAAGACCACATATTCCTTAGCTTAAAATAAGCCGATTTAAGTTGTTTATATCCAAAGGTGGTTTGTTTCAAAATTAACAAAAAACAATCATTTTTTCTTAAACGGGAAAATATTTTTACATTTCATCCCTGATAAGTGGAAAAATGTCACTTGCCTAGGTTCAATTAACGTCTTCATATAGTTATGGATACAATTTTAAATTGCAAATGCTGAAAAAGTCATAACGTATATTACTCGTGAAATGAATTTTTTTAGATCTTTTTAAAACTGTCAATTTTTTGCTGATGATATGTCAGATGTAACACCTCGCCCGCAAGCGACATCGATAATATTAGATGATATCATTCATTTGATATCTGGCAAAGAGAATTAATCGTATAATATTTGCTTAAACGATCGATAAATCTTTGAAAATTGACGATTTTTTGTTGATATATTAAATGTAGCGGTTCGCTCGAAAGCGACCTTGGTAATATTAGAAGATATCATTTATTTGATGTCTCGCAATGTGAACTAATTGTACAATATTTGTTTAAACGATCTCTTATCTTCTATTCGTCGAGGTCGCTTGCGGGCGAGGTGCTAAATCTTTGAAAATTGACGATTTCTTGATGATATATCAAATGTAGCGCCTCGCTCGAAAGCGACTTTGGCGATATTAGAAGATATCGTTTATTTGATGTCTCGCAATGTGAACTAATCGTAACATATATTCTTAAACGATCTCTTATCCTCAATTCGTCGAGGTCGCTTGCGGGCGAGGCGCTAAATCTTTGAAAATTGACGATTTCTTGATGATATATCAAATATTGCGCCTCGCTCGAAAGCGACTTTGGCGATATTAGAAGATATCATTTATTTGTTGTCTCGCAATGTGAACTAATCGTAACATATTTTCTTAAACGATCTCTTATCTTCAATTCGTCGAGGTCGCTTGCGGGCGAGGTGCTAAATCTTAGAAAATTGACGATTTCTTGATGATATATCAAATATTGCGCCTCGCTCGAAAGCGACTTTGGCGATATTAGAAGATATCATTTATTTGTTGTCTCGCAATGTGAACTAATCGTAACATATTTTCTTAAACGATCTCTTATCTTCAATTCGTCGAGTTCGCTTGCGGGCGAGGTGCTAAATCTTAGAAAATTGACGATATATCAAATATTGCGCCTCGCTCGAAAGCGACTTTGGCGATATTAGAAGATATCATTTATTTGTTGTCTCGCAATGTGAACTAATCGTAACATATTTTCTTAAACGATCTCTTATCTTCAATTCGTCGAGTTCGCTTGCGGGCGAGGTGCTAAATCTTTGAAAATTAACGATTTCTTGATGATATATCAAATATTGCGCCTCGCTCGAAAGCGACCTTGGCAATATTAGAAGATATCATTTATTTGATGTCTCGCAATGTGAACTAATCGTAACATGTTTTCTTAAACGATCTCTTATCTTCAATTCGTCGAGTTCGCTTGCGGGCGAGGTGCTAAATCTTTGAAAATTGACGATTTCTTGATGATATATCAAATATTGCGCCTCGCTCCAAAGCTACCTTGGCAATATTAGAAGATATCATTTATTTGATGTCTCGCAATGTGAACTAATCGTAACATATTTTCTTAAACGATCTCTTATCTTCAATTCGTCGAGTTCGCTTGCAGGCGAGGTGCTAAATCTTTGAAAATTGACGATTTCTTGATGATATATCAAATGTAGCACCTCGCTCGAAAGCGACTTTGCCGATATTAGAAGATATCATTTATTTGATGTCTCGCAATATGAACTAATCGTAACATATTTTCTTAAACGATCTCTTATCTTCAATTCGTCGAGGTCGCTTGCGAGCGAGGCGCTATATCTTTGAAAATTTACGATTTCTTGATGATATATCAAATGTAACGCCTCGTTCGAAAGCGACTTTGGCGATATTAGAAGATATCATTTGTATGATGTCTTGCAATGTGAACTAATCGTAACATATTTTCTTAAACGATCTCTTATCCTCAATTCGTCGAGGTCGCTTGCGGGCGAGGCTCTAAATCTTTGAAAATTGACGATTTCTTGATGATTTATCAAATGTAGCGCCCCGTTCGAAAACGACCTTGGCGATATTAGAAGATATCATTCATTTGATATCTTGTAAAGTGAACTACTCGTACAATACTAGCTTAAACGATCGTTTATCTTCATTTCGCCGTGGTCGCTTGTGGGCGAGGCATTAGATCTTTGAAAATTGACGATTTTTTGTTGATATATTAAATGTAGCGCTTCGCTCGAAAGCGACCTTGGTAATATTAGAAGATATCATTTATTTGATGTCTCGCAATGTGAACTAATCGTAACATATTTTCTTAAACGATCTCTTATCTTCAATTCGTCGAGTTTGCTTGTGGGCGAGGTGCTATATCTTTGAAAATTTACGATTTCTTGATGATATATCAAATGTAGCGCCCCGTTCGAAAGCGACCTTGGCGATATTAGAAGATATCATTTATTTGATGTCTCGCAATGTGAACTAATCGTAACATGTTTTCTTAAACGATCTCTTATCCTCAATTCGTCGAGTTTGCTTGCGGGCGAGGTGCTAAATCTTTGAAAATTGACGATTTCTTGATGATATATCAAATATTGCGCCTCGCTCGAAAGCGACCTTGGCGATATTAGAAGATATCATTTATTTGATGTCTCGCAATGTGAACTAATCGTAACATGTTTTCTTAAACGATCTCTTATCCTCAATTCGTCGAGGTCGCTTACGGGCGAGGCGCTATATCTTTGAAAATTTACGATTTCTTGATGATATATCAAATGTAGCGCCCCGTTCGAAAGCTACCTTGGCAATATTAGAAGATATTATTTATTTGATGTCTCGCAATGTGAACTAATCGTAACATATTTTCTTAAACGATCTCTTATTTTCAATTCGTCGAGTTCGCTTGCGGGCGAGGCGCTATATCTTTGAAAATTGACGATTTCTTGATGATATATCAAATATTGCGCCTCGCTCGAAAGCGACCTTGGCGATATTAGAAGATATCATTTATTTGATGTCTCGCAATGTGAACTAATCGTAACATGTTTTCTTAAACGATCTCTTATCCTCAATTCGTCGAGGTCGCTTACGGGCGAGGCGCTATATCTTTGAAAATTTACGATTTCTTGATGATATATCAAATGTAGCGCCCCGTTCGAAAGCTACCTTGGCAATATTAGAAGATATTATTTATTTGATGTCTCGCAATGTGAACTAATCGTAACATGTTTTCTTAAACGATCTCTTATCCTCAATTCGTCGAGGTCGCTTGCGGGCGAGGCGTTATATCTTTGAAAATTGACGATTTCTTGATGATATATCAAATGTAGCGCCCCGTTCGAAAGCGACCTTGGCGATATTAGAAGATATCATTTGTATGATGTCTTGCAATGTGAACTAATCGTAACATATTTTCTTAAACGATCTCTTATCCTCAATTCGTCGAGGTCGCTTGCGGGCGAGGCGCTATATCTTTGAAAATTGACGATTTTTTGATGATATATCAAATGCAGCGCCCCGTTCGAAAGCGACCTTAGCGATATTAGAAGATATTATTTATATGATGTCTTGCAATGTGAACTAATCGTAACATATTTTCTTAAACGATCTCTTATCTTCAATTCGTCGAGTTCGCTTGCGGGCGAGGTGCTATATCTTTGAAAATTTACGATTTCTTGATGATATATCAAATGTAGCGCCCCGTTCGAAAGCGACCTTGGCGATATTAGAAGATATCATTTATTTGATGTCTCGCAATGTGAACTAATCGTAACATATTTTCTTAAACGATCTCTTATCCTCAATTCGTCGAGGTCGCTTGCGGGCGAGGCGCTATATCTTTGAAAATTTACGATTTCTTGATGATATATCAAATGCAGCGCCCCGTTCGAAAGCGACCTTGGCGATATTAGAAGATATCATTTATTTGATGTCTCGCAATGTGAACTAATCGTAACATGTTTTCTTAAACGATCTCTTATCCTCAATTCGTCGAGTTTGCTTGCGGGCGAGGTGCTAAATCTTTGAAAATTGACGATTTCTTGATGATATATCAAATATTGCGCCTCGCTCGAAAGCGACCTTGGCGATATTAGAAGATATCATTTATTTGATGTCTCGCAATGTGAAGTAATCGTAACATGTTTTCTTAAACGATCTCTTATCCTCAATTCGTCGAGGTCGCTTACGGGCGAGGCGCTATATCTTTGAAAATTTACGATTTCTTGATGATATATCAAATGTAGCGCCCCGTTCGAAAGCTACCTTGGCAATATTAGAAGATATTATTTATTTGATGTCTCGCAATGTGAACTAATCGTAACATATTTTCTTAAACGATCTCTTATTTTCAATTCGTCGAGTTCGCTTGCGGGCGAGGCGCTATATCTTTGAAAATTGACGATTTCTTGATGATATATCAAATATTGCGCCTCGCTCGAAAGCGACCTTGGCGATATTAGAAGATATCATTTATTTGATGTCTCGCAATGTGAACTAATCGTAACATGTTTTCTTAAACAATCTCTTATCCTCAATTCGTCGAGGTCGCTTACGGGCGAGGCGCTATATCTTTGAAAATTTACGATTTCTTGATGATATATCAAATGTAGCGCCCCGTTCGAAAGCTACCTTGGCAATATTAGAAGATATTATTTATTTGATGTCTCGCAATGTGAACTAATCGTAACATGTTTTCTTAAACGATCTCTTATCCTCAATTCGTCGAGTTTGCTTGCGGGCGAGGTGCTAAATCTTTGAAAATTGACGATTTCTTGATGATATATCAAATATTGCGCCTCGCTCGAAAGCGACCTTGGCGATATTAGAAGATATCATTTATTTGATGTCTCGCAATGTGAAGTAATCGTAACATGTTTTCTTAAACGATCTCTTATCCTCAATTCGTCGAGGTCGCTTACGGGCGAGGCGCTATATCTTTGAAAATTTACGATTTCTTGATGATATATCAAATGTAGCGCCCCGTTCGAAAGCTACCTTGGCAATATTAGAAGATATTATTTATTTGATGTCTCGCAATGTGAACTAATCGTAACATATTTTCTTAAACGATCTCTTATTTTCAATTCGTCGAGTTCGCTTGCGGGCGAGGCGCTATATCTTTGAAAATTGACGATTTCTTGATGATATATCAAATATTGCGCCTCGCTCGAAAGCGACCTTGGCGATATTAGAAGATATCATTTATTTGATGTCTCGCAATGTGAACTAATCGTAACATGTTTTCTTAAACAATCTCTTATCCTCAATTCGTCGAGGTCGCTTACGGGCGAGGCGCTATATCTTTGAAAATTTACGATTTCTTGATGATATATCAAATGTAGCGCCCCGTTCGAAAGCTACCTTGGCAATATTAGAAGATATTATTTATTTGATGTCTCGCAATGTGAACTAATCGTAACATGTTTTCTTAAACGATCTCTTATCCTCAATTCGTCGAGGTCGCTTGCGGGCGAGGCGTTATATCTTTGAAAATTGACGATTTCTTGATGATATATCAAATGTAGCGCCCCGTTCGAAAGCGACCTTGGCGATATTAGAAGATATCATTTGTATGATGTCTTGCAATGTGAACTAATCGTAACATATTTTCTTAAACGATCTCTTATCCTCAATTCGTCGAGGTCGCTTGCGGGCGAGGCGCTATATCTTTGAAAATTGACGATTTTTTGATGATATATCAAATGTAGCGCCCCGTTCGAAAGCGACCTTAGCGATATTAGAAGATATTATTTATATGATGTCTTGCAATGTGAACTAATCGTAACATATTTTCTTAAACGATCTCTTATCTTCAATTCGTCGAGTTCGCTTGCGGGCGAGGTGCTATATCTTTGAAAATTTACGATTTCTTGATGATATATCAAATGTAGCGCCCCGTTCGAAAGCGACCTTGGCGATATTAGAAGATATCATTTATTTGATGTCTCGCAATGTGAACTAATCGTAACATATTTTCTTAAACGATCTCTTATCCTCAATTCGTCGAGGTCGCTTGCGGGCGAGGCGCTATATCTTTGAAAATTTACGATTTCTTGATGATATATCAAATGTAGCGCCCCGTTCGAAAGCGACCTTGGCGATATTAGAAGATATCATTTATTTGATGTCTCGCAATGTGAACTAATCGTAACATATTTTCTTAAACGATCTCTTATCCTCAATTCGTCGAGGTCGCTTGCGGGCGAGGCGCTATATCTTTGAAAATTTACGATTTCTTGATGATATATCAAATGTAGCGCCCCGTTCGAAAGCGACCTTGGCGATATTAGAAGATATCATTTATTTGATGTCTCGCAATGTGAACTAATCGTAACATGTTTTCTTAAACGATCTCTTATCCTCAATTCGTCGAGTTTGCTTGCGGGCGAGGTGCTAAATCTTTGAAAATTGACGATTTCTTGATGATATATCAAATATTGCGCCTCGCTCGAAAGCGACCTTGGCGATATTAGAAGATATCATTTATTTGATGTCTCGCAATGTGAACTAATCGTAACATGTTTTCTTAAACGATCTCTTATCCTCAATTCGTCGAGGTCGCTTACGGGCGAGGCGCTATATCTTTGAAAATTTACGATTTCTTGATGATATATCAAATGTAGCGCCCCGTTCGAAAGCTACCTTGGCAATATTAGAAGATATTATTTATTTGATGTCTCGCAATGTGAACTAATCGTAACATATTTTCTTAAACGATCTCTTATTTTCAATTCGTCGAGTTCGCTTGCGGGCGAGGCGCTATATCTTTGAAAATTGACGATTTCTTGATGATATATCAAATATTGCGCCTCGCTCGAAAGCGACCTTGGCGATATTAGAAGATATCATTTATTTGATGTCTCGCAATGTGAACTAATCGTAACATATTTTCTTAAACGATCTCTTATCTTCAATTCGTCGAGTTCGCTTGCGGGCGAGGTGCTATATCTTTGAAAATTTACGATTTCTTGATGATATATCAAATGTAGCGCCCCGTTCGAAAGCGACCTTGGCGATATTAGAAGATATCATTTATTTGATGTCTCGCAATGTGAACTAATCGTAACATATTTTCTTAAACGATCTCTTATCCTCAATTCGTCGAGGTCGCTTGCGGGCGAGGCGCTATATCTTTGAAAATTTACGATTTCTTGATGATATATCAAATGTAGCGCCCCGTTCGAAAGCGACCTTGGCGATATTAGAAGATATCATTTATTTGATGTCTCGCAATGTGAACTAATCGTAACATATTTTCTTAAACGATCTCTTATCCTCAATTCGTCGAGGTCGCTTGCGAGCGAGGCGCTATATCTTTCAAAATTTACGATTTCTTGATGATATATCAAATGTAGCGCCCCGTTCGAAAGCGACCTTAGCGATATTAGAAGATATCATTTATATGATGTCTTGCAATGTGAACTAATCTAACATATTTTCTTAAACGATCTCTTATCTTCAATTCGTCGAGTTCGCTTGCGGGCGATGTGCTATATCTTTGAAAATTTACGATTTCTTGATGATATATCAAATGTAGCGCCCCGTTCGAAAGCGACCTTGGCGATATTAGAAGATATCATTTATTTGATGTCTCGCAATGTGAACTAATCGTAACATGTTTTCTTAAACGATCTCTTATCCTCAATTCGTCGAGTTTGCTTGCGGGCGAGGTGCTAAATCTTTGAAAATTGACGATTTCTTGATGATATATCAAATATTGCGCCTCGCTCGAAAGCGACCTTGGCGATATTAGAAGATATCATTTATTTGATGTCTCGCAATGTGAACTAATCGTAACATGTTTTCTTAAACGATCTCTTATCCTCAATTCGTCGAGGTCGCTTACGGGCGAGGCGCTATATCTTTGAAAATTTACGATTTCTTGATGATATATCAAATGTAGCGCCCCGTTCGAAAGCTACCTTGGCAATATTAGAAGATATTATTTATTTGATGTCTCGCAATGTGAACTAATCGTAACATATTTTCTTAAACGATCTCTTATTTTCAATTCGTCGAGTTCGCTTGCGGGCGAGGCGCTATATCTTTGAAAATTGACGATTTCTTGATGATATATCAAATATTGCGCCTCGCTCGAAAGCGACCTTGGCGATATTAGAAGATATCATTTATTTGATGTCTCGCAATGTGAACTAATCGTAACATATTTTCTTAAACGATCTCTTATCTTCAATTCGTCGAGTTCGCTTGCGGGCGAGGTGCTATATCTTTGAAAATTTACGATTTCTTGATGATATATCAAATGTAGCGCCCCGTTCGAAAGCGACCTTGGCGATATTAGAAGATATCATTTATTTGATGTCTCGCAATGTGAACTAATCGTAACATATTTTCTTAAACGATCTCTTATCCTCAATTCGTCGAGGTCGCTTGCGGGCGAGGCGCTATATCTTTGAAAATTTACGATTTCTTGATGATATATCAAATGTAGCGCCCCGTTCGAAAGCGACCTTGGCGATATTAGAAGATATCATTTATTTGATGTCTCGCAATGTGAACTAATCGTAACATATTTTCTTAAACGATCTCTTATCCTCAATTCGTCGAGGTCGCTTGCGAGCGAGGCGCTATATCTTTCAAAATTTACGATTTCTTGATGATATATCAAATGTAGCGCCCCGTTCGAAAGCGACCTTAGCGATATTAGAAGATATCATTTATATGATGTCTTGCAATGTGAACTAATCTAACATATTTTCTTAAACGATCTCTTATCTTCAATTCGTCGAGTTCGCTTGCGGGCGATGTGCTATATCTTTGAAAATTTACGATTTCTTGATGATATATCAAATGTAGCGCCCCGTTCGAAAGCGACCTTGGCGATATTAGAAGATATCATTTATTTGATGTCTCGCAATGTGAACTAATCGTAACATGTTTTCTTAAACGATCTCTTATCCTCAATTCGTCGAGTTTGCTTGCGGGCGAGGTGCTAAATCTTTGAAAATTGACGATTTCTTGATGATATATCAAATATTGCGCCTCGCTCGAAAGCGACCTTGGCGATATTAGAAGATATCATTTATTTGATGTCTCGCAATGTGAACTAATCGTAACATATTTTCTTAAACGATCTCTTATCTTCAATTCGTCGAGTTCGCTTGCGGGCGAGGCGCTATATCTTTGAAAATTTACGATTTCTTGATGATATATCAAATGTAGCGCCCCGTTCGAAAGCGACTTTGGCGATATTAGAAGATATCATTTATTTGATGTCTCGCAATGTGAACTAATCGTAACATATTTTCTTAAACGATCTCTTATCTTCAATTCGTCGAGTTCGCTTGCGGGCGAGGTGCTAAATCTTTGAAAATTGACGATTTCTTGATGATATATCAAATGTAGCGCCTCGCTCGAAAGCGACCTAGGCGATATTAGAAGTTATCATTTATTTGATGTCTCGCAATGTGAACTAATCGTAACATATTTTCTTAAACGATCTCTTATCCTCAATTCGTCGAGGTCGCTTGCGGGCGAGGTGCTAAATCTTTGAAAATTGACGATTTCTTGATGATATATCAAATGTAGCGCCTCGCTCGAAAGCGACCTAGGCGATATTAGAAGTTATCATTTATTTGATGTCTCGCAATGTGAACTAATCGTAACATATTTTCTTAAACGATCTCTTATCCTCAATTCGTCGAGGTCGCTTGCGGGCGAGGTGCTAAATCTTTGATAATTGACGATTTCTTGATGATATATCAAATGTAGCGCCCCGTTCGAAAGCGACCTTGGCGATATTAGAAGATATCATTTGTATGATGTCTTGCAATGTGAACTAATCGTAACATATTTTCTTAAACGATCTCTTATCCTCAATTCGTCGAGGTCGCTTGCGGGCGAGGCGCTATATCTTTGAAAATTTACGATTTCTTGATGATATATCAAATGTAGCGCCCCGTTCGAAAGCGACCTTGGCGATATTAGAAGATATCATTTGTATGATGTCTTGCAATGTGAACTAATCGTAACATATTTTCTTAAACGATCTCTTATCCTCAATTCGTCGAGGTCGCTTGCGGGCGAGGCGCTATATCTTTGAAAATTTACGATTTCTTGATGATATATCAAATGTAGCGCCTCGCTCGAAAGCGACATTGGCGATATTAGAAGATATCGTTTATTTGATGTCTTGCAATGTGAACTAATCATAACATGTTTTCTTAAACGATTTCTTATCCTCAATTTGTCGAGGTCGCTTGCGGGCGAGGCGCTATATCTTTGAAAATTTACGATTTCTTGATGATATATCAAATGTAGCGCCCCGTTCGAAAGCGACCTTGGCGATATTAGAAGATATCATTTGTATGATGTCTTGCAATGTGAACTAATCGTAACATATTTTCTTAAACGATCTCTTATCTTCAATTCGTCGAGTTCGCTTGCGGGCGAGGTGCTAAATCTTTGAAAATTGACGATTTCTTGATGATATATCAAATGTAGCACCTCGCTCGAAAGCGACTTTTGCGATATTAGAAGATATCATTTATTTGATGTCTTGCAATATGAACTAATCGTAACATATTTTCTTAAACGATCTCTTATCTTCAATTCGTCGAGTTCGCTTGCGGGCGAGGTGCTAAATCTTTGAAAATTGACGATTTCTTGATGATATATCAAATGTAGCGCCCCGTTCGAAAGCGACCTTGGCGATATTAGAAGATATCATTTGTATGATGTCTTGCAATATGAACTAATCGTAACATATTTTCTTAAACGATCTCTTATCTTCAATTCGTCGAGTTCGCTTGCGGGCGAGGTGCTAAATCTTTGAAAATTGACGATTTCTTGATGATATATCAAATGTAGCGCCTCGCTCGAAAGCGACCTTGGCGATATTAGAAGATATCATTTATTTAATGTCTCACAATGTGAACTAATCGTAACATATTTTCTTAAACGATCTCTTATCTTCAATTCGTCGAGTTCGCTTGCGGGCGAGGTGCTAAATCTTTGAAAATTGACGATTTCTTGATGATATATCAAATGTAGCGCCTCGCTCGAAAGCGACCTTGGCGATATTAGAAGATATCATTTATTTAATGTCTCACAATGTGAACTAATCGTAACATATTTTCTTAAACGATCTCTTATCTTCAATTCGTCGAGGTCGCTTGCGGACGAGGCGCTATATCTTTGAAAATTGACGATTTCTTGATGATATATCAAATATAGCGCCTCGCTCGAAAGCGACCTTGACGATATTAGAAGATATCATTCATTTGATGTTTTGTAAAGTGAACTACTCGTACAATATTAGCTTAAACGATCGTTTATCTTCATTTCGCCGAGGTCGCTTGTGGGCGAGGCGCTAGATCTTTGAAAATTGACGGTTTCTTGTTGATGTTTCAAATGTAGCGTGTCGCCTACAAGCGACGTCGGCGATGTTAGATGATATCATTCATTTGATATCTTGTAATGTGAAGTAAACGATCTTTTGATTGTGAAAATTATGGGTTCTTCTGATCTCATAATTTACGAGTTATAAAGAATAATTCTTTTTACTGATTGTAATATCCTCCAGCGGTGAAACTAAGCGGCTTCGGATATAGATAACCTAAATCGACTTATTTTGAATCAAGAAATCTATGATGTTCCGTTGTAGAAGCATTTGAGACACCCTGTATGTTTAAGTTGCTGTCTCGGTAGCACGGCCGTCTCAACTTAATTAATAAATCGTTCGTTAAAAACTATCTGATAATATCGTCTCGGCAATTTTATTGCTTCAGTTTTTAGATGATGTACTAATACTGTAAATTTCTTTATTAATAATTTTTATATATTTCAGCCATTGCTTCGGCTACATATGTACCGTAATTTTATAAATCGTTCGTTATCTGATATCTTTCTATTAATGTTTATGCCTCGTTTGTTTCGGCTCATTTATTGCCTCAGCTTTTGAATGATGTCCTAATGCTGCAAATTCCTTTATTAATTATTTTTATATATTTACTTTTTATTATATATATTTACTGCCTCGGCACCACAGCTGCCTCAGCTTAGCAAATCGTTCGTTAAAAAATATGATACATGATGTACTAACACTGTAAATTCCTTTATTAGTTGTTTTTTGTATATTTAAAGTACTGCCTCTGCAATAAGTCACTAACTGGATTCTCAAATGACAGCCTCTTGAGGCAATAAAAATTGAAAAAAAAAGTTCTGTACCTATTCATGCACACTCCTCTGCCTCGATTTGTTAATAATAAATGGTACATCTTCATCAATATCGATAAGGATTGATATCATCTATGTCCTTAAATCTATATCTTAAAATTATATATAAAATTATAAATATATATACAGGTGTCCGGAAATTGCGTCTATATACCGAAAGGGGTGATTCTACATCAAAAATCAACAAGAAAAGTTTATATAAAGCCCGGTCCGAAAATGCTTCCTAAATTTAATTTTAATTCAAAAAGCAAAAAAAAAACCTTTTTTAAAAATATTTTTTGTCACTGCTAATTTTATTAAACGGGCAGAATTTTTATATAAAGTGATCAATTATCTGTTAATTGGTCTCTTACAAAACTTTGATTAATGCAATAGTTTTTGATTAATTAACATTTCAAATAACTTTGTCGAAATGAAATAGCGTCAACAATAAACAACAATATTTTATAATTTGAAATAATTATAAAATATGTTAATACATAATTAGCCATTTTACACAAAATCATCAAAAGAATGAACCCGTAAAGTTTGTTGCAGTCATCAGATAGTCTCTGTATATAATTCGTAATATATATAAATTTTAGTTTTATTTAAAATTGGTTTAAAAATTTGTGTTAGTGATGAAGAAAAGTGGGTATACAAATGCAGTCTCATTGAGTAGCCTCAAAAAATAAATTGGATTTTTTCTCGCACGCGGTCAAACATTCCAAACCCGCGGTCAAAAGGAAGAAATTAAAAGTCGAGTTTCTTATTTTTCACCGGGTCCAAAAATTTTTGAAACAAAATTCTTTTTTAAACAATTTTAAAATAAACACCAACCAAAAAAAAAAATTATTCCTTTCGTTATTTTGTCGTGTTGTTGTTTCTTGAGTCATATTCTAGGAACTTGGCCCCCCTGTTTAATCCGGCGTGTCAATTATTATTCAAGAACTATTTAATTCAATATAACTGGCGCAACTCTTACTTTCGAAACCGAAACAACAAAACGTCCACTTTTTTATCCTTTTTCGTTTATTTTTTGCGTTACAATTAGAATTGGCCGACCGGAAGTTGGATAAAAATTCAGCTCTTTTTACCTTTTACCCGGTAAAGTAAATTTTAATAACGCAGATAGAGGTGATTTAGGAAAAAATCGGTTATAGATTAAGGTTTCGCGAAAGTTTTTTTTAACCTAAAACGATTGTGTTAACTTCATTTCCCGAGAAAAACGTTTTCGTAGCGCTTCATTAGACGCGAGGCAAGAAATGGGAATAAAGCAACGTTAAAAACGGTTAGATAAGGAGGTGGATTCGTCGAAGCGGTTCTGTTTGGTCGAATCTCTTGTGCGAAAACTGTGTCAGTGAGAACTCCAACGATTGTTATTACATAAAAATAATAGCTAAAGAAAAACAATTATATTAAAACCTCGATATAACCGATCTTGTTGAAACGGACAAAACGAACTAACACTAAACGTCTTGAGGCGCTACTTAGTTTTGTTATATCCAGCACAATATGGGTTCTTGAGTTGATAGTCGTTATTGAAGACACAAAATGTCCTTTATTGGATTCTTTTTTAATTAACGAAGTACTCATCTTAATACAATGATGAGCTTATAAAGGAAAGACTTTTTGAGGAGTTTGACGATCATAGTCGATCACGACGAAGTGAAAATGAACGATTCTTTATGCAAATATGTACAACACTTGCGAGCGAAAAGAAATTCTAATAAATGTTATTTATTTTCCCATAAAGAATATTATAGCTAAAAATGTCATATGCTATGAATTGTTATATCTAGTATTTGTGATTAAAATTATGCCATCATTTACAGGAACACCCTGTATACAATCGGATTTTAGAAGTCTGTATCGATCGGGAATGTAATATTTTTTATATAGATCTAAAATCTGTGCAAAAAGTCAAGGCCCCTCACTTTAGAGATCGATATCTTCGTAACCACTCGATGAAAAAAAAATTCGGTAAACTTTCTTATAATCAATAGTCTAGCCATATATACAACTTGACAATCAAAAATACCCGAATCTCGACGTATTGCCTTTTTTTGGTTGCCTTCGTACTTATAAGGATATTTTGTTTATATAGGGGAATGTAATATTTTTCTTATATATCTAAAGTCCGCGCAAAAAGTCAAGGCTCTTCACTTTAAAGATCGATATCTCGATCACTCAATCAAAAACAATTTCGGTAAACTTTGTTATAATGAATAGTCTAGCCATATACAACTTGACAATCGAAAATACCCGAATCTTGACGTATTGCCTTTTTTTGGTTGCCTTCGTACTTATAAGGAAATTTTGTTTGTGTAGGAGAATGTAATATTTTCCTTGTATATCTAAAGTCCGTGCAAAAAGTCAAGGCTCTTCACTTTAGAGATCGATATCTCGACCACTCAATCAAAAACAATTTCGGTAAACTTTGTTGTAATCAATAGTCTAGCCATATACAACTTGACAATCGAAAATACCCGAATCTTGACGTATTGCCTTTTTTTGGTTGCCTTCGTACTTATAAGGAAATTTTGTTTGTGTAGGAGAATGTAATATTTTCCTTGTATATCTAAAGTCCGTGCAAAAAGTCAAGGCTCTTCACTTTAAAGATCGATATCTCGATCACTCAATCAAAAACAATTTCGGTAAACTTTGTTGTAATCAATAGTCTAGCCATATACAACTTGACAATCGAAAATACCCGAATCTCGACGTATTGCCTTTTTTTGGTTGCCTTCGTACTTATGAGGAAATTTTGTTTGTATAGGAGAATGTAATATTTTCCTTGTATATCTAAAGTCCGTGCAAAAAGTCAAGGCTCTTCACTTTAGAGATCGATATCTCGATCACTCAATCAAAAACAATTTCGGTAAACTTTGTTATAATGAATAGTCTAGCCATATACAACTTGACAATCGAAAATACCCGAATCTCGACGTATTGCCTTTTTTTGGTTGCCTTCGTACTTATAAGGAAATTCTGTTTGTATAGGAGAATGTAATATTTTCCTTGTATATCTAAAGTCCGTGCAAAAAGTCAAGGCTCTTCACTTTAGAGATCGATATCTCGATCACTCAATCAAAAACAATTTCGGTAAACTTTGTTATAATGAATAGTCTAGCCATATACAACTTGACAATCGAAAATACCCGAATCTCGACGTATTGCCTTTTTTTGGTTGCCTTCGTACTTATAAGGAAATTCTGTTTGTATAGGAGAATGTAATATTTTCCTTGTATATCTAAAGTCCGTGCAAAAAGTCAAGGCTCTTCACTTTAGAGATCGATATCTCGATCACTCAATCAAAAACAATTTCGGTAAACTTTGTTATAATGAATAGTCTAGCCATATACAACTTGACAATCGAAAATACCCGAATCTTGACGTATTGCCTTTTTTTGGTTGCCTTCGTACTTATAAGGAAATTTTGTTTGTGTAGGAGAATGTAATATTTTCCTTGTATATCTAAAGTCCGTGCAAAAAGTCAAGGCTCTTCACTTTAGAGATCGATATCTCGATCACTCAATCAAAAACAATTTCGGTAAACTTTGTTGTAATCAATAGTCTAGCCATATACAACTTGACAATCGAAAATACCCGAATCTCGACGTATTGCCTTTTTTTGGTTGCCTTCGTACTTATAAGGAAATTTTGTTTGTATAGGAGAATGTAATATTTTCCTTGTATATCTAAAGTCCGTGCAAAAAGTCAAGGCTCTTCACTTTAGAGATCGATATCTCGATCACTCAATCAAAAGCAATTTCGGTAAACTTTGTTATAATGAATAGTCTAGCCATATACAACTTGACAATCGAAAATACCCGAATGTCGATGTATTGCCTTTATTTGATTGTTTTCATACTTATAAGGAAATTTGATTTATATAGGAGAATGTAATATCTTCCTTATATATCTAAAGTCCGTGCAAAATGTCAAGACCTTTCATTTTAGAAATCGACATTTTCGTAACTAATCAATGAAGAAAATGTTGGTAAACTTAATAATCAGTGAACATTTCTGCGTTTCTGCGCATCTATGAAAAAAAGAAGTCGAACTATGCAGGTTTGTGGCTAAAACTGTTGACGAAACTTTTCGGTTTATGCACTCAGTTATAGTAGGTTTTTCGGTTGATTTTAAACTTTAGTGAATTTTATATAAGTTTTTGCTTATACTTAAATCCAAAACATTAATACTATCTATTACTGTATTCTTCCTGAAGAGTAAATTTTAGATATCTTATTTTGTTAAAAATGAGAGCTTGCTAAATAACCTTCAAAAACCATAATAATATCGTCGACGTATCTGGCACAAAATTTTATGTTTTTAATAAATAAAAGGTATTTATTAGAGAATTGAATGTTTTCAAATGAGTAGATAAAAATATCAGGCATTATGCTTGGTATAAGAGAGCCCATAAGCAAAATGACGATCTTATGTTGATCTTAGTAATTATTGGGTGTAGAAATTCATGTTGCGAGATTAATTTTATAAGAATATAATGAAAATGAAATAAATCAACTTCTCACTCGCTTCTTTTATTTGCTCGGTAGTAGTTTCGGCTTATAAAGCCATCATTAGCCGAATCTATTATAAAAAGGATTATAAAAATTATTATTTTTAAATTGAACAAATTTCTTTAAACTACTTACAGTCAAATTAGAAAAGTCTAATAAAATATAAAAAAAATATAATAATTCATGTGTTCACAGAATTACACAGAGTTAAAAATTACGGATACAATACAGATAACACGAAAACACAAAAATGTAAATAAGACTAAAACGTAACGTGTGTTAAAACGATAAAAGATTAATAAACTTGTATGGGGTTCAAGGTTAAAGGTTAAAATATTATAAAATGCTACGAGATGGCATTCCGTGATGGCAACTCCATCACTTATCAGGCGACAAAGATCTTTGCTAAGTATAACATAACTTTGGCTTTTAATAACGAACTTTATACTCAAAATCTTATCTAACCACCACCTAAAGATCAACAACAATATTTTACAACATAGCGGCATTTACAAAGTCAATTGCACACAATGTCAATCTTCATATATAGGACAGACAAACGGGACGCCAACTAGAGATGCGCTTAAAGGAACATAAGAAAAAAGAAAATTCCAACATCTACAAGCACATTAACGAAACAGACCATATTATGGATTTCGAGGGAGTCAAATTGATTCACAAATGTGAAAAAAATTTTCGTATGGACCTTCTAGAAATGATGGAAATATATCGGCACAATAATCGGAAAGACACCGAGTTACTCAACGACCAACTCGAATTTAAGTATATACCTATCTTTACGTACTTAAAATCAACATAGAAAAAGATTAGAAGAAAATTATATAATATTTATTTTCGCTCTTTACAAGAATGCCATCTCGTAGCATTTTATAATATTTTAACCTTTAACTTTGAACCCCATACAGGTTTATTAATCTTTTATCGTTTTGACACACGTTACGTTTCAGTCTTATTTACATTTTCTGTGTTTTCGTGTTATCTGTATTGTATCCGTAATTTTTAACTCTGTGTAATTCTGTATCATTCATTTAATGTCTTGCAAAATGAACTAATTGTACAATATATGCTTAAATGATCATTTGTCGTCAATTCGCCGAGGTCGCTTGCGGGCGAGGCGTTACATCTTTCAGAATTGACAATTTTGTGTTAATATATCAAATGTAGCGTCTCGGCCACAAGCGACCTTGACGATATTAGATGATATTAGATATTTTTCATTTGATGTCTTGCAAAGTGAAGTAATTGTACAATATATGCTTAAACGGTCATTTATCCTCAATTCGCCGAGGTTGCTTGCGGGCGAGTCACTACATTTGATATAATAACAAAAAATCATCAACATTTAAAGATCAGGCGCCTCGCCCGCAAGCCACCTCGACGAATTGAAGATATATAGATATGTATTTTGATTTTCAAAACATCAAATGAATGATATTATCTCAAATCGCCAAGGTCGGTAACGGGCGAGGCGCTAGATCTTTGAATATTAACATAAAATCGTCAATATTCAAAGATCTAGCGCCTCGCCGGCACGCGACCTCGTCGAATTAAAGATATATATTTTGATTTCCAAGACATCAAATGAATGATATTATCTCAAATCGCCAAGGTCGCTTACGGGCGAGTCGCTACATTTGATATAATAACAAGAAATCATCAACATTCAAAGATCTAACGCCTCGCCCGTACGCAACCTCGGCGAATTGAAGATATATATTTTGATTTCCAAGACATCAAATGAATAATATTATCTCAAATCGCCAAGGTCGCTTGCTGGCGAGTCGCTACATTTGATATAATAACAAGAAATCATCAACATTCAAAGATCTAACGCCTCGCCCGTACGCGACCTCGGGGAATTGAAGATATATATTTTGATTTTCAAGACATCAAATGAATGATATTATCTCAAATCGCCAAGGTCGGTAACGGGCGAGGCGCTAGATCTGTGAATATTAACATAAAATCGTCAATATTCAAAGATCTAGCGCCTCGCCGGCACGCGACCTCATCGAATTAAAGATATATATTTTGATTTCCAAAACATCAAATGAATGATATTATCTCAAATCGCCAAGGTCGCTTACGGGCGAGTCGCTACATTTGATATAATAACAAGAAATCATCAACATTCAAAGATCTAACACCTCGCCCGTACGCGACCTCGGCGAATTGAAGATATATATTTTGATTTCCAAGACATCAAATGAATGATATTATCTCAAATCGCCAAGGTCGGTAACGGGCGAGGCGCTAGATCTTTGAATATTAACATAAAATCGTCAACATTCAAAGATCTAGCGCCTCACCGGCACGCGACCTCGTCGAATTAAAGATATATATTTTGATTTCCAAGACATCAAATGAATGATATTATCTCAAATCGCCAAGGTCGGTAACGGGCGAGGCGCTAGATCTTTGAATATTAACATAAAATCGTCAATATTCAAAGATCTAGCGCCTCGCCGGCACGCGACCTCATCGAATTAAAGATATATATTTTGATTTCCAAGACATCAAATGAATGATATTATCTCATATCGCCAAGGTCACTTGCTGGCGAGTCGCTACATTTGATATAATAACAAGAAATCATCAACATTCAAAGATCTAACGCCTCGGCCATACGCGACCTCGGCGAATTGAAGATATATATTTTGATTTCCAAGACATCAAATGAATGATATTATCTCAAATCGCCAAGGTCGCTTGCTGGCGAGTCGCTACATTTGATATAATAACAAGAAATCATCAACATTCAAAGATCTAACGCCTCGCCCGTACGCAACCTCGGCGAATTGAAGATATATATTTTGATTTCCAAGACATCAAATGAATGATATTATCTCAAATCGCCAAGGTCGCTTGCTGGCGAGTCGCTACATTTGATATAATAACAAGAAATCATCAACATTCAAAGATCTAACGCCTCGCCGGCACGCGACCTCATCGAATTAAAGATATATATTTTGATTTCCAAGACATCAAATGAATGATATTATCTCAAATCGCCAAGGTCGCTTGCTGGCGAGTCGCTACATTTGATATAATAACAAGAAATCATCAACATTCAAAGATCTAACGCCTCGCCCGTACGCAACCTCGGCGAATTGAAGATATATATTTTGATTTCCAAGACATCAAATGAATGATATTATCTCAAATCGCCAAGGTCGCTTGCTGGCGAGTCGCTACATTTGATATAATAACAAGAAATCATCAACATTCAAAGATCTAACGCCTCGCCCGTACGCGACCTCGGCGAATTGAAGATATATATTTTGATTTTCAAAACATCAAATATTATCTCAAATCGCCAAGGTCGCTTACGGGCGGGGTGCTACATTTGATATATTAACATAAAATCGTCGATATTCAAAGATCTAGCGCCTCGCCCGCACGCGACCTCGGCGAATTGAAGATATATAGATATACATTTTGATTTCCAAGACATCAAAGCAATGATATTATCTCAAATCGTCAAGGTCGCTTGCGGGCGAGTCGCTACATTTGATATAATAACAAGAAATCATCAACATTCAAAGATCAGGTGCCTCGCCCGCAAGCGACCTCGGCTAATTGAAGATATATAGATATGTATTTTGATTTTCAAAACATCAAATGAATAATATTGTTTCAAATCGCCAAGGTCGCTTACGGGCGGGGTGCTACATTTGATGTATTAACATAAAATCGTCGATATTCAAAGATCTAGCGCCTCGCCCGCACGCGACCTCGGCGAATTGAAGATATATAGATATACATTTTGATTTCCAAGACATCAAAGCAATGATATTATCTCAAATCGTCAAGGTCGCTTGCGGGCGAGTCGCTACATTTGATATAATAACAAGAAATCATCAACATTCAAAGATCAGGCGCCTCGCCCGCAAGCGACCTCGGCTAATTGAAGATATATAGATATGTATTTTGATTTCCAAGACATCAAATGAATAATATTATCTCAAATCGCCAAGGTCGCTTACGGGCGGGGTGCTACATTTGATGTATTAACATAAAATCGTCGATATTCAAAGATCTAGCGCCTCGCCCGCACGCGACCTCGGCGAATTGAAGATATATAGATATACATTTTGATTTCAAAGACATCAAAGCAATGATATTATCTCAAATCGTCAAGGTCGCTTGCGGGCGAGTCGCTACATTTGATATAATAACAAGAAATCATCAACATCAACAAAGATCAGGCGCCTCGCCCGCAAGCGACCTCGGCGAATTGAAGATATATAGATATGTATTTTGATTTTCAAAACATCAAATGAATGATATTATCTCAAATCGCCAAGATCGTTTACGGGCGACGCGCTACATTTGATGTATTAACATGAAATCGTCAATATTCAAAGATCTGGCACTTCGTCCGCAAGCAACCTCGGCGAATTGAAGATATATAGTTTTCTTTCCAATACATTAAATGAATGATATCATCTCACGTTGCAGAGGTCGATAACGTTGTAAATCGAACGATATCATTTAACATCATCGCTTATGTGCGCGGGACTACATTTGATATATCAATACAAAATCGGTACGTTTTAAGATTGTAGTGACTCATCTGCAAGCGATTTCTTCGTTGGTAAATATCTTCTTATAAGAGGCCTTATATCTTCATCAAGATTCCGCTGACTATCATGTTTGATTTGTAGGCGAGGCGCTCGATTTGATATACAATATCGTAATTGAAATGAAATTACATTTAATAAAAACCAATAAATATATAATTTTTGTAATAATTTATCTTTTATTTTTTTAGATTAATTTTGGGATTCATTTTAAAGAAAAGATGAGAAAAAAAGGAGATCTAAAAGAAAGAAATAGAGTAGGAGATGATTACCTCTTGGGGGCCACTCTGTCTCACGTCCCATTCATCTTTCGGCCCATTAATTTCCTTCACGTCGGACACAATCTCAGGTATAAGGTGGCACAAGGAGTGAATAAGTAGCAGCAGAAGTAGCGGAGTGGCCGTTGCGGCCGCATAAGAAAGAGGATGGCTCGTCTCTTTTTAATAGAACGCGCGGTCCTCGTCGTTTTTCGTTTGGCTACTTAAATTAATTTTCCCGAACCCCGAGGACTAATGACGGAAGCCCCGCGATGTCCGTCCACAGGTGGCGCGGCGAAACTTCTTCTTTTCTTGACTGCTGATACCGCTGCTTCTGCTTCTACTGCTGCTTCTTCTATTTCTTATTCGGCGTCGCCCTTTGATCCCCTTTTCTCGGCTACCGTTCAGATTTCCTTTCAAAAATTAACTTTTCAAAATTAGATGATAAAATTCGTAGAAAAGAATTTATCTATTTTCTCCAAAATTTTTTGAAAAAAAATCAAATATATATTAAATAATTATTACCAAATAATATAACGATTATTTGATAAATAAGAAATAAAATGATTATATATCATTTTTTTTTTAAATTATATCAAGGTCGTTTCTGGTTGAGGCATTATTATATGATGATATATATCTCATCCAATTATAAAAGATGCTTAATAAATAAAGTGCATTTAACAATTTTTAATGAAAACAAATTGGACGCTATCATAAAAATAAGTGTTGGTTAGTAATCTTGATAAAAAATGCTTTAATTTGATATGTTACACGATTAGGTTATGTTAATTTTTAAAAAACTTCAAGATGGCGCCTCAAAAATGTGTCAAAAAGAAAAAAATGACGATCGATTTTTAAATATTGATGAAAACTCATCGAGTTTAGGCTTAAATTAAGCAAAATTTATTCGGGGGTATTAAAGTATACGTATTTGTTTCATTATTACTCAATTTAGGTTGGTATTTAGCTAAATCCAAGATGGCTTCTTAATAATTTGACATTTTTTCAATCAACTCTTAAATTTTAAAATAAATTTACCGAGTTTGGGCTCAAATAAACGCTCTCTTCATCAGGAATACAAAAGTAAAATTATTTTTTCGATTTTTTTTCATATTATAGATGGTGCTTATTAAAATCCAAGATGGCGTCTTATTAATTTGACATTTCTCAATCAATTCATGAATTTTAAGATGAACATACCGAGTTTGGGCTTAAACAAACGCCCTTTTCATCAGGGATACAAAAATATAATTATTATTTCGATTATTTCTCAAATTATAGATGGCACTTATCAAAATCCAAGATGGCGTCTTATTAATTTGACATTTCTCAATCAATTCATGAATTTTAAGATAAACATACCGAGTTTGGGCTCAAATAAAGGCCCTCTTCATCAGGAATACAAAAATATAATTATTTTTTCGATTTTTTCTCAAATTATAGATGGCACTTATTAAAATCCAAGATGGCGTCTTATTAATTTGACATTTCTCAATCAATTCATGAATTTTAAGATAAACATACCGAGTTTGGGATCAAACAAACGCCCTTTTCATCAGGGATACAAAAATATAATTATTATTTCGATTTTTTCTCAAATTAAAGATGGCACTTATTAAAATCCAAGATGGCGTCTCATTAATTTGACATTTCTCAATCAATTCATGAATTTTAAGATAAACATACCGAGTTTGGGATCAAACAAACGCCCTTTTCATCAGGGATACAAAAATATAATTATTATTTCGATTTTTTCTCAAATTAAAGATGGCACTTATTAAAATCCAAGATGGCGTCTCATTAATTTGACATTTCTCAATCAATTCATGAATTTTAAGATGAACATACCGAATTTGGGCTCAAATAAACGCCCTCTTCATCAGGAATACAAAAACATGATTATTTTTTCGATTTTTTCTCAAATAATAGATGGCACTTATCAAAATCCATGATGGCGTCTCATTAATTTGACATTTCTCAATCAATTCATGAATTTTAAGATAAACATACCGAGTTTGGGCTCAAATAAACCCCCTTTTCATCAGGGATACAAAAATATAATTATTTTTTCGATTTTTTCTCAAATTATAGATGGCACTTATTAAAATCCAAGATGGCGTCTTATTAATTTGACATTTCTCAATCAATTCATGAATTTTAAGATAAACATACCGAGTTTGGGCTCAAATAAACGCCCTCTTCATCAGGAATACAAAAACATGATTATTTTTTCGATTTTTTCTCAAATAATAGATGGCACTTATCAAAATCCAAGATGGCGTCTCATTAATTTGACATTTCTCAATCAATTCATGAATTTTAAGATAAACATACCGAGTTTGGGCTCAAATAAACGCCCTCTTCATCAGGGATACAAAAATATAATTATTTTTTCGATTTTTTCTCAAATTATAGATGGCACTTAGCAAAATCCAAGATGGCGTCTCATTAATTTGACATTTCTCAATCAATTCATGAATTTTAAGATAAACATACCGAGTTTGGGCTCAAATAAACGCCCTCTTCATCAGGAATACAAAAACCTGATTATTTTTTCGATTTTTTCTCAAATTATAGATGGCACTTAGCAAAATCCAAGATGGCGTCTCATTAATTTGACATTTCTCAATCAATTCATGAATTTTAAGATAAACATACCGAGTTTGGGCTCAAATAAACGCCCTCTTCATCAGGAATGCAAAAATATAATTATTATTTCGATTTTTTCTCAAATTATAGATGGCACTTATTAAAATCCAAGATGGCGTCTCATTAATTTGACATTTCTCAATCAATTCATGAATTTTAAGATAAACATACCGAGTTTGGGCTCAAATAAAAGCCCTCTTCATCAGGAATACAAAAATATAATTATTATTTCGATTTTTTCTCAAATTAAAGATGGCACTTATTAAAATCCAAGATGGCGTCTCATTAATTTGACATTTCTCAATCAGTTCATGAATTTTAAGATAAACATACCGAGTTTGAGCTCAAAAAACGCCCTTTTCATCAGGGATACAAAAATATAATTATTATTTCGATTTTTTCTCAAATTATAGATGGCACTTATCAAAATCCAAGATGGCGTCTCATTAATTTGACATTTCTCAATCAATTCATGAATTTTAAGATGAACATACCGAATTTGGGCTCAAATAAACGCCCTCTTCATCAGGAATACAAAAACATGATTATTTTTTCGATGTTTTCTCAAATTATAGATGGCACTTATCAAAATCCAAGATGGCGTCTCATTAATTTGACATTTCTCAATCAATTCATGAATTTTAAGATAAACATACCGAGTTTGGGCTCAAATAAATGCCCTCTTCATCAGGAATACAAAAACATGATTACTTTTTCGATTTTTTCTCAAATTATAGATGGCACTTATCAAAATCCAAAATCTCGTCTTATTAATTTGACATTTCTCAATCAATTCATGAATTTTAAGATAAACATACCGAGTTTGGGCTCAAATAAAGGCCCTCTTTATCAGGAATACAAAAATATAATTATTTTTTCGATTTTTTCTCAAATTATAGATGGCACTTATCAAAATCCAAGATGGCGTCTCATTAATTTGACATTTCTCAATCAATTCATGAATTTTAAGATGAACATACCGAATTTGGGCTCAAATAAACGCCCTCTTCATCAGGAATACAAAAACATGATTATTTTTTCGATTTTTTCTCAAATAATAGATGGCACTTATCAAAATCCATGATGGCGTCTCATTAATTTGACATTTCTCAATCAATTCATGAATTTTAAGATAAACATACCGAGTTTGGGCTCAAATAAACCCCCTTTTCATCAGGGATACAAAAATATAATTATTTTTTCGATTTTTTCTCAAATTATAGATGGCACTTATTAAAATCCAAGATGGCGTCTTATTAATTTGACATTTCTCAATCAGTTCATGAATTTTAAGATAAACATACCGAGTTTGGGCTCAAATAAACGCCCTCTTCATCAGGAATACAAAAACATGATTACTTTTTCGATTTTTTCTCAAATTATTGATGATACTTATCAAAATCCAAGATGGCGTCTTATTAATTTGACATTTCTCAATCAATTCATGAATTTTAAGATAAACATACCGAGTTTGGGCTCAAATAAATGCCCTCTTCATCAGGAATACAAAAACATGATTACTTTTTCGATTCTTTCTCAAATAATAGATGGCACTTATCAAAATCCAAGATGGCGTCTTATTAATTTGACATTTCTCAATCAATTCATGAATTTTAAGATAAACATACCGAGTTTGGGCTCAAATAAATGCCCTCTTCATCAGGAATACAAAAACATGATTACTTTTTCGATTTTTTCTCAAATTATAGATGGCACTTATCAAAATCCAAGATGGCGTCTTATTAATTTGACATTTCTCAATCAATTCATGAATTTTAAGATAAACATACCGAGTTTGGGCTCAAATAAATGCCCTCTTCATCAGGAATACAAAAACATGATTACTTTTTCGATTCTTTCTCAAATAATAGATGGCACTTATCAAAATCCAAGATGGCGTCTTATTAATTTGACATTTCTCAATCAATTCATGAATTTTAAGATAAACATACCGAGTTTGGGCTCAAATAAATGCCCTCTTCATCAGGAATACAAAAACATGATTACTTTTTCGATTTTTTCTCAAATTATAGATGGCACTTATCAAAATCCAAGATGGCGTCTTATTAATTTGACATTTCTCAATCAATTCATGAATTTTAAGATAAACATACCGAGTTTGGGCTCAAATAAATGCCCTCTTCATCAGGAATACAAAAACATGATTACTTTTTCGATTTTTTCTCAAATTATAGATGGCACTTATCAAAATCCAAGATGGCGTCTTATTAATTTGACATTTCTCAATCAATTCATGAATTTTAAGATAAACATACCGAGTTTGGGCTCAAATAAATGCCCTCTTCATCAGGAATACAAAAACATGATTACTTTTTCGATTTTTTCTCAAATTATAGATGGCACTTATCAAAATCCAAGATGGCGTCTTATTAATTTGACATTTCTCAATCAATTCATGAATTTTAAGATAAACATACCGAGTTTGGGCTCAAATAAATGCCCTCTTCATCAGGAATACAAAAACATGATTACTTTTTCGATTTTTTCTCAAATTATAGATGGCACTTATCAAAATCCAAGATGGCGTCTTATTAATTTGACATTTCTCAATCAATTCATGAATTTTAAGATAAACATACCGAGTTTGGGCTCAAATAAATGCCCTCTTCATCAGGAATACAAAAACATGATTACTTTTTCGATTTTTTCTCAAATTATAGATGGCACTTATCAAAATCCAAGATGGCGTCTTATTAATTTGACATTTCTCAATCAATTCATGAATTTTAAGATAAACATACCGAGTTTGGGCTCAAATAAATGCCCTCTTCATCAGGAATACAAAAACATGATTACTTTTTCGATTTTTTCTCAAATTATAGATGGCACTTATCAAAATCCAAGATGGCGTCTTATTAATTTGACATTTCTCAATCAATTCATGAATTTTAAGATAAACATACCGAGTTTGGGCTCAAATAAACGCCCTCTTCATCAGGAATACAAAAACATGATTATTTTTTCGATGTTTTCTCAAATTATAGATGGCACTTATCAAAATCCAAGAAGGCGTCTCATTAATTTGACATTTCTCAATCAATTCATGAATTTTAAGATAAACATACCGAGTTTGGGCTCAAATAAACGCCCTCTTCATCAGGAATACAAAAATATAATTATTTTTCGAATTCTTAAAATTTTATACGAAAAGAAAATGATCTTTTATGTTAGTCGATTAATGTAAGCGAAGTTAATTGTCAATCTAAATGCAAGATTCAACGTGGTAGCTTTCAATTTTGCCGGAGAAATAAAACCGATTCTAAAATCGAGTAATTGACTTGTCCCCAGTGAAATCGATGGACCGTCAAATTTCTAAGAACCGATTCTCGGAACATAGCATTCCTCCCGAAACTTTTCCCAGAAAGAAACCGCTAAAATCTTCTTTTCAAAGAAGAATCATCCCCGAAATCGAACTATTTGATTCAAATTTCTCTTTTAATCTATATTAAGTGATCTTTTTATTGATTTATTAATTTTTAAAGGACTTTTTTGGGCGAGCTTGATTGGCAATCGCTTTAAGGTGAAGTAAAAAGTAGTAGCCGTCCGTTTTCTCACGACAATTCTTCCCACACCGTCCACTTCTGAACCACGACACAGAAACGCAGTTGAGTGTAAAACAAAGCTAAGCAAAAACGCGATCTGAATAATAAATCGCGCCATTTTCCATTACTTGGAGCTTTTTTGCTTTCAATCGAGGTCCAAAAATCGAATTCCTTTTCTAATTTTAACCTTAAAAGATTCTGTTGACAAATTAATTTTTAATTTTAAAAAGGCGTATTTGGCCATTTTGAAAAATCATCGACCATCATCGAAAAAAACGTAAAAGTTTACACTCGAGTGCATCTCACGGTGTCATACCGCGTAATTTCCGGTTTGAAAACTTTAATGGTGGGTTCGCTTCCGTTGCCACGCCATTGTATTCATAGGTTATGGTGTTGTGGCACTCGTTACGTCACCCCATTTTTTTCACGCTTATTTTTCTTTTAAGACCACCTTTTTTTATTATCTCTGTCAAGACTAAATTTATTACCCACTTTTAAAAAAATACAGTTAATATTTAAAAATTAAAAACCGGGAGTCAAAATTATTAAACAAAAGAACAAAACAAAAATAACGGTGAAATATACAAAGACGAAATTGTTTTATACCCAAATTTTGCGGATTTCACGGTTATTCGGTTCAAAATGAAGATGCAGGTAAAAAAAGTTTATCTTAATATACGCAAGATGGGAATGAGTTTTAAAACAAAACGTTTCTTATAAAAATTGAGTCAAAGAATGCGTTTGTTCTTCAATATCCTTTGTTTTGTGATCGTCGTTTGTTGCAAAGCGCCATCTTGCGCCCGAGGAAAACCATACACAATTGTTATCTCTACACATACTCTTTTGCATGTTATGTATTAGAAAATAATAAGAAAAGGCGCCGATGAGACACAAACATTCTTTCGATCTAGTTAACTTTTCTCCGTACGCCAAATGGCACGTTGAGAAATTCCTAACATCCTAATACAAAAAAAATAGAAAATGATTACATCAACTTACTTCTTGACTCTTTTCGTTTAAAAATTTAAAAAGAACCTCTTGATGGTTTTATGGTTTTACGATTTCGACGTTTTACTTTGACGGGTTATAAATCGAAACCCTTTTTTTGTGTGCGTCTTATGGTATTATTGGTGATTTGTCTTGAGAGTTGTCCGCACTTTCGGTAATTTCATTGTTACGGTTCCGATTTTACAGCTATAATGTCACGTCGGTGACAATGGGGGTTGGTTACCAGTAGGCTCGAGATGGTTTCTTTGGAAAATCGGTGTCTTCTCGGTGGTCTCGTGCTGGGTTTTTGGATTAGAACGGGAAAAAGTTAAGAAAAAGGAGACGTCTCTCTGTTTGTTTTGTAAAAGTCTCTAGAAGTCTCTTGGTTTGTTTGAAAGTCTGCTTTAGATCTGTTTTAGATTTGTTTGTTTGTTTCCTTTTAAGTAACTTTGAACAATATTGACGGCTTTATTATCCATCCTATATTATTATCTCCTATTTTTCCAAGAAATGATAAAGAGCCAATTATTTTATATCATATTGCTTTTTACTATGATCATCGATGCCATATTTTTAAACACTCATATAATCTATGTGTTAATTTGAAGCTAAAAGAGTCTAATTTATTGTATGATATCAAAGCTATAAGATAATATGATTAATACTTCGATGAAAGTGTTATTAAAGATGAAATTGTCAAATTATATTTAATACGATATTTTTTATATTAAAACTATAAAATAATATCATTAAAGTTTCTAGAAAAGTGTTGTCAAAGATGAAATTGTCAAATTATGATTAATACGATATTTTTAAAATATCGCATCGTCCGTTTTTCTAAGCATCATGATATAATGAGTGTTAAATTGAAGCTAAAAGAGTCTAATTTATGATATGATATCAAAACTATAAGATGATATCATTAAAGTTTCTAGAAAAGTGTTATCAAAGATGAAATTGTCAAATTATGATTAATACGATATTTTTAAAATATCGCATCGTCCGTTTTTCTAAGCATCATGATATAATCTGTGTTAAGTTGAAGCTAAAAGAGTCTAATTTATGATATGATATCAAAACTATAAGATGATATCATTAAAGTTTCTAGAAAAGTGTTATCAAAGATGAAATTGTCAAATTATGATTAACACGATATTTTTAAAATATCGCATCGTCCGTTTTTCTAAGCATCATGATATAATCTGTGTTAAATTGAAGCTTAAAGAGTCTAATTTATGATATGATATCAAAACTATAAGATGATATCATTAAAGTTTCTAGAAAAGTGTTATTAAAGATGAAACTGTCAAATTATGATTAATACGATATTTTTAAAATATCGCATCGTCCGTTTTTTTAAGCATCATGATATAATCTATGTTAAGTTGAAGCTAAAAGAGTCTAATTATGATATGATATCAAAACTATAAGATGATATTATTAAAGTTTCTAGAAAAGTGTTTTTAAAGATGAAATTGTCAAATTATGATTAATACGATATTTTTCAAATATCGCATCGTCCGTTTTTCTAAGCATCATGATATAGTGTGTGTTAAATTGAAGCTTAAAGAGTCTAATTTATGATATGATATCAAAACTATAAGATGATATCATTAAAGTTTCTAGAAAAGTGTTATTAAAGATGAAATTGTCAAATTATGATTAATACGATATTTTTAAAATATCGCATCGTCCGTTTTTCTAAGCATCATGATATAATCTGTGTTAAATTGAAGCTTAAAGAGTCGAATTTATGATATGATATTAAAACTATAAGATGATATCATTAAAGTTTCTAGAAAAGTGTTATTAAAGATGAAATTGTCAAATTATGATTAATACGATATTTTTAAAATATCGCATTGTCCGTTTTTCCAAGCATCATGATATAATCTGTGTTAAATTGAAGCTAAATGAGTCTAATTTATGATATGATATCAAAACTATAAGATGATATCATTAAAGTTTCTAGAAAAGTGTTATTAAAGATGAAATTGTCAAATTATGATTAACAAGATATTTTTAAAATATCGCATCGTCCGTTTTTCTAAGCATCATGATATAATCTGTGTTAAGTTGAAGCTAAAAGAGTCTAATTTATGATATGATATCAAAACTATAAGATGATATCATTAAAGTTTCTAGAAAAGTGTTATCAAAGATGAAATTGTCAAATTATGATTAACACGATGTTTTTAAAATATCGCATCGTCCGTTTTTCTAAGCATCATGATATAATCTGTGTTAAATTGAAGCTTAAAGAGTCTAATTTATGATATGATATCAAAACTATAAGATGATATCATTAAAGTTTCTAGAAAAGTGTTATCAAAGATGAAATTGTCAAATTATGATTAATACGATATTTTTAAAATATCGCATCGTCCGTTTTTCTAAGCATCATGATATAATCTGTGTTAAATTGAAGCTTAAAGAGTCTAATTTATGATATGATATTAAAACTATAAGATGATATCATTAAAGTTTCTAGAAAAGTGTTATCAAAGATGAAATTGTCAAATTATGATAAATACGATATTTTTAAAATATCGCATCGTCCGTTTTTCTAAGCATCATGATATAGTGTGTGTTAAATTGAAGCTAAAAGAGTCTAATTTATGATATGATATCAAAACTATAAGATGATATCATTAAAGTTTCTAGAAAAGTGTTATTAAAGATGAAATTGTCAAATTATGATTAGTACGATATTTTTAAAATATCGCATCGTCCGTTTTTCTAAGCATCATGATATAATCTGTGTTAAATTGAAGCTAAAAGAGTCTAATTTATGATATGATATCAATACCATAAGATGATATCATTAAAGTTTCTAGAAAAGTGTTATCAAAGATGAAATTGTCAAATTATGATTAGTACGATATTTTTAAAATATCGCATCGTCCGTTTTTCTAAGCATCATGATATAATCTGTGTTAAATTGAAGCTAAAAGAGTCTAATTTATGATATGATATCAAAACTATAAGATGATATCATTAAAGTTTCTAGAAAAGTGTTATCAAAGATGAAATTGTCAAATTATGATTAGCACGATATTTTTAAAATATCGCATCGTCCGTTTTTCTAAGCATCATGATATAATCTGTGTTAAATTGAAGCTTAAAGAGTCTAATTTATGATATGATATTAAAACTATAAGATGATATCATTAAAGTTTCTAGAAAAGTGTTATCAAAGATGAAATTGTCAAATTATGATTAACAAGATATTTTTAAAATATCGCATCGTCCGTTTTTCTAAGCATCATGATATAATCTGTGTTAAGTTGAAGCTAAAAGAGTCTAATTTATGATATGATATCAAAACTATAAGATGATATCATTAAAGTTTCTAGAAAAGTGTTATCAAAGATGAAATTGTCAAATTATGATTAATACGATATTTTTAAAATATCGCATCGTCCGTTTTTCTAAGCATCATGATATAATCTGTGTTAAATTGAAGCTTAAAGAGTCTAATTTATGATATGATATCAAAACTATAAGATGATATCATTAAAGTTTCTAGAAAAGTGTTATTAAAGATGAAATTGTCAAATTATGATTAACACGATATTTTTAAAATATCGCATCGTCCGTTTTTCTAAGCATCATGATATAATCTGTGTTAAGTTGAAGCTTAAAGAGTCTAATTTATGATATGATATCAAAACTATAAGATGATATCATTAAAGTTTCTAGAAAAGTGTTATCAAAGATGAAATTGTCAAATTATGATTAATACGATATTTTTAAAATATCGCATCGTCCGTTTTTCTAAGCATCATGATATAATCTGTGTTAAATTGAAGCTTAAAGAGTCTAATTTATGATATGATATCAAAACTATAAGATGATATCATTAAAGTTTCTAGAAAAGTGTTATCAAAGATGAAATTGTCAAATTATGATTAATACGATATTTTTAAAATATCGCATCGTCCGTTTTTCTAAGCATCATGATATAATCTGTGTTAAATTGAAGCTTAAAGAGTCTAATTTATGATATGATATCAAAACTATAAGATGATATCATTAAAGTTTCTAGAAAAGTGTTATCAAAGATGAAATTGTCAAATTATGATTAATACGATATTTTTAAAATATCGCATCGTCCGTTTTTCTAAGCATCATGATATAATCTGTGTTAAATTGAAGCTTAAAGAGTCTAATTTATGATATGATATCAAAACTATAAGATGATATCATTAAAGTTTCTAGAAAAGTGTTATCAAAGATGAAATTGTCAAATTATGATTAATACGATATTTTTAAAATATCGCATCGTCCGTTTTTCTAAGCATCATGATATAATCTGTGTTAAGTTGAAGCTTAAAGAGTCTAATTTATGATATGATATCAAAACTATAAGATGATATCATTAAAGTTTCTAGAAAAGTGTTATCAAAGATGAAATTGTCAAATTATGATTAATACGATATTTTTAAAATATCGCATCGTCCGTTTTTCTAAGCATCATGATATAATCTGTGTTAAATTGAAGCTTAAAGAGTCTAATTTATGATATGATATCAAAACTATAAGATGATATCATTAAAGTTTCTAGAAAAGTGTTATCAAAGATGGAATTGTCAAATTATGATTAATACGATATTTTTAAAATATCGCATCGTCCGTTTTTCTAAGCATCATGATATAATCTGTGTTAAATTGAAGCTTAAAGAGTCTAATTTATGATATGATATCAAAACTATAAGATGATATCATTAAAGTTTCTAGAAAAGTGTTATCAAAGATGAAATTGTCAAATTATGATTAATACGATATTTTTAAAATATCGCATCGTCCGTTTTTCTAAGCATCATGATATAATCTGTGTTAAATTGAAGCTTAAAGAGTCTAATTTATGATATGATATCAAAACTATAAGATGATATCATTAAAGTTTCTAGAAAAGTGTTATCAAAGATGAAATTGTCAAATTATGATTAATACGATATTTTTAAAATATCGCATCGTCCGTTTTTCTAAGCATCATGATATAATCTGTGTTAAGTTGAAGCTTAAAGAGTCTAATTTATGATATGATATCAAAACTATAAGATGATATCATTAAAGTTTCTAGAAAAGTGTTATCAAAGATGAAATTGTCAAATTATGATTAATACGATATTTTTAAAATATCGCATCGTCCGTTTTTCTAAGCATCATGATATAATCTGTGTTAAATTGAAGCTTAAAGAGTCTAATTTATGATATGATATCAAAACTATAAGATGATATCATTAAAGTTTCTAGAAAAGTGTTATCAAAGATGAAATTGTCAAATTATGATTAATACGATATTTTTAAAATATCGCATCGTCCGTTTTTCTAAGCATCATGATATAATCTGTGTTAAGTTGAAGCTTAAAGAGTCTAATTTATGATATGATATCAAAACTATAAGATGATATCATTAAAGTTTCTAGAAAAGTGTTATCAAAGATGAAATTGTCAAATTATGATTAATACGATATTTTTAAAATATCGCATCGTCCGTTTTTCTAAGCATCATGATATAATCTGTGTTAAATTGAAGCTTAAAGAGTCTAATTTATGATATGATATCAAAACTATAAGATGATATCATTAAAGTTTCTAGAAAAGTGTTATCAAAGATGAAATTGTCAAATTATGATTAATACGATATTTTTAAAATATCGCATCGTCCGTTTTTCTAAGCATCATGATATAATCTGTGTTAAGTTGAAGCTTAAAGAGTCTAATTTATGATATGATATCAAAACTATAAGATGATATCATTAAAGTTTCTAGAAAAGTGTTATCAAAGATGAAATTGTCAAATTATGATTAATACGATATTTTTAAAATATCGCATCGTCCGTTTTTCTAAGCATCATGATATAATCTGTGTTAAATTGAAGCTTAAAGAGTCTAATTTATGATATGATATCAAAACTATAAGATGATATCATTAAAGTTTCTAGAAAAGTGTTATCAAAGATGGAATTGTCAAATTATGATTAATACGATATTTTTAAAATATCGCATCGTCCGTTTTTCTAAGCATCATGATATAATCTGTGTTAAATTGAAGCTTAAAGAGTCTAATTTATGATATGATATCAAAACTATAAGATGATATCATTAAAGTTTCTAGAAAAGTGTTATCAAAGATGAAATTGTCAAATTATGATTAATACGATATTTTTAAAATATCGCATCGTCCGTTTTTCTAAGCATCATGATATAATCTGTGTTAAGTTGAAGCTAAAAGAGTCTAATTTATGATATGATATCAAAACTATAAGATGATATCATTAAAGTTTCTAGAAAAGTGTTATTAAAGATGAAATTGTCAAATTATGATTAATACGATTTTTCAAAATATCGCATCGTCCGTTTTTCTAAGCATCATGATATAATCTGTGTTAAGTTGAAGCTAAAAGAGTCTAATTTATGATATGATATCAAAACTATAAGATGATATCATTAAAGTTTCTAGAAAAGTGTTATTAAAGATGAAATTGTCAAATTATGATTAATACGATTTTTCAAAATATCGCATCGTCCGTTTTTCTAAGCATCATGATATAATCTGTGTTAAGTTGAAGCTAAAAGAGTCTAATTTATGATATGATATCAAAACTATAAGATGATATCATTAAAGTTTCTAGAAAAGTGTTATTAAAGATGAAATTGTCAAATTATGATTAATACGATATTTTTAAAATATCGCATCGTCCGTTTTTCTAAGCATCATGATATAATCTGTGTTAAGTTGAAGCTAAAAGAGTCCAATTTATGATATGATATCAAAACTATAAGATGATATCATTAAAGTTTCTAGAAAAGTGTTATTAAAGATGAAATTGTCAAATTATGATTAATACGATTTTTCAAAATATCGCATCGTCCGTTTTTCTAAGCATCATGATATAATCTGTGTTGCTAAAAGAGTCTAATTTATGATATGATATCAAAACTATAAGATGATATCATTAAAGTTTCTAGAAAAGTGTTATTAAAGATGAAATTGTCAAATTATGATTAATACGATATTTTTAAAATATCGCATCGTCCGTTTTTCTAAGCATCATGATATAATCTGTGTTAAGTTGAAGCTAAAAGAGTCCAATTTATGATATGATATCAAAACTATAAGATGATATCATTAAAGTTTCTAGAAAAGTGTTATTAAAGATGAAATTGTCAAATTATGATTAATACGACATTTTTAAAATATCGCATCGTCCGTTTTTCTAAGCATCATGATATAATCTGTGTTAAATTGAAGCTTAAAGAGTCTAATTTATGATATGATATCAAAACTATAAGATGATATCATTAAAGCTTCTAGAAAAGTGTTATCAAAGATGAAATTGTCAAATTATGATTAATACGATATTTTTCAAAATATCGCATCGTCCGTTTTTCTAAGCATCATGATATAATCTGTGTTAAGTTGAAGCTAAAAGAGTCCAATTTATGATATGATATCAAAACTATAAGATGATATCATTAAAGTTTCTAGAAAAGTGTTATTAAAGATGAAATTGTCAAATTATGATTAATACGATATTTTTAAAATATCGCATCGTCCGTTTTTCTAAGCATCATGATATAATCTGTGTTAAGTTGAAGCTAAAAGAGTCCAATTTATGATATGATATCAAAACTATAAGATGATATCATTAAAGTTTCTAGAAAAGTGTTATTAAAGATGAAATTGTCAAATTATGATTAATACGATATTTTTAAAATATCGCATCGTCCGTTTTTCTAAGCATCATGATATAATCTGTGTTAAGTTGAAGCTAAAAGAGTCCAATTTATGATATGATATCAAAACTATAAGATGATATCATTAAAGTTTCTAGAAAAGTGTTATTAAAGATGAAATTGTCAAATTATGATTAATACGACATTTTTAAAATATCGCATCGTCCGTTTTTCTAAGCATCATGATATAATCTGTGTTAAATTGAAGCTTAAAGAGTCTAATTTATGATATGATATCAAAACTATAAGATGATATCATTAAAGCTTCTAGAAAAGTGTTATCAAAGATGAAATTGTCAAATTATGATTAATACGATATTTTTCAAAATATCGCATCGTCCGTTTTTCTAAGCATCATGATATAATCTGTGTTAAGTTGAAGCTAAAAGAGTCCAATTTATGATATGATATCAAAACTATAAGATGATATCATTAAAGTTTCTAGAAAAGTGTTATTAAAGATGAAATTGTCAAATTATGATTAATACGATATTTTTAAAATATCGCATCGTCCGTTTTTCTAAGCATCATGATATAATCTGTGTTAAGTTGAAGCTAAAAGAGTCCAATTTATGATATGATATCAAAACTATAAGATGATATCATTAAAGTTTCTAGAAAAGTGTTATTAAAGATGAAATTGTCAAATTATGATTAATACGACATTTTTAAAATATCGCATCGTCCGTTTTTCTAAGCATCATGATATAGTGTGTGTTAAATTGAAGTTAAAAGAGTCTAATTTATGATATGATATCAAAACTATAAGATGATATCATTAAAGTTTCTAAAAAAGTGTTATCAAAGATGAAATTGTCAAATTATGATTAATACGATATTTTTAAAATATCGCATCGTCCGTTTTTCTAAGCATCATGATATAGTGTGTGTTAAATTGAAGCTAAAAGAGTCTAATTTATGATATGATATCAAAACTATAAGATGATATCATTAAAGTTTCTAAAAAAGTGTTATCAAAGATGAAATTGTCAAATTATGATTAATACGATATTTTTAAAATATCGCATCGTCCGTTTTTCTAAGCATCATGATATAGTGTGTGTTAAATTGAAGCTAAAAGAGTCTAATTTATGATATGATATCAAAACTATAAGATGATATCATTAAAGTTTCTAGAAAAGTGTTATTAAAGATGAAATTATCAAATTTATTATGAATGTGATATTTTGAAAATATCGTATTAAACCCGAGGCTTGCGGCCGAGGCAATAGTGTTGGTATCGATATAAATGTTAGACAATGTTACCGTCATTCTTTTCCATTTTATTCACCTGGATGATTTTTAAAGTTTTGTCTGATGATTTATCTCTTTTTTATCTATTTCGTACTTTTTTTAGAACGTTCAACACTTGGATTTAATTAATAATGCCGAGGTCGCTTGCGGCCGAGGCAGTGGTGTCTCTATATCGACATAAATCTTATTTAATGTTATTATTATACTTCTTTTAGGTTTTACATATCATTTTGACGTTTTGTAACGTCACATTTCACACAAGTATCGTTTCATTATATCACTAATGGTGTAATGAACTATTACCTAACCGAATATTGATTTGTTTTGGATGTTGCTATGGATATTCATAGCAATTTGCAAAACTCACTCGTTCGTTTTAGCAAATATTGCGTCCGTTAAACAAAATTAGCCTTTTCATAACTAGTTATGTAAATAACTATTATCTAACGGCGCTAAGAAATGTCAAGTTTTACATATCATTTTGACGCTTTGTAACGTCACATTTTACACAAGTATCGTTTCATTATGTCACTACTGGTGTAATGAACTAACCGAATATTAATTTGTTTTGGATGTTGCTATGGATATTCATAGTAATTAACAAAACTCGCCCCCTCGTTTTGGCAAATGTTGCGTTCATTAAATCTTTTTTAACTAGTTACATAAATAACTATTACAGATGAACAATTAGATTTGACAAGTTGATACAGTAAACTAAACACTATTAAACTTACTTTTTCTTTCCATGGTACAAATTATTACACCTAACTTTAAATATTTTGTAAAAAAATCATCATCGTCTTTTTCATGCCAAAAAACCTACGAAATTAAAAAAAAAATAAATTATTTTTTTATCGCGTGAGTGCGGAAAAAGTACTTTACATAATTATTCCCGATTTTTGAAACTGTTAAGAAATGTTTCGACAATTATTTGTTTCGTTACTATGGAAACGCGGTAAACGGTGTTGTAAAAGCGTGCGATAATATTACTTTACTCATTGTTGTCAATAATAACTTATTTTACGCACTGAAAATGTCTTGTTAACACTGCATAAAAACTTTTACTAATTCGATTCTAATATTAAAACACTACCTCGGCTAAATATAAATATATAATGGTTCAACAGATTGCCTCGGTTTTTTAATAATACAGTAATATAATAAACCTACGGTATCTTTTGCGAGTCAATCTTTTAAAGTGTATATCAAGTCAAGTAATAACTAAAATTGAACTGATCTTTCATAATTGTTAACGTTTTTGTATGACTGAAGCACTAAAGTTAGGGCTCTTTCACAGTCGTGGTGGAAATACATTTTATATGAAGCTGTTCATTTTGTGGCCACAATTCATTGGAATCGATGTTTTGTCGGGTTCGATACATAACAAGTGTAAAAGAGCTTTTATAACTTAATTAAAAAAATATATATCATACAACTCAAGACAGATATCAAGCAAGATCTCATTAAAGTACAAAATGTATTCGATATAGCCGAGGCACTACTCGTACTTTAAATTTTACCCAACTCCTTCCGATTAATTCAACCTTTACCGTTCAAGACGGCACCATTTAAAGTCGATTAAGCACTTTACGGATTACCAATTAACATTATAATACAGGTTACTTGCAAACGAGGCATTGAAGTCGATTGATACAATTTTGATAAATGATTCTTCTTCATGCTTTGTACACCTTTACTTCTACTTACAATTATAGAACTTTATTGAGAGTGTCTTTAGTATAATCTCCCGACATGTATTTATTATTACAACGTAATTATTTACGTATTTCTTAATTTAATTATTTACATTTTTGTTTCAGTGAGAAATGATATCATTAAAAAACGAAAAATATCATGGAATAATATAACACTTTTAAGGTGCCAAGTGAGATGTCGAAACAACCACATTACCACATATGGTTTTTGCTGATGGTTTTTTAGGCTCGATACAATACTTAATTAAGGTGAGTCAGAATTTTATAGATATAACTTACTTAGTACACAATATATCACTCATATTTTCGGTTTAGTACATTAAAATATTTCTATTTAAATGTTAATGCTTACGAAGGAAGAAATTAACGAAAATTAGTTTTTCGAAAATTTTATTATTTCAGTTGAAACTTACCTAAAAATATTATAAAATTATCTACAATCCTTAAATATAAAGTGGTATCAATTTTGGTACCAACCCTACCTCATAATTAATATATTTATGTAACTTTTTAAAAAATCAGATTAAATTTTTGACTTTTCGAGGTAGGTGAGAAAACCAACCTGTATAGTTTTCAAAAAGAATTTTCAAGGTTTGTGTAAGCTATGGGTCCTTTTTGTGCAAATCTTGAATATATTTGGCCGGACTCGAGTGTAATTTCGAAAAATAAATTTTTATTGTTATTGCTGCACCTGCAAAAATTAAAAAAAAAACAAAATAATTTAAAAATGGTACACTATAAATGATGATTATCAAATATGTACAAGATCAAATTTTTTTTTAATTTAACGGGGTCTCGAAAATTTAATAAAAATTGGTACATGCCGTTTAAAATAACGAAGTTGAAAATATTTTAGCTGAAACGAACATCTCGGATAAACCCTGTATTTAAATTTTTATAGAAATAGTACCGGTACTTTGTCATCAATATATAGACTCTATAGGCGCGTCGTGATAGACCCTGTATATTAAGACTATTCACCTGAGTTTTTCATGAATGCTCTAGAAGTCTGTCTTTTAGAATCACCCTGTATATGGCAGTCTGCTAATAAGAAACTACAACAACGTATTGAAGATGCCAAGTGAGATTTCATCGCATCAACCACAACACATACTTCTCTATCTGTGATACACTACTAATTACTATATACAGGGTGTCCATTCACATACAATACACTTATTTTGAATTTAATTTATTTAATTTGAATATAGAGATTATAACACAAGAACGCCCAAGCTATAACTCTACCATTTACATTCCGATTTTTATAAATCAGGTGTCAAATGAAATGGTTCAATAAATTCTACGTTTCATCTTACAATATTTTCTAACGCCATCTTCAGTTTCAAGCAATAAGTAACTTTTTTTCTAATTGATCGGTATGTTTTTCTTCATTATTGGATAGAGGTTTTTACTCTGAATACACTGATATGTGGTACATTCATTTTGTGCTGTAATTTTAGCAGAGAAAGAACACCCTGTATATAGATATTTAAAGACAAGAACGTCATTTATGTTCCGATTTTTATCAACTACATATCAAATAAAATGGTTTAATAAATTCTACGTTTCGTGCTACAAATAATTTTTTTTCAATGCCATTTTCAAAAACGTAGCGTAAAAACGTACAAATTACGTAGCAATTTGAAAAACAAAAAGTAACAATCGCTTGAAATTCAAGATAGCATTGGAAATAATTATTTGTAGCATGAATTATAATGTTCCTCAAATCATTTCATTTGACACCTGGTTTATGAAAATCGGAATGTAAATGACAAAGTTACAGCTTGGACGGTCTTATCTTATCATCTCTATATACAGGGTGTCTTTTCCTTCCTAACATTACATTCAAAACAAATGCAATAGTTTAGAAAAACAATTTCTATCCAGTGACGTTAAGAAAAATATACCGAACAATTAAAAAAAAATTGACAATCACTTGAAATTCAAGGTGGCATAAAAAATTTGGCACATAAAAATCGAAATGTAAATGACAGAGTTACAATTTGGGCCGTTTTGTGTTACACCCTGTATATTTTGGATTTTATTGATACCTATAGTTAAAATATTTCAAAATATCTAAAAGTGCGGGTTATGTTGGGTTGGGTTCATTATCATCATATAACTTGTCACAACAACTGATATGGATACAATATCAGTTGTTTATCAAAAAACCTGATAATCTGATCTTCTATAATTATTAACGATTTTGTGTGACTAAACCGTTAGAAATCGAATAAGGTTAAAAGTCAAGTAAAAATTTTGTACTTTAACTGGTCGTTTTTCAAAAATATTTATTTATCTAACTAGTTTCGGTCTTATTGCCATCTTCAGAGATAAAAAGTCAAACAAGAAAATAAGAGCATGTGAATACTAAATATAATCTCATGTACATTTTGATCATGTGGAAGGCTTTACATTAATACATACTGAGTTAAAAACACACTTAAGAATTGTGACACAATTCTTCGTAGTTTGTACCACGTTTCTTGTCAATTAAATGTTAAGTGTGTTTTTAACTCAGTATGTATTAATGTAAAGCCTTCCACATGATCAAAATGTACATGAGATTATATTTAGTATTCACATGCTCTTATTTTCTTGTTTGACTTTTTATCTCTGAAGATGGCAATAAGGCCGAAACTAGTTAGATAAATAAATATTTTTGAAAAACGACCAGTTAAAGTACAAAATTTTTACTTGACTTTTAACCTTATTCGATTTGATACAACACTGGTAAAAAAATGGATTTCGAATTAAACTTCAATCAATTAAACCGTTAGAGTCAACATTTTGATACAAAATAGATCAGTTATCAATCATTGTACAGGGTGATTCACATAAGAACCGATATAAACCGGGGACATGCAGAAGACAAAGAAATAAGAAGAATTTCGTGTTAACAATCTTCTATTTCTGATAGACCGGAAATGATAGTCATCTTGAAAATATTTTTAATTAAAAGATCGGAATGAACACGCCATGTTACCAAAATTTCAAGCCCAAAAATATTGAAACCTAAAAAATTCTAATGAACCAGTTACGTGAGACACCCTGTATAATAAAAAGATTTATTATACAAAAAAAATTATACAGGGTCCTACAATAATGCGTCAGGCATCCATAGCTCTTACATTAATTAAGTTAAAAATTTTCATTTCAAATGGAGGCTTGTACTATATATACGAGGATATTTCTGGAAAATATTTTTGCATATACGGGGTGGTCCAAAAGAGTGTGACGATACAAAATGGAAATATTTTTTTAATGGGATACCATGTTTTTTTTTGATATATATATATATATATATATGCTGGTTAGCTGTTTTAATGCTATAGCTGCATATCTTGTATTCAAATATTTACAAAATTATTAATCATTTTGTGGAAATTCTTAAGAAAAATATAAGGTGTGAAAAAATTATAACTTGTGTTGGCAACTAGAAACTCCAACTCTTCATGATTCTTCCCCAACTGTCTCAATTTGTCTCATTGCCAAATCTATGAACTGAGTTGTTACGTCTCTTCTTCTTTATAATGATTTACTTTCTCCACCTTTCTATTCTGTATCATGCCTTCAAATATCCCAGACGTCGAATTCAAGCCTCTATTTGCAGTATTGTCTCTATGTATAGCTGATAAAACTCGCTCTTGAGATGTATCCTCCATTCGTCTTATTCACAGAAGAAATCTTTTTCTTCTCTCATCCCTATACGTCATCACTGGACTCACAGAATAATGTTGTATTCCAACAGCATTCGTCACTTCATCAAGTTATAAGAGTTAAACATGCTCTATTCTCAGCTTTTAAGTTTTGCATAATGTTCTGATGGATTGTGATGACTGTTTACGTAGTTTTCGTTGTTTCTAGTGACCAAACGTCGATTTTAAATGATGCCATTATTGGGTTGGGTTATTATTTTTTGTTTTCTTCTTAAATACACGTCCAAATCTTCATGGGTTTTCCTCGATTTCCGATCTGTTTTATATACTAGTTTCATTTAACATTTTCTCTGCTTAAATTGTTGTGTTTATAAAATATCTAAATCAATAGCAAACAATTGTTTAAGATTCATGCCATTATTTTATCTCAAATTAATTCAAAATTTAAAAAACAACGTGATTTTTCTTAAAAATATTTTCAAACAATCAAAAATAAAAGAATTAAAAGAGTCTCCGTTACTTTTACGAACACACTGTATATTAAAGACTAAACAAATAATTATTATTTTTTTGATTTGGCAATTGGCAATTCGATAATAAAATAACATTTATACAGTCATTTGCGTGTAGAAATATTCAATATTTTCAAACTAGACTGGAAATTGAATTTTAAATGTGGAATGGTTAATTTTTCTTAACAAGGAGTTTAAAATCTAAAAATATAAGAAGGGTTTCATCGAATTGATTCAAAATGTATATTTTAAAGGGCATTTTATTTAAGGAAATTAAACAGCAAATGTGATAAATTTTAACTTTCTAGCTCACTCATTGCTAAAAAATTTCTAACTAAAATAACTCAAAAAGCAAAAGTATTATTATCATAAACATATCTGGTCAAAGTCAATTTATTTTGGTATGTAAAATGATAGTATATTATTTCATTTAAAATAACATATTTATTTTGATACGTCATTATGGAACATCCTGTATTTATAAAATATTTTCCATTCATAATGTGATAAATTTCCTACAACCTTGTCGAAAAAGGAACTTTATATCTCTCTTTTATGCTGTTTAATGCCATTTATGTACTTTTCCGTTTAAATGGGACACCTGTATATTTCATGTATTATATAATTACGAGATTGGAATGAAATTGAATGAGTTTGAGTGTTTCTTGGAGGCATAATAAGGAGTTATAAAGTCCAAAATGAATTTGAGTATTTATCTTGAGAGCAAACATATATACAGGGCAGTAAATAGTTTTTATGTCATCTTACATTACCATCCATCGATTAAATTTATTAATAAAAAATAACTAAAAAATTTCTCAAAAACGACATTTATATGTTAAATTGCACATATTCTTTATATATTAAGGTCTTATAGTGATCTATAAGCTCTTAATTTTTTTTACTCATACCTGATACACCCTGTATATTATTATTATATTTGCATCGATTAAAATTATTTTCAGCTATACAGGGTGTTTCACTTTTTTTTGAATATTTTTTTTTTTAATTTAACTTTTTGTATTTTTTTATATATGCCGATTACCTATCTTAAATATTATAATGGTTTATCATATTTTCACATTTTAATTGCAAAGTTGCCGAGTTATTAATAATTTTGTGAAAAATTTTAAAAAATCTTGTGGAAACTTAATTAATTCGTTATCAGCATTATTATTAAATATTGAAGATTGCAATTTGGCATAAAGATAAACAAAGTCTGGGTCTTTCGAACCTTAGTAATATTATTGGACAATGTTATACAGGATAGTTACCAGAACCGGTTAATATTTGTTATTTGAAATGGAACAGCCTATATTTATATATTTGATTTTTCAGTAATACCCAAACTTGTGAACCCTTAATTTTATAGTATCATATATTAAAAAGGCTGAAGAATGGAACATTGTGTTATAAATTCTTTTTATTCAGAATAACGCGATCTATAATCACTTAAATTTTCTTCTACTCATATCTAATTTTCAACAATAAAGGTTGATATTGACTCACCCTGTATATTTCCTGATTACTCAATATATATTTCATGTATTATAAAAAAAATTGAAACAGTTTGAGTGTTATTTGGGGGCATATAAAGGAGTTATGAAGTCCAAAATAAGTCAGAGTATTCATCTTGAGACAAAATTTATATATTACTAAATTTTTTGATTATTCGATATACAGGGTGGTCAGAAATTGGCGGATAATTTATACGTAATGACACTTTTCGCTTTATATACTTCCTTCGCTTTAGAATCGAAGAAAGTATATAGATTATCCGCCAATTTCTGAACAGCCTGTATATCATGTATTATAAAATTATAGGATTAGAATGAAATTGAAAGAATTTGAGTTTTATTTGGGGCATATTAAGTCCAAAATGGGTCTAATTATCAAATTTCGCTTTTCATTCAACATTTGTAACAAAATTACAAGATCGTAAACAACTTATATATACAGGGTGTATCTAAATGATATAACAAACTTTTAAGAGTGATTCTTTAGTGAATTTTAAGGATACTTTGAGCATTTTAACATTCACATTTTAGCTTTAGAATCGAAGAAAGAATATAGATTATCCGCCAATTTCTGAAAACCCTGTATATAATTTATTATAAAATCATAAGATTAGAGTGAAATTGAAAAAGTTTAAGTGTTGTCTGGAGATATATTAAGTCCAAAATGAGTTAAATTATCCAAAATTTTTAATTTTTTTGGTTTAAATTTAAAATGGAATTAAAATTGGTTAGAATTAGACTTAAATATTTCGAAGTAAAACAGTTTTTTTTGTTGTGTTCGTATTTTAGCTCACCTTTAACACCCAAAAGTAATTAAGAACACGATGAAATTCATCACATTTCCGCCTCCCATTCAACATTTATCATATAATTACAAGATCGTAAACACCTTATATACACAGGCTGTTTCTAAATGACTATAACAAACTTTTAAGGGTGATTCTTTAGTGAGTTTTAAGGATACTTTGAGCATTTTAACATTAACATTTTCGCTTTAGAATCGAAAAGTAGAATGTAGAGTATCCCCCAATTTCTAAACAGCCTGTATATAATTTTTTTATAAAATTATAAGATTAGAATGAAATTGAAAGAGTTTGAGTATTATTTGGAGACATATTAAGTCTAAAATGAGTCTAATTATCCAAAATTTTTAATTTTTTTTATGGTTTAAATGTAAAATTGAATTAAAATTATTTAGAATTAAACCTAAATATTTCGAAGTAAAACTGTTTTTTGGTTGTGGTCGTATTTTAGCTCACCTTTAACACCAAAAAGTAACCAAAAATTCGATGAAATTCAACACACTCCCGCCTCCTATTCAACATTTGTAACAAAATTACAAAATCGTAAACACCGTATATATACAGGGTGTATCTAAATAATTACAACAAACTTCTAGAGGTGATTTTTTAATTAATTTTAAGTATTTTAACATTATCGTTTTTGCTTTAGAATCGAAGCAAGAATGTAGATACCTATTGATAGATAATCTACCAATTTCCGAACACCCTGTATATCATGTACTATAAAATTATAAGATTTGCATGGAATTGAAAGAATTTGAGTATTACTTATTACCTAAAAAGTAACCAAAATCTCGATGAAATCCAACATAATCTCGCCTTCCATTTAACATTTTTAATAAAATTACAAGACCTTGAGCACATTATGTATATACAGGGTGTATCTAAATGCCTACAACAAATTTCTAGGGGTGATTTTTAATGAATTTTAAGCATTTTAACATTAACATTTTTGCTTTAGAATCAAAGGAAGAATGTAGATACGTAATGATAAATAATCCACCAATTTCCGAATACAATGTATATTATTATCTGTTTTTAAAACAAGATTGTTAATTTCAAAAAATCATAAAAGAATTAGGTTAACTTAAATAATCTTTATCTCAAAAACGAATAAAGATTTTCTGATTTGGTTTTTAGCATAACAATATAGACATTTGCCTCTATAAATTTTGATTGTATCACTAAAATATCTCAAGAATTTGATTTTTGGTGATCTTTAATTAATTGAGATAATCATATATAGCCATATAAATGTTTACGTTGAATTTAATGATTTGTATCTCAAAAACGAATAAATATTTTGAAGATCCGGTTTCATCACGAGAAAATAGACACTTTCCTCTATAAATTATGAATAATTCATTAAGATATCTTAAGAATTCAATTTTTCGTGATTTTTAAAGCAAGATTATTAATTTCAAAAAATCATAAAAAAATTAGGTTAACTTAAATAATCTTTATCTCAAGAACGAATAAAGATTTTCTAATTTGGTTTTCAGTATGACAAAATAGGCACTTGCCTCTATAAATTTTAAATGTTTCATTAAAATATCTCAAGAATTCGATTTTTGGTGATTTTTAATTAACTTGAGATAGCCATAAATGTTCACGTTGAATTTAGTGATTTATATCTCAAAAACGAATAAATATTTTCAAGATCTGTTTTCATCACGAGATAATAGACACGTTCCTCTATAAATCATGAATAGTTCATTAAGATATCTTAAGAATTCAATTTTTCGTGATTTTTTAAAACAAGATTATTAATTTCAAAAAATCATAAAAAATTAGGTTAAGTTAAATAATCTTTATCTCAAGAACGAATAAAGATTTTCTAATTTGGTTTTCAGTATGACAAAATAGACACTTGCCTCTATAAATTTTAAATATTTCATTAAAATATCTCAAGAATTCGATTTTTGGTGATCTTTAATTAATTGAGATAGCCATAAATGTTCACGTTGTATTTAATGATTTATATCTCAAAAACGAATAAATATTTTCAAGATCCGGTTTCATCACGAGAAAATAGACACTTTCCTCTATAAATCATGAATAATTCATTAAGATATCTTAAGAATTCAATTTTTCGTGATTTTTAAAGCAAGATTATTCATTTCAAAAAATCATAAAAAAATTAGATTAACTTAAATAATCTTTATCTCAAGAACGAATAAAGATTTTCTAATTTGGTTTTCAGTATGACAAAATAGGCACTTGCCTCTATAAATTTTAAATGTTTCATTAAAATATCTCAAGAATTCGATTTTTGGTTATCTTTAATTAATTGAGATAGCCATAAATGTTCACGTTGTATTTAATGATTTATATCTCAAAAACGAATAAATATTTTCAAGATCCGGTTTCATCACGAGAAAATAGACACTTTCCTCTATAAATTATGAATAATTCATTAAGATATCTTAAGAATTCAATTTTTCGTGATTTTTAAAGCAAGATTATTAATTTCAAAAAATCATAAAAAATTAGGTTAACTTAAATAATCTTTATCTCAAGAACGAATAAAGATTTTCTAATTTGGTTTTCAGTACGACAAAATAGACACTTGCCTCTATAAATTTTGAATGTTTCATTAAAATATCTCAAGAATTCGATTTTTGGTGATCTTTAATTAATTGAGATAGCCATAAATGTTCACGTTGTATTTAATGATTTATATCTCAAAAACGAATAAATATTTTCAAGATCTGTTTTCATCACGAGAAAATAGACATGTTCTTCTATAAATCATGAATAGTTCATTAAGATATCTTAAGAATTCAATTTTTCGTGATTTTTTAAAGCAAGATTATTAATTTCAAAAAAATCATAAAAAAATTAGGTTAACTTAAATAATCTTTATCTCAAGAACGAATAAAAATTTTCTAATTCGGTTTTCAGTATGACAAAATAGGCACTTGCCTCTATAAATTTTAAATGTTTCATTAAAATATCTCAAGAATTCGATTTTTGGGGATCTTTAATTAATTGAGATAGCCATAAATGTTCACGTTGTATTTAATGATTTATATCTCAAAAACGAATGAATATTTTCAAGATCCGGTTTCATCACGAGAAAATAGACATTTTCCTCTATAAATTATGAATAATTCATTAAGATATCTTAAGAATTCAATTTTTCGTGATTTTTAAAGCAAGATTATTAATTTCAAAAAATCATAAAAAAATTAGGTTAACTTAAATAATCTTTATGTCAAGAACGAATAAAAATTTTCTAATTCGGTTTTCAGTATGACAAAATAGGCACTTGCCTCTATAAATTTTAAATGTTTCATTAAAATATCTCAAGAATTCGATTTTTGGTGATCTTTAATTAATTGAGATAGCCATAAATGTTCACGTTGTATTTAATGATTTATATCTCAAAAACGAATAAATATTTTCAAGATCTGTTTTCATCACGAGAAAATAGACACTTCCTTCTATAAATCATGAATAATTCATTAAGATATCTTAAGAATTCAATTTTTCGTGATTTTTTAAAACAAGATTATTAATTTCAAAAAATCATAAAAAAATTAGGTTAACTTAAATAATCTTTATCTCAAAAGCGAATAAAGATTTTCTAATTTGATTTTTAGCATAACAAAATAGACATTTGCCTCTATACATTTTGAATGTTTCATTAAAATATCTCAAGAATTCGATTTTTGGTGATTTTTAATTAATTGAGATAGCCATAAATGTTCACGTTGTATTTAATGATTTATATCTCAAAAACGAATAAATATTTTCAAGATCTGTTTTCATCACGAGAAAATATACACGTTCCTCTATAAACCATGAATAGTTCATTAAGATATCTTAAGAATTCAATTTTTCGTGATTTTTTAAAACAAGATTATTAATTTCAAAAAATCATAAAAAAATTAGGTTAACTCAAATAATCTTTATCTCAAAAACGAATAAAGATTTTCTAATTTGGTTTTCAGTATGACAAAATAGGCACTTGCCTCTATAAATTTTAAATGTTTCATTAAAATATCTCAAGAATTCGATTTTTGGTTATCTTTAATTAATTGAGATAGCCATAAATGTTCACGTTGTATTTAATGATTTATATCTCAAAAACGAATAAATATTTTCAAGATCCGGTTTCATCACGAGAAAATAGACACTTTCCTCTATAAATTATGAATAATTCATTAAGATATCTTAAGAATTCAATTTTTCGTGATTTTTAAAGCAAGATTATTAATTTCAAAAAATCATAAAAAATTAGGTTAAGTTAAATAATCTTTATCTCAAAAACGAATAAAGATTTTCTAATTTGGTTTTTAGCATAACAAAATAGACATTTGCCTCTATACATTTTGAATGTTTCATTAAAATATCTCAAGAATTCGATTTTTGGTGATTTTTAATTAACTTGAGATAGCCATAAATGTTCACGTTGAATTTAGTGATTTATATCTCAAAAACGAATAAATATTTTTAGGATCCGCTTTTATCACGAGAAAATAGACACTTCCTTTTATAAATCATGAATAATTCATTAAGATATCTTAAGAATTCGATTTTTCGTGATTTTTTAAAACCAGGTTGTGGATGGTGTATGATGATCCATTATGACTTTGGTTAATGTCTAGAATTTTTAGAATATGGGCGCTTGCATGAACATAAAATTGAGAAAATCGACCTGAATTCTTTTGATATACAATTCTTTGAGAAGATGTTCGAATTTTACCTAATACATGCAATTATATTTTTGCCGAATTTTATTTCTTCAATTCTTGTTTTCGAGTAATACCCGGAAATGTCCAGTAATTAATAAAATCCCAAAAAATTCCTTCAATTCAAATAAAGGAATTTATAAATTTTTCCCCAATTGCTTCTTCAAATATGGTAACATATCGCTCGAGTTATCGATCAACAGCACCCATTTTTTGAACACCCTGTATATCATATATTATAAAATTATAAGATTAAAATGAAATTGAAAAAGTTTGAGCGTTAGTTATTACTTAAAAATGAACTAAAATCTCGATGAAATCGAACACACCCCGTCTCTCGTTCAACATTTGTAACAAAATTACAAGATCGTAAATGTCTTATATATATATACAGGGTGTATTTAAATGACTGCAACAAATTTCTAGGGGCGATTTTTTAATGAATTTTAAGCATTTTAACATTAAAATTTTTGCTTTAGAATCGAAGTAAGAACGTAGATATCCCAATTTCTGAACAACCTGTATATCATTTATTATAAAATTATAAGATTAGAATGAAATTGAAAGAATTTGAGTATTACTTAGAGGCATATTAAGTCAAATTTTTTAATTTTTTTGGTTTAAATTGAAAATTGAATTAAAATGGGTAAAAATTAGACTTAAATATTTCGAAGTAAAACAGTTTTTTGTAGTATTCGTACTTTAGCTCACCTCTAACACCAAAAAGTAACCAAAAACTCGATGAAATTCGACACACTCCCGCCTCCCATTCAACGTAGAACACGAAACCCACCAATCGTGCTCTTTTCCCAACGAAATCCCTCGTCCATCGAAGGCGTGGCCTCTCAAATTACCTCTTGTCCCGTGCCAGACACTCTTTTAGTAAGCACCGAGTATCCTAGGAGATTACCCGTTCCATTTCACCAAAATTATCTTTTCCATTTCGCGTCGAAAACGAAACGAAACGAGTCGAGACGAGAGGTTAATTAAAAAAAATTTACTACAATTTTTTTTAATTTAATTCAAATAGTGTAAAAAAAGTTTTTCTTTGTAATAAAAATAAGTTGAGTGTGACTTAACACGTGTTTTGAAATTAAATAATATTTAGTGGGAGAAATGCGAGGATAATTTTTTTGTTGGATAAAACGATTTAATTTTTTTTTTAATTTTGGTTGTTTGGTCGATGTGTAAAGGTGCGATCGATATTATGGATAATATGTCCATGGCGCATGGGTTCCAAGGATATCCATTTCAAGGTAAATTAAGCAAAAAAGTTTAACAAAAAAAAAAAAAAACGTGTCGTTGTTGATGGCGAAATATTTTCCCATCAAAACTTCTCTTGTGGTACAGTTACATAAAGATAAAGCTTTACAATGGATAAAGTCCTTGTCGAAGCCGCCGTCTTGCTCGCCATCCATAGTCCTTTCGATACAATAGAAAATAGAACCTGGTTGATACTTGACGGTATTGTTTAGGTCTTCAATGAAAACGTTTCTTTTAAAATCAATTTTTTTTAAATTAATTATTATTAAAGAAAAAATTTTTTTGAAATTTTGTTGTTAGGTCAAGGAAGAGTGAATCAATTGGGAGGCGTTTTTATCAATGGGAGACCTTTACCGAATCACATCCGGTTAAAAATCGTCGAAATGGCCGCGGCGGGAGTTCGCCCCTGCATGATTTCGAGACAATTAAGGGTGTCCCATGGATGTGTTAGCAAAATTTTAAATCGATATCAGGTAATACAACAAAAATTGACTCATTTTTGGATAAATAAGAAAATTTTATCCCAATTTGATGTGCCACAACCCTATTTAACTCATCAATCCAGAATTTACCCGAATTTACCCGAATTTAATCGAATGCTTAGTGTTTTATTTTTTTTTTTGTTTTTTTTTTGTTTCTTTTTTGTTTTTTTTTGTTTCGGCCATCATTTTTTTTGAATAACTCACAAAAAAATTTATTTTGACTCATTTTAATTCGAATTTTTTTTGATAAATTTTTAGGAAACCGGAAGTATTCGTCCCGGTGTGATTGGTGGATCAAAACCGAAAATTGCCTCGGGGGAAGTCGAGGCTCGAATCGAGGAATACAAACGGGAGCAGCCCTCTTTATTTAGTTGGGAGATTCGGGATCGGCTCATCGGGGATGGATTCTGCGATAAGACGACGGCTCCGAGCGTTTCCGCGATTTCGCGATTGCTCAGGATTAAAACGGAAGATGGTGAGATGATAATAATAATAATTTAAAAACAAATTTAAAAAAAAACAATGAAGAAACGGATAGGTTGCGAAATTTTATTCAAACGGCGACGTTGCGAAACGGGTAACCTCGAAATAATCGGAATTGAGAAAAAAATTGTCGGCCATTTTTTTTGATTTGATTCGAAAACAATCGAGCGACGTTTCCGCGCCATTTTGAAACAAAATTTGACGCCATTTTGTTACGGTTCGATCTTCAAAAATTAAAACGAAATCTATTATAACCAACATAATATATTTTAATATTACTTATACAAAAAGATTAAGAATATCTTGGGGTATTCCCCGAGATAAATTCATTCTAATTAAAATCTTCTTAAACTAAACTTATTTAAATAAATATTTTTATGTATACAGGGTATTCTCTTAAATATAACGATATTTGATAAAAACTTTGATAAGATATGTTGTTGACTGAAAAGATAATTAATATTTTTTAATAAATCTTAATTTCTCAAAGACTAATCGAGATAGAAAAAGCGCCATAAGAATCGCCGATTAAATATTTTAAACAGAAAATAAATATTATACATACAGGTGTCCCGTATCTTCGGTTCTTTTTCATATTATTACAAAGTTTACTTCAAACTTTCATTCTCGATTACAAAACTGTCATCTCAATGTTTAGACTTAAAAGTAGCCTCAATTTTTGAATTTTTAAATTTTTTTTTGTTATTCTCGTTTGTTTTTGAAAAATAATGCAAAATATTGCATTATTACATTCCAGTAAGTAAATGATGAGGTTAAAATTTAATCAATTTTGAGTTAGCGAAGTACATATTTATTGAAAAGTATTCTACAAATTAATTAAATGGAACAAAATTTATTTTAAATTTAAATTTGTGATGAATGGAGGAAGATCTTTAAAACGTTAAATAATAATATGTTAACTTTTATTGTTTATTTTAGTTTTATAACTGATTGAACAAAAATGGTTAATTAATTAATAATTAAATCCACAAATAATCAAACGTGATGTATACATTTAATACCTGATTAGAGATGTGCGCGTGAGTGACTTTTTGTGCTCGCTCACGATTAATACCCACGTGACTCACGCTCGATCAGGTGATCAAAAGTATGTATCATGTTTGATTACTTCTTAATTTGATTATTAATTAATTTTTTAAAAATGAGAGATTATTTTTGATCGTAGGTAGCGAAAAATTTTTGCTTTCGGGAATGGTTGAAAGAGAATAAAAACTCTATGTTTAGTTATTTTTCAGTCTTAAATTAGACCTAGTATTAGAAAGTTTCGGTTTAGTACGTCTCCTCAATTTTTCTAGTACTAAGTGTTAGGTTTAATTGCCATTTAGTGCTTGATTGTTGTAAATGCTTCTGAAATTGAAAGTATAATTGGTACTAGGCCTACAACTCAACCTCAGAATTAACAGGATACACAGAACTAGAAGCATTAGGATTTAGCCGCACGTCTCTTTAGACAGCTAAACCCTAATGTTTCTAGTTCTAAGTCTAGTGTTAGTTCTGAAGGTGGGTTGGGTTGGGTTGGATTGAGTTTCGTCTTAAGAGAGGTTCGACTAAATCTAAATGTTTTTAATGAAGGTCTAGTATTAGCTCTAGCGTTAGTGTTAGCTCTATTTTTAGTAGTTATTCAGCCTTAAATTATAATATACTTGTACCAAAGTAAATCTAGAACTAAGACTAGACCTAGTACTAGAAAGATTCAGGTTTAGCAATGCGTCTTCGGACTATATTATCGGATACTAAAGATACTTTACGATCACGCACGTTCACGCAAGTGATACAACAATTAATGCCCGCTCACTCTGGGTCCCACATGACCCCATCTTGACCCGGCGGGACCCGCGTAATTTACACATCTCTACACATAATCGAACGTGAGTCACATAAATTAACGTGGGTCACGCGTGAATCTCGTGATTCAGTAATGATATTCACGTGAGTGGCGTGCGTGAGTGGGTCTAAATCGTGAGCGGGCGTGAGTGGGCACAAAAAGTCACTGACTCGCACATATCTACATTCAACACCGCTCAAAACAAATAAGACCTCGGCGAAGTGAGGATAAATGATTTTTTTATACAAATATAGAATGTTTAGTTCACTTTCCAAGACATTGAATGAACAATATCCTCAAACCTCGGTGAAACCTCAAAACCTCAAACCTCGTCAAACCTCGGTGATATTAAATATCACCGAGGTTTCTTGCAAAGAAAGTGCTCTATGTGATATATCAATAAGAAATCATCAATTTTCAAAGATCTATTGCCTCGCCCGCAAGCGACATCGGCGAAATGAGAATATAATATTTTTGTTTGTGCAAGAATTGAACATTAATTAACTTTCCTTGACATTTAAATGAACGATATCGTTTAACATCGCCGTCTCTTGCAAACGTAGCGTAACATATAATCATCAATTTTCAAATATTCACTGCCTCGGCAAAGTGAGAATAACTAATTGTTTATATAAATATAGAATGTTTAGTTCAATTTTCAAGCCATTGCATAAACGATATCATTTAATATCACCAAAATCGCTTACGGGTTAGATGCCACATATAAGAAATCCTCAATTTTCAAAAATCAATTACCTCGGTCGCAAGCGACCTCGGCAAAGTAAATATAGATGATTTCTTTATATAAAAGTAGATCGTTTAGTTTATTTTTTAAGACATTTAATGAACAATACTATTTAATATCACCGAGATCGTTTGCGAGCGAGATGCTACATATCTCAAGATATCGTCAATTTTCAAAGATTCAATGCCTCTTGAATCGCACTTTCCGCGTCATCAAATGAAAAATATTATTTAATATCGCCGAGGATGCTTGCGAACGAAACGATACATATGATATATCAACAAGAAATCAATTTTCCAATATCCACTGCTTCGGTCGCAAGCGATCTCAGCGAAGCGAAGACAAATAATTTTCTATGCAAATATAGGACATTTTGTTCACTTTTCTTGACATTAAATGAACAATATCATTTAATATCACCCAGGTCTCTTACGAACGAATCGCTACATAAGATATATCAACAAAGAATTATCAATTTCCAAATATCCACTGCCTCGGTCGCAAGCGACCTCAGCGATACAAACATAAATGATTTTCTATGTGAATATAGAACGTTTTGTTTACTTTTCTTGACTTTAAATTAGCAATATCATTTAATATCTTCGAGGTAGCTTGCGGGCTAGATGCTGCTACATATGATACTAATAAGAAATCGTCAATTTTCAAATATCCACTGCCTCAGTCGCAAGCGACCTCGGCAAAGTGAAAATGTGACATTGTTTGTGCAAGAATTGAACGGTAATTCACTTTCCATGACATCAAATGAAAAATATCATTTAATATCGCCGAGGACGTTTGCAGACGAAGTGTTACATATGATATACTAATAAGAAATCGTCAATTTTCAAATATCCACTGCCTCGGTCGCAAGCGACCTCGGCAAAGTAAGAATGTGACATTGTTTGTGCAAGAATTGAACGGTAATCCACTTTCCATGACATCAAATGAAAAATATCATTTAATATCGTCGAGGATGCTTGCAGGCGAAGTGTTACATGTGATATATAAATAAAATGTCGTCAATTTTCAAATATCCACTGCCTCGGTCGCAAGCGACCTCGGCAAAGTAAGAATATAACATTATTTGTGCAAGAATTGAAGGGTAATCCACTTTCCAGGACATCAGATGAACAATATCATTTAATATCACCGAGATCTCTTGCGAACGAAGCGCTACATATGATAATATATCACCAAAAATCGTCAATTTTCAAATATCCACTGCCTCGGTCGCAAGCGACCTCGGCAAAATAAGAGTGTGACATTGTTTGTGCAAGAATTGAACGGTAATCCACTTTCCATGACATCAAATGAAAAATATCATTTAATATCGCCGAGAACGCTTGCAGGCGAAGTGTTACATATGATATATCAATAAAAAGTCGTCAATTTTCAAATATCCACTGCCTCGGTCGCGATCGACCTCGGCAAAGTAAGAATCTGACATTGTTTGTGCAAGAATTGAACGGTAATCCACTTTCCATGACATCAAATGAAAAATATCATTTCATATCTTCGAGGTAGTTTGCGGGCTAGATGCTGCTACATATGATATACTAATAAGAAATCGTCAATTTTCAAATATCCACTGCCTCGGTCGCAAGCGACCTCGGCAAAGTAAGAATGTGACATTGTTTGTGCAAGAATTGAACGGTAATCCACTTTCCATGACATCAAATGAAAAATATCATTTAATATCGCCGAGAACGCATGCAGGCGAAGTGTTACGTATGATATATCAATAAAAAGTCGTCAATTTTCAAATATCCACTGCCTCGGTCGCAAGCGACCTCGGCAAAGTAAGAATGTAACATTGTTTGTGCAAGAATTGAACGGTAATCCACTTTCCATGACATCAAATGAAAAATATCATTTAATATCGCCGAGGACGCTTGCAGGCGAAGTGTTACATGTGATACATAAATAAAATGTCGTCAATTTTCAAATATCCACTGCCTCGGTCGCAAGCGACCTCGGCAAAGTAAGAATATAACATTGTTTGTGCAAGAATTGAAGGGTAATCCACTTTCCAGGACATCAGATGAACAATATCATTTAATATCACCGAGATCTCTTGCGAACGAAGCGCTACATATGATAATATATCACCAAAAATCGTCAATTTTCAAATATCCACTGCCTCGGTCGCAAGCGACCTCGGCGGTGTAATGATAAATGTGAATATAAAATGTTTAATTCACTTTTCTGAACATTAAATGAATAATATCATTTAATATCATTGAAGTCGCTTACGGCCGAGGTGCTACATATAATATATCAAAACAAACCAAAACAAAAATCGTCAATTTTCAAAGATCTATATACCAAGAAAGTTAGAATTTGTAAAAAGTTATTGTTTAGATCTCCTTAAATAGAGTGTCATTAGCATCATTGATTTATCTTTATACATTGTGTGAGATTGTTCGTGATTTTCAGGCAGCAATTTTTTCTAAATCATTTTTAATTTAATTAGATTAATTAGCATTGTAGCAAAATTTTAATCGTCTCTAAATTAGCAAATATCATAAAAACGGTTTATGTCATTTTCATTGATTTTGCTTGATTTTAAGCATAATCCGAGTTGAGTAGAATGTTTAATCGGTTCAATTTGCAACATGTCGAAATAAATTGATAATTTTCTATAGATTGATGAACAATATCATTTAATATCACCAAGGTCAGTTCAAGGCAAAGTGCTGCATATGATATATCAACGCGAAATTGTTAATTTTCAAATATCAAAACTCTCGGCAGCAAACAACCTCGGCGAAGTAAGAATAAACGATTTTTTATATAAATGTAGAACGTATAGTTCACATTTCAAGACTTTGAATGAACAATATCATTTAATATCACAGAAATCGCTTGCGAGTAAGGTGCTATATACAGGGTGTCTCACGTAACTGGTTCATTAGAACATTTCTAGGTTCTACTATTCGTAGAGGCTTGAAATTTTGGCAACATGGGTAATTCATTCCGATCTATTAATCTAAAATATTTTCAAGATGACCACCACTTCCGGTATACCGGAAGTAGACCTCAACTTCGTTATTTTGAATGGAATGCTATAGTTTTTATTACACCATTCAATTATTCATAAGAAAATGTGTTGACTTTGATAATAGTTATTGGTACCTAACGTTTTTTGTTTTTGGGTTATGATTTTAATTTTTTTTTGTCAAATATCACCATGCTCTTTACAAGCCCATATCTCAGCCAACGTTATTTCAAAAACATTTTGCATTGGTTCGATAACTCTTCATATGCTGCTAAATAGATTGTCGTTTGTCGTATCAGTCTATCTTACACAGGCTGGTCAAAAATTGAGTTACCATTTCTCTGTATTCATCTGCGTGAAAGTCGAAAATTTTAAATGGAACGTCCCATATTTTCGTACCCTATCAGAAAGGGAATTTAATTCTCTACAAATTATCTATAAACATTCCTATACTTTTTTATTATAGTTTTCTTGCTATTGAGGAATTTATAATAGTAGTTATAATAGTAGACCTAGAAAAGTTCTAATGAACCAGTTACGTGAGACACCCTGTATAAGAAATGGCTCTGGTTCAAATATACAGGGTTGGGTTGGGTTGGGTTTAGCTATGTAGTTGAAGAAATTTTTTTGAACGACAGCCTCTACAATGAATTGTTTTTGAAATAGAGTACTTTAGAAGTACTAAAAGGAGTGCTCTCGTTTCCTTCGTATAGCCAAGTCCTGTATCGCCGAATATCTTAAAATGACTGGTTCAAAAGGTTTTTTTGTATAGTTTTTTTTTCTCTTTTCAAAACATTATTTTTGTTGAATTTTGTATGAAATGGGGCGCACTCATTCCTTTCGTCCAACCCAACCATAGGGCGCTAAATATCTTAAGACGGCACTGTTCTTATAAAATTCGAGGCTCAAACATTGATATCATTTACCTCTATTTTCTATGGCAACAAGAGTTTCCGTTTAAACGCATCCAATTTGACCAACCCTGTTGATTTGCTTAATCTACAATTTCTTTACTTACAATTTTAATATTTCTTTTAGTTCTTGTTATATTTATATAACTTAATTATTTTTACACTATCTTGCATTAGTCGTCAAAACGCGTAAAAAATGCGTCAGTGAAATTTGAAAAAATACGGAACTAATGCGTGTAAATAAATTTCCTTGACATTGAATGAACAATATCTTTTAATACCGCCGAAGACGTTTGTGAACGAGTTGCTAAATTTCATATACCACAAGAAATCGTCAATTTTCAAAGATTAAATGCCTCGGCCGCAAGCAACCTCGGCGAAGTAAGAATAAACGATTTTTTATATAAATTTAGAACGTATAGTTCACATTTCAAGACTTTGAATGAACAATATCATTTAATATCACAGAAATCGCTTGCGAGTAAGGTGCTATATACAGGGTGTCTCACGTAACTGGTTCATTAGAACATTTCTAGGTTTTACTATTCGTAGAGGCTTGAAATTTTGGCAACATGGGTTGTTCATTCCGATTATTAATCTAAAATATTTTCAAGATGACCACCACTTCCGGTATACCGGAAGCAGACCTCAACTTCGTTACTTTAAATGGTTAAATTAAATCTTCATAAGAAAATATGTTGATTTTCATAATAGTTATTGCTACCTAACGTTTTTTGTTTTTGAGTTATTATGATTTTAATTGTTTTTCAGCCAACGTTATTTCAAAAACATTTTGCATTGGATCGATAACTCTTCGTATGCTGCTAAATAGATCGTCATTTGTTGTGTTAGTATATCTTACACAGGCTGGTCAAAAATTGAGTTACCATTTCTCTGTATTCATCTGCGTGAAAGTCGAAAATTTTAAATGGAACGCCCCATATCTTTTTAGCTTATCAAAACGGGAATTTAATTCTCTACAAATTGTCTATAAACATTCCTATACCTATTTATTATAGTTTTCTTGCAATTGAGGAATTTATCAAAATCATACGTAAAATGCTACAAATGACATTTTGACAGTTTTTTGTTTAATTTATTTAAATTATTATCAGTATTATTTCAACAATGAACTGTGATTGAATGAACTTTAGATTGCTAAGTGTTATTTACCAAAAATAACCAAAAGAAAACCGAATAAATGAAACAATGAAAAACAACAATTTAATGACAAAAATTAAAATCAATAACATAAAAGAATGAAAAACTTAAAATTATAAAAATAAATTATGGGAATTTAATTCTCTACAAACGATTTAGATTCTTTTCTGTGCCTATTTGTTGTAGTTGCCCTCATATTTGAAAATTAATGGACGCATGCAATGCTGAAAAGCTTCTTGGTTTTTTGTTAGAAAGCTATAGAGTTTTGACAACTTTTCATCCATGTTTATGTTATTGTTGTTATTACTTAATTGTGTCATCACTTACTTCTGTTAATGTCTTGAATATTATGGCGAATTATTCCAACGCCAACATTTTAAATTCGTCTTATATTCATGGCGGATGTAATAAAATTTTGAATAGGATCTGTTTCTTAGTTCTTGAAAGATCAAAATAACAAGAAGCAATAAATTTCTATTACCAGTAGATTAAGATAATGGATTAAATGTTTTGTCATATTTTATTGCTTTACCAAATTCTTCGGTATGAGGTGCTTCGATCGATTAAGATGAATAATATTTTTCAAGAAAGCACCGTTAATAAATAAAGTGAACCCTCTAGGAATATTTCGCCCATCATTTTGTCGAATATTACGCCATATTATTGTTTTTCATTGTTTCATTTATGCGTTCTTCTGCTGGTTATTTTTGGCAAATAAAAGCTAACAAACTAAAGTTTATTCAATCGCAGATCATTCTATAATTAATATCAATAATAATTTAAATAAATTAAACGATAAACTGTCAAAATGTCATAGCCTTCTAATAAAAACACGAACGGCTTCCAGCATTTTGTGTAGGATTTTGATAAAATACTCAATATGAAGAAAACTATAATAAATATGTATAGCAATGTTTATAGATAATTTGTAGAGAATTAAATTCTCATTTTGATGGCTATGGGGCGTTCCATTTAAAATTTTCGACATTCTCGCAATTGAATACAGCGAAACGGTAATTCAATTTTTGACCACGCTGTATAAGATAAACTGATATAACAAGTGACAATCTATTTGACAGCATATGATGAGTTATTATACCAATGACAAACGTTTTTGAATTAACGTTGGCTGAGATATGTGCTTTTAAAGAGCATTGTGATATTTGCAAAAAGCACTTAAAATCAAAATAACTCGAAAACCAAAAACGCTAGGTACCAATAACTGTTATCAAAGTCAACATATTTTCTTACGTATAATCGAATGGTGTAATAAAAACTATAGCGTTAAATTAAAAATAACAAAGTTGAGGTGTACTTCCGGTAGACCGGAAGAGGTGGCCATCTTGAAAATATTTTAGATTAATAGATCGACGATTCGCCTCTACGAATGGTGTAATCTAAAATAGTTCTAATGAACCAGTTACGTGAGACACCCTGTATATTGATAAGAAAGAAATAAAATAAGAAAATAAAATAAATAAGAAAGAAAAGTTGTTAGATCTTTGAATATTTAAGATATGCAACACCTCAATCGTAAACGGCCGAGACATTGGATCTTTGAAAATTGTCGATTTCTTCTAAATATATTTTACATTAGACCTCGGTGATATTAAATTATATTATTCATTTAATATCAAGAAAAGTGAAGTAAACTTTCTATATTTGTATAAGAAATCGCTTCGATCCAATGCATTGGGGCATTGGATCTTTGAAAATTGACGATTTTCTGTTGATGTATCATATATAACACCTCATTCGCAAACGACTTCGGTGATATTTAATGATATTATTTATTCAATGTTTTGAAAAGTGTAGTAAACGTTCTACATTTATATAAAAAATTATTTATTCTCACTTCGCCGAGGTCGCTTGCGGTCGAGGCATTTGATCTTTGAACATTAACGATTTTTTGTTGATATATCATATGAAGCATCTTGTTCGCAAGCGACTTCGGTTATATTAAATGATATTGTTTATTCAATATATTGGAAAGTGACGTAAGCGTTGTATATTTGCATAAAAAATTATTTATGCTTACGTCGCCGAGATCGCTTGCGGACGAGGCATTGGATCTTTGAAAATTAACGATTTCTTACTGATATATACAAGGTGTGTCAAATGTCTGGAATATAGACATATAGTCTGGATATAGATATCTTCGCCATTCGTGATTTTAAAGAAAAATGTTTCAGGTAAAAGTTGTTTGTATTTTAAATGGGATACATATATTTTTTATGCATATTCTCATAAAGTTCCTTCTACACGACGAACATATGAAGTCATATGGTTGTATAAGAAAAAAATGAAAGAAAAAATTTCTGAAAATATTAAATTGGCTAAGATAACCATAGTAGGCGTTGAAATGATGTCGTTGACAGAATTAAATGTTAAAAAACGACGGTATAAGCCAGTATTGGCAACAATTGGCCAATATAAACAAATGTGGTAATTACACGAACGACAAAGAATCGAAATATTAATGATGTATGGGTACGGTGATTGAAAACACACTCAATTTGAAGTTTGTGCAATAATATTTACGCAGATATACAGATTATACAAAAAGTTTACTGCTGAAAGCAGCTATGATCACAAAAACTAAATTTTAAAGGGAATCTAAGCTGAGATATGGGAAACTACAACAAATATTCAAAGTGGGCACCATTTACATTCATATAGTTTTGAAGGCGACGTTTAATTTATAACATAAAAGTTTTAAATACTTTATACTAATTTATAAAATTATACTAATTACTAAAGAATTTTCTTAATATTTTGAATACTACAGATTGTGTTACATTTTCTATCACCGTACCAATACATCATTCACATTTAGATTGTTTGTAGTTTAGATTGCTCCATATTTGCTTAAACTGTCATTTTTTGATATTTAACTCTATCAATGACATCATTTCAATATGACACAATTTCAATTCCTATTGTGATTGTATTTGCTGATTTAATATTTAAAAAACCTATTTTTTTCTAAAAATGCGCCATAATTAATTAAAAAAACTTTTATTTGAAACATTTTTCTGTGAAACCCGAATAATGAAGTTATTCGCTATATTCCAGACATTTGACACACTCTGTATATCAATATATATTAATATATCAAATATAGTGCCTCGTTGGCAAGCGTTCTCGGTGATATTAATAAATGATATTATTCATTATATTTGGATAAAAAATCATTTATCCTCGTTTCGCTGAGGTCGCTGGCGGCCGACGCATTTGATCTTTGAAAATTGACGATTTTTTATTGATATATCAAATGTAACGCCTCGTTTGTAAGCGATTTCAGTGATATTAAATGATATCGTTCATTCAATGTCTTAGAAAGTGAACTAAAAATTCTATATTTGTATAAAAAATAATTTATTCTCATTTCGCCGAGGTCGCTTGCGGCCGAGGCATTTAATCTTTGAAAATTGACGATTTCTTGTGGTATATGAAATGTAGCAACTCGTTCACAAACGTCTTCGGCGATATTAAAAGATATTGTTCATTCAATGTCAAGGAAATTTATTTACACGCATTAGTTCCGTATTTTTTTAAATTTCACTGACGCATTTTTTACGCGTTTTGACGACTAATGCAAGCTAGTGTAAAAATAATTAAGTTATATAAATATAACAAGAACTAAAAGAAATATTAAAATTGTAAGTAAACAAATTGTAGATTAAGCAAATCAACAGGGTTGGTCAAATTGGATACGTTTAAACGGAAACTCTTGTTGCCATAGAAAATAGAGGTAAATGATATCAATGTTTGAGCCTCGAATTTTATAAGAATAGTGCCGTCTTAAGATATTTAGCGCCCTATAGTTGGGTTGGACGAAAGGAATGAGTGCGCCCCATTTCATACAAAATTCAACAAAAATAATGTTTTGAAAAGAGAAAAAAAACTATACAAAAAACCATTTGAACCAGTCATTTTAAGATATTCGGCGATACAGAACTTGGCTATACGAAGGAAACGAGAGCACTCCTTTTAGTACTTCTAAAGTACTCTATTTCAAAAACAATTCATTGTAGAGGCTGTCGTTCAAAAAAATTTCTTCAAGTACATAGCTAAACCCAAACCAACCCAACCCTGTATATTTGAACCAGAGCCATTTCTTATACAGGTTGTCTCACGTAACTGGTTCATTAGAACTTTTCTAGGTCTACTATTATAACTACTATTATAAATTCCTCAATAGCAAGAAAACTATAATAAATAGGTATAGGAATGTTTATAGATAATTTGTAGAGAATTAAATTCCCTTTCTGATAGGGTATGAAAATATGGGACGTCCCATTTAAAATTTTCGACTTTCACGCAGATGAATACAGAGAAATGGTAACTCAATTTTTGACCAGCCTGTGTAAGATAGACTGATACGACAAATGACAATCTATTTAGCAGCATATGAAGAGTTATCGAACCAATGCAAAATGTTTTTGAAATAACGTTGGTTGAGATATGGGCTTGTAAAGAGCATGGTGATATTTGACAAAAAACAATTAAAATCATAACTCAAAAACAAAAAACGTTAGGTACCATTATCTACTATCAAAGTCAACATATTTTCTTATGAATAATTGAATGGTGTAATAAAAACTGTAGCATTCCATTTAAAATAACGAAGTTGAGGTCTACTTCCGGTATACTGGAAGTGGTGGTCATCTTGAAAATATTTTAGATTAATAGATCGGAATGAACAACCCATGTTGCCAAAATTTCAAGCCTCTACGAATAGTAGAACCTAGAAATGTTCTAATGAACCAGTTACGTGAGACACCCTGTATATAGCACCTTACTCGCAAACGATTTCTGTGATATTAAATGATACTGTTCATTGAAAGTCTTGAAATGTGAACTATACGTTCTACATTTATATAAAAAATCGTTTATTCTTACTTCGCCGAGGTTGCTTGCGGCCGAGGCATTTAATCTTTGAAAATTGACGATTTCTTGTGATATATGAAATGTAGCAACTCGTTCACAAACGTCTTCGGCGATATTAAAAGATATTGTTCATTCAATGTCAAGGAAATTTATTTACACGCATTAGTTCCGTATTTTTTTAAATTTCACTGACGCATTTTTTACGCGTTTTGACGACTAATGCAAGCTAGTGTAAAAATAATTAACTTATATAAATATAACAAGAACTAAAAGAAATATTAAAATTGTAAGTAAAGAAATTGTAGATTAAGCAAATCAACAGGGTTGGTCAAATTGGATGCGTTTAAACGGAAACTCTTGTTGCCATAGAAAATAGAGGTAAATGATATCAATGTTTGAGCCTCGAATTTTATAAGAACAGTGCCGTCTTGAGATATTTAGCGCCCTATGGTTGGGTTGGACGAAAGGAATGAGTGCGCCCCATTTCATACAAAATTCAACAAAAATAATGTTTTGAAAAGAGAAAAAAAACTATACAAAAAACCATTTGAACCAGTCATTTTAAGATATTCGGCGATACAGGACTTGGCTATACGAAGAAAACGAGAGCACTCCTTTCAGTACTTTTAAAGTACTCTATTTCAAAAACAATTCATTGTAGAGGCTGTCGTTCAAAAAAATTTCTTCAAGTACATAGCTAAACCCAAACCAACCCAACCCTGTATATTTGAACCAGAGCCATTTCTTATACAGGTGTCTCACGTAACTGGTTCATTAGAACTTTTCTAGGTTCTACTATTACAACTACTATTATAAATTCCTCAATAGCAAGAAAACTATAATAAATAGGTATAGGAATGTTTATAGATAATTTGTAGAGAATTAAATTCCCTTTCTGATAGGGTATGAAAATATGGGACGTTCCATTTAAAATTTTCGACTTTCACGCAGATGAATACAGAGAAATGGTAACTCAATTTTTGACCAGCCTGTGTAAGATAGACTGATACGACAAATGACAATCTATTTAGCAGCATATGAAGAGTTATCGAACCAATGCAAAATGTTTTTGAAATAACGTTGGCTGAGATATGGGCTTGTAAAGAGCATGGTGTAATAAAAACTATAGCATTCCATTTAAAATAACGAAGTTGAGATCTACTTCCGGTATACTGGAAATGGTGGTCATCTTGAAAATATTTTAGATTAATAGATCGGAATGAACAACCCATGTTGCCAAAATTTCAAGCCTCTACGAATAGTAGAACCTAGAAATGTTCTAATGAACCAGTTACGTGAGACACCCTGTATATAGCACCTTACTCGCAAGCGATTTCTGTGATATTAAATGATATTGTTCATTCAAAGTCTTGAAATATGAACTATACTTTCTACATTTATATAAAAAATCGTTTATTCTTACTTCGCCGAGGTTGCTTGCTGCCAAGACTTTTGATCTTTGAAAATTAACAATTTCGCGTTGATATATCATATGCAGCACTTTGCCTTGAACCGACCTTGGTGATATTAAATGATATTGTTCATCAATCTATAGTAAATTATCAATTTATTTCGACATGTTGCAAATTGAACCGATTAAACATTCTACTCAACTCGGATTATGCTTAAAATCAAGCAAAATCAATGAAAATGACATAAACCGTTTTTATGATATTTGCTAATTTAGAGACGATTAAAATTTTGCTACAATGCTAATTAATCTAATTAAATTAAAAATGATTTAGAAAAAAATTGCTGCCTGAAAATCACGAACAATCTCACACAATGTATAAAGATAAATCAATGATGCTAATGGCACTCTATTTAAGGAGATCTAAACAATAACTTTTTACAAATTCTAACTTTCTTGGTATATAGATCTTTGAAAATTGACGATTTTTGTTTTGGTTTGTTTTGATATATCATATGTAGCATCTCGGCCGTAAGCGGCTTCGATGATATTAAATGATATTATTCATTTAATGTTCAGAAAAGTGAATTAAACATTTTATATTTACATTTATCATTACTCCGCCTTCATCAAGTCTTTTAGAAGCAATACCAGATCTTCTGGCAACATTTCAAATCTTCTAAACCAGCATTAAGTCTTCTAGAAGCAATACCAAATTTTCTGGCAATATTTCAAGCCTTCTGGAAGCATTTCAAACTTTCTGCAAATATTTCGAGTCTTTCAGAAATAATAGCAGTCTTCTGACAACATTTCAAATCTTTCAGAGGCACTATCGAGTCTTCTGGAAGTATTTCAAATTTTCTAAAAACCGGCATCAAGTCTTTTAGAAGCAATACCAAATCTTCTGGCAACATTTCAAATCTTCTGAAAGCATTTCAAGCCTTCCAGAGACAGTATCAAGTCTTCTGAAAGTATTTCAAGTCTTCTAAAACCAGTATCAAGTATTCTAGAAGCAATACCAAATCTTTCGGCAACATTTCAAGTCTTCTGGAAGTATTTCAAGTTTTCTAAAATTAGCATCAAGTCTTTTAGAAGCAATGCCAGATCTTCTGGCAACATTTCAAGTCTTCTGAAAACATTTCAAGCTTTCTGGAATTATGTCAAGTCTTCTAGAGGCAGTAGCGAGTCTTCCGGTAGCAGTTCAAGTCTTCTACACGCAGTGTCAATTCTTTTAAAAGTATTTGATGTCTTCTAGAAGCAATACCAAGTCTTTTAGCAGCATTTTAATTCTTCTAGAAGCAGTATTAAGTCTTTTGGAAGCAATACCAAGACTTCTGGTAGTATTTCAAGTCTTCTACAAACTGTGTCAATTCTTTTAAAACAATTTGAAATCTTCTAGAAACAATACCAAATTTGTTCGCTGCATTTTATTTCTTTTAGAAGGTAGTATTAAGTCTTTTGGAAGTAATACCAAATCTTTTGGTAGTATTTCAATTCTTCTAGAAGCGAATCAAGTCTTTTGGAAGCAGTATCAAGTAGCATTTTAAGTCTTCTAGAAATAGTACCATGTCTTTTGAAAGCATTTCAAGGTCTTTCAGAACTATCTATATAGCATTTGAACTTTTCTAGTTTAAATCATTTTTAATAGTAAAACATTTTTAGTCTTCCAGAACCACCCTTCCATTCATTTGAGATGGAGAAATAGTAGTAGCCATGCGTAACCATGGCAACCAATTGTTTTAGATATCAATAAAAATCATGGAATTAAAAAAAAATATCGATGGTGTTATAACTTGATTAAAAATGTTAGAAGAAATTTGAAACATACTGCAAAACTCTTTTCACCTAAACTTTTTTTTATGATTTTTGATTACTGTATATCGGGTGTCTCATTTAACCTGATAAAACGGATTATCGCAAAAAGTGTGTATCAAACTAAAAAAAAGTTCATCCACATAAAATTTGTTCGATCTGAAGAATGTTATACTGGGTGTATTTTAATGACGTTCTCAAACGCAATACCAAATTTTCTGGAAATACTTCAAGTTTTCTGCAAGCGTTTCAAGTTTTTTGAAATTATTTCAAGTTTTCCAAAAATAATAGCAGTCTATTGGTAGCATTTGAAGTCTTCCAGGGGCAATACCAAATCTTTTGGCAGTATTTCAAGTATTCTGGAACAATTTCAAGTTTTTTGGAAATATTTCAAGTCTATCAGAAAAAATACCACTTTTCAGGCAGCATTTCAAATTTTCTAGAAGTAGTATCGAGTCAACTGAAAGTATTTCAAGTCTTCCAAAAGCAGTATCAAATCTTTTAGAAACAATATCAAATCTTTTGGTAACATTTCAAGTTTTCTGGAAATATTTCAAGTTTTTCAGAAATAATAGCAGTCTTTTGGCAACATTTCAAGTCTCCCCGAGGCAGTATCAAGTCTTCTGGAAGTATTTCATGTCTTCTAAAACCAGCATCTAGTTTTCTAGAAGCAATACCAAATCTTCTGGACATATCTCAAGCCTTTCAGAAACAATGACAGTCTTTTGGCAGCATTTCAAGTCTTCCCGGGGCAATATCAAATCTTCTGGAAGTATATCAAATCTCGTAAAACCAGTATTAAGTCTTCTAGAAGCAATACTAAATCTTCTGGAAACATTTCAAGTCTTCTGGAAGCATTTCAAGTTTTCTGGAAATATTTCAAGTTTTTCAGAAACAATCGCAGTCTTCTTTGTAGCATTTTAAGTCTTCCAGAGACAGTATCAAGTCTTTTGGAAGGATTTCAAGTCTTCTAAAACCAGCATCTAGTCTTCTAGGAACAATACTAAATCTTCTGGAAACATTTCAAATCTTCTGGAAATATTTCAAGTCTTTCAAAAACAATGGCAATCTTTTGGCAACATTTCAAGTCTTCCCGAGGCAGTACCAAATCTTCTGAAAGTATATCAAGTCTTCTAAAATCAGTATTAAGTCTTCTAGAAACATTACCAAATCTTCTGGAAACATTTCAAGTCTTCTGGAAGCATTTCAAGTTTTCTGGAAATATTTCAAGTTTCTCAGAAGCAATAACAGTCTTCTGGCAGCATTTCAAGTCTTCCAGAGACAGCATCGAGACTTTTAGAAGTTTTTCAAGTCTTCTAAAACCAGCATCAACTCTTCTAGAAGCTATACCAAATCTCCTGGTAATATGTCAAGTCTTTTGGCAGTATTTCAAGTCTTTCAAAGACAGTATTAAGTCTTCTGGAAGTATTTCAAGTCTTCTAAAACCAGTATCTAGTTTTCTAGAAGCAATACCAAATCTTCTGGAAACATTTCAAGTTTTCTGAAAGCATTTCAAGTTTTCTGGAAATATTTCAAGTTTTTCAGAAACAATCGCAGTCTTCTGGGAGCATTTCAAGTCTTCCAGAGACAGTATCAAGTCTTTTGGAAGGATTTCAAGTCTTCTAAAACCAGCTTCTAGTTTTCTAGGAGCAATACTAAATCTTCTGAAAACATTTCAAATCTTTTGGAAATATGTCAAGTCTTTCAAAAACAATGGCAGTCTTTTGGCAACATTTCAAGTCTTCCCGAGGCAGTACCAAATCTTCTGAAAGCATATCAAGTCTTCTAAGGTCAGTATTAAGTCTTCTAGAAACAATACCAAATCTTGTGGAAACATTTCAAGTCTTCTGGAAGCATTTCAAGTTTTCTGGAAATATTTCAAGTTTCTTAGAAACAATAACAGTCTTCTGGCAGCATTTCAAGTTTTCCAGAGACAGTATCGAGTCATCTGGAAGGATTTCAAGTCTTCTAAAACAAGCATTTAGTCTTCTAGGAGCAATACTAAATCTTCTGGAAACATTTCAAATCTTCTGGAAATATGTCAAGTCTTTCAAAAACAATGGCAGTCTTTTGGCAACATTTCAAATCTTTCCGAGGCAGTATCAAATCTTCTGAAAGTATATCAAGTCTTCTAATATCAGTATTAAGTCTTCTAGAAACAATACCAAATCTTCTGAAAACATTTCAAGTCTTCTGGAAGCATTTCAAGTTTTCTGGAAATATTTCATATTTTTTAGAAGCAATAACAGTCTTCTGGCAGCATTTCAAGTCTTCCAGAGACAGCATCGAGTCTTTTGGAAATTTTTCAAGTCTTCTAAAACCAGCATCAACTCTTCTAGAAGCTATAACAAATCTCCTGGTAATATGTCAAGTCTTTTGGCAGTATTTCAAGTCTTTCAAAGACTGTATTAAGTCTTCTGGAAGTATTTCAAGTCTTCTAAAACCAGTATCTAGTTTTCTAGAAGCAATACCAAACCTTCTGGAAACATTTCAAGTTTTCTGAAAGCATTTCAAGTTTTCTGGAAATATTTCAAGTTTTTCAGAAACAATCGCAGTCTTCTGATAGCATTTCAAGTCTTCCAGAGACAGTATCAAGTCTTTTGGAAGGATTTCAAGTCTTCTAAAACCAGCTTCTAGTCTTCTAGGAGCGATACTAAATCTTCTGAAAACATTTCAAATCTTTTGGAAATATTTCAAGTCTTTCAAAAACAGTGGCAGTCTTTTGGCAACATTTCAAGTCTTCCCGAGGCAGTACCAAATCTTCTGAAAGTATATCAAGTCTTCTAAAATCAGTATTAAGTCTTCTAGAAACAATACCAAATCTTTTGGAAACATTTCAAGTCTTCTGGAAACATTTCAAATCTTCTGGAAATATTTCAAGTTTTCTGGAAATATTTCAAGTCTTTCAGAAACAATGGCAGTCTTTTGGCAGCATTTCAAGTTTTCCCGAGGCAGTATTAAGTTTTTTGGAAGTATATCAAGTCTTTTAAAACCAGTATTAAGTCTTCTAGCAGCAATACCAAATCTTTTGGAAACATTTCAAGTCTTCTGGAAACATTTCAAATTTTCTGGAAATATTTCAAGTTTTCTGGAAATATTTCAAGTTTTCTGGAAATATTTCAAGTCTTTCAGAAACAATAGCAGTCTTTTGGTAGCGGTTCAAGTCTTTTCGAGGCAGTATCAAGTTTTCTGGAACTATATCAAGTCTTCTAAAACCAGTATTAAGTCTTTTAGAAGCAATACCAAATCTTCTGGAAACATTTCAAGTCTTCTTGCAGCATTTCAAGTCTTCCAGAAGTAGTATCGAATCTTTTGGCAATATGTCAAGTTTTTTGGCAGTATTTCAAGTCTTTTAAAGGCAGTATCAAGTCTTCTGGAAGTATTTTAAGTCTTCTAGAAGCAGTATCAACCCATCTAGAAGCAATACCAAATCTTTTGACAATATTTCAAGTCTTCTGGAAACATTTCAAATCTTCTGGAAATATTTCAAGTTTTCTGGAAATATTTCAAGTCTTTCAGAAACAATGGTAGTCTTTTGGCAGCGGTTCAAGTCTTTCCGAGGCAGTATCAAGTTTTCTGGAACTATATCAAATCTTCTAAAACCAGTATTAAGTCTTCTAGAAGCAATACCAAATCTTCTGGAAACATTTCAAGTCTTCTTGCAGCATTTCAAGTCTTCCAGAAGTAGTATCGAATCTTTTGGAAGTATTTCAAGTCTTCTAAAACCAGCATCAAGTCTTTTAGCAGCTATACCAAATCTCTTGGCAATATGTCAAGTTTTTTGGCAGTATTTCAAGTCTTTTAAAGGCAGTATCAAGTCTTCTGGAAGTATTTTAAGTCTTCTAGAAGCAGTATCAACCCTTCTAGAAGCAATACCAAATCTTTTGACAATATTTCAAGTCTTCTGGAAACATTTCAAATCTTCTGGAAATATTTCAAGTTTTCTGGAAATATTTCAAGTTTTCTGGAAATATTTCAAGTGTTTCAGAAACAATGGTAGTCTTTTGGCAGCGGTTCAAGTCTTTCCGAGGCAGTATCAAGTTTTCTGGAAGTATATCAAGTTTTCTAAAATCAGTATTAAGTCTTCTAGAAGCAATACCAAATTTTCTGGAAACATTTCAAGTCTGCTTGCAGCATTTCAAGTCTTCCAGAGGTGGTATCGAATCTTTTGGAAGTATTTCAAGTCTTCTAAAATCAGCATTAACTCTTCTAGTAGCTATACCAAATCTCCTGGCAACATGTCAAGTCTTTTGGCAGCATTTCAAGTCTTTCAAAGGCAGTATCAAGTCTTCTGAAAGTATTTCAAACCTTCTAAAATCAGTATCAATCCTTTTAAAAGCAGTACCAAATCTTTTGACAATATTTCAAGTCTTTTGGAAGCATTTCAAGTCTTCTATAAGCAATATCAATTTTTGTGGAAGCATTTCAAATCTTCTAGAAGCAAGTTCTCAAGTTTCTCAAGTCTCAAGTTTTCTGGAGACAATATTATGTCTTCCAGAAGCAATATCAAGTCTCTTAGAAGTATTTCAAGTTTTTCAAACATTTAATACAGACAAAATTAATATTGTTGCGTAATAAAATTTTCAAGAAAAATTACGTTAAACTTTTCCATCGATTTGAGATAGAGATATAGTGCGTAACTATGACAATCAACATTTTTAGATGTCAATAATTAATCATGGAATTAAAAAAAATATCGATGATGTTATAATTTGATTAAAAATGTTAAGAAAAATTTAAAATCAACTTTAAAACTTCTTTCATCTAAATTTTTTTTAGTGATTTTATCGATTTATCCATTACTTTTGGGACACGCTGTATATCATTTAACCTGATTAAATCGAATATTTCAAAAAGTACTTACCAAAATAAGACAAAAATCCATTCTTTAAAGGTAAATTTTTAAAATTACAAAGAAAGTCATTGTATGGTGGTAAATATGATCTTTTTTAATCCATTGACGAAGGAATGTTATACAGGGTGTATTTGAATGACGTAATTTGCGGATATCCTGTATACAAGTTAAATCGCAAAATGCAAAAATTTCTTTTTAAATCTCAATTTTAAATTAAATCAATGGAAGTAATCTCGAATTGAAAATATAATTTCAAATTATTTTTAAGGTAATTCTCATTCTGCGATTAAAATCGTTTTATTTCGGTTTTAAATTATTTTTTTATTTCTTTGTTTTTAAATAATGACGTCACGATCTTACTCTAACTTCAACCCAATTCCTAAAATTTCGTCTTTTTGGGGAATAAATCGCAAAATTGAAAGCGATTCAAAATAGATTGAATGTGTTATTCTTTACCGTATTAATTGAAGTGTTATCGAGTCGATTTTTCCTTAAAATAAATTATTTTTTTTAATTATGCCGGTGAAAAGATCAAAAGAGGCTGCGATGCGGCAAGATCAAAAACTATTCCTCGCTTAATAGTGCAACGATGACGTAACACGTTTTAAGATGATCGTTTTAAGACACCTACTTTTTATTATTTTCCTTTCTTTTTTCTCTCCTTCATTTCCCCCCTTTCTTCCTTTCCTTATTCCCTCCCTTTAACCTCGTAATTACAACTTAAAATAAAACCGCTTCCGAGAATCGAAAAATAATTAATTACATTTTTTCCCCCTCACTCAAATTTGTGTTTTAGTTTATGCCGATTTAGAACCCCGACAACGGTATTACGTTTCAAGGGTGAAGTCGAAACCGCCCCTTTATAAGTCGTTGATCATAAATCATGGGGTGACTAATTTGTAATTTTTTTTTATTTTTTTTGTTTTGGTGTAGAAAAATTATCCGAAGAAGGCGGAAACGGATCCGATTGCGATTCCGAACCTGGGATCCAATTAAAAAGGAAACAGCGCAGATCGCGCACGACGTTCACCGCGCAACAATTGGACGAGTTAGAACGGGCTTTTAATAAGACGCAATATCCGGATATTTACACGCGGGAGGAGTTGGCCCAAAAGACGAATTTAAGCGAGGCTCGGATTCAAGTTTGGTTCAGCAATCGAAGGGCGAGGATGCGGAAACAAGTCGCCTCAAACACCGGATCTTACCCCCTCACGAATTCGTATCAAGTACAAAATTCGAATACCTCATCGTCTCCGTACGGGTTAAGCGGGGTGAATCAGCCCAATTTCGGGCATTCCCCCCCTCATAATAACAATTCAAGTAAGGATTAAATTTAATTTGATTCAATTTAAGAAAAAATTAATATCATTATTAACTTAATTTTATTTTATTTTTCAGTGATGGATTTGTATTCGGTGAATCAACCGACTTATTCCCCCCCTTCGATGTATTCCAACGGAAACGTGCATGGATTTATGCCGATCGGGCAAAATATGAACCCCCCGTTGGCGAACGCGATGAACACAATGCCTAATATCCCTAATAATATGGTGTATGGGGCGAGAGGGGATCAACTTTGCTCTTCGCCGCCGATTCCCGTCTCGATGTCGGCTAATTATAACGCTAATTTACCTCCAAATTCGCATAATAGCGTCATTGGCCCACATAGTGGTAAGTAAAACTATTTTTTTTATTTATAACACACATACATACATAAAGGACACGTGGCTAAGCGCCCTCTCTCGGCTACATTAAATCAGACTTCATAATCATTTTTTTATCTCATAAAATCCCGGTATACGAAATTTAAATAGAATCGGTTTAAAAAATCACGTATTGTGACTTATTTAAAAATAATTTAAAAATTTTATTTGAACACCCTGTATATCCAAAACAAATTTTGTCACGCTTACTGTAAAAATGTTTTTCTAACAAAAAAACGAATAACTTCTAGCATTTTGTGTATGATTTTGATCAATTTCTCGATATGATTACTATAATAATTTAAAATTTTTGACTTTCTCTCAATCGAATACAGAAAAATAGTAATTCAATTTTTGACCATTCTGTATAAGATATAGAATATAAATTATAATCTATTTAACAACATATGAAGAGTTATTGTTGTTGATGTAAAGGTTTTTTGAATTAACGTTGACTTAAATACTTCAAATCAAAATATTTCGCAAACAAAAGCAGCTTGGAACTATGAAATTGGCGTCATCTAGTGGTGGGTGGCGCAATTTGCCAAAAGATGATGATGCCACGTGGCGGCGGATGGCCGAACCCATATTTTAATTCTTAAGGATCAATTAATGATGATATTACCTAGCGGCGGGTAGCAGAACTTATATTTTGATCCTTAAGGATCGACCGATGATGATGTCACCTAGGGACGGGTGGCGTAATCCACGTTTTGTTCCTTAAAGATCGATTAATGATGATGTTATCTAGTGGCGAGTAGCAGAACTTATATTTTGATCCTTAAGAATCGACCGATGATTATGTCACTTGGGCGGGTGGTGGAAACCACGTTTTCTTCCTTAAAGATCGATTAATGATGATGTTAACTAGCGGCGGGTAGCAGAACTTATATTTTGATCCTTAAGGATCGACCGATGATAATGTCACCTAGGGACGGGTGGCGTAATCCACGTTTTGTTCCTTAAAGATCGATTAATGATGATGTTATCTAGTGGCGGGTAACAGAACTTATATTTTGATACTTAAGAATCGACCGATGATTATGTCACTTGGGCGGGTGGTGGAAACCACGTTTTCTTCCTTAAAGATCGATTAATGATGATGTTAACTAGCGGCGGGTAGCAGAACTTATATTTTGATCCTTAAGGATCGACCGATGATAATGTCACCTAGGGACGGGTGGCGTAATCCACGTTTTGTTCCTTAAAGATCGATTAATGATGATGTTATCTAGTGGCGGGTAACAGAACTTATATTTTGATACTTAAGAATCGACCGATGATTATGTCACTTGGGCGGGTGGTGGAAACCACGTTTTCTTCCTTAAAGATCGATTAATGATGATGTTAACTAGCGGCGGGTAGCAGAACTTATATTTTGATCCTTAAGGATCGACCGATGATAATGTCACCTAGGGACGGGTGGCGTAATCCACGTTTTGTTCCTTAAAGATCGATTAATGATGATGTTATCTAGTGGCGGGTAACAGAACTTATATTTTGATACTTAAGAATCGACCGATGATTATGTCACTTGGGCGGGTGGTGGAAACCACGTTTTCTTCCTTAAAGATCGATTAATGATGATGTTAACTAGCGGCGGGTAGCAGAACTTATATTTTGATCCTTAAGGATCGACCGATGATGATGTCACCTAGGGACGGGTGGCGTAATCCACGTTTTGTTCCTTAAAGATCGATTAATGATGATGTTATCTAGTGGCGGGTAGCAGAACTTATATTTTGATCCTTAAGAATCGACCGATGATTATGTCACTTGGGCGGGTGGTGGAAACCACGTTTTCTTCCTTAAAGATCGATTAATGATGATGTTAACTAGCGGCGAGTAGCAGAACTTATATTTTGATCCTTAAGGATCGACCGATGATGATGTCACCTAGGGACGGGTGGCGTAATCCACGTTTTGTTCCTTAAAGATCGATTAATGATGATGTTATCTAGTGGCGGGTAGCAGAACTTATATTTTGATCCTTAAAGATTGACCGATGATGATGTTACCTACGGGCGAGTAGCAGAACTTATATTTTGATTCTTAAGTATCGACCGATGATGATGTCACGTAGGGGGGGGCGAGTGGCGAAATCCACGTTTTGTTCCTTAAAAATCGATTAATTATGATGTTATCTAGCGGCGGGTGGCGGAATTTATATTTTGATCCTTAAGGATCGACCGATGATCGAGACACCTAGAGTCAGGTGGCGGAACCACATTTTGTTCCTTAAAGATCGATTAATGATGATGTTACCTAGCGGCGGGTAGCTAAACCTATATTTTGATCCTTAAGAATCGACCGATGATGACGTCACTTAGCGGCGGGTGTCGGAACCTACGTTTTGTTCCTTAAAAATCGATTAATGATGATGTAGCCTAGCGGCGGGTAGCAGAACTTATATTTTGATCCTTAAGGATCGACCGATGATGATGTCACCTAAGGGCGGATGACGTAATCCACGTTTTGTTCCTTAAAGATCGATTAATGATGATGTTACCTAGTGGCTGGTAGCAGAACTTATATTTTGATCCTTAAAGATTGACCGATGATGATGTTACCTACGGGCGAGTAGCAGAACTTATATTTTGATTCTTAAGTATCGACCGATGATGATGTCACGTAGGGGCGGGTGGCGGAACCCACGTTTTGTTCCTTAAAAATCGATTAATTATGATGTTATCTAGCGGCGGGTAGCGGAATTTATATTTTGATCCTTAAAGATCGACCGATGATGATGTCACCTAGAGTTAGGTGGCGGAACCACATTTTGTTCCTTAAAGATCGATTAATGATGATGTTACCTAGCGGCGGGTAGCAGAACTTGTATTTTGATCCTTAAGAATCGACCGATGATGACGTCACTTAACGGTGGGTGTCGGAACCCACGTTTTGTTCCTTAAAAATCGATTAATGATGATGTTGCCTAGCGGCGGGTAGCAGAACTTATATTTTGATCCTTAAGGATCGACCGATGATGATGTCACCTAAGGGCGGATGACGTAATCCACGTTTTGTTCCTTAAAGATCGATTAATGATGATGTTACCTAGTGGCTGGTAGCAGAACTTAAATTTTGATCCTTAAAGATTGACCGATGATGATGTTACCTACGGACGAGTAGCAGAACTTATATTTTGATTCTTAAGTATCGACCGATGATGATGTCATGTAGGGGCGGGTGTCGGAATCCACGTTTTGTTCCTTAAAAGTCGATTAATTATGATGTTATTTAGCGGCGGGTAGCAGAATTTATATTTTGATCCTTAAGGATCGACCGATGATGATGTCACCTAGAGTCAGGTGGCGGAACCACATTTTGTTCCTTAAAGATCGATTAATGATGATGTTACCTAGCGGCGGGTAGCAGAACTTGTATTTTGATCCTTAAGAATCGACCGATGATGACGTCACTTAACGGCGGGTGTCGGAACCCATGTTTTGTTCCTTATAAATCGATTAATGATGATGTTGCCTAGCGGCGGGTAGCAGAACTTATATTTTGATCCTTAAGGATCGACCGATGATGATGTCACCTAGGAGCGGGTGGCGGAACCCACGTTTTGTTCCTTAAAGATCGATTAATGATGATGTTACCTAGCGGCGGGTAGCAGAACTTATATTTTGATCCTTAAGGATCGACCGATGATGATGTCACCTAGGGACGGGTGGCGGACTCCACGTTTTGTTCCTTAAAGATCGATTAATAATGATATTATCTAGCGGCGGGTTGCAGAACTTATATTTTGATCCTTAAGGATCGATCGATGATGATGTCACCTAGGGTCGGGTGGCGGAACTCATGTTTTGATCTTTAAGGATCGATTAAAGTTTGTCGCCATTTTGGCTCGAAAAATGACGCGGCTAATTCAAAGTTCCAAAAAAGTGTTATTTAATGTAACAACTTAAAAAAAATCAAGAAAGTTTCTCTAAATTTTAATTATATTAACTAATTTTAACCGGTTTCATCAAAAGTCTATTAACAATAAACTAACATCACAAAGACTTTTCGCAACTCCGAAGGTGACAAATCATTACGTGCACATTTTTTTGTAAAAATGTAAAAACATGTTGACAAATAATGACAGGCTGGTGATGATGGATGCGGGTGGCGGAACTAACCAATACTAATGAGAATTTTGAAGCGGAAGTGATTTTTAGTGTTGGGCCGCGGAACTAAGCAAAAGAAAAGTTTTATGCGCACAACCATGTTTTGATCTTTAAGGATCGACTGATAATGATGCTACGTAGCGGTGAGTAGCGGAATTCATGTTTAGATCTTTAAGGATCGATTGTTGATAACGTAACCTAGCGGCGGGTGGCAGAACCCATCTTTTTATCTTTAAGAATCCAACGATATTAATGTCACCTCGTGCCGGAGGGCGAAATCTCTCTTTTAATCCTTACGAATCTATCGAAGATGACGCCAATTAGTGACGGGTGACGGAACTAAGCAATATGAATCAGAATTCTGAAACGGATGTGATCCTTAAGGATCAACCGATGGTGGTATCAAATAACGGTGAACGGTAGAACTAAACAAAACAAGAGATCTATGAGATTACATCTTAAACAAACTTATTAATTGCATTACTACCTTGCTTATATTTTATACAAAAAAAATCTTGGATGATTTCGAAGATGTCGGCCGCTCGCCCAAGTTATTATAAATTATATTTTGGGCGGCCGACGTCTTTGAAGTCGGCCGAGATTATATTTTTTCACAAACTTGTTAGTGACATTCGTCAGGTACCTTGATTATATTTTATAGAAAAAGAATGTCGGATGATTTCAAAGATGTCGACCACCCAAGTTATTGTACATTATATTTTAGGCGGCCAACGTCTTCGAAGTAAGCCGAGATTATATTTTCCACAAATTTGTTAAAAACATTGTTTGGGTACCTTGGTTATATTTTATGGAAGAAAAAATGTTGATTGACTTCGACCGAAAGACGTCGGCCGTTCAAAGCATAGTATATAATAATATGGGCGGCCGACGTTTTTAAAATCGGTCGAAATTACATCTTACATAAATTTGTTAATAATATCACTCGGGATTTACACTTTGCTTATATCTCATGGAAAAAATAGTTTCGGCCAACTTTAAAGATGTCGGCCGCCTAAGTTATTATGAACAGTACTTTGGCTGCCAACGTCTGCGAACTCGGTCAAGATCTTTATTCCTTTCTTTGATTTTTTGATAACAGCAGCGAAGTTATTTGCTATATTCCAGACTTTTGTGTCACCCTGTATATAACATAAAAATTACCTATGTAGGTGTCCGGAAATTAGGTAGATAAACTGACGTACTTAAATAAGGAATTTGTTATCGTTATACACGAATTTCAGAGACAGCCTGTATATATGACCTCATAACTCAAGTATCAATTTTATAGAAATAAGTTTCCTTACAAATCATCTAGTAACCGGGATATGATTATATAGTTCTTTATAGATTAATTGTTTTGCATTTCATTATTAAAGAAATGCACGAATGAAGAATGAATCATGAAGTCTGAATATCGAAGTGAACCAATCACGCGATTTTTTACTTTATTTTGAGTGCATTACCATCAAGTGAATACATTTTATTGATAATTATAGAACATAATTTTGAATTTTGATCCAGAAATCATCACACATCTTCTGGAAGCAATATTAAGTCTTCTAGAAATATTTTATGTCTTCTAGAAGCAGTATCAAGCCTTCTAAAAATATTTCAAATAAAAAAAGGTCAATAGGAAAAAGGCAATTTTAATCTAGATCTAAACACTAGCTAGATCAGACACCCCTGTATATATTTAACACGTGTTTTAATTATTTTTAATTAATAAAATTATAATTTTTTTTAAGGTGGTAGTAGTAATAGTAACCAAGGATCACCAAACACCGATTTAAACGTTCTAAACCCCCCTAATGGAGCTGGAACTGGAGCAGGAACTGGATGGAATAGTCGAGAGAGTAGCCCAATCGAGCTCCAATCGAGTTTGATGACCGGACAACAATCAAATATGACCCATTTGAACGGGTTGAGTCAATTCGCGCAACCGATAAGTATTCCTCAAAGATTAACGTCGTTTTCGCATAATTCCTTGCACGGTTATGGCGCTTCGCCGAAGGGGTACGCGGCCCCCCCGGTGTACACCCTGTATAGTTGCTAACGTTCGTTTAAAACAGTTTTATTATTTTGTTTAAGATTCACTTCGAAATTTAAATGTTCAATTTATTATATAAGCGTTTTGACTGTATATATTAAATGTGTAACATATTAAATTAATGAAAATAAAGAGATAAATCAAAGAAAAAAAAGTCTGATTTTTTGAAATTATTTGAATCACCCAGTATAATTCTTTTACTTAGTCGGAATTAGAACCAATTTTAATTTAATATTAGTTCGAGTACTGAATAATAGATGGCACTCACAATCAAATTTATGTTGGTTCGAAACCCGGCTAAGTAAAAAATTATACCGGGTGATTCAAACAAAAACTATAATTTCGATTAAAATTTTACGAAACGAAAATTTTGTTTGAATCACCCGGTATAATTTTTTATTTAGCGGGGATACGAACCAATTTAATTTCGATATTAGTTCGGGAACTAAATAATAGATGGCGCTCACAACGAAACTTATGTTGGTTCGTATCCCGGCTAAGAAAAAATTATACCGGGTGGCCCAAATAAAAATAATTTTCGGGCGAAAAATTTATCGAAACGAATATTTTGTTTGAATCACCCGGTATAATTTTTTATTTAGCCGGGATCAGAACCAATTTAATTTCGATATTAGTTCGGGAACTAAATAATAGATGGCGCTCACAATCAAATTACGAATGGTTCGTATCCCCGCTAAAAAAGAATTATACCGGGTGACCCAAATAAAAATTATTTTCGGGTTAAAATTTTTCGAAACGAATGTTTTATTTGGGTCACCCGGTATAATTTTTTCTTAGCGAGGATACAAACCATTCGTAATTTGATTGTGAGCGCCATCTATTATTTAGTTCCCGAACTAATATCGAAATTAAATTGGTTCTGATCCCGGCTAAATAAAAAATTATACCGGGTGATCCAGTAAAAATTGAAATTTGGTTTTTCGAATCAAAAATTTTTGTCAAACAAAAATTTTATTTGAATCACCTGGTATAATTTTTTGATTAGCCGAGATTCGAACCAATTTTATTTTGATTATAGTTCGGGAACTAAATAATAGATGGCGCCCACGATCAAATTGATGTTGGTTCGAAACTTGGCTGAATAAAAAATTGTACCGGGTGATTCGAATAAAAATTGAAATATATCGGGATAATTTTGTTTGGTTCGAAGCTAGGATTTTGAAATAAAAGTATGGTTTGTTTTAAAATTTGTTTAAACCGTTACAATTTTGAAGCCTATCAACATCTTGCTTATTCTTAGATTTGTAGATCTTCTCACCATATTTGTCATGTGATTTTGTTGGTGTCTATCACTTTGTTTCCATTAATGAATTGCTGGATTGTTCTGGAGCCCATTACACATAACTAATATGAGTTTATTTATTTGATACTGATCAATTAAATATCTTCTCTCAGTTTGACTCCTCTTATCCTATTGTTAGTTAAATCGGTATTGAACAACTTTCGGAACACCAATTTTTCATTTTCTTTCTTCTGTTCTTATTTTTTTTGAATAGAGTAACCCACCCAAAAGAACTTTATTTGATTGTAAAAGGATAGTTTTACTTATAACGGAGCATAATTTACTATCCACTATGATTTGTGGTAGAATATTTGAAAATGTTTTCTTTGCATTGCTTGAGCAAGCCATTTCCGTTGCTTCAAGGTGCAAAAGCTAAATCACATCATAATTTCCTTTAATTTTCCTGATCAAAATCGTTATTTGATGTATATTTGGTAATGTTATTTTGTCGGAAACTCATCATTAATGAACAACCACATTTTTCGTCAGTTTCAAATGGTTTCCTACAACAAATTAAGATTATTAATTAAAAATGTTATTATAAACTTACATTTAATCCCTTATTTTTAAACAATTACACACAAATCAACAAAATTTGGTATTAATCAACAGAAATTTTTCTCATTTTTGAGATTATGTCGTAACCAACACCGCCCTCTCTTAGCCAACACCCTAACTAATCACTGAAACATTTCATTTCGTATTAAATATTAATTATAAATGATAACAAAATAATTCCATTACGTAATTAAACATTAATTTAACTACTAAATTGTTTAAAACTTACTCACCGAATTTCTCAACACAAAAAATGTTGAAATAAAATAAAATTTTTAAAATGTTTCATATAGTTTCGTTATTTGAACGCTAGATGTCACTGTTAATGAATAATTAATAAAATAAATAAATACATTTTTAGTCAATTTTAAACGATTTTCCATGAAAATTCAAGATTGAAATGGTAAATTTTAGTTCAAATATCCTTTTAATCTTTTATTTCAATCAATTAGACCGAAATTTAAGAGATTAACTAAAAAAATTGTTTTAGGTTATATCACCAAAATAAATCCTTTTAACTTAAAGAATTCTCTATTTTCAACGAAATTACATTCAATTTAGTGTATAAATTAACTAAAATAGTTAATAATGTTCATTTAACAATGTTATTATACCAGAAGAGAATTGAATAAAATCGGAAACTCATTGTCAATGTATAAACGCATTTTTCATCAATTTTAAACGATTTTCCGTAATAATTTAAGATTGCGGAGGTAGATTTTAGTTTAAATATCCTTTTTAAACATTTATTTCAATTAAATAGATCGAAATTTTAGAGATTATATAAAAAAATTTTTTTTTAGGTTATGTCACAAAGAATTAACCAAAAAAAATCTCTTTTAACTCAAAAAATTAACTAATTTGAATGAAATTACAATCAATTTAGTGTACAAATTATTTAAAATCATTAACCAACATTCATTTAACAACGTTACTTTATCAGAAGAAGATTGAGTAAAATCGGAAACTCATTTTCATTGTATAAACACATTTTTCATCAATATTAAACGATTTTCCGTAAAAATTTTAAATTGAGGAGGTGAATTTTACTTTAAATATCCTTTTAAACATTTATTTCAATTAAATAGATCGAAATTTTAAAGATTATCTAAAAAAAAAAAATTTTTTTTAGGTTATGTCTTAAAGAATTAACCAAAAAAAATTCCCTTAACTTAAAAAATCAACTAATTTGGACGAAATTACAACCAATTTAATGTATAAATTAACTAAAACCATTAATTAATGTTCATTTATCAGAAAGACATTGAATTAAATTAAAAACTCACCGTTAATGAATAAACACTTTTTAGGACAATTCAAAACGATTTTCCATTAAAATCCAAGATTGATTTATCTTAAAATTTAATTTTAATCCATCATTTTAAACAATTTGATCGAAATTTCAAAAAATATCTAAAAAAAAAAACTTTTTTTAGGTTACTTCATAACAAATTAATCAAAAATACCTCTTTTAACTTAAATAATTCCCCATTCTAAGTGATATAACATCCAATTTAATGTATAAATCGTTCATTTAATAAAGTTGTTTCATCGGAAGAAGATTGAGTTGAATCGGATATAAATCATCACATTTTTTGGCTCTTCAAAACGATTCCCTGCAAAAATTTAAAATTATTAAAGAATAATTTAATTAAAAACTCACTTTTAATCCATTATTTTAACGAATTTGAACCAAATTTGTATTCATCAATAAAAATAATTTTCTTTTCATTTTAAGGTTATGTCATAAACGTCATAAATAAATCACAATCAGAGTCGCCATCTTTTAGTCAACAAATCATTTAAACATTTCATTTCGCATTAATTACCAAATATAAGCGATAACAAAACTATTTCTTTGCTTAATTTAACGCTAATTAATCAAATAAATTGTTTAAAAATTATTCACCGAATTTCTCAAAGCCAAATTAATCATTAAATTATTAAAAAACATTTTGTTGTTTGAGCGCTAGATGTCGCTGTCATTAATGAATTGTCAATAATTAAATATAATTTTCGTTAATTTTAAATAATTTTTCACAAAAAGTTAAAATTGAGGAGGTAAATTTAACTTTAAGTCTCCATTTAATCATTTATTTTAAACAATTAGATCAAAAATTCGGAAATTATTTAATAATTTTTTTAGGTTATGTGAGGATGAATTAACCCAAAAGAAATCTTTTAATTTGAAGAATTATCTATTAAATGCTATCTTATATTTAATTTAGTGCATAAATTAACTAAAATCGTTAATTTAATAAAATTATTTTATCGGAAGAAGATTAAGCAAAAAAAACTCACCGTTTAATGAATAAACACTTTTTAGGACAATTTGAAACAACTTTCTACTAAAATCCAAGATTGATTTAACTCCAAATTTCCTTTTAATCCATCATTTTAAACAATTTGATCGAAATTTCAAAAAATATCTAAAAAAAAAAAACTTTTTTTAGGTTACTTCATAACAAATTAATCAAAAATACCTCTATTAACTTAAATAATTCCCCATTCTAAGTGATATCACATCCAATTTAATGTATAAATCGTTCATTTAATAAAGTTGTTTCATCGGAAGAAGATTGAGTTGAATCGGATATAAATCATCACATTTTTTGGCTCTTCGAAACGATTCCCTGCAAAAATTTAAAGTTATTAAAGAATAATTTAATTAAAAACTCACTTTTAATCCATTATTTTAACGAATTTGAACCAAATTTGTATTTATCAATAGAAATAATTTTCTTTACATTTTAAGGTTATGTCATAAACGTCACAAATAAATCACAATCAGAGTCGCCATCTTTTACTCAACTAATCAATTAAACATTTCATTTCGTATTAATTACCAAATAAAAGCGATAATAAAACTATTTCTTTGCTTAATTTTATGATAATTAATCAAATAAATTGTTTAAAAATTATTCACCGAATTTCTCAACGCCAAATTAATCAATAAATTATTAAAAAACATTTTGTTGTTTGAGCGCTAGATGTCGCTGTCATTAATGAATTGTCAATAATTAAATATAATTTTCGTTAATTTTAAATAATTTTTCACAAAAATTTTAAATTGAGGAGGTAAATTTAATTTTAAGTCTCCATTTAATCATTTATTTTAAACAATTAGATCAAAAATTCGGAAATTATTTAATAAATAATTTTTTTAGGTTATGTGAGGATGAATTAACCCAAAAGATATCTTTTAATTTGAAGAATTATCTATTAAATGCTATCTTATATTTAATTTAGTGCATAAATTAACTAAAATCGTTAATTTAATAAAATTATTTTATCGGAAGAAGATTAAATAAAAAAAACTCACCGTTTAATGAATAAACACTTTTTAGGACAATTTGAAACGATTTTCTACTAAAATCCAAGATTGATTTAACTCCAAATTTCCTTTTAATCCATCATTTTAAACAATTTGATCGAAATTTCAAAAAATATCTAAACAAAAAACTTTTTTTAGGTTACTTCATAAGAAATTAATCAAAAATACCTCTTTTAACTTAAATAATTCCTCATTTTAAGTGATATCACATTCAATTTAATGTATAAATCGTTCATTTAATAAAGTTGTTTCTTCGGAAGATAATAGACTTGAGTCAGATACAAATAATCACATTTTTTGGCTCTTCGAAACAATTCCCTGCAAAAATTTAAAATTATTAAAGAATAATTTAATTAAAAACTCACTTTTAATCCATTATTTTAACCAATTTGAACAAAATTTGTTGTAATCAACAAAAATAATTTTCTTTTCATTTTAAGGTTATGTCATAAACGTCATAAATAAATCACAATCAGAGTCGCCATCTTTTAGTCAACAAATTATTTAAACATTTCATTTCATATTAATTACCAAATATAAGCGATAACAAAACTATTTCTTTGCTTAATTTAACGCTAATTAATCAAATAAATTGTTTAAAAATTATTCACCAAATTTCTCAACGCCAAATTAATCATTAAATTATTAAAAAACATTTTGTTGTTTGAGCGCTAGATGTCGCTGTCATTAATGAATTGTCAATAATTAAATATAATTTTCGTTAATTTTAAATAATTTTTCACAAAAATTTTAAATTGAGGATGTAAATTTAACTTTAAGTCTCCATTTAATCATTTATTTTAAACAATTAGATCAAAAATTCGGAAATTATTTAATAAATAATTTTTTAGGTTATGTGAGGATGAATTAACCCAAAAAATATCTTTTAATTTGAAGAATTATCTATTAAATGCTATCTTATATTTAATTTAGTGCATAAATTAACTAAAATCGTTAATTTAATAAAATTATTTTATCGGAAGAAAATTAAGTAAAAAAACTCACCGTTTAATGAATAAACACTTTTTAGGACAATTTGAAACGATTTTCTACTAAAATCCAAGATTGATTTAACTCCAAATTTCCTTTTAATCCATCATTTTAAACAATTTGATCGAAATTTCAAAAAATATCTAAAAAAAAAACTTTTTTTAGGTTACTTCATAACAAATTAATCAAAAATACCTCTTTTAACTTAAATAATTCCCCATTCTAAGTGATATCACATCCAATTTAATGCATAAATCGTTCATTTAATAAAGTTGTTTCATCGGAAGAAGATTGAGTTGAATCGGATATAAATCATCACATTTTTCGGCTCTTCGAAACGATTCCCTGCAAAAATTTAAAATTATTAAAGAATAATTTAATTAAAAACTCACTTTTAATCCATTATTTTAACCAATTTGAACCAAATTTGTATTCATCAACAAAAATATTTTTTTATTCTTTTTAAGGTTATGTCACAAACGTCATAAATAAATCAAAATCAGTGTTGCCATCTTTTAGTCAACTAATCATTTAAACATTTCATTTCGTATTAATTACCAAATTTAAGCGATAACAAAACTATTTCTTTGCTTAATTTAACGATAATTAATCAAATAAATTGTTTAAAAATTATTCACCAAATTTCTCAACACAAAATAAATCATAAAGTTGTTAAAATATTTCAGTCAGTTTCGTTATTTCAACGCTAGATGTCATTAATTAATAAAATAAATAAATACATTTTTAATCAACTTTAAACGATTTTCTATGAAAATTCAAGATTGAAAAGGTAAATTTTAGTTTAAATATCCGTTTAATCTTTTATTTCAATCAATTAGATCCAAATTTAAGAGATTAACTAAAAAAATTGTTTTAGGTTATATCACCAAGATAAATCTTTTTCACTTAAAGAATTCTCTATTTCGAACAAAATTACATTCAATTTAAGGTATAAGTTAAATAAAATAGTTAATTAATGTTTATTTAACAATGTTATTATATCAGAAGAGAATCGAGTAAAATCGAAACTTATGGTCAATGTATAACGGCATTTTTCGTCAATTTTAAACGATTTTCCGTAAAATTGTTAAATTGTGGAGGTGAATTTTAGTTTGAATATCCTTTTAATCAATTATTTCAATTAAATAGGTCGAAATTTTAGAGATTATCTAAAAAAAATTTTTTAGGTTATGTCTCAAAGAATTAACAAAAAAAATCTCTTTTAACTCAAAAAATTAACTAATTTGAACAAAATTACAATAAATTTAGTGTATAAATTATTTAAAATCGTTAATCAACATTCATTTAACAACGTTATTTTATCAGAAGAAGATTTAGTAAAGTCGGAAATTCATTTTCAATGTATAAACATATTTTTCATCAATTTCAAACGATTTTCGGTAAAAATTTTAAATTGAGGAGGTGAATTTTAGCTTAAATATTCTTTTAAACATTTATTTCAATTAAATAGATCGATATTATAGAGATTATCTAAAAAAAAAATTTTTTTAGGTTATGTCACAAAGAATTAACCAAAAAAATTTCCTTTAACTCAAAAAATTAACTAATTTGAACGAAATTACAATTAATTTAATGTATAAATTAACTAAAATCGTTAATTAACGTTCATTTATCAAAGTTATTTTATCAGAAAGACATTGAATTAAATTAAAAACTCACCGTTAATGAATAAACACTTTTTAGGACAATTTGAAACAATTTTCCACTAAAATCCAAGACTGATTTATCTTCAAATTTCCTGTTAATCCATCATTTTAAGCAATTAGATGGAAATTTCAAAAATATCTAAAAAAAATTTTTTTCTTTTAAGTTACTTCAAAACAAATTAATCAAAAATACCTCTTTTAACTTAAATAATTCCCCATTTTAAGCGTCATCACATTCAATTTAATGCATAAATCGTTCATTTAATAAAGTTGTTTCATCGGAAGGAGATTGAGTTGAATCGGATATAAATCATCACATTTTTTGGTTCTTCGAAACGATTCCCTACAAAAATTTAAAATAATTAAAGAATAATTTAATTAATAACTCACTTTTAATCATTATTTTAACCAATTTGAACCAAATTTGTTTTAATCAACAAAAATAATTTTATTTTTATTTTAAGGTTATGTCATAAACGTCATAAATAAATCAAAATCAGTGTTGCCATCTTTTAGTCAACTAATCATTTAAACATTTCATTTCGCATTAATTACCAAATATAAGCGATAATAAAACTATTTCTTTGCTTAATTTAACGCTAATTAATCAAATAAATTGTTTAAAAATTATTCACCAAATTTCTCAACGCCAAATTAATCATTAAATTATTAAAAAACATTTTGTTGTTTGAGCGCTAGATGTCGCTGTCATTAATGAATTGTCAATAATTAAATATAATTTTCGTTAATTTTAAATAATTTTTCACAAAAAGTTAAAATTGAGGAGGTAAATTTAACTTTAAGTCTCCATTTAATCATTTATTTTAAACAATTAGATCAAAAATTCGGAAATTATTTAATAAATAATTTTTTTAGGTTATGTGAGGATGAATTAACCCAAAAAGAATCTTTTAATTTGAAGAATAATCTATTAAATGCTATCTTATATTTAATTTAGAGCATAAATTAACTAAAATCGTTAATTTAATAAAATTATTTTATCGGAAGAAGATTAAGTAAAAAAAACTCACCGTTTAATGAATAAACACTTTTTAGGACAATTTGAAACGATTTTCTACTAAAATCCAAGATTGATTTAACTCCAAATTTCCTTTTAATCCATCATTTTAAACAATTTGATCGAAATTTCAAAAATATCTAAAAAAAAAACTTTTTTTAGGTTACTTCATAACAAATTAATCAAAAATACCTTTTTTAACTTAAATAATTCCCCATTCTAAGTGATATCACATCCAATTTAATGTATAAATCGTTCATTTAATAAAGTTGTTTCATCGGAAGAAGATTGAGTTGAATCGGATATAAATCATCACATTTTTCGGCTCTTCGAAACGATTCCCTGCAAAAATTTAAAATTATTAAAGAATAATTTAATTAAAAACTCACTTTTAATCCATTATTTTAACCAATTTGAACCAAATTTGTATTCATCAACAAAAATATTTTTTTATTCTTTTTAAGGTTATGTCACAAACGTCATAAATAAATCAAAATCAGTGTTGCCATCTTTTAGTCAACTAATCATTTAAACATTTCATTTCGCATTAATTACCAAATATAAGCGATAACAAAACTATTTCTTTGCTTAATTTAACGTTAATTAATCAAATAAATTGTTTAAAAATTATTCACCAAATTTCTCAACGCCAAATTAATCATTAAATTATTAAAAAACATTTTGTTGTTTGAGCGCTAGATGTCGCTGTCATTAATGAATTGTCAATAATTAAATATAATTTTCGTTAATTTTAAATAATTTTTCACAAAAATTTTAAATTGAGGAGGTAAATTTAACTTTAAGCCTCCATTTAATCATTTATTTTAAACAATTATATCAAAAATTCGGAAATTATTTAATAAATAATTTTTTTAGGTTATGTGAGGATGAATTAACCCAAAAGATATCTTTTAATTTGAAGAATTATCTATTAAATGCTATTTTATATTTAATTTAGTGCATAAATTAACTAAAATCGTTAATTTAATAAAATTATTTTATCGGAAAAAGATTAAGTAAAAAAACTCACCCTTTAATGAATAAACACTTTTTAGGACAAATTGAAACAACTTTCTACTAAAATCCAAGATTGATTTAACTCCAAATTTCCTTTTAATCCATCATTTTAAACAATTTGATCGAAATTTCAAAAAATATCTAAAAAAAAAACTTTTTTTAGGTTACTTCAAAACAAATTAATCAAAAATACCTCTTTTAACTTAAATATTCCCCCATTCTAAATGATATCACATCCAATTTAATGTATAAATCGTTCATTTAATAAAGTTGTTTCTTCGGAAGATGATCGACTTGAGTCAGATACAAATTATCACATTTTTTGGCTCTTCGAAACAATTCCTTGCAAAAATTTAAAATTATTAAAGAATAATTTAATTAATAACTCACTTTTAATCATTACTTTAACCAATTTGAACCAAATTTAGTTTAATCAACAAAAATAATTTTCTTTTCATTTTAAGGTTATGTCATAAACGTCATAAATAAATCAAAATCAGTGTTGCCATCTTTTAGTCAACTAATCAATTAAACATTTCATTTCGTATTAATTACCAAATTTAAGCGATAACAAAACTATTTCTTTGCTTAATTTAACGCTAATTAATCAAATAAATTGTTTAAAAATTATTCACCGAATTTCTCAACGCCAAATTAATCATTAAATTATTAAAAAACATTTTGTTGTTTGAGCGCTAGATGTCGCCGTGTCATTAATGAATTGTCAATAATTAAATATAATTTTCGTCAATTTTAAATAATTTTTCAAAAAAATTTTAAATTAAGGAGGTAAATTTAACTTTAAGTCTCCATTTAATCATTTATTTTCAACAATTAGATCAAAAATTCGGAAATTATTTAATAAATAATTTTTTTAGGTTATGTGAGGATGAATTAACCCAAAAGATATCTTTTAATTTGAAGAATTATCTATTAAATGCTATCTTATATTTATTTTAGAGCATAAATTAACTAAAATCGTTAATTTAATAAAATTATTTTATCGGAAGAAGATCAAGTAAAAAAAAACTCACCGTTTAATGAATAAACACTTTTTAGGACAATTTGAAACGATTTTCTACTAAAATCCAAGATTGATTTAACTCCAAATTTCCTTTTAATCCATCATTTTAAACAATTTGATCGAAATTTCAAAAAATATCTAAAAAAAAAACTTTTTTTAGATTACTTCATAACAAATTAATCAAAAATACCTCTTTTAACTTAAATAATTCCCCATTTTAAGTGATATCACATTCAATTTAATGTATAAATCGTTCATTTAATAAAGTTGTTTCATCGGAAGAAGATTGAGTTGAATCGGATATAAATCATCATATTTTTCGGCTCTTCAAAACGATTCCCTGCAAAAATTTAAAATTATTAAAGAATAATTTAATTAAAAACTCACTTTTAATCCATTATTTTAACCAATTTGAACCAAATTTGTATTCATCAATAAAAATAATTTTCTTTTCATTTTAAGGTTATGTCATAAACGTCATAAATAAATCACAATCAGAGTCGCCATCTTTTACTCAACTAATCAATTAAACATTTCATTTCGTATTAATTACCAAATTTAAGCGATAATAAAACTATTTCTTTGCTTAATTTAACGCTAATTAATCAAATAAATTGTTTAAAAATTATTCACCAAATTTCTCACCGCCAAATTAATCATTAAATTATTAAAAAACATTTTGTTGTTTGAGCGCTAGATGTCGCCGTCATTAATGAATTGTCAATAATTAAATATAATTTTCGTTATTTTAAATAATTTTTCACAAAAATTTAAAATTGAGGAGGTAAATTTAGCTTTAAGTCTCCATTTAATCATTTATTTTAAACAATTATATCAAAAATTCGGAAATTATTTAATAAATAATTTTTTAATTTTTTTCTTTAGGTTATGTGAGGATGAATTAACCCAAAAAATATCTTTTAATTTCAAGAATTATCTATTAAATGCTATCTTATATTTAATTTAGAGCATAAATTAACTAAAATCGTTAATTTAATAAAATTATTTTATCGGAAGAAGATTAAGTAAAAAAAACTCACCGTTTGATGAATAAACACTTTTTAGGACAATTCAAAACGATTTTCCATTAAAATCCAAGATTGATTTATCTTAAAATTTCCTTTTAATCCATCATTTTAAACAATTTGATCGAAATTTCAAAAAATATCTAAAAAAAAAAACTTTTTTTTAGGTTACTTCATAACAAATTAATCAAAAATACCTTTTTTAGCTTAAATAATTCCCCATTCTAAGTGATATCACATCCAATTTAATGTATAAATCGTTCATTTAATAAAGTTGTTTCATCGGAAGAAGATTGAGTTGAATCGGATATAAATCATCACATTTTTTGGCTCTTCAAAACGATTCCCTGCAAAAATTTAAAATTATTAAAGAATAATTTAATTAAAAACTCACTTTTAATCCATTATTTTAACGAATTTGAACCAAATTTGTATTTATCAATAAAAATAATTTTCTTTACATTTTAAGGTTATGTCATAAACGTCATAAAAAAACCACAATCAGAGTCGCCATCTCTTAACTAATTTCGAAGCTTAATTTAATTTTAAATTATTATTTATTATTATCAAAATATAGTAATAATAAAACTAATTTTTAATCAATTCCAATTTTTTAACCCCATTCATTTCTTTAATCTTATTGTGCATTAAAAAATTAAATTTAATTTGATTTAATCAAATCAACAATAACACCGCCATCTCTTATCCAATTTCGCAACTTAATTTAATTTCTTATTATTAATAAGAAATTAAATAAAGGTAATAATAAAAATTTTTTGAATCACCCTCATTCCTTTAATTTTATTATAAATTATAAATCTAAATTAAATTCGATTCGATCAAATTTTAATCGAATTTCGCCTTTTGATTGTGAGATGGGGATCTCGGCGTTTTTTTTAGAATTAGACGCGACGCCGGCGCTTTTAAAACGCCGGCTTCGAACGTCGTTTTAGTCGATAACGCGACGTCGTCGGAAGACGATTCACCAGCTCAAAAGGGATCCTTTAAACCGGGATCGTCGTGGTACAAAATCGGAATTTAACCAAAAAAAAAAATCCCCCCCGACTTAATTAATTAATTTCCCGGAATCGATTTTAATTCTAATTTATTCCGATTCGATTCGACTCAATTCAATCGGGGAAGAACGGCTTCTTACGTAATCGTAATCGCACTTATTTATCCGGGAGGGGGTGCTTCCAGTCGATGAGGATGATGATGACTCTCGGGGAGCGAAACTTTCGCCGTCACGAATTTTCGAGTTATCGAGATAAAATTTGAATAAAAGAAAGAAGAAGTGAATTAATAAATAATAAAAAAAATAATTTATGTTATGTTGCTGTGACAACGGAAGAAACGAGAAAAGTTTTGGGTTAATTTTGATTTTGATGGTGAGGGGCGGCGTCGGAGAGGGCGAGGGGTCACATTAAGATGGGGAAAAGGACCCGGAAAACGCGATGGAGGACTTTGGAGATTGGTGAGATTCATTTATCGCTTATTGCATAATTGATCGGTTTTTACGAAATCTTTTACTACATCCTAATCACTTTTTTATCTTCATTCAAGATTAAACAACAATCGCGATGAAAATTCCGCTTTATCTTACATAATCGTAATCGTGACGCCATCTCTCCCGAAAAAAATGATCAAAAAAAATCGGTTTTTTGCTCAACTTAATTTCGATAGATTGCACAATTTCGCCCAAATCGAAAAATCGATTTTTTTTTCGATTATTTGACATTTACGAGATAAAAATAAAATTTGGCACCCAATCCAACATCCGCATGTACGCACAAGAAAATTTTAATCAAAAGAAAAATGATAAGAACCTTTGATCGATTTTAACGCGGGTTAAAGTTCCGAAAAAGTCGATTTTTTTGTGAGATATCTCGCCTCAAAACAATATAACCTATAAAGTAAAGTCTCAAGTTTAAAACAAACATGTTACGCCACTGATTAAAACTAATTTAAAGTCAAAAGGGCAAATTTCAATCAAATTTAACCCCTTCATTTGTAACCAAATGGATGAAAAATAATTTTTTTTTAAAAACATGTGCGTCTTGAGATGATTCTTAATGAGTCTTTGACCTTTCAACATCGAATCGAAAAAGAATTCATCTCCCCCGCGACGATTTTTATGTCATTCATTTCTTTTATGTCTAATATTGAATAAGATCGTAATGTTTTTAAAGCGCGGTTAGTTGCACAACGCGTTCCTCCTTAAAATAAAACCCAAGGATATTTGGACAATACGTTATCGAGATTTCTAACCTCAAAAAGAAAAAAAAATAAGAAAAAAAGAATTCGTTTACCATAACAATTCACATAACCCTCTTAACTTGTAAAAGCACCTCTTTAACTCTACTAAAGAAACTAAGAATAAGAAAATAAATCCTTTCGTAACATTTAACATCCTCAAATTGAAGCGAGGAAATTTTTTAACGCGCCCAAATTGGGCTTCATTAAGTCTAATTTGATTTTGAGTTTAACTTTAACGGTTGTAATGTTGGGATGAATCGCTTTTACGAGATCCAAGATAAGTTATTACTTATTTAGATTTCGCTTGCTGCTACAAACAAATTTTAGGTTGTTTAGGAAACGATTACGTAAAAGAATTTTCCCTTTGCTTTTTTACGTTGGTTTCGGGCCAAGTGAACCTAAAAAAACGCGCTTTAAAGATATTTTGGTTTGAATGAACTCAACTCGACTCGCAGTTAAGTTTTCAATAACGCACGAGGTAATAAAACGGTTATTATGAGTCAAAAATAAAAAATTGTTTTAATTAAGGTGGGGTTTTTTGATCGGATTTGAAACGAGGGCGAAAAATGCTTTAATTTGATACCCAACAACCCATATTGATGAGATAAAAGAGATAAATTCCGCCATTTTGTTTTTGGTAATCAATTTTTTATCATAAAAAACTCATGATTGTAATAAGCGAGAAGAATGCTTTGATTTGATACCCAACAACCCATACTTTGGGATTAAAAAATTTAAAAAAAAATGACGTTGACAGGTGACATTTTGGAATTTATTTCTTTTCGATTTTGCGTAAATCTGAAATAAAATTATTTTTGAAGAAGAAAATAAGAATTTTTGAATAAAATTGTTCAATTTTTAGTTTTAAATTGATCGAAAATGATTTAGAATTAATTAATAATTTTTTTGATTAATTTTTTTTACCACCAAAACATCATAATCGTAATAAGCGAGAAAAATGCTTTAATTTGATACCCCACAACCCATATTTTGGATTAAATAAAATTATCATAAAAATGACATTGACAGCCGCCATCTTGGATTTTATTATCTTTTGAAATTTTGGATATCTTCGAAATTAATTGAGATAAACCCATTGAGTTTGGGCTTAAATTGCTCGATTTTTAATTTTAAATCGATTTCACATAATGGCAAATCAAAATTTTGAAAAATTAAAAATTAATTCGAAAATTTATAATCTAAAACTATCAAATTTCATAAAAACCGTAAAGGAAATAAAAAATGCTTTAATTTGATACCCAACAACCCATATTTTGGATTAAATAAAATTATCATAAAAATGACATTGACAGCCGCCATCTTGGATTTTATTATTTTTTGAAATTTTGGATATTTTCGGAATTAATTGAGATAAATCCATCGAGTTTGGGCTTAAAATGCTCGATTTTTAATTTTAAATCGATTTCACATAATGGCAAATCAAATTTTTGAAAAATTAAAAATTAATTCGAAAATTTATAATCTAAAATTATCAAATTTCATAAAAATCGCAAAAGAAATAAAAAATGCTTTAATTTGATACCCAACAACCCATATTTTAGATTAAATAAAATTATCATAAAAATGACATTGACAGCCGCCATCTTGGATTTTATTATTTTTTGAAATTTTGTATATCTTCGGAATTAATTGAGATAAACCCATCGAGTTTGAGCTTAAATTGCTCGATTTTTAATTTTAAATCGATTTCACATAATGGCAAATCAAAATTTTGAAAAATTAAAAATTAATTCGAAAATTTATAATCTAAAACTATCAAATTTCATAAAAACCGCAAAAGAAATAAAAAATGCTTTAATTTGATACCCAACAACCCATATCTTGGATTAAATAAAATTATCATAAAAATGACATTGACAGCCGCCATTTTGGATTTTATTTTTTTTCTAATTTTGTATATCTTCGGAATTAATTGAGATAAACCCATCGAGTTTGGGCTTAAATTGCTCGATTTTTAATTTTAAATCGATTTCACATAATGGGAAATCAAATTTTTGAAAAATTAAAAATTAATTCGAAAATTTATAATCTAAAATTATCAAATTTCATAAAAACCGCAAAAGAAATAAAAAATGCTTTAATTTGATACCCAACAACTCATATTTTGGATTAAATAAAATTATCATAAAAATGACATTGACAGCCGCCATTTTGGATTTTATTTTTTTTCTAATTTTGTATATCTTCGGAATTAATTGAGATAAACCCATCGAGTTTGGGCTTAAACTACTCGATTTTTGATTTTAAATCGATTGAAAATAATTCCAACTAATTTCTTTTAGAAATTAAAATATTAACGAGAAAACTAAAAATCTCAAAATCTGCTGATTTTATGAAAACCGCAAAGAAAATCAAAAATCCTTTAATTTGATACCAAACAACCTATATGTTAAAATAAAAAGTCTCAAAAATGACATTGACAGCCGCCATTTTGGATTTTATTTTATAGGACCAATTGACTTCTAAATTATGATTGAATTTAAAAAAAAATTAATTGTTCGAGATAAAATGGTCGTATTTGGTCTTAAATTACTCGATTCTTAGTTCTAAACCAATTGAAAATGTTGTAAATACATTAAATTCGCCATTTTGTTTTTTTTTTAAACTTTTTTAAATCTAAAACACATCAAAATCATAATAAACATGAAAAACCCTTTAATTTGATACCCAACAACCCATATTTTGGACTAAATAACATAATTAAAAGAAAATGACATTGACAGCCGCCATTTTGGATTTTATTCTATCCATAATTTTGTTTATTTTTGAAACCGTTTGAGATAGACCCATCGAGTTTAGACTTAAATTACTCGATTTTTAATTTTAAATCGTTTAGAAATGATTCCAAATCAATTTTTTTAAAAATTGAATGACATTGACAGCTGTTAATTTTAACGATTTTAAAGTATCAATCATTTTATTAAAAATTTGTTAAAAATCGCAAAGATAATTAAAAACTTTATAAATAGAACAGCAAATTAATTGAAAAAAATAAAAGAAAACCCGCCATTTTGTTTTGAATTATTTCTTTTCTAATTAAAAACATCGAAATCGTTATAAGCGAAAAAAATCCTTTAATTTGATACCCAACAACCCATATTTTGGATTAAATAACATAATTATAAAAATGACATTGACATCCGCCATCTTGGATTTTATTATCTTTTTAATTTTGTGTATTTTCGAAATTATTTAAGATAGACCCATTGAGTTTGGACTTAAATTGTTCCATTTTTAACTAAAAATTCTTTAATTTGATACTCAACAACGCCAATATAACACAAGTTCCGCCATTTTGTTTTTTAATAATTTTTTTACTTTAAAAATATCAAAATCGCTATAAGCACAATCACAGTTTTAGTTTGATACCCAACAACCCAACTTTCAGGTTAAATCACATGATCACAAAAATGACATTGACAGCTGTCATTTTCAAGAATGTTTAAAATGGCTTTTTTGAATAAAAATTTGTTGAAAATGATTAAAATATCTAAATATTCTACAATAAACCCCCAAGAATCCGCATTAAATTTATTAAAAAAAGAACTTAAAATCCGCTATTTTGTTTTTTAATACTTTTTTAAAGTTTTAAAACATTAAAATCGTAATAAGCACAAAAAATGCTTTAATTTGATACCCAACAACCCATATTTTGGAGTAAATAATATTACCATAAATATGACATTGACAGCCGCCATCTTGAATATTATTATTTCATTAATTTGATGTATCTCTGAAACCATTTGAGATAAACCCATCGAGTTTAGACTCAAATTGCTCGATTTTTAATTTTAAATCGACTTAAAATGGTTTTAAATCATTTAAGAAAAAATTAAAAATACAATACGCCATTTTGGCTTTCATAATTACTTTTTTCAATTTCAAAATTATAACAATCACAATAAAAATTAAAAAATGCTTTAATTTGATACCCAACAACCCATATTTTGAGATAAAAAATGTCAAAAATGACATTGACAGCCGCCATTTTGAATTTATTTGTTTTAAATATTGAGTATATTTGAGGTAATTTAAGATAAATTCATCATATTTAGTATTAGATAACTCGATTCTTAGTTTTAAACCAATTGAAAATAATATTAAATAAATTAAATACGCCATTTTGTTTTTCAATTAGTTTTTCAAAATCTTAAATACATCAAAATTTTAATAATCATAAAAAATCCTTTAATTTGATACCCCACAACCCATATTTCGACATAAATATCATCACTACAAAAAATGACATTGACAGATGGCGACCATCTTGGATTTTATTATATCTTTAAAATTTGTATATCTTCGGAATTAATTGAGATAAACCCATCGAGTTTGGACTCAAATTGCTCGATTTTTAATTTTAAATCGACTCAAAATATAATTAATTAATTTTTTGAAAAATTTAAAAAAATCAAAAATTAAAAAAAAAAATTATTGAATTTATTTGTTTTAAATTTTACGTATATTCGAAGCTTTTCAAGACAAAATCGTCGTTTTTTAGTTTTGAATCAATTAAAAGCAATTTTAAATAAACTAATTCCGCCATTTTGTTTTTTCAATAACTTTTTCAAACATTAAGCACATCAAAATCATAATAAGCATGAAAAATCCTTTAATTTGATACCCAACAACCCATACTTTGGAGTAAATAACATTACCATAAATATGACATTGACAGCCGCCATCTTGGATTTTATTATTTCTTAATTTTGCATAAATCCAAGACTATTTGAGATAAACCCGCCGTGTTTGGACTTAAATTACTTGGCTTTCAATTTTGAATCGATCGGAAACAATTTTACTTAATTTTTTTGAATCGTTACCAACCTAATAACATCAAAAACGATTTTTTGTTGCATTTTCGTTGTTTTTTGAAATAACCCCATCGAGTTTGGACTCATTTTAAAGGATTTTTAATTTTAAATCGATTCGAAATAATTGTAATTAAACAAAAAAACATTTTTAATTAATTAAAAAAAAAGAGTAAGCTTCTAATTATTAAAAAAATTGAAGATATTAGTTTAAATTCGCAATCTACGTAAAAAATGTGTTAATTTGATACCAAACAACCCACATTTTGGACTAAAATTGATTTTATTTGACAGTTAATTTTTCAAAATGGCGGATTTTAATTTTCTCGCTTAATCTTTATCATTTAAATCGCATAAATTTCCGTAAAAACTCTTTAATTTAGAGCTAAACAACCCAAATTGTCGATATAAAATTTTTAAATTAGTTTGACATTTAATTTTTCAAAATGGCGGATTTTTAATAATTAAAAAAATCGAGGAAATAACTTGAAATTCGTAATCTACGCAAAAAATGCGTTAATTGGATACCCAACAACCCACATTTTGGATTAAAATTAATTTTATTTGACAGTTAATTTTTCAAAATGGCGGATTTTGAAATGGCGAAATAACCTTTAACTCGAATTCCGCTTTAAAAATGCTTTAATTTGATATCCAACAACCCATATTTTGGATTAAATAACATTACCATAAAAATGACATTGATATTGACAGCTGCCATCTTGGATTTTATATTTTTTTTATTAATTGTGTATATCTCCGAAACCGTTTGAGATAGACCCATCGAGTTTGGACTCAAATTGCTCGATTTTTAATTTTAAATCGATTCCAATGCGTTAATTGGAATCAACAACCCACATTTTGGATTAAAATTAATTTTATTTGACAGTTAATTTTTCAAAATGGCGAATTTTGACATTTTGAAATTGCGGAATAACTTTAAATTCAGATTCTATATCAAATATGCTTTAATTTTTTACCCAATAACTCATATTTTGGGTTAAATAACAACATCAAAATGAACAAAACATCAAAATGACATTGACAGGTGTCATTTTTAAAATGTATCTTTGGAACCATTTGAGATAGACCCATCGAGTTTCGGCTTAAATTGCACGATTTTTCATTTTAAATCGATTAAAATTAATTCCAATTAATTTTTTTAGAAATAAAAAATTAATTGGATAATTATTAACTCAAAATCTTATAATTCAATGAAAATCGCAAAGAAAATTAAAAATCCTTCAATTTGACACCCAACAACCCATATTTTGACTTAAATAATTTTGACATAAAAATGACATTGACATTTCCGCCATCTTGATTTTATTATTTTTGTGTATCTTTTGACTTAATTGAGATAAACCCATCGTGTTTGGACTTAAATAACTCAGATTTTAATTTTAAATCGAATAAAATGATTTAAAATTTCTTATCAATAAATAAAATTAAAAATGGCGGCTTTTAATGTCATTTTTAAGTTATTTAACCGAAAATATGGGTTGTTGGGTATCAAAATTTCGCATTTTTCGCGCTTATTACGATTATGATAGTTTCGAGATTAAAAACAAACATTGAATTCGGTTTCGACTCAATACAAAAAAAAATCTCGTAAAAATTCGTTAAGTACTTTAATTTCCGTGGTCAACAAGCGATTAATGTCTCGTTTCGAAACGGATTCCTACTAGTTTAAGATAAGATACCGTAATTAGGTTTTATTAGGAAGATTTTCAAAAAAAAATGTGATAAATTAAATTCTTTTTGTTAATATCACCCCGTATTTATTGAAATATTTTTACGTAAGTGCGTTAGTACGCGGTAAGGCTCGCGCGCACGCGGTTTTCAGACTAAAATAGCATAGTGTCGGCGTAACAGAAATATATCTAGGAACCCGTGACCGCGGCTCTCGTGATTTCTGACAATTATGAACCGTTACATGTTACATACCTAGTTTTGATCCTCAGTCTCGTGGCCGTCTCATGACTAATCTAAAAAAAGAACGCGATTTTCAGATATAACGCTTTAAATCTAATACAATTTATGTTATATTTTTGATATTTTTACGGCTAAAAAAAGTTTTTGGGGAATAAATTGATGAATTTTGTGTTTATTTATCATTTTAATGTGTGTTATTAATTTTTAAATTAAAAAATTATTAATTATTTTTGCGATTTTTATGGAATTTTAATTTTTTTAATTTTTGAAATTTTACAAAAATGACTTCATTTTATTTGGAATCGATTTAAAATTAAAAATCGAGCAATTTGAGTCCAAACTCGATGGGTCTATCTCAAACGGTTCCGGAGATATACCCAATTAAAAAAAAGAAATAAAATCCAAAATGGCGGATGTCAATGTCAATGTCATTTTTATGGTTATGTTATTTAATCCAAAATATGGGTTGTTTGGTATCAAATTAAAGCATTTTCGATATGGAATCCGAATTTAAAGTTATTTCGCCATCTCAAATTGTCAAAATTCGCAATTTTGAAAAATTAACTGTCAAATAAAATTAATTTTAATCCAAAATGTGGGTTGTGGATTCCAATTAACGCATTGGAATCGATTTAAAATTAAAAATCGAGCAATTTGAGTCCAAACTCGATGGGTCTATCTCAAACGGTTTCGGAGATATACACAATTAATAAAAAAAATATAAAATCCAAGATGGCAGCTGTCAATGTCAATGTCATTTTTATGGTAATGTTATTTAATCCAAAATATGGGTTGTTGGGTATCAAATTAAAGCATTTTTAATGCGGAATTCGAGTTAAAGGTTATTTCGCCATTTCAAAATGTCAAAATCCGCCATTTTGAAAAATTAACTGTCAAATAAAATTAATTTTAATCCAAAATGTGGGTTGTTGGGTATCCAATTAACGCATTTTTTGCGTAGATTACGAATTTCAAGTTATTTCCTCGATTTTTTTAATTATTAAAAATCCGCCATTTTGAAAAATTAAATGTCAAACTGATTTAAAAATTTTATATCGACAATTTGGGTTGTTTAGCTCTAAATTAAAGAGTTTTTACGGAAATTTATGCGATTTAAATGATAAAGATTAAGCGAGAAAATTAAAATTCGCCATTTTGAAAAATTAACTGTCAAATAAAATTAATTTTAATCCAAAATGTGGGTTGTTGGGTATCAAATTAACGCATTTTTTGTGTAGATTACGAATTTCCAGTTATATCCTCAATTTTTTAATTATTAAAAATCCGCCATTTTGAAAAATTAAGTGTCAAACTGATTTAAAAATTTTATATCGACAATTTTGATTGTTTAGTTCTAAATTAAAGAGTTTTTAAGGAATTCTATGCGATTTAAATGATACACATTAATTGAGAAAAATTAAAATCCGCCATTTTGAAAAATTAACTGTCAAATAAAATTAATTTTAATCCAAAATGTGGGTTGTTGGGTATCAAATTAACGTATTTTTTATGTAGAGTACAATTTAAATTAATATCTTCAATTTTATTTAATAATTAGAAGTTAATGAATTTTTTTAATTAATTAAAAATGACTTTCTGTTTATTTAAAATTATTTTGAATCGATTTAAAATTCAAAATCGATTAATTTGAGCCCAAACACGACTATTTTACCTCAAAAATTGACTTAAAAAAGATTTGGGGGGAAAAATGTCAAAATCCGCCATTTTGAAAAAGAAATGTCAAATCGATTTCAATTAGTTTATTGAAGATGTGAGTGGTGGGGTATAAAATTAACGCTTTTTTGCGAATGTTACGAATTTTAGGTTAATATTACATTTTTTTTTAATAAGATTTTGCGAGAAAGTCAAAAATCGCCATTTTGAAAAATTAAGTGTCAATTAAAACCGGTTTTAATCTCAAAATATGGGTTGTTGGGTATCAAATTGAAGCATTTTTTGTGCTTATTACGATTTTAACGTTTATCTTTTCAGCATTTTAATGCAGAATATCTAAAAAATATCTCATTTTCTTTGCGATTTTTATGAAATTTTAAATATTCTTTAAGTATTAATAGAGTTGAATTCCTGAGAAGTAGAGCTTTAATTTAAGTCCAAACACGACGTATTTATCTCAAAAATTACGGAAGCTGTCAAAGAAATGTCAATGTCAGCCGCCATTTTGAATCATTTTTGTTTATTATCATAACATAATCGAGTGACGTATCAAATTAAACGATTTTTAATGAATATTAAGGAAATTAAGAATAAAATTATTGTAACATAACCTAAATTGGTTATTATTATTATTAAAAAGCGGCATCTATAATTTTAAAATATCCATTAAATATTCATAATGTTATATTCCTGAGATGGAAAGCTTTAATTTAAGTCCAAACACGGCGTATTTATCTCTAAAATTACGAAAACTGTCAAAGAAATGTCAATTGTTAACCGCCATTTTGAATTTTTGAAACTTTTTTAAATCTAAAGATAAACATGTCGAGTTTGGACTCATTTTAAAGCATTTTCAATATCCCGCATCACAAATTCCTCAAAATTAATATTTTTCTAATTTTAATTATACCATAAAAAATTTTTTTTCACAAAAATGAAATTATTTTGAATTATTGATGTTTATATCGCAATCTATGTTAAATCCCCTTTAATTTGATACCAAATTCGGCATATTTCCGTCAAATTAAAAAAAAAAGTGAGGTTAAAATATTTCAAAATGGCCGCCTTTTCAATTTTTATTGCAACTTTTTTAATTTTAAAGATAAACATATCGAGTTTGGACTCATTTTGAAGCATTTTCAATTTCCTACATCATAAAATTCTCAAAATTATTATTTTTCTAATATTAATTATATCATAAAATTTTTTTTCACGAAAATTAAATTTATTTGGATTTTTAATTCTTAAATCGCAATCTACGTTAAATCCCCTTTAATTTGATACCAAACTCGGCATATTTCGGTCAAATTAAGAAAAAGTGAGGTTAAAATCATTCAAAATGGCCGCCATTTCAATTTTTATCGCAACTTTTTTAATTTTAAAGTTAAACATATCGAGTTTGGACTCATTTTGAAGCATTTTCAATTTTCCACATCATAAAATCCTCAAAATTAATGTTTTTCTAATTTTAGTTATCTCAAAAAAAAAATTTTCATTCAAAAATTTTTCAAACTCGATGGGTCTATCTCAAATGGTTTAAAAAATACACAAAATCATGGATAGAATAAAATCCAAGATGGCGAACGTCAATGTCAATGTCATTTTTATGGTTTATTTAATCAAAAATGTAGGTTGTTGGGTGTCAAATTGAAGCATTTTTCGTGTATATTACGATTTTGACGTTTTTAAGATTCGAGAATGTGGTTGAAAAAAAAACAGAATGGCGGATTTTGTTGTTTTGATCATCTTAAAATGGGTTGTTGGGTATCAAATTGAAGAATTTCTTATTTCCTTTTCGATTTTTATGGAATTTGAGGATTTTAACGATTTAAATTTTCCAATTAATTTTTAATTTTTCAAATAAAAATGAGTTGGCATCATCCCCAATCGATTTAAAATTAAAAATCGAGCAATTTAAGTCCAAACTCGATGTGTCTATCTCAAACGGTTTCAAAAATACACAAAATTATGAATAGAATAAAATCCAAGATGGCGAACGTCAATGTCAATGTCATTTTTATGGTTTATTTAATCAAAAATATGGGTTGTTGGGTGTCAAATTGAAGCATTTTTCGTGTTTATTACGATTTTGACGTTTTTAAGATTCGAGAATGTGGTTGAAAAAAAACAAAATGGCGGATTTTGTTGTTTTGATCATCTTAATATGGGTTGTTGGGTATCAAATTGAAGAATTTCTTATTTCCTTTTCGATTTTTATGGAATTTGAGGATTTTAACGATTTAAATTATCCAATTAAATTTTAAATTTTTTCAAATAAAAATGGGTTGGTATCATCTTCAATCGATTTAAAATAAAAAATCGAGCAATTTAAGTCCAAACTCGATGTGTCTATCTCAAACGGTTTCAAAAATACACAAAATTATGGATAGAATAAAATCCAAGATGGCGAACGTCAATGTCAATGTCATTTTTATGGTTTATTTAATCAAAAATATGGGTTGTTGGGTGTCAAATTGAAGCATTTTTCGTGTTTATTACGATTTTGACGTTTTTAAGATTCGAGAATGTGGTTGAAAAAAAACAAAATGGCGGATTTTGTTTTTTTGATCATTTTAATATGGGTTGTTGGGTATCAAATTGAAGAATTTCTTATTTCCTTGCCGACATTTATGGAATTTAAGGATTTTAACGATTTAAATTTTCTAATTAATTTTTAATTTTTCAAATAAAAATGAGTTGGTTTAAGTCGATTGGGGATGCCAATAGACTTAAAATTAAAAATCGAGCAATTTAAGTCCAAACTCGATGTGTCTATCTCAAACGGTTTCAAAAATACACAAAATTATGGATAGAATAAAATCCAAGATGGCGAACGTCAACGTCAATGTCATTTTTAAGGTTTATTTGATCAAAAATATGGGTTGTTGGGTGTCAAATTGAAGCATTTTTCGTGTTTATTACGATTTTGACGTTTTTAAGATTCGAGAATGTGGTTGAAAAAAAACTAAATGGCGGATTTTGTTTTTTTGATCATTTTAATATGGGTTGTTGGGTATCAAATTGAAGAATTTTTTTATTTCCTTGCCGACTTTTATGGAATTTGAGGATTTTAACGATTTAAATTTTCCAATTAATTTTTAATTTTTCAAATAAAAATGAGTTGGTATCATCCCCAATCGATTTAAAACCAAAAATCGAGCAATTTAAGTCCAAACTCGATGGGTCTATCTCAAATAGTTTCAAAAATACACAAAATTACGGATAGAATAAAATTCAAGATGGCGAACGTCAACGTCAATGTCATTTTTATGGTTTATTTGATCAAAAATATGGGTTGTTGGGTGTCAAATTGAAGCATTTTTCGTGTATATTACGATTTTGACATTTTTAAGATTCGAGAATGTGGTTGAAAAAAAACAAAATGGCAGATTTTGTTTTTTTGATCATCTTAATATGGGTTGTTGGGTATCAAATTGAAGAATTTCTTATTTCCTTTTCGACTTTTATGGAATTTGAGGATTTTAACGATTTAAATTTTCCAATTAAATTTTAAATTTTTTCAAATAAAAATGGGTTGGTATCATCCCCAATCGATTTAAAATAACAAATCGAGCAATTTAAGCCCAAACTCGATGGGTCTATCTCAAACGGTTTAAAAAATACACAAAATCATGGATAGAATAAAATCCAAGATGGCGAACGTCAATGTCAATGTCATTTTTATGGTTGTTTTTAATCAAAAATATGGGTTGTTGGGTGTCAAATTGAAGCATTTATTACGATTTTGACGTTTTTAAGATTCAAAAATGTTATTAAAGAAAAACAAAATGGCGGGTTTTATGTTTTTCATTAATTTAATTAATTAATTGATTGATTAAATCATTAAAAGATTAATGCTTTAATTAATTTAAATCAATCAATTTAATTAAATTAATTGATTTTCGTTGTTTAAATCAATAAATTAAAATTGAATTTTTTTGCACCCCTCTGTACATCGATATTAAAAAATCGATTTAATCGAAAATTGTTCCGAATAAAAATTGTTCCAAATTCGATTTAAAATCGATATTTTTGATAAATTTTTTTTACACCTATTTTAGATTTCGCTGTGTATACTTAGAGAAAATAATTTTTTTGAGGTTATGCCCCCAATTTTTTTCGATACCAAAAATAATTTAATAATCAACAATAATTTTTATAAGAATCAGTTAAAAGGCGCGAAAAAATAAATTTATGTTATAAAAAATAGTAAAACCACCCTGTATATTATTAAATCTTTTAACCTCAATATCTTTTCGTGGGATGTTCGTACAAAAAAATGTTTCAAATAAAAGTTGTTTCAAATTAAATGGGGAACATTTTTTGTTAATATTATTTTTTGATATCTCCGATAGGTGGCGTCACGCTTAATGTAATTTAACTTAATGGTGACGAATTGAAGTTTTTTACGTTTATTACAATATGTAATGATTATTTTTTTTTGATTTTTAGGTGATAGTGACAGTGAAGAAAGCTGTTCACATCAACCCCAATCAACCCCAAGGGGTTACCACCCTCGACCTTATTATTCGAAATTTCACGCTTTCTCATCGAGCCAATCGACGCCAACGAGGAGGTTTAATAACGGTTGTGATAATAATAAATCGACGAGGTCTAGTAGTACAGCGAGCGATACGAAAATTACGTTTAATGAAGGTAAGTGTACAATACCGAAAAAAATTATCATTACAAATTCAAGGTCCTACTAAAAAACCCATTAATTTTTTATTAACCGACTCATTTCGAGCCAAACAAAAAAAATGATGAAATATTTTTTAAGTACCCGATATAAACAACATCGTAATTATCTATTATTAGGTTGATGCTATTTAATTTCGCGCTACGCACCAAAAAGGTACTGTTATATACAAATCGTAAGTTAGAAAACGATGAACCGACGTTGAAACGTTTCTTGGCAACGTGCAATTTAACATTGACACAGTTCGTTAAGCGTTAAAACGCCGTTTTTTAACCTACAACGTAACACAATAAAAAATTATATGAAAAAAAAAAATGAGATGTAATTGATTCAAATTAATTCAAATACATAATTCAAGATTTTGATTTAGTTATGTGTTAAACACGTTATTATCAACTTGTTTTAAAGTGTGCTTACACATCGGGTAAACAAAAAAAAATGATATCAGGATTTATCATGAAATCCTCTGGTGATGATGATGGTTGGTTGCTGGGTGCTCGTTAAATATTTACCTTTTCAAAGTAAGATTACGGATCCCTGACACGGGAGGATTTTCTAACTTACATTGTAAAAAAATTTATACAAGATCCGTCCGTTTTATTTATTTTGATATTTGAGAAAAAAATTTAATCTTTGCTCATAAATCACTCGAGATTCGGTGGACAGATTTAAAAAATTAGATTCCGATCTTATTTACACACAAATTTTTTTAAATGAGCGTTAAAATTGTAATAAGCTCAAGAGATGCTTCAATTTGATTTGATTTATATCCTGAGATCGAAAAAATTGCGTTGATAGGGGTCAATTTTTATTTAAAAAATTTTTTATAATCAAAGAGTGTTGTTTATTTAATTTTGAACAATTTTTTTTTGAAAAAAAATCCAAATTTTCAATGATGATATAATTTTTTTGAAAAATAATTTATTTTCTTTTTTGTCTTGGTGATATTCATCGAAATTGTTGATTATTATTAAATCATAATCCCATTATTTTTAATAATAAAAAAATTTGGGCGAAAAAATTAGTTTTTATACGTATATACACGCCATCTAGACGAGATATAAAAATTTTTCATTAAAAGAATCGATTTTAAATCGAATTTGGAACAAGTTTTGTTTGAAACAATTTTCGATTAAATCGAATTTTTAATATCGATATACAGGGTGTCTAAAAATAACTTTCAATTATAATTTATATAATTATTATAACTTTTGATTTAACGCTTTTAATTATAACTAATAATTGAATAACACGATCATTTAAAAAAAAGAAATATTTTTGGTGTTGTTAACGATGAATGTGGTTGTAAAAGTCAAATTTGGTTAAAAAAATTCTTCCATTTGATCCATATTTAGGATTAAATCAAACTTTGGAAAAAAAATTATTGATAAAAAGATTTTTTTTAATTAAATGTTTTTTATAAATCATAAATCTTGTAATTTAATTCCAATAAATTTAAATTAAATTAATCAAAATCATAAAAAAATCCACCATTTTGTTTTTTTAATTGTAAAAATATCAAAATCGTAATCAGTATAAAAAATCCTTTAATTTGATACCCAACAACCCATATTTTTGATTAAATAACAAACATAAAAATGACATTGACAGCCGCCATCTTGAATTTAATTCTATCAAAAAAACAAAATCCGCCATTTTGTCTTTTCAACCATATTTTCGAATCTTAAAAACGTCAAAATCGTAATAAACACGAAAAATGCTTCAATTTGACACCCAACAACCCATATTTTTGATTAAATAAACCATAAAAATGACATTGACATTGACGTTCGCCATATTGGATTTTATTCTATCCATAATTTTGTTTATTTTTGAAACCGTTTCAGATAGAACCATCGAGTTTGGACTTAAATTGCTCGATTTTTTATTTTAAATCGATTGGAGATGAGGCCAACTCATTTTTATTTGAAAAACTAAAAATTAATTCGAAAATTTAAATCATTAAAACCCTGAAATTCCATAAAAATACGAAAAGAAATCAGAAATTCTTCAATTTGATACCCACCAACCCGTATTAATATGATCAAAAAAAAAACAAAATCCACCATTTTGTTTTTTCAATCATATTTTTGAATCTTAAAAACGTCAAAATCGTAATAAACACGAAAAATGCTTCAATTTGATATCCAACATCCCATATTTTTGATTAAATAAACCATAAAAATGACATTGACATTCGCCATCTTGGATTTTATTCTATCCATAATTTTGTGTATTTTTTAAACCGTTTGAGTTAGAACCATCGAGTTTGGACTTAAATTGCTCGATTTTTTTATTTTAAATCGATTAGAGGTGATATCAACTCATTTTTATTTGAAAAATTAAAAATTAATTCGAAAATTTAAATCATTAAAATCCTCAAATTCCAAAAAAATCGAAAAGGAGGTAAGAAATTCTTCAATTTGATACCCAACAACCCATATTAAAATGATCAACAAAACAAAATCCGCCATTTTGTTTTTTTCAACCATATTTTCGAATCTTAAAAATGTCAAAATTGTAATAAACACGAAAAATGCTTCAATTTGACACCCAACAACCCATATTTTTGATTAAATAAACCATAAAAATGACATTGACATTGACGTTCGCCATCTTGGATTTTATTCTATCCATAATTTTGTTTATTTTTGAAACCGTTTGAGTTAGACCCTACGAGTTTGGACTTAAATTACTCGATTTTTAATTTTAAATCGATTGGAGGTGATACCAACTCAATTTTATTTGAAAAATTAAAAATTAATTGGAAAATTTAAATCATTAACATCCTCAAATTCCATAAAAATCGGAAAGGAAATAAGAAATTCTTCAATTTGATACCCAACAACCCACATTAATATGACCAAAAAAACAAAATCCGCCATTTTGTCTTTTCAACCATATTTTTGAATCTTAAAAACGTCAAAATCGTAATAACACGAAAAATGCTTCAATTTGACACCCAACAACCCATATTTTTGATCAAATAAACCACAAAAATGACATTGACATTGACGTTCGCCATATTGGATTTTATTCTATCCATAATTTTGTTTATTTTTGAAACCGTTTGAGTTAGACCCTTCGAGTTTGGACTTAAATTACTCGATTTTTAATTTTAAATCGATTGGAGGTGATATCAACTCATTTTTATTTGAAAAATTAAACAAAATCCGCCATTTTGTTTTTTCAATAATATTTTCGAATCTTAAAAACGTCAAAATCGTAACAAGCACGAAAAATGCTTCAATTTGACACCCAACAACCCATATTTTTGATTAAATAAACCATAAAAATGACATTGACATTGACGTTCGCCATATTGGATTTTATTCTATCCATAATTTTGTTTACTTTTGAAACCGTTTGAGTTAGACCCTTCGAGTTTGGACTTAAATTACTCGATTTTTAATTTTAAATCGATTGGGGATGATACCAACTCATTTTTATTTGAAAAATTAAAAATTAATTGGAAAATTTAAATCATTAACATCCTCAAATTCCATAAAAATCGGAATGGAAATAAGAAATTCTTCAATTTGATACCAAACAACCCACATTAATATGATCAAAAAAACAAAATCCGCCATTTTGTCTTTTCAACCATATTTTCGAATCTTAAAAATGTCAAAATCGTAATAAACACGAAAAATTCTTCAATTTGACACCCAACAGCCTACATTTTTGATTAAATAAACCATAAAAATGACATTGACATTGACGTTCGCCATCATGGATTTTATTTTATCCATAATTTTGTTTATTTTTGAAACCGTTTGGGTTAGACCCATCGAGTTTGGATTTAAATTACTCGATTTTTAATTTTAAATCGATTGGAGGTGATATCAACTCATTTTTATTTGAAAAATTAAACAAAATCCGCCATTTTGTTTATTCAATAATATCTTCGAATCTTAAAAACGTCAAAATCGTAATAAACACAAAAAATGCTTCAATTTGACACCCAACAACCCATATTTTTGATTAAATAAACCATAAAAATGATATTGACATTCGCCATCTTGGATTTTATTCTATCCATAATTTTGTTTATTTTTTAAACCGTTTGAGATAGACCCATCGAGTTTGGACTTAAATTGCTCGATTTTTAATTTTAAATCGATTGGAGATGATGCCAACTCATTTTTATTTGAAAAATTAAAAATTTAATTCAAAAATGGAACACGTAAAATCCTTTAAATTTATAAAAATCACAAAGGTAATTAAAAATCCTTTAATTTGATGCCCAATAACCTATACTTTAGATTAAATAACATAAAAATGACATTGACAGATGGCGGTTGTCAATGCTTTAATTCCATTGTTTCTTTTTATAATTTGTGTGTAGCTCTTGACTTAATTGAGATAAACCCGTCGAGTTTGGATTTAAATTGCTCGATTTTTGATTTTAAATCGATTAGAAATAATTGCACATCAATTTTTTGAAAAACTACAAAAATTAATTCGAATTAAATGACTCAAAATCCTCTAATTTCATAAAAATCACAAAGAGATTTAAAAATCCTTTAATTTGATACCCAACAACCCGTATTTTTGATCAAATAACATTATCTTAGAAATGACATTGACAGTCGCCATCTTGAAAATTATTTGTATTAAATTTTTTGGTTTATTTGAAAGTATTTGACATAAAATGATCATGTTTGGATTTAAATCACTCGTTTTTTAATTTTAAATCGAGTGATTTAAGCTCGATTTTTAATTTTAAATCGATTAAAAATAAATCTAAGTCAATTTTTTGCAAAATTAAAAAATTAATTCGGAAGTTAAAAAACCCAAAATCGTTTAATTTCATAAAAATCATAAAGAGAATTAAAAATCCTTTAATTTGATACCCAACGACCCATATTTTTGATTTAATGACATAAATTTGGAAATGACATTGACAGTTGCCATCTTGGATTTTATTATTTTTTAAATTTTGTGCATCTTTTGTTCTAATTGAGATAGACCCATCGAGTTTGAACTCAAATAACTCGATTTTTAATTTTAAACCGATTAAAAATAAATCTAAGTAAATTTTTTGAAAAATTAAAAAAAAAATAATTCGGAAATTAAAAAACCCAAAATCGTTTAATTTCATAAAAATCATAAAGAGAATTAAAAATCATTTAATTTGATACCCAACGACCCATATTTTTGATTTAATGACATAAATTTGGAAATGACATTGACAGTTGCCATCTTGGATTTTATAATTTTTTAAATTTTGTGCATCTTTTGTTCTAATTGAGATAGACCCATCGAGTTTGGACTCAAATAACTCGATTTTTAATTTTTAATCGATTAAAAATAAATCTAAGTCAATTTTTTGCAAAATTAAAAAATTAATTCGGAAATTAAAAAACCCAAAATCGTTTAATTTCATAAAAATCATAAAGAGAATTAAAAATCATTTAATTTGATACCCAACGACCCATATTTTTGATTTAATGACATAAATTTGGAAATGACATTGACAGTTGCCATCTTGGATTTTATTATTTTTTAAATTTTGTGCATCTGTTGTTCTAATTGAGATAGACCCATCGAGTTTGGACTCAAATAACTCGATTTTTAATTTTAAATCGATTAAAAATAAATCTAAGTCAATTTTTTGAAAAATTAAAAAATTAATTCGGAAATTAAAAAACCCAAAATCGTTTAAATTCATAAAAATCATAAAGAGAATTAAAAATCATTTAATTTGATACCCAACGACCCATATTTTTGATTTAATGACATAAATTTGGAAATGACATTGACAGTTGCCATCTTGGATTTTATTATTTTTTAAATTTTGTGCATCTTTTGTTCTAATTGAGATAGACCCATCGAGTTTGAACTCAAATAACTCGATTTTTAATTTTAAACCGATTAAAAATAAATCTAAGTAAATTTTTTGAAAAATTAAAAAAAAAATAATTCGGAAATTAAAAAACCCAAAATCGTTTAATTTCATAAAAATCATAAAGAGAATTAAAAATCATTTAATTTGATACCCAACGACCCATATTTTTGATTTAATGACATAAATTTGGAAATGACATTGACAGTTGCCATCTTGGATTTTATAATTTTTTAAATTTTGTGCATCTTTTGTTCTAATTGAGATAGACCCATCGAGTTTGGACTCAAATAACTCGATTTTTAATTTTTAATCGATTAAAAATAAATCTAAGTCAATTTTTTGCAAAATTAAAAAATTAATTCGGAAATTAAAAAACCCAAAATCGTTTAATTTCATAAAAATCATAAAGAGAATTAAAAATCATTTAATTTGATACCCAACGACCCATATTTTTGATTTAATGACATAAATTTGGAAATGACATTGACAGTTGCCATCTTGGATTTTATTATTTTTTAAATTTTGTGCATCTGTTGTTCTAATTGAGATAGACCCATCGAGTTTGGACTCAAATAACTCGATTTTTAATTTTAAATCGATTAAAAATAAATCTAAGTCAATTTTTTGAAAAATTAAAAAATTAATTCGGAAATTAAAAAACCCAAAATCGTTTAAATTCATAAAAATCATAAAGAGAATTAAAAATCATTTAATTTGATACCCAACGACCCATATTTTTGATTTAATGACATAAATTTGGAAATGACATTGACAGTTGCCATCTTGGATTTTATTATTTTTTAAATTTTGTGCATCTTTTGTTCTAATTGAGATAGACCCATCGAGTTTGGACTCAAATAACTCGATTTTTAATTTTAAATCGATTAAAAATAAATCTAAGTCAATTTTTTGCAAAATTAAAAAATTAATTCGGAAATTAAAAAACCCAAAATCGTTTAATTTCATAAAAATCATAAAGAGAATTAAAAATCATTTAATTTGACACCCAACAACCCATATTTTTGATTTAATGACATAAATTTGGAAATGACATTGACAGTTGCCATCTTGGATTTTATTATTTTTTAAATTTTGTGCATCTGTTGTTCTAATTGAGATAGACCCATCGAGTTTGGACTCAAATAACTCGATTTTTAATTTTAAATCGATTAAAAATAAATCTAAGTCAATTTTTTGAAAAATTAAAAAATTAATTCGATAATTTAAATAAACAAAATCTTCTAATTTCACAAAAATCGCAAAAAAAATCAAAAATTCGGCGAAAAATGTCAAAATTTTTGTTTTATCCAAATATAACCTCAAATTAATTAATTTTTTGCTGTAACTCCGCCGTTTTTTGAGATAACCCCACCGAGTTTGTACTCATTTTAAAGCATTTTTCATAAATATTAAGAAATAAATGAAGATGGCGCCACAAACCGGAAGTGATTCTATCTCGCTCAATTTTAAAGATAAATACGTCGAGTTTGTACTCATTTTAAAGCATTTTTAATGAAGATTACGATTTTAATACAACAAAATTAATTTCATTTTTAGATGAATACACAAAAATTACAACCCCGCGCCAAGACGTCTTATTCAAAAAGGGATATCTTAATAAGCCGAGAACGTATCAGACTCAAACATCGACGGGGAACTCAACTTCCGCATCAACGGGGAATTCAACCGGAAATGGAACTCCTGATCATCAATCAGCTGGTAATTAATTTATTTTTTTTTTTAATTTTTTGTTGATTAATTTAATTTTTAGATGGAACGGAATGTACGGATGTAGAATATGAGTCGCAATTCGTCTTCCCGACTTTCCTCGACCACAACGGCATCTATTACGTGAATAGTGAGTCAAATGAGTTAACTTTTTAATTTTTTAAAAGGGTTAAAGTGAAGTTCGTTTCGAGGAGCGATTTTTGGCAAAGCTTGACCAGAAACTTAACACTCCTCAACTAAATTTAACACCTTGGCATTTAAGTTTGGCAGTTTTTTTCTCTTTGGTAACGCATTCGCGCAAAAATCTTTCATTTTGACAACGTCACATTGATTAAAATCGATTTTAATAAAACTAATTTATCGAACAGGTTTCGAACCTTACCCCCTGATGATGTACAACCCGCAAGTTTGTTACCCGGAGTTTCCGGTCTCGCGAACGAAGCGGCTCAGCACGGGATCTTTGGTGAGTTATTTTAAAGGTATTTTGAGTAAAAAAAAAGTGAGAATGTCTTAAGATCGTTAGTGGTCCTCGAAATAACAGCCCAAGTCACCCTATTGGCAGCTTGACTCGCCTATTTTAAGCATGTTGCAGCAAGAACGCAGACAAAACCGAATCGATTTTGTAATTTTTACAACTCTACCTGATTTATATTTATTATTTGTTTACGCCGGGTCTATAAATAGTGTAAACACGGCTTATCTCAAGTTGGGATAAATTTTTCCCGCTCAATAAAGCCAGACAAACTAATTTTATCTCAACCTCTTCAAAACATTCATCCAAAAATAGAAAATCGTAAAATTTTTTTAATCAAAATTTTAATAATAATAAATCATTTAAAACGGAAACAACCAAGGGTGAATCTTTTTACGTCCCTTTTCTCCGAGCAAATCACCGGAATCGGCCATAAATCCAAGTAAAACGACAAAATCGCAAAAATCAAAAAAGCCGCCACCAAAAACGCGAAATAATTCGAGTTTTGATCATTAATCGGGTTAAATTCGAAATCTAACTCGGATTTCGGGGGGATGTTGCAACAAAGGGGTTGGGTTTTGGTCAAATTAGTCTTTTTTTTCAAAAATTTTTTGTTGATCATTCCTTGACTCGGGCAACTTATCGAAATTGGGGATGACATCGTTAAGCTTTTCCTCCTCGATTCTCTCCTCCAATTTAACTCGCACGAATTACTCCTATTATTAACGTTCTTATTGATATAATTTGAAGTAACGTTCAAAAACGAAGTCGTCGATAATTTTTGGTTATTAAAATCTTTGAGTTCCTTCAAATCTTTGTATTTGGGCAACCCGCAAAAATCGCATTGATTCTTTTCTTGCTCGTTTAAGGGCTTATAACAAATTTCGCATCTATCGTTATCGTTTAATTGAGTCTTTTTTGAATCATTTTCGTTTTTGTCTTGGTTGCAATAAACCTCGATACAAACTTTATTCGGGGTGAACATCTTCATCAAATTCGCCCAAACCGTCGAAGACGAAACGCTCTGTTCGACGTCGTTTTCGTCGTTTAATTTCTCTTTTGACGATTTTATTACCAAAATCGGATGGGAACCCATTTTAAATTGATTTTTTGTTAATATTCACTGAGAATTTTGATGACACTTTAATCGTTTATGACTTTTATTTCAACGAAAATTGACGTTTATTAAAAAAAAAATTATAATTTGTCAATGTGTCATAATTAATTTTAATTAAAACAAAATCTAAATCAAATTTCCTTTAAAATGAGTCCAAACACGACGTATTTATCTTTAAAATTAGCCGAGATGTAAGTACTTCCGGTTTATGACGCCATCTTTATTTATTTCGTAATATTAGTTAAAAATGCTTTGAAATGAGCCCAAACTCGATGGGGTTATCTCAAAAAATGGCGGAGATACGAAAAAAAATAATTTTTTAAGTTATTATGTTGGCAACAATTCAAAAAATTAAGATAAAATCGTTTCCGGTCGATTTAAAATTAAAATCCGAGTAATTTGAGTCCAAACACGATGGGTTTATCTCGAATTTATACAAAATTAAGACATTATAAAATCCAAGATGGCGGATGTCAATGTCATTTTGACAGTTATATTATTTAAAACAAAATATGGGTTGTTGGGTATCAAATTAAAGCATTTTTTATGTTAATTAAGAATACATTGAAATAAATGATTAATATTCTGACATATTTATCTTTAAAATGAAAATAAGATGCGATTATGACGCCACCTCTATTTATTTCTTAATATTTGTGAAAAATGCTTTGAAATGAGACCAAACTCGATGGGGTTATCTCAAAAAATGGCGAAGATACGAAAAGAAATCATCTTGAAAATTCAAGATGGCGGATGTCAATGTCATTTTGACAGTTATATTATTTAAAACAAAATATGGGTTGTTGGGTATCAAATTAAAGCATTTTTTATGTTAATTAAGAATACATTGAAATAAATGATTAATATTATGACATATTTATCTTTAGAATGAAAATAAGATGCGATTATGACGCCCCCTTTATTTATTTCTTAATATTTGTTAAAAATGCTTGGAAATGAGACCAAACTCGATGGGGTTATCTCAAAAAATGGCGAAGATGCGAAAAGAAATCATCTTTAAAATTCAAGATGGCGGATGTCAATGTCATTTTGACAGTTATATTATTTAAAACAAAATATGGGTTGTTGGGTATCAAATTAAAGCATTTTTCATGTTAATTAAGAATACATTGAAATAAACGATTAATATTCTGACATATTTATCTTTAAAATGAAAATAAGATGCGATTATGACGCCACCTTTATTTATTTCTTAATATTTGTTAAAAATGCTTGGAAATGAGCCCAAACTCGATGGGGTTATCTCAAAAAATGGCGAAGATGCGAAAAGAAAACATCTTTAAAATTCAAGATGGCGGATGTCAATGTCATTCTGACAGTTATATTATTTAAAACAAAATATGGGTTGTTGGGTATCAAATTAAAGCATTTTTTATGTTAATTAAGAATACATTGAAATAAACGATTAATATTCTGACATATTTATCTTTAAAATGAAAATAAGATGCGATTATGACGCCACCTCTATTTATTTCTTAATATTTGTTAAAAATGCTTAGAAATGAGCCCAAACTCGATGGGGTTATCTCAAAAAATGGCGAAGATACGAAAAAAAATCATCTTTAAAATTCAAGATGGCGGATGTCAATGTCATTTTGACAGTTATATTATTTAAAACAAAATATGAGTTGTTGGGTATCAAATTAAAGCATTTTTTATGCTAATTAAGAATACATTAAAATAAATGATTAATATTATGACATATTTATCTTTAAAATGAAAATAAGATGCGATTATGACGCCACCTTTATTTATTTCTTAATATTTGTTAAAAATGCTTGGAAATGAGCCCAAACTCGATGGGGTTATCTCAAAAAATGGCGAAGATACGAAAAGAAATCATCTTTAAAATTCAAGATGGCGGATGTCAATGTCATTTTGACAGTTATATTATTTAAAGCAAAATATGGGTTGTTGGGTATCAAATTAAAGCATTTTTCATGTTAATTAAGAATACATTGAAATAAACGATTAATATTCTGACATATTTATCTTTAAAATGAAAATAAGATGCGATTATGACGCCACCTTTATTTATTTCTTAATATTTGTTAAAAATGCTTGGAAATGAGCCCAAACTCGATGGGGTTATCTCAAAAAATGGCGAAGATACGAAAAAAAAAATCATCTTTAAAATTCAAGATGGCGGATGTCAATGTCATTTTGACAGTTATATTATTTAAAGCAAAATATGGGTTGTTGGGTATCAAATTAAAGCATTTTTTATGTTAATTAAGAATACATTAAAATAAATGATTAATATTCTGACATATTTATCTTTAAAATGAAAATAAGATGCGATTATGACGCCACCTTTATTTATTTCTTAACATTTGTTAAAAATGCTTTTAAATGAGCCCAAACTCGATGGGGTTATCTAAAAAAATAAACAAGATACAACAAAATTAGTTTTTTAAGTTATTATGTTGGCAACGATCCAAAAAATTGAGATGAGATCGTTTCCGATCGATTCAAAATTAAAATCCGAGTAATTTAAGTCCAAACACGACGGGTTTATCTCAAATACTCTCGAATTTATGCAAAATTAAGACATTATAAAATCCAAGATGGTGGATGTCAATGTCATTTTGACAGTTACATTATTTAAAACAAAATGTGGGTTGTTGGGTATCAAATTAAAGCATTTTTTATCTAGATTAAGAACGCATTTAAATATGTGATAAATGACATGAAATTTTTGTTTTTAAAATTAATAAAGATGTGGGTACTTCAGGTTTATGACGCCTTCCTTATTTAGTTCTTAATATTCGTTAAAAATGCTTTGAAATGAGCCCAAACTTGTTAGGGTTATCTCAAAAAACGACGAAGATACCAAAAAAAAATCAATAAATTTGAGGTTATGTTGGCAACACTGCTTAAAATATTAATTCATAGGGAATTTTTTTATTGAAAATTAAATTTGAAATAATTTAAGTCAAAATTTATATAAAAAGTACTAAAAAATAAGAAAAAATAAAATCAAAAATGGCGGATGTCAATGTCATTTTTGAGATTAAGTTATTTAATTGAAAGTATGGGTTGTTGGGTATTAAATTAAACATTTTTTTAAGTAGATTGAGAAAATGTTAAAATAAACGTGACATTTTCAACTTTGTTTAAAATTGAAATAAAAATGAAACGTTTTTTGCAACACCCTGTACATTGATTTAAAAAGTTAATTTAATCGAAAAACGTTCCGAATAAAAATTGTTCCAAATTCAATTTAAAATCGATTTTTCTAATGCAATTTTTTTGTATCTCCGTTAGATGGCACTTTACACGGATAAAAAACGTTTCATTTTGAGGTTATTACTTTTAGAATTATCCCATCGTAATAAGCGTAAAGAGCGCTTTAATTTGACACCAAACATCCCATATTTTAGGTTTAATAAAAAATGACATTGACGTTGACATTGACATTCACATCTTGAAATTTAATTTTTTTATTTTGCTAAATATATTTAATACTATTTGAGATAACTCCATTGAGTTTGTTATCATTTTAACAAATTTTTGAAGAAACTAAATTTGACGTTAATAACCGGAAGTTCGGTGTCTCGGTTATTTTTAGAGATAAATATGGCGTGTTTGTACTCGTTTTAGAGGATTTTTTATATAGATTGAGAATATATTAAAATAAACGTGGTATTTTTAACTTTATTCAACGTTAAAATAAAAATTTTTGTTTTTTTGCAACTCCCTGTATATCGATTTGAAAAATTGACTTAATCGAAAAATGTTTCGAATAAAAATTGTTCCAAATTCGATTTAAAATCGATTTTTTTAATAATACTATTTTATATCTCCGCTCGGTGGCGCTGTATACCAACATTTTTCAATAAAAATTAATTAATGACATTGACGTTGACAATGACATCTTAGAATTTATTTTTTTTATTTTGCTAAATATATTTAATACTATTTAAGATAACCCCATTGAATTTGTTATCATTTTAACGAATTTTTAAAGAAACTAATTAAATTTGACTTTGTTAACCGGAAGTTCGGTGTCTCGCTTATTTTTAGAGATAAATATGGCGTGTTTGTATTCGTTTTAGAGGATTTTTTATGTAGATTGAGAATACCTCAAAGTAAACGTGATATTTTTAACTTTGTTCAACATTAAAATAAAAATGTTTGCCTTTTTTGCAACACCCTGTATATTTATTTAAAAAATTGACTTAATCGAAAAATGTTTCGAATAAAAATTGTTCCAAATTCGATTTAAAATCGATTTTTTAAATAAATTTTTCTTATATATCTCCGCTTGGTGGCGCTGTATACTGATGGAAAGTTAAAAATGTGTTCAACATTAAAAAAAGTTAAATTTTTTTACAACACCCTGTATATCGATTTAAAAAATTAACTGAATTGAAAAATGTTTCAAACAAAAATTGTTACAAATTCGATTTAAAATCGATTTTTTTAATAAATTTTTCTTATATATCCGCTGGGTGGCGCTGTATACTGATAGGAAAATTGAATTATTTGAGGTTAAGTTAAAATTTTGGTAAAGTTTCGATTAAAATTTGTCCAAATTTTCATTGATAACAAATTCCATGAAAAAAAAGCAACAAAATAAATTAATAAAAATTCAAAATAAAAAAATCACCCTGTATCATTTTGAGTTAAATTCATTTTTAATCGTTTCAAAACAAAAAATTCTTAAATAAAAGTCAAATGATCTCGAATGTGCGCAAAATTTAAACAGAAAAAATCCAAGATGGCGGATTTTTTATTCCGATTAAATCATTAATTAAATAATTTTTGCACCACCCTGTATATCGATACAAAAAGTTGATCTAATCGAAAAATGTTTCAAACAAAAATTGTCACAAATTCGATTTAAAATCGATTTCTTTAATAAAAATTTTTCATATCTCCGATAGGTGGCGCTATACGCTGACAAAAAATATCATTTTAATCGATTTTTTTTTACATATTAATAAAAAAGAAATGACATTGACGTTGACATTGACATTGACAGGCGCCATCTTGGAATTCATTTTTTTCTTAATTTAGTTTATTTTCGAGACTATTTGAGTTAGACCCATCGAGTTTGGACTCATTTTAAAGGATTTTTTATGGAGATTAATTAAATTTGACATTTAAAACCGGAAGTTGGGGTCCCGCTTATTTTCGGAGATAAATATGGCGTGCTTGGGCTCGTTTTAAAGGATTTTTCGTGTAGATTACGATTTTAATATCGAATTTTGTTTTAGACTGAATCGACAAGTCCGAATAATGAAGAAATCGGCGCTCAAAGCGGCGGTGAAAGCGGAGCCGCCCATGATCTCGGTCACCCGATGTATATGTACCAAGGGTTTTATTATAATAATCCGACTTCCTCGACAGGTGAGGAATTTTAATTGAGTTAATTGAAGTGGGATTGTTAATTTTTTGTTTTGTGGTAGTTGTGGTGGACGTCTCGACGAGCGAGCCGAGGAAAATCAAGAAAAAGCGGCGAAGAAAAGCGAGCAAAACGGTGCATGAAGACGAGTTATCGAGCTCCGATGAAGAATCTTCCGAGGAGATGACCCAAATTGAGAATAAATCGGTTAAGGTTAATCAATTAATTGAGGATGAGAATGAGAAGAAGGATGTTGAGGTAAAAGATGATGAGAATGCACAAATTATTGCTGAAAATGAACCTCTTGAGATGGTGCAAGAGGAAGTGGAGGATAAAATTGAGATTGAAAAGATCGAAAAGATTGAAACTGAAGAAGAATCTTCGAAGAAGGAGACTAAATTTAATTTGAATGCTGAAGAATTCGTTCCTAGGGCGTTACGTCAAAACGAAATAATTAATCGAAACCCCAATGTACAATTCGTGAATGTCCACTCCAATTTTATCCCGCTTCCTTTCGTTAATCACCCCTTAAACGAAATCGGGGGGCAACCGAATTACCCCGCTATGTTCCCCCCAGGAATCCCCCTCGGATTCGTCCCTCCCAATTTCGTCAATTTCGTTCCTAACCAATTTTACGCGAAGCCAACATTCGAGAATATCCCCCAAAAACCGATTGTGAACCAAAAACAAGAAGAAACTGAAGAAAGTGTTGAAAACGTTGAGAAAAATGAAGAAAAAATGATCAAAAGCGAAGTGGACATCGCGAAAATCGTCTCGAAATTGGAAGAAGCAGCCAAAGAGCAGCGCCAAAACGAGAATGGGGCGATAAAAAGGGGGGTGAAAAAGGGGATGAAGTACCAAAGGAAGTTTTATGATTACAAGAATGGGTTTGAGAAAAGGAGGGGGTTTGAGAGGAAGAGGAATCATCATGAAGATGGGTATCAAAGCGAAAAGACTGAGAATAAAGATGAGAAGGAGAAGAAACATATCTTTTCGCCTCATTTAACACCGAAGAGATATCAAACGACTCAAATGAATCAGATTAATCATAATCAAAGTCATCAGAATCACGAAAAATATCAAAAACATCTAAGTCATCAAAATCATCAAAATCATCAAGTTTCTTCATCCCCCCAATTAAAGTATTCCGAGACTGTGAAGAAATCGGCTCCTCAGCACCTATTGAAACCATCCCCAGTTAAAATCAAAGAAGAAATTGCCCCAAAATCCCCGAATCAATGGATCGCCGTTTCGAATCGAAAGAAACGAAAAAATCGAAGTAACGAAGAAGAAATTGAGCCAAACAAAGATGATGTGTCGAAAATTGGGGAGGAAGAAGAAAATTTTGAAGAAGAATTGATGGTGGTTGATGGTGGTGGGGGTGGTGAGGTGTTGATTTTGACGAAGGAGGAGGAAAAAATGATTTATGAGGATAATAAGAAGATTGAGGATGGTTCAAAAGATGTTTTGAAGGATGATTTAAAAGATGTCTTAAAGGATGTCTCAAAGGATGTCTTAAAAGATGTCTTAAAGGATGAGGATGTATCAAAGGATGTTTCGAAGGATGGCTCAAAGGATGTCTTGAAAGATGTCTTGAAAGATGTCTCAAAGGATGTCTCAAAGGATGTCTCAAAGGATGTCTTAAAGACTGTCATAAAAGATGTCCCAAAAGATGTTATGGAGTTGATTCGGGAATCAAGTTTGAGTCGAAATGAAGATGTGGTGAAAAGTGTGATGAGGGATGTTCAAGAGATTGAGAAGGAGATGATTGGGAAGGATGAGAAAGATGCAGAAAGAGATTATTTGGATGATACGAAGAAAGAGGGTGAAGGGAATGAGGAGGATGATGAGAAGAAGAAGGATGATGGAAGGAAGGAGGATGATGGGAAGAAGGAGGATGGTGGAAAGAAGGAGAAGGAAGTTTTGATGAAGAAGGTGAAAAAAACGAAGAAGATTCAAAAGAGGATTTTGGTGAAAGACTTTGACTTTGTGAGTGTTGAAAAGATTGAAGAAAAAATTGTGCAAGATAATGATAAAATCATGCCGATTAAAGAAGACTTAACTTTTAAAGAAATCGACACAAAATCTGAGACAAGATCTGAGATAAAATCTGAGACAAAATCTGAGACAAAATCTGAGACAAAATCTGAAACAAAATCTGAGATAAAATCTGAGACGAAATCTGGGACGAAATCTGAGACGAAATCTGAGATAAGATCCGAAACAAAAACCGAATCGATACCCTTAGAAAAGAAAAAACCGAAAAAAAAGAAAAAACTCCAAAAATCAAACCCCCCCATCTCAAAATCCCCATCAACCCCAACATTAACAAATCCATCCCAACTCATTTTAGACGAATCCTACGACTTCCTCTTAGACACAACATCCCTCCTCGAAACCAACGACAAAACCAACGTCGAAGTATCCGAAGAACTCGACAAAATGATCCAAAAAGGCCTCTTCGGAAACCTCGAAGAAAAAATGAAATCCCTCAACGTCTCAATCGACGAAGACTTCTTCAAATCCCTCAACTTTTCTTCGCCGAATAAATCGACGCCGGATAAATCGGGGTTTATAAAAGCGACCGATTTATCATCGATTTTAACGAATAACAATCAATTTTTGCACAAAGCCATCGATTATACGAAAATTAAGCCGGATCAAGCGTCGACGTCGAAAGATTGCGCTTTTTTGGATGTTTCGAGCGATGATTTCGAAAAGAATTCGATTAATAATGGGATTAATAATGGGAATTCGGATTCAGGGAGGAAGAAGGAGAAGAATAAAGGGGGGAAATTGAAGAATAAAAGTAGGAGGAAGGAGCAAGAGATTAAAGTAAAAAGTAAAAATGAAATTGTTGTGGGGTCTGTTTTGTTGGGATGATCCGATGGAGGTTGGTTGACTTATTTGAGTTAAATTAAATTTGAAATCTGCGTAAAAAATCGTTTTAAATGAGTACAAACTCGATATGTTTATGATTAAACTTACTTCCGGTTTATGCACCTAATCTTTATTTATTCATAATATTTATTAAATTTGCTTTAAAATGAGCCCAAACTCGATGGGGTTATCTCAAATTTACGCGAAATTAAGAAAAAATTAAAAATAAAAAATTAAAGATGGCGGCTGTCAATGTCATTTTTTATTAAATCTAAAATATAGGATGTTTGGTATCAAATTAAAGGATTTTTTATGCTTATTACGATTGGATGATTTCAAAATCGATTATATAAAAAGAAAATTTGTTTATGCATGTAGCGCGCCACCTGGTGGGGGTGTTAAAAAAAATTTATTAAAAAAGTCGGTTTTAAATCAGATTTAAAACAATTTTTGTTTGAAACAATTTTCGATTAAGTTAATTTTTTGAATCAATATACAGGGTGGTGCAAAAATTGTCTAATTAATTATGTTGTTTGATATATTCTTAATCTTTATACGAAATACATAGACTTAACATAAATACATAAACTTTAATACATAAAATTTAAATTACAATCTTAATTTTACAATTTTATTTTTGATTTCTTTTTTAATTTAAGATTTTTGTCTGAATAAGTTTAAGAATTGGAAAATCATAACAAAAAAGCATCAAAAATCCGTTAATTTGATACCCAACAACCTATATTTTAATTTAAATAATGACATTGACAGCTGTCATTTTTAAAATTAAAGAAAAAAACTTTTGTCAGTTAGAAATTTTGTTAAAAATCATGAATATAACTAAAAAATTTTTGATTTGACACTCATTGAGCCATATTAAATTAATGAGGAAACGTAAATTCCGCCATTTTGTTTTTCAATGATTTCTTCTTAATCATAAATACATCAAAATCGTAATAATCATAAAAAATGCTTCAATTTGATACCCAACAACCCATATTTTTGATTAAATAACAATGACATAAAAATGACATTGACAGTCGCCATCTTGAATTTTATTAATTTTTTTAAATTTTGTGTATCTCTTGATCTAATTGAAAAAAATCCATCGAGTTTGGACTCAAATTACTCCATTCTTGATTTTAAATCGATTACAATCAATTCCAAATCAATCTTTTTGAAAAATTAAAGAATTAATTCGAAAATTGAACACTCAAAATCCTTTAAATATATAAAAATCGCAAAGATACTTAGAAATGCTTCAATTTGATACCCAATAATAACCCATATTTTTGATTAAATACCATTACCATAAAAATGACATTGACAGCTGTCATTTTTAAAATTAAAAACAAAAAATTGCGCCAATGAAAAATGTTGTTAAAAATTAAAATACATCAAAAAATTTTGTGATCTGACACTTTTTGATTCATATTGATTTAATGAGAAAACGTAAAATTCGCCATTTTGTTTTTCAATTATTTCTTTTTAATTATAAAAACGTTAAAATCGTAGTCAGCATAAAAAATGCTTCAATTTGATACCCAACAACTCATATTTTTGATTAAATAACAATGACATAAAAATGACATTGACAGCCGCCATCTTGAATTTTATTATTTTTTTAAATTTTTGTGTATCTTTTGATCTAATTGAAAAAAATCCATCGAGTTTGGCCTCAAATTACTCGATTCTTAATTTTAAATCGATTACAATCAATTCCAAATCAATTTTTTGAAAAATTAAAAATTTAATTCAAAAATGGAACACGCAAAATCCTTTAAATTTATAAAAATTACAAAGATAATTAAAAATGCTTCAATTTGATACCCAACAACCCATATTTTTGATTAAATACTATAACCATAAAGATGACATTGACAGCTGTCATTTTTAAAATTAAAAACAAAAAATTGCGCCAACGAAAAATGTTGTTAAAAATTAAAATACATCAAAAAATTTTGTGATCTGACACTTTTTGATTCATATTGATTTAATGAGAAAACGTAAAATTCGCCATTTTGTTTTTCAATGATTTCTTTTTAATCATAAAAACGTTAAAATCGTAGTCAGCATAAAAAATGCTTCAATTTGATACCCAACAACCCATATTTTTGATTAAATAACAATGACATAAAAATGACATTGACAGCCGCCATCTTGAATTTTATTATTTTTTTTAATTTTGTGTATCTTTTGATCTAATTGAAAAAAATCCATCGAGTTTGGACTCAAATTACTCGATTCTTAATTTTAAATCGATTAGAATCAATTTCAAATCAATTTTTTGAAAAATTAAAAATTTAATTCAAAAATGGAACACGCAAAATCCTTTAAATTTATAAAAATTACAAAGATAATTAAAAATGCTTCAATTTGATACCCAACAACCCATATTTTTGATTAAATACTATAACCATAAAGATGACATTGACAGCTGTCATTTTAAAAATTAAAAACAAATAATTGTGTCAATGAAAAATCTTGTTAAAAATTAAAATACAACAAAAAATTTTGCGATTTAACACTTTTTGATTCATATTAATTTTATGAGAAACCGTAAAATTCGCCATTTTGTTTTTCAATTATTTTTTTTTAATCATAAAAACGTCAAATTCTTATTAAGCATAAAAAATGCTTTAATTAGATACCCAACAACCCATATTTTGATTTAAAGAACTCAACTGTCAAAATGACATTGACAGCCGCCATCTTGGATTTTAACTTTTTAAATTTTGGATAAATCCGAGACTATTTAAGATAAACCCGTCGTGTTTGGGCTCAAATTACTCGGATTTTAATTTTGAATCGATCTGAAATAATTTTACCTCACTTTTTTGGATTGTTGCCAACTTAATAACTATAAAAATGATTTTTTTTGGTTGTATCTTCGTCGTTTTTTGAGTCCCCCGAGTTTGGACTCATTTTAAAGGATTTTTTACGAAGATTATGTTGGAATTGAAGTTAGTGGTTAAAACCGGAAGTTTGGGTTAAATAGCACAACGTTAAAATGACAGCTGTCAATGTCATTTTTAAAATTTTAACAAAATGACAATTAAAAATTTATTGTAAATCATAACGATAAAAAAAATGAATTTGATGAGTAGTAACAGATATTAAGTTTATAGAAAAAACCGTAAAATCCGCCATTTTGTTTTTTAAATTACCTTATTATAGCTCGAAAATGTCAAAATTGAGGCAAGCATGAAAAATCCGTTAATTTGATACCCAACAACTCATATTTTTGATGAAATATAAAGTAATCAAAAAAATGACATTGACAGCTGTCATTTTAAAATTAAAAATACATTTTTAATGAAAACTTTGTAAAACAAATCGTAATAATCATTAATGGTCCTTAATTTGATGCGAAGAAATTGATATTAAGTTAATTAAAAACACAAAAATCCGCCATTTTTTTTTTCAATATTTTTTTTTTTTATATTAAACCATCAAAATCGTTATAAGCGAAAAAAATCCTTTAATTTGATACCCAACAATTTATATTTTGCTTTAAATATCACAACTGTCAAAATGACATTGACAGCCGCCATCTTGGATTTTATTATTTTTTTAAAATTTTGTGTATCTTTGGATCTAATTGAGATAGACCCGTCGAGTTTGGACTTAAATTGCTCTATCTTTAATTTCAAATCGATTAAAAATAATTCAAAATCGATTTTTTGAAAAATTAAATGACATTGACAGCTGTCATTTTTAAATTAAAAATAAATTTTTATTTAAAACTTTGTAAAAAATCGTAATAAGCATAAAAAATTCGTTAATTTGATACCCAACAACTCATATTTTTGATCAAATAACGTAATCAGAAAAATGACATTGACAGCTGTCATTTTTAAAAACGATAAAAAAATTTTCTCAATTAAAAATTTCGTAAAAATTCATACATATAACCAAAAATATAATCATGAACCCACATTAAATTAATGAAAAAACGAAAAAAATCGCCATTTTGTTTTTTTTTCAATTATTTTTGTTAATCATAAAAACATCAAAATCGTAATAAGCACAAAAAATGCTGAAATTTAATACCTAACAACCCATATTTTGCTTTAAATAACATAACTGTCAAGATGACATTGACAGCCGCCATCTTGGATTTTATTATTTTTTTTTAAATTTTGTGTATCTTTGGATCTAATTGAGATAGACCCGTCGAGTTTGGACTTAAACTGCTCTATCTTTAATTTCAAATCGATTAAAAATGATTCCAAATCGATTTTTTGAAAAATTAAATGACATTGACAGCTGTCATTTTTAAAATTAAAAACAAAAAATTGCGCCAATGAAAAATGTTGTTAAAAATTAAAATACATCAAAAAATTTTGTGATCTGACACTTTTTGATTCATATTGATTTAATGAGAAAACGTAAAATTCGCCATTTTGTTTTTCAATTATTTTTTTTTAATTATAAAAACGTTAAAATCGTAGTCAGCATAAAAAATGCTTCAATTTGATACCCAACAACTCATATTTTTGATTAAATAACAATGACATAAAAATGACATTGACAGCCGCCATCTTGAATTTTATTATTTTTTTAAATTTTTGTGTATCTTTTGATCTAATTGAAAAAAATCCATCGAGTTTGGCCTCAAATTACTCGATTCTTAATTTTAAATCGATTACAATCAATTCCAAATCAATTTTTTGAAAAATTAAAAATTTAATTCAAAAATGGAACACGCAAAATCCTTTAAATTTATAAAAATTACAAAGATAATTAAAAATGCTTCAATTTGATACCCAACAACCCATATTTTTGATTAAATACTATAACCATAAAGATGACATTGACAGCTGTCATTTTTAAAATTAAAAACAAAAAATTGCGCCAACGAAAAATGTTGTTAAAAATTAAAATACATCAAAAAATTTTGTGATCTGACACTTTTTGATTCATATTGATTTAATGAGAAAACGTAAAATTCGCCATTTTGTTTTTCAATGATTTCTTTTTAATCATAAAAACGTTAAAATCGTAGTCAGCATAAAAAATGCTTCAATTTGATACCCAACAACCCATATTTTTGATTAAATAACAATGACATAAAAATGACATTGACAGCCGCCATCTTGAATTTTATTATTTTTTTAAATTTTTGTGTATCTTTTGATCTAATTGAAAAAAATCCATCGAGTTTGGCCTCAAATTACTCGATTCTTAATTTTAAATCGATTACAATCAATTCCAAATCAATTTTTTGAAAAATTAAAAATTTAATTCAAAAATGGAACACGCAAAATCCTTTAAATTTATAAAAATTACAAAGATAATTAAAAATGCTTCAATTTGATACCCAACAACCCATATTTTTGATTAAATACTATAACCATAAAGATGACATTGACAGCTGTCATTTTTAAAATTAAAAACAAAAAATTGCGCCAACGAAAAATGTTGTTAAAAATTAAAATACATCAAAAAATTTTGTGATCTGACACTTTTTGATTCATATTGATTTAATGAGAAAACGTAAAATTCGCCATTTTGTTTTTCAATGATTTCTTTTTAATCATAAAAACGTTAAAATCGTAGTCAGCATAAAAAATGCTTCAATTTGATACCCAACAACCCATATTTTTGATTAAATAACAATGACATAAAAATGACATTGACAGCCGCCATCTTGAATTTTATTATTTTTTTTAATTTTGTGTATCTTTTGATCTAATTGAAAAAAATCCATCGAGTTTGGACTCAAATTACTCGATTCTTAATTTTAAATCGATTAGAATCAATTTCAAATCAATTTTTTGAAAAATTAAAAATTTAATTCAAAAATGGAACACGCAAAATCCTTTAAATTTATAAAAATTACAAAGATAATTAAAAATGCTTCAATTTGATACCCAACAACCCATATTTTTGATTAAATACTATAACCATAAAGATGACATTGACAGCTGTCATTTTAAAAATTAAAAACAAATAATTGTGTCAATGAAAAATCTTGTTAAAAATTAAAATACAACAAAAAATTTTGCGATTTAACACTTTTTGATTCATATTAATTTTATGAGAAACCGTAAAATTCGCCATTTTGTTTTTCAATTATTTTTTTTTAATCATAAAAACGTCAAATTCTTATTAAGCATAAAAAATGCTTTAATTAGATACCCAACAACCCATATTTTGATTTAAAGAACTCAACTGTCAAAATGACATTGACAGCCGCCATCTTGGATTTTAACTTTTTAAATTTTGGATAAATCCGAGACTATTTAAGATAAACCCGTCGTGTTTGGGCTCAAATTACTCGGATTTTAATTTTGAATCGATCTGAAATAATTTTACCTCACTTTTTTGGGTTGTTGCCAACTTAATAACTATAAAAATGATTTTTTTTGGTTGTATCTTCGTCGTTTTTTGAGTCCCCCGAGTTTGGACTCATTTTAAAGGATTTTTTACGAAGATTATGTTGGAATTGAAGTTAGTGGTTAAAACCGGAAGTTTGGGTTAAATAGCACAACGTTAAAATGACAGCTGTCAATGTCATTTTTTAAATTTTAACAAAATGACAATTAAAAATTTATTGTAAATCATAACGATAAAAAAAATGAATTTGATGAGTAGTAACAGATATTAAGTTTATAGAAAAAAACCGTAAAATCCGCCATTTTGTTTTTTAAATTACCTTATTATAGCTCGAAAATGTCAAAATTGAGGCAAGCATGAAAAATCCGTTAATTTGATACCCAACAACTCATATTTTTGATGAAATATAAAGTAATCAAAAAAATGACATTGACAGCTGTCATTTTAAAATTAAAAATACATTTTTAATGAAAACTTTGTAAAACAAATCGTAATAATCATTAATGGTCCTTAATTTGATGCGAAGAAATTGATATTAAGTTAATTAAAAACACAAAAATCCGCCATTTTTTTTTTCAATAATTTTTTTTTTAATATTAAACCATCAAAATCGTTATAAGCGAAAAAAATCCTTTAATTTGATACCCAACAATCTATATTTTGCTTTAAATATTACAACTGTCAAAATGACATTGACAGCCGCCATCTTGGATTTTATTATTTTTTAAAAATTTTGTGTATCTTTGGATCTAATTGAGATAGACCCGTCGAGTTTGGACTTAAATTGCTCTATCTTTAATTTCAAATCGATTAAAAATAATTCAAAATCGATTTTTTGAAAAATTAAATGACATTGACAGCTGTCATTTTTAAATTAAAAATAAATTTTTATTTAAAACTTTGTAAAAAATCGTAATAGGCATAAAAAATTCGTTAATTTGATATCCAACAACTCATATTTTTGATCAAATAACGTAATCAGAAAAATGACATTGACAGCTGTCATTTTTAAAAACGATAAAAAAATTTTCTCAATTAAAAATTTCGTAAAAATTCATACATATAACCAAAAATATAATCATGAACCCACATTAAATTAATGAGAAAACGAAAAAATCGCCATTTTGTTTTTTTTTGTCAATTATTTTTTTTTAATCATAAAAACATCAAAATCGTTATAAACGAAAAAAATCCTTTAATTTGATACCCAACAACCCATATTTTGCTTTAAATATCACAACTGTCATACTGTCAAAATGACATTGACAGCCGCCATCTTGGATTTTATTACGGATTAATTTTGCATAAATTCAAGATTATTTGAGATAAACCCGCCGTGTTTGGACTTAAATTACTCGGATTTTAATTTTGAATCGATCTAAAACAATTTTATCTCAATTTTTTGAAGCGTTACCAACTTAATAACCTCAAAAACGATTTTTTTGTATCTTTGTTGTTTTTTGAGATAACCCCATCGAGTTTGGACTCATTTTAAAGCGTTTTTTACGTAGATTGAGAATATGTTGGAATTATAGTTATAACCGGAAGTTGATACTCTGTGCTGATATAGCACAATCTAGAGGAAATTTAGAAAAACTTTTCATATAAAAATTGTTGATTATATGAATTTAAAGAAATGTCAACCAATCATTTTCTATTTGGATCATTGAAAATGGATGGACCCTGTAACGAAATATATTAAAACGATTATTTTTTCAGATCGATCAACGCCTGAAGATCTAACGACGTCGTGTAACGACGAAAACGAAGAAAAAAGTGAGATAAACGAGATTGTTGATGGAATCGAGGAGATTTTAGAAGACGTTTTGAAAAGAATCGACGACGAAGCAACCGAAAATGAGATTAAAACAGAGATTTTTAATGAACAACCAACAACCGATGAGGAATGTTCAAAAACTTTTGATCAAGACTCAGAACCGAACTCACCCGAATGCGAAATGAAACAAGAAATTCAAAATTCGATTTGCGAAAGTAATTTTTTAAACTCATCTCAACCCGAAATCGTCGCCTCAACACAAAAACCTGAAAATAACATAAAAATATGCACAAAAACGTACGAAACTTTCGAAATCGATGACGACAAAAAGAAAGAAATTGATGAGAACGGATTTTTTTCGACCGAAAACGACGAATACGAAGAGATTTCAACTGCGCAAGAGGCTACAAATGAAGTAATCGTTGCCAATTTGGGAAATAAAAATCCCCAGATTCACCAAAATCACCAAAAATCGATTACTCAAGCTGTGTTTGAGTGGATGGTTAAAGTGAGGGAGAAAACACCGGAAATTGAGATTTTAAAGAGTCCCGATACGATTAATCGAGAATTTAACAATTTAAATGTAATTGAAGATGTAATTGAGGATGTTATTGAGGATGTAATTGAAGATGATATCGAAGGTGATATTGGAGGTGGTATCGAAGAAGGAAAAGATGTCCTTGAAATTTGCGGAAAAGAAGAAGAATTTTTTAAATTAGAAGAAGAAATGGAGGAGATTAAACGAAAACGAAACACGAAACATGGCGATCTTCCTTATCGCGCCATCTGTTGCAGTTTGATGTAAACATCGCGTTTTAAACAATTTATTAATCGTGTAAAGTGATTTTTTTGTCATTTTTCTACCAAAACCAAAAAAAAATAATGATAATAACGTTGTTGTGTAAATAATTGTACTTAAACGATACCAAAAAACCAAAAAAAAAGAAGTTGTTCGTTATAACCGATATTGTTGAAACGTTAATGTACAGAGTTAACGCGAAATAAAAAAATTTAACAAAAATAAGACGATTAAAACAAAAAAGGAGCCATAAAAGACGAATTAATTAATTAATTTAATTAATTTTAAATTCGATTTTTTTTTGTTTCGTCGAATATAGTAGCTACCTCATAATTTTCGCGATTTTTCGAAAAAAAAATTAATAATAATAATAATAAGTGGAGAACAATAAATAATTCACCATAAAATGACTCGAAAACAAAAAAAAATTACGTAATTTGACATATCTGTCAAAAAAAAAAACAAATTTCTTTTAACTTGTCAAAAAAAATTAATTAATTAAAATAATTAAGACATTAAGACGTAGATTGTAGGTTATGTCGTAAACATTTTTGATTTCTTTGATTTTTAATTAATTAAAATTAATTAGTTAAAAAAAAGGGGGGATGCGGTCGACGAATTTTCCTTATATCTTTAGGGCCGCCCCCTTTACCCCCTCATCCCTCGATTTTTAGTGCATCGCCGCGCCGAAATCGTTACGTTCTAGTAATAAATGCCAAATAATTTTTAATTTTAATTTTTTTTGGAGATGTCATCGCGATCGTTTCAATTCGAATTTTCAAGATGCAATAACTACATCATCACAAAAAGAAAAATTAATTACTTAATAAGAAAATTGTATAAACGATAATTAATAATTAATTATAATTAATTAATTAAGGGTACGATTTTTTGTTTGTTTTGTTTTTTTCATTGTCTCGTTTGTTATTATTATTTCGTTCTCGATTTATTAATTTTTGCGGCTTAGATTATGTTAATTTGTTTTTTGTTTCTACGCCTACTTAATTTGTCTCTTATTGATTATTAATTAATTCATTTTAATTAAGTTTTTTTCTCTTTTCGTTCATTGTTAAGTGTTTGTTAATTTTGAAATTTGTGCCTTCGCAATTTTTAAAAATAAATAAAAAAGTTGAACCAAATCGTATCGTAAACAATTTCTTAACCCCGATTTAGACTTTAGATTGTTTTGAAACTATAAATATTTATTAAATTATACAGAAATGGACAAAATTAAATTCAAAAAAAGAAAGAAAACAAAAAAAAATATTGATATATAGCCATCAACACAAAATAAAGTCATGAGAAAACGTAAAATCGGCCATTTTGTTTTTTCAATTAATTTTTTAAATCATAAAAACCTCAAATTCTTAATAAGCATAAAAAATGCTTTAATTTGATACCCAACAACCCATGCTTTGCTTTAAATAAAACAACTGTCAAAATGACATTGACAGCCGCCATCTTGGATTTTATTATTTTTTCAAAATTTTGTGTATCTTTGGATCTAATTGAGATAGACCCGTCGAGCTTGGACTTAAATTGCTCTATCTTTAATTTCAAATCGATTAAAAATAATTCAAAATCGAGTTTTTGAAAAATTAAATGACATTGACAGCTGTCATTTTTAAATTAAAAATAAATTTTTATTTAAAACTTTGTAAAAAATCGTAATAAGCATAAAAAATTCGTTAATTTAATACCCAACAACCCATATTTTTGATCAAATAACGTAATCAGAAAAAATGACAATGACAGCTGTCATTTTTAAAATCATTAGAAAATTTTTGTCAATTAAAAATTTTGTAAAAAATCATAAATACAACCAAAAATATAATCATCAATGAATATTAAATTAATGAGAAAACGAAAAAATCACCATTTTTTTTCAATTTTTTTTAATCATAAAAACATCAAAATCGTAATAAGCACAAAAAATACTGAAATTTGATACCCAACAACCCATATTTTTGATCAAATAACATACCCATAAAAATGACTTTGACAGCTGTCATTTTTTAAAATCAACAAGATTAATCATTTTTAATTAAAAATTTGTTAAAAATTGTACATATAACCAAAAATCTTTTAATTTGACAAAAATCAATTAAATTAATGAAAAAAAAAAAACATAAAATCCACCATTTTGTTTTTCAATTATTTTTTTAAATAATAAAAACGTCAAATTCATAATAAGCACAAAAAATCGTTTAATCTGATACCCAACAACCCATATTTTTGATCAAATAACAAAAGCATAAAAATGACATTGAAAAATGACATATTAAATTAATGAGAAAACGAAAAATTCGCCATTTTGTTTTTCAATTATTTTTTTTAAATTATAAAAACGTAAAATTCTTAATAAGCATAAAAAATGCTTTAATTTGATACCCAACAACCCATATTTTGCTTTAAATGACACAACTGTCAAAATGACATTGACAGCCGCCATCTTGGATGTAACTATTTTTTAAAATTTTGGATAAATCCGAGACTATTTAAAATAAACCCGTCGTGTTTGGGCTTAAATTAGTCGAATTTTAATTTTGAATCGATCAAAAACAATTTTGCTTCAATTTTTTTTAGTGTTGCCAACTTAATGTCAAAGATGATTTTTTTGTATCTTCGTTATTTTTTGAGATAACCCCATCGAGTTTGGACTCATTTTAAAGGATTTTTAACGAAGATTAAGAATATGTCGGAATTACAGTTGAATCATTAAAGTTGATGGTTGAAGTTATCATATTTCTCCAAGCCATTTTGTTTTTTAAAGTACCGTTTCATGGCTTAAAAATTCCAAAATCGTGACAAGCATAAAAAATCCTTTAATTTGATACCCAACAACCCATATTTTTGATTAAATAACATAGAAATGACATTGACATTCACCATTTCTAATTCTATTGTTTTTTTTTAAATTTTGTGTATCTTTTAACCTAATCGAGATAAACCCATCGAGTTTGGACTCAAATTGCTTGATTTTCAATTTTAAATCGATTAGAAATAATTCCAAAACATTTTTTGAAAAAATTAAATGACATTGACAGCTGTCATTTTTAAAATTAAAAGCACAAATTGTTGTTTTTTCAATTATAAGTTAAGATCAAATTGAAAATCATAAATATAACTAAAAAGTTTGCAAGATTGGCAGCTGTATAGACGTAAAATCCGCCATTTTGTTTTTTAATTATTTTTTTTTCAATCCCAAAAATGTCAAAATCGTAGTAAACATAAAAAATCTTTTAATTTGATACCTAACAACCCATATTTTAGATTAAATATCATAAAAATGACATTGACATCTACCATCTTTAATTCTATTGTTTTTTTTTTAAATTTTTGTGTATCTTTTAACCTAATCGAGAAAAACCCATCGAGTTCGGACTCAAATTGCTTGATTTTTAATTTTAAATCGATTAGAAATAATTCCAAAACATTTTTTGCAAAAATTAAATGACATTGACAGCTGTCATTTTTAAATGAAAAGAACAAATTGCTTTTTTCTTCAATCATAAGTTAAGATCAAGTTGAAAACCATAAATATAACTAAAAATTTTATAATGTTGGACAACTGTATAAACGTAAAATCCGCCATTTTGTTTTTTAATTATTCTTTTTATCCTAAAAATGTCAAAATCGTAATAAACATAAAAAACGATTTAATTTGATACCCAACAACCCATATTTTTGATTAAATAACATAAAAAAAATGACATTGACATCCGCCATCTTTAATTTTATTGTTTTCTTTTTTAATTTTTGTGTATCTTTTAACCTAATCGAGATAAACCCATCGAGTTTGGACTTAAATTGCTTGATTTTCAATTTTAAATCGATTAGAAATAATTTCAAAACATTTTTTGAAAAAATTTAATGACATTGACAGCTGTCATTTTTAAAGTTAAAAGCACAAATTGCTTTTTTCTTCAATTATAAGTTCAGATCAAGTTGAAAACCATAAATATAACTAAAAATTTTATAATGTTTGACAACTATATAAACGTAAAATCCACCATTTTGTTTTTTAATTATTGCTTTTAATCCTAAAAATGTCAAAATCATAATAAGCGTAAAAAATCCTTTAATTTGATACCCAACAACCCATATTTTTGATTAAATAACATAGAAATGACGTTAATATCCGCCATCTTTAATTCTATTGTTTTTTTTTTTATTTTTGTGTATCTTTTAACCTAATCGAGATAAACCCATCGAGTTCGGACTCAAATTGCTTGATTTTTAATTTTTAATCGATTAGAAATAATTTCAAAACATTTTTTGAAAAAATTTAATGACATTGACAGCTGTCATTTTTAAAATTAAAAGCACAAATTGTTGTTTTTTCAATTATAAGTTGAAAACCATAAATATAACTAAAAATTTAAACAACAATCCATATTTTAGATTAAATAACCTAAATCAAAGATGACATTGACATCCGCCATCCTTAATTTTATTATTTTTTGTTTTAATTTTGTGTATCTTTGGACTTTATGGAGTTAATCCCGCCGAGTTTGGACTTAAATTAGACAATTTTTAATTTTAAATAGATTAGAAACGATTTCACCTTACTTTGATTACTTTTTAAAAATTAGAATCAATTTATTTTTATTTCATTAATCAAATATAATAACCCAAATTTGAAAAATCGTTAAAATTTGTCCACATTATTTAATTAAAAACATTTTTTTTCCACCTCGTTATAATTCGTACAAAAACTTAACGTTAATCACTGTACATTAAAATTTCCTGTTTTACCGACATCGATCTGTCAAAGTCAACAACAAAACATGAACAAAAAGCAAGGTTATTCAAACGTCATAAACGATAAAAAAATGCATTAAACGAGTGGGGTTCCAGTTTAAAAGGCTTTGCGCAGCTAAAATCTTAATTAAAATTCATAAATTTCCCGAAAAAACGAGACAACGATGCAAGAAAAATTAACGACAAACCCGAAATACCTCCCAATTTCCTTCAACGACGAGTAAGTAACTTAATTTTCTTTAATTACTCTTAATTCATCAATTAATCCCGTTTTAAATTGCAGATTAAAAACGAAAAACAACAAAAACACTTTCATCGTAATAATTTTAGGGCTGATATTAATGATTTTGGTGTCGATTTTGATCGGAATTTACATCTTCGTTATTTCCCCGGCTCTAAGTTATCGTTCTTGTTATAATTTTGGATGTTTTAATCCTCACAGAGCTGAGTTGTACGCGAAAGTACCTGAAGATAATATTACAATACCAAAAATTGGGGTTGGGTTGAAAAAATCGGATTTAAAGGTTAATAATTTTCGATTGGTGTGTTATTATAATCTTCCAGAGGATGAGCATTCGGATGAGCTTCAAATAAAGGATTTAGACCCTAATTTGTGTACACATTTAAATGTTGGGTTTGCTGGGGTTGTGAATAATACGATTGATTTTCCACAAAGAAATATTGAGATGACTCGGAGGATTATTGGTGATTTAAAAGGGGTTAATAAAGATTTGAAGGTTTTGTTGAGTATTGGGGGGAGTGGGTCTTCTGGGTTTAGCGAGATGGTTAAAAATCATACTACAAGAAAAATGTGAGTTTTTGAATGAATGTTTTTGTTCTAAATCGGGGTTAAAGTACATTTTTAATTTTTTCTTTATCTTAATGTTTCTTTGCTTAGTTATATTAATATTAATTATTATTATTACAAATCAAATTGTAAAATTATCTGCAAATACAATTAACTGTTTAAATATATAGAGTGTCAGGAAATTGCATCAATATATTTAAATTTATTTGTTTAATAAAAAATTGAAGAGGAAAGAATTTTAAAAAAGTCATCTTGGTTAAAAATAATGGAGATAATGAGTCTACTTTAAAATGATTTAAGATAATTGACGTTTTAATCAGAAATGATTGAGATAAAAATCAAAATGTGTAAAAATGCGCTTCAAATTAATTAATCTTGAAAAAAAAATCGGTTTTGAGTTTAATAATGGAGGTGGAGGAATGAAGCATGGCTTAAATAGAAGACGTTTTCTTTAAGATGATGTATTTGTTGAAAAATTATTGATATGGAAATTGAGATGTGAGAGATTACGTTTCAATTTAGAAATGAAGAAAAAGAAAAAATCGCTATTTCTAAAATAATGGAGATTATGGGATGAGTAATGGATCAAATTCTTGCTTCCAAGAATCATCTTCAACTGCTTCCAGAAGAACAGAAATCCTTCGAAAAGTGTCAATACTGCTTCTAGAAAGATTGATAATGCTTCCAAAAGATTTGGAATGCTTCCAGAAGGTTTAAAATGCTTCTAGCAGACTTAATACTGCTTCTTGAAGACTTTATATTCCTTCCAAAAACCTGAAATGCTTTTAGAAGCCTTGATACTGGTTCTGGAAAAATTGATACTGCTTCCAAAAGATTTGGAATGTTTCCACAAGATTTAAAATGCTTCTGGCTGACTTAATACTGCTTCTGGAAGACTTCATACTGCTTCCAGAAGACCTGAAATGCTTTCAAAAACCTCAATACTGCCTTTGGAAAAATTGATACTGCTTCCAAAAGAATTGGGATGGTTCCAGAAGATTTAAAATGCTTCTAGTAGACTTAATATTGCCTCTGGAAGGCTTCATACTGCTTCTGGAAGACCTAAAATACTTTCAAAAGCGTCAATACTGCCTCTGAAAAAATTGATACTGCTTCCACAAGATTTGGAATGCCTGCAGAAGATTTAAAATGCTTCTAACAGACTTAATACTGTCTCTGGAAGACTTCATACTGCTTCCAAAAGACCTAAAATGCTTCCAAAAGCCTCAATACTGGTTCTGGAAAAATGGATACTGTTTCCAAAAGATTTGACATGCTTCTGGAAGATTTAAAATGCTCCTAAAAGACTTAATACTGTCTCTGGAAGACTTCATACTGCTTCCAGAAAACGTGAAATGCTTCCAGAAGCCTCTATACAGGTTTTGGAAAAATTGATACTGCCTCCAAAGGATTTGGCATGCTTCCAGAAGATTTAAAATGCTTCTGACAGACATAATACTGCCTTTTGAAGTCTTTATACTGCTTCCAAAAGATCAGAAATGCTTCCAGAAGTCTCAATACTGATTCTAGAAAAATTGAGACTGCTTCCAAAAGATTTGAAATGCTTCCAGAAAATTTAAAATGCTTCTAACAGACTTAATACTGCTTCTTGAAGACTTTATTCTGCTTCCAGAATACCAGAAATGCTTCTAGAAGCCTCAAAACTGGTTCTGGAAAAATTGATACTGCTCCCAAAAGATTTGGCATGCTTCTAGAAGATTTAAAATGCTTCTAACAAACTTAATACTGCCTCTTGAAGACTTTATTCTGCTTCCAAAAGACCTGAAATGCTTCCAGAAGTCTCAATAATGGTTCTGGAAAAATTGAGACTGCTTCCAAAAGATTTGGAATGCTTTCAGAAGATTTAAAATGCTTCTAACAGACCTAATACTGCTTCTTGAAGACTTTATACTGTTTCCAGAAGACCGGAAATGCTTCCAGAAGTCTCAAAACTGGTTCTGGAAAAATTGATACTGCTTCCAAAAGATTTGGCATGCTTCTAGAAGATTTAAAATGCTTCTAGCAAACTTAATACTGCCTTTAGAAGACTTCATACTACTTCCAAAAGACCTGAAATGCTCTCAGAAGCCTCAATACTAGTTCTGGAAGAATTGATACTGCTTCCTAAAGATTTGGCGTGCTTCCAGAAGATTTAAAATGCTTCTAACAGACTTAATACTGCTTCTTGAAGAATTTATTCTGCTTCCAGAAGACCGGAAATGCTTCCAGAAGTCTCAAAACTGGTTCTGGAAAAATTGATACTGCTTCCAAAAGATTTGGCATGCTTCTAGAAGATTTAAAATGCTTCTAGCAAACTTAATACTGCTTCTTGAAGACTTTATACTGCTTCCAGAACACCAGAAATGCTTTTAGAAGTGTCAATATTACTTTTGGAAAAATTGATACTACTTACAAACGATTTGGAATGGTTTCAGAAGATTTAAACTGCTTCTGGCAGACTTAGTACTGCCTCTGGAAGACTTCATACTGCTTCCAAAAGACGTGCAATGCTTTCAGAAGGCTCAATACTGGTTTTGGAAAAATTGATACTGCTTCCTAAAGATTTAGCATGCTTCCAGAAGATTTAATATGCTTCTAACAGACTTAATACTGCCTCTTGAAGACTTTATTCTGCTTCCAAAAGACCGGAAATGCTTCCAGAAGCCTCAAAACTGGTTCTGGAAAAATTGATACTGCTTCCAAAAGATTTGGCATGCTTCTAGAAGATTTAAAATGCTTCTAGCAAACTTAATACTGCCTTTAGAAGACTTCATACTACTTCCAAAAGACCTGAAATGCTCTCAGAAGCCTCAATACTAGTTCTGGAAGAATTGATACTGCTTCCTAAAGATTTGGCGTGCTTCCAGAAGATTTAAAATGCTTCTAACAGACTTAATACTGCTTCTTGAAGAATTTATTCTGCTTCCAGAAGACCGGAAATGCTTCCAGAAGTCTCAAAACTGGTTCTGGAAAAATTGATACTGCTTCCAAAAGATTTGGCATGCTTCTAGAAGATTTAAAATGCTTCTAGCAAACTTAATACTGCTTCTTGAAGAATTTATTCTGCTTCCAGAAGACCGGAAATGCTTCCAGAAGTCTCAATACTGGTTCTGGAAAAATTGAGATTGCTTCCAAAAGATTTGGAATACTTTCAGAAGATTTAAAATGCTTCTAACAGACTTAATACTGCTTCTTGAAGACTTTATACTGCTTCCAGAACACCAGAAATGCTTTTAGAAGTGTCAATATTACTTTTGGAAAAATTGATACTACTTACAAACGATTTGGAATGGTTTCAGAAGATTTAAACTGCTTCTGGCAGACTTAGTACTGCCTCTGGAAGACTTCATACTGCTTCCAAAAGACGTGCAATGCTTTCAGAAGGCTCAATACTGGTTTTGGAAAAATTGATACTGCTTCCTAAAGATTTAGCATGCTTCCAGAAGATTTAATATGCTTCTAACAGACTTAATACTGCCTCTTGAAGACTTTATTCTGCTTCCAAAAGACCGGAAATGCTTCCAGAAGCCTCAAAACTGGTTCTGGAAAAATTGATACTGCTTCCAAAAGATTTGGCATGCTTCTAGAAGATTTAAAATGCTTCTAGCAAACTTAATACTGCCTCTAGAAGACTTTATACTACTTCCAAAAGACCTGAAATGCTTTCAGAAGCCTCAATACTGGTTCTGGAAAAATTGAGACTGCTTCCAAAAGATTTGGAATGCTTTCAGAAGATTTAGAATGCTTCTAACAGACTTAATACTGCTTCTTGAAGACTTTATACTGCTTCCAGAACACCAGAAATGCTTTCAGAAGTGTCAATATTGCTTTTGGAAAAATTGATACTACTTACAAACGATTTGGAATGGTTTCAGAAGATTTAAACTGTTTCTGGCAGACTTAATACTGCCTCTGGAAGACTTCATACTGCTTTCAAAAGACGTGCAATGCTTTCAGAAGGCTCAATACTGGTTTTGGAAATATTGATACTGCTTCTTAAAGATTTGGCATGCTTCCAGAAGATTTAAAATGCTTCTAACAGACTTAATACTGCCTCTTGAAGACTTTATTCTGCTTCCAGAAGACCGGAAATGCTTCCAAAAGTCTCAAAACTGATTCTGGAAAAATTGATACTGCTTTCAAAAGATTTGGCATGCTTCTAGAAGATTTAAAATGCTTCTAGCAAACTTAATACTGCCTTTAGAAGACTTCATACTACTTCCAAAAGACCTGAAATGCTTCCAGAAACCTCAATACTGGTTCTAGAAAAATTGAGACTGCTTCCAAAAGATTTGGAATGCTTTCAGAAGATTTAAAATGCTTCTAACAGACTTAATACTGCTTCTTGAAGAATTTATTCTGCTTCCAGAAGACCGGAAATGCTTCCAGAAGTCTCAAAATTGATTCTGGAAAAATTGATACTGCTTCCAAAAGATTTGGCATGCTTCTAGAAGATTTAAAATGTTTCTAGCAAACTTAATACTGCCTTTAGAAGACTTCATACTACTTCCAAAAGACCTGAAATACTTCCAGAAACCTCAATACTGGTTCTAGAAAAATTGAGACTGCTTCCAAAAGATTTGGAATGCTTTCAGAAGATTTAAAATGCTTCTAACAGACTTAATACTACTTCTTGAAGAATTTATTCTGCTTCCAGAAGACCGGAAATGCTTCCAAAAGTCCCAAAACTGGTTCTGGAAAAATTGATACTGCTTCCAAAAGATTTGGCATGCTTCTAGAAGATTTAAAATGCTTCTAGCAAACTTAATACTGCCTTTAGAAGACTTCATACTACTTCCAAAAGACCTGAAATGCTTCCAGAAACCTCAATACTGGTTCTAGAAAAATTGAGACTGCTTCCAAAAGATTTGGAATGCTTTCAGAAGATTTAAAATGCTTCTAACAGACTTAATACTGCTTCTTGAAGAATTTATTCTGCTTCCAGAAGACCGGAAATGCTTCCAGAAGTCTCAAAATTGATTCTGGAAAAATTGATACTGCTTCCAAAAGATTTGGCATGCTTCTAGAAGATTTAAAATGCTTCTAGCAAACTTAATACTGCCTTTAGAAGACTTCATACTACTTCCAAAAGACCTGAAATGCTTCCAGAAACCTCAATACTGGTTCTAGAAAAATTGAGACTGCTTCCAAAAGATTTGGAATGCTTTCAGAAGATTTAAAATGCTTCTAACAGACTTAATACTGCTTCTTGAAGAATTTATTCTGCTTCCAGAAAACTAGAAATGCATTCAGAAGTGTCAATATTGCTTTTGGAAAAATTGATACTACTTACAAACGATTTGGAATGGTTTCAGAAGATTTAAACTGCTTCTGGCAGACTTAATACTGCCTCTGGAAGACTTCATACTGCTTCCAAAAGACCTGAAATGCTTTCAGAAGGCTTAATACTGGTTTTGGAAAAATTGATACTGCTTCCTAAAGATTTGGCATGCTTCCACAAGATTTAAAATGCTTCTAACAGACTTAATACTGCTTCTTGAAGACTTTATACTGCTTCCAGAAAACCAGAAATGCTTTCAGAAGTGTCAATATTGCTTTTGGAAAAATTGATACTACTTACAAACGATTTGGAATGGTTTCAGAAGATTTAAACTGCTTCTGGCAGACTTAATACTGCCTCTGGAATACTTCATACTGCTTCCAAAAGACCTGAAATGCTTTCAGAAGGCTTAGTACTGGTTTTGGAAAAATTGATACTGCTTCCTAAAGATTTGGCATGCTTCCACAAGATTTAAAATGCTTCTAACAGACTTAATACTGCTTCTTAAAGACTTTATACTGCTTCCAGAAGACCGGAAATGCTTCCAGAAGCCTCAAAACTGGTTCTGGAAAAACTGATACTGCTTCCAAAAGATTTGGCATACTTCTAGAAGATTTAAAAAATTTCTAACAGACTTAATACTGCTTCTTGAAGACTTTATACTGTTTCCAGAAGACCAGAAATGCTTTCAGAAGCCTCAACACTGGTTCTGGAAAAATTGATACTGCTTCCTAAAGATTTGGCATGCTTCCAGAAAATTTAAAATGCTTCTAACAGACTTAATACTGCTTCTTGAAGACTTTATATTGCTTCCAAAAGACCAGAAATGTTTCCAGAAGTTTTGATACTGGTTCTGGAAAAAATTGATACAAGTCTTGTGAAGAATGCTACCAGAAGACTTGACACTGCTTCTATGAGACTTCAAGTGTTTCCAGAAGACTTGATACTGCTTTTAGAAGAATTCATATTGCTAATGGAAGACTGGAAATGCTTCCAATAGACTTACAATATTTCCAGAAGACGACATTGCATCTAGAAAACTTGAAATATTTCCAAGACTTATTACTGCCTATACAAGACTTGAAATGCTACCAAAAGACTTAACACTGTTTCTAGAAAATTTCAAGTATTTTCAGAAGACTTGATACTGTTTCTAGAAGAATTCATATTGCCAATGGAAGACTGGAAATATTACCAATAGACTTATAATGTTTCCAAAAGACTTGACACTGCATCTAGAAGACTTGAAATGTTGCCAGAAAACATGATAGTGTTTCTAGAAGACGTAAAATATTTTTAGAAGATTTGATACTGCATCTAAAATACTTGAAATGTTTCTAGAAAACTTGATAGTGTTTCTAGAAGACTTGAAATTTTTCAAAAAGACTTAATACTGCCTATAGAAGACTTGAAATGCTATGCTACCAAAAGTGCATTGCATAAGTAATTTGAAATGTTTCGAAAAGACTTAATATTGTCTATAAAAAACTTGAAATGTTACCAGAAGGGTTGGCAATACTTTTAGAAGATTTGAAACTTTTATTTAATGAGGTTTGGGAAAATCTGTAAACAGACGTTTGGCTCAAGATAATGGGTCAGATGTAATATTTTGTTGATTTAACACTGCCTACATAAGACTTGAAATGCTTCCAGAATAGTTACAATTTTTCCAAAAGACTTGACACTGCATCTATAAGATTTGAAATGCTTCCAGAATTCTTGATACTACAACAAGAAGGCTTGAAATGCTTTCAGATGCCTTGATACTGTTTCTGAAAAACTTGATATTATTTCAGCAAGACTTAAAATGTTTCCAGAAGACTTACAATGATTCAAAAGACTTGATACTTCTTCTAGATGAGTTGATTTGCTGGTAAAAATATACCATTTAAAAATGCTTCGAAAAAATTAAATATTAATAGACAAAATGCAAACTGTGGACATAAGTAGTCCATTTCTTATACTTTCCTTTTGCACAGAAAAATGTCTTAATAAAATTTGACGCATTTGACAATTTGACGCACCCTGTATATGTGTATACAGGGTGTTTTTAAGTTCTTTCAAAATTGCTTTTCTTCCAAGTTATACCCCCTAAAGTTAATAAAAAAATTGTTTTTCCTTAATAAGTCCATTATGGAGGAATAAAAATACATTTTTTGACGATTTTTATAACTTTCTAACATGTTATTACAAGTTTACGAGGTGAATAAACCTATTTCTCTATTTAATAACTTTATTCAAATGGAGAGAGATTCAATATGCAACCTTTTTGATCTCTTCAATAAAATATTTCGCATCAATTACGAAAAATCGTACATAAAAAAATGTGTTATTTCAATGAACACGTCCTAATAAAGTTTTCCGATTCAAATCATCAATGGTTTATAAAAAAATAAGCAAACAAACACAAAGAATGTGCTATTTAACACTATTCTATGGCGTTCTTAATTTTTGTCCACAAATACCATCATATAAACGAGTTTTCTAAAACAAAATAAATAAATAATCATTATTCATTGGCTAACGAATTAATAATTATTAAAAACGAAAATGATAGTTGATTTTTGCGAACTAATTCTTTTTTAATTTATCAAATTCTATGTATTATTCATAAAATAATAGCCCTCATATAATAATAATATACTATTAATTAATCTTATCTTTATTTATTTTTATAACTTTTTTTTGTTATTATCAGATTCATTCAATCAACTTTAAATTACATAAAAACCTACAAACTCGACGGGATCGATTTAGATTGGGAATTCCCCAACGAAATCGGAATCAACACAAAAGAAAGAACTCATTTCAGCCAATTACTCCACGAAATCCGCAAAGAAATCGACCGCCAAAAAAAACACAAATTTTTATTAACCCTAGCAGTCGCAGCTCCTTATTTCGTCGCTTTAAACGCCTACGACATCGGATTCATCAACGATCAAGTCGATTTCGTGAACGTTATGACGTACGATTTCCATTTTTACACGAAATTTACCCCTTTCACCGGAATTAACTCCCCCCTTTATTCGTTACCGCACGATGTGGGGATTTTTGGGACTTTAAATATAAATTATTCGATTAATTTTTGGGTTACCCAAGGAATGGATAAAGAAAAAGTTGTTGTTGGGTTACCCACTTATGGGCACACTTATAAGTATTAATTTTTATTTAGTTTGATTAATTTGATTTAATTTAATTAATTAAATCGATTTTTAGATTAATTAATCAACGTAATAATGGAATAAGCGCCCCGGCGATTGGTTATGGAGAAACCGGAAATAATGGCTTTTTAGATTACAGCCAAGTTTGCGAATTTATGTACAAAAATAAAGTCATACCTAATTTTGATGAAGTCTCGAAGAGTCCTTACGCCACCTCAGGGTATGAATGGATTTCGTTTGATGACACGAAAAGTTTGACCTACAAAGTAATAAAAATCAAATTAATTTTAATTTAAATAAATCAATTAATTATTTTTTTATTTTAGGCGGAATTTATAAAGAATAATAATTTTGGAGGTGCAATGATTTATTGCTTAAACTCGGACGATTATAAAAATGTGTGTAACGCGCCGTTTTACGGAAACAAAACGAAATTTCCTTTAGTACAAACGATTAGGGATGTTTTGATTAATCCCGAATATTAACCAAGTATTATTTCGTATCATTCCATTTTTTTGTTGTTTCATTTTTAACTCACGGAAGTGCCATAATCGTATTAATCGTAATTAAAAAAAAGATACTCACTTATTGTTAAGTTACCATTCTATGTAGTATTATAAAGACGTATTATTTCGTTGAGATATTTGCCAAATTTTAAAATGATTTAGATGAATATATTAATTTATTAAAAAAAAATATGGTGTAGGGATTTTTTTGTTACCCCAAATGTCGTAAAAATTTTTTAATCATCCCAAAATTCAATAATTATAAAAATGGTCTTGTTTCTTACATCATAATTAAGTATAAAATTGCAAAATTAAAGAAAATGGCAATAGCAAAATCGTTTAGACATACTTTAGATAAAGTCTAAAGGTCTAAAATGAAACTGGAACGATTTTAAATTGCTAAAATATGCCTGGAACTGCTTTGGTCCAGCTTCTAACTTCGTAATTATGCATAAAATAACAAATCCTAAGCAGACGGCAACAGAAAAATCGCTTAAATAAAGTCTAAATGTCTAAAATGGAAATAAACATATTCTGGGTAAAGTCAAAATTTGCGGATTTACTTTGGTCTCGCTTCTTATATCATAATTAAGTAGAAATTTGCAAAATCTAAGAAAATGGCAATAGAAAAATCGTTTAGACATACTTTAGACAAAGTCTAAATGTCCAAAATGAAACTGGAACGATTTTAAATTGTTAAAAAGTGCCTGGAATTGCTTTGGTTCAGCTTCTATCTTCGTAATTATGCATAAAATAACAAATCCTAAGCAGATGGCAACAGAAAAATCGCTTAAATAAAGTTTAAATGTCTAAAATGGAAATAAACATATTCTGGGTAAAGTCAAAATTTCCGGATTTACTTTGGTCTCGCTTCTTACATCATAATTAAGTAGAAATTTGCAAAATCTAAGAAAATGGCAATAGAAAAATTGTTTAGACATACTTTAGACAAAGTCTAAATGTCCAAAATGAAACTGGAACGATTTTAAATTGTTAAAAAGTGCCTGGAACTGCTTTGGTCCAGCTTCTAACTTCGTAATTATGCATAAAATAACAAATCCTAAGCAAACGGCAACAGAAAAATCGCTTAAATAAAGTCTAAATGTCTAAAATGGAAATAGACATATTCTGGGTAAAGTCAAAATTTGCGGATTTACTTTGGTCTCGCTTCTTACATCATAATTAAGTAGAAATTTGCAAAATCTAAGAAAATGGCAATAGAAAAAGCGTTTAGACATACTTTAGACAAAGTCTAAATGTCCAAAATGAAACTGGAACGATTTTAAATGGTTAAAGAGTGCCTGGAATTGCTTTGGTCCAGCTTCTATCTTCGTAATTATGCATAAAATAACAAATCCTAAGCAGATGGCAACAGAAAAATCGCTTAAATAAAGTTTAAATGTCTAAAATGGAAATAAACATATTCTGGGTAAAGTCAAAATTTGCGGATTTACTTTGGTCTCGCTTCTTACATCATAATTAAGTAGAAATTTGCAAAATCTAAGAAAATGGCAATAGAAAAATCGTTTAGACGTACTTTAGACAAAGTCTAAATGTTTAAAATGAAACTGGAACGATTTTAAATTGTTAAAAAGTGCCTGGAATTGCTTTGGTTCAGCTTCTATCTTCGTAATTATGCATAAAATAACAAATCCTAAGCAGATGGCAACAGAAAAATCGCTTAAATAAAGTCTAAATGTCTAAAATGGAAATAGACATATTCTGGGTAAAGTCAAAATTTCCGGATTTACTTTGGTCTCGCTTCTTACATCATAATTAAGTAGAAATTTGCAAAATCTAAGAAAATGGCAATAGAAAAAGCGTTTAGACATACTTTAGACAAAGTCTAAATGTCTAAAATGAAACTGGAACGATTTTAAATGGCTAAAAAATGTCTGAAACTGCTTTGATCTAGCTTCTAACTTCGTAATTAAGCAAAAAATAACAAATCCAAAGCAGATGGCAACAGAAAAATCGTTTATACTAAGTCTAAATGTATAAAATGGAAGTGGACATATTCTGGGCAGAGTCAAAATTTCCGGGTTTGCTTTGATCTCGCTTCTTACATCATAATTAAGTATAAATTTGCAAAATCTAAACAAATGGCAATAGAAAAATCGTTTAGACATACTTTAGACACATTCTAATTGTCTAAAATGAAACTAGAACGATTTTAAATTGCTAAAAAATGCCTGAAACTGCTTTGGTCCAGCTTCTATCTTCGTAATTAAACATAAAATAACAAATCCAAAGCAGATAGCAACAGAGAATTCGTTTAAACTAAGTCTAAATGTCTAAAATGGAAGTGGACATATTCTGGGCAGAGACAAAATTTCCGAATTTGCTTTGGTCTCGCTTCTTACATAATAATTAAGTATGAAATTGCAAAATCTAAGCAAATGGCAATAGAAAAATCGTTTAGACATACTTTAGACAAAGTCTAAATGTTTAAAATGAAACTGGAACGATTTTAAATTGCTAAAAAAAAGGCTGGAACTGCTTTGGTCCGGATTCTAACTTCATAATTAAGCGTAAAATAACAAAACTAAAGCAGATGGCAACAGAAGAATCGTTTAAACTAAGTCTAAATGTTTAAAATGGAAGTGGACATATTCTGGGCAGAGTCAAAATTTCCGGATTTGCTTTGGTCTCGCTTCTTACATCATAATTAAGTATAAATTTGCAAAATCTAAGCAAATGGCAATAGCAAAATCGTTTAGACATTCTTTAGACAAAGTTTAAATGTCTAAAATGAAACTGGAAAATTTTTAAATTGCAAAAAATGCCTGGAACTGCTATGGTCCAGCTTCTAACTTCATAATTAAGCATAAATTAGCAAATCCAAAGCAGATGGCAACAGAAAATCGTTTAAACTAAGTCTAAATGTCTAAAATGGAAGTGGACATATTCTGGGCAGTGGCAAAATTTCCGAGTTTGCTTTGGTCTCGCTTCTTACATCATAATTAAGTATAGAATTGCAAAATCTAAGCAAATGGCAATAGAAAAATCGTTTAGACATTCTTTAGACAAAGTTTAAATGTCTAAAATGAAACTGGAAAATTTTTAAATTGACAAAAAATGCCTGGAACTGCTATGGTCCAGCTTCTAACTTCATAATTAAGCATAAATTAGCAAATCCAAAGCAGATGGCAACAGAAAAATCGTTTAAACTAAGTCTAAATGTTTAAAATGGAAGTGGACATATTCTGGGCAGAGTCAAAATTTCCGAATTTGCTTTGGTCTCGCTTCTTACATCATAATTAAGTATAGAATTGCATAATCTAAGCAAATGGCAATAGCAAAATCGTTTAGACATACTTTCGACAAAGTTTAAATGTCTAAAATGAAACTGGAAAATTTTTGAATTAATAAAAAATGCCTGGAACTGCTTTAGTCCAGCTTCTAACTTCACAATTAAGCATAAATTAGCAAATCCAAAGCAGATGGCAACAGAAAAATCGTTTAAACTAAGTCTAAATGTTTAAAATGGAAGTGGACATATTCTGGGCAGAGTCAAAATTTCCGAATTTGCTTTGGTCTCGCTTCTTACATCATAAATAAGTATAAAATTGCAAAATCTAAGCAAATTGCAATTGAAAAATCGTTTAGACATACTTTAGATAAAGTCTAAATGTCTAAAATGAAATTGGAACGATTTTAAATTGCAAAAAAATGCCTGAAAATGCTTTGGTCGAGCTTCTATCTTCGTAATTAAGCATAAAATAACAAATTCAAAGCAGATAGCAACAGAGAAATCGTTTAAACTAAGTCTAAATGTCTAAAATGGAAGTGGACATATTCTGGGCAGAGACAAAATTTCCGAATTTGCTTTGGTCTCGCTTCTTACATAATAATTAAGTATGAAATTGCAAAATCTAAGCAAATGGCAATAGAAAAATCGTTTAGACATACTTTAGACAAAGTCTAAATGTTTAAAATGAAACTGGAACGATTTTAAATTGCTAAAAAAAAGGCTGGAACTGCTTTGGTCCGGATTCTAACTTCATAATTAAGCGTAAAATAACAAAACTAAAGCAGATGGCAACAGAAGAATCGTTTAAACTAAGTCTAAATGTTTAAAATGGAAGTGGACATATTCTGGGCAGAGTCAAAATTTCCGGATTTGCTTTGGTCTCGCTTCTTACATCATAATTAAGTATAAATTTGCAAAATCTAAGCAAATGGTAATAGAAAAATCGTTTAGACATTCTTTAGACAAAGTTTAAATGTCAAAAATGAAACTGGAAAATTTTTAAATTGACAAAAAATGCCTGGAACTGCTATGGTCCAGCTTCTAACTTCATAATTAAGCATAAATTAGTAAATCCAAAGCAGATGGCAACAGAAAAATCGTTTAAACTAAGTCTAAATGTTTAAAATGGAAGTGGACATATTCTGGGCAGAGTCAAAATTTCCGAGTTTGCTTTGGTCTCACTTCTTACATCATAATTAAGTATAAAATTGCAAAATCTAAGTAAATGACAATAGAAAAATCGTTTAGACATACTTTAGACAAAGTCTAAATGTCTAAAACGAAACTGAAACGATTTTAAATTGCTAAAAAAATGCCTGGAAGTGCTTTGGTCTAGCTTTTAACTTCGTAATTAAGCATAAAATAACAAATCCAAAGCAGATGGCAACAGAAAAATCGTTTAAACTAAGTCTAAATGTTTAAAATGGAAGTGGACATATTCTGGGCAGAGTCAAAATTTCCGAGTTTGCTTTGGTCTCACTTCTTACATCATAATTAAGTATAAAATTGCAAAATCTAAGTAAATGACAATAGAAAAATCGTTTAGACATACTTTAGACAAAGTCTAAATGTCTAAAACGAAACTGAAACGATTTTAAATTGCTAAAAAAATGCCTGGAAGTGCTTTGGTCTAGCTTTTAACTTCGTAATTAAGCATAAAATAACAAATCCAAAGCAGATGGCAACAGAAAAATCGTTTAAACTAAGTCTAAATGTTTAAAATGGAAGTGGACATATTCTGGGTAGAGGCAAAATTTCCGTATTTGCTTTGGTCTCGCTTCCCCAAAAATCAAAAATAGTTAAAAATTTAGTTAAAAATTGTTTGTATCTCAAAAATGAAAAGTGATAGGAAGAATTTTTGAGACGAAATCGTATTTAAATCATCCTAAGATTGCATATCATTAAATATTTGTGCATTATTCATTGTTGCCAACCCAAGAATCAAAAATAGTTAAAAATTTCAAATTTGACTTATTTCTCACCAAAATTGTTTGTATCTCAAAAATGAAAAGTGATGGGAAGAATTTTTTTGAGACGAAATCGTATTTAAATCATTAATGAATGCATATCATCAATAATATTGACTTATTCTTCATTGTTACTAACCAAAAATTCAATAATTATTGAGGATAATCAAATATGAAAAATTTGAAATTCAAAATATGGAGATAATTCATAAAATAATGGAATAAATGCTTCTTTGATTATTATTAAATAATGATGAAGCTCATAATAACTAATTTTGAGGTTACATCAAAATTTGGGAAATTAACATACAAAAAAAAAGTCATACCTAATTTTGATGAGTCTTCTCAGATCATCTTGGAATATAAAAGGATATCGTTGTGTGATGATACGAAACGTTGCATCTATAAAGTTAAAAAAGAACAAAATTAATTTTGATCAGAAATTATTTAAAATTTAAATTTTGAAATTTTAAACTTGGAAGATTATAAAACCGTTTATAATACCCCGTAATAAGTAAATATCATATTTATGAACAATTTAATTACCATTCTTTGTATTATAATAGAATAAACACAAATTTAATCACCAAGATAAATAAATTAACTCATTCAAAAAAATAATAACAACAAAGTAGTGATTTTTTTTATCCCCCAAAAGTAACTAAACATTTTTGATGCAACCAACTTTATGTTGATTAATTTTTAATTTTAAAAATGAATCATTTTCAATAAAAAAATAATTTAATTAATTAATCATTCAATATGTTTTAATTATAATAATTTAAACTAAATAAATTAATTAAATTAATTTATTAAAAGTGACTTTTTTATCCCCCCAAAAATCACTAAATCTTTTTGACATCTCCAACTTCATTTGTATACAAAATCCGTCACAAAAAACGTCGATATAATAAATAATTTTTACATCAAAACTTAATTATTTCGTATAAAAAATAACTTTTCACCTGTAAAAATGGATTATTCTTTTCAACAGACGCTAACGGGTAAGTTTATAACGATTTTTTTGATGTAAAAGTTAATTAATCGATTCTAACCTAAAAAAGGGAAATTCAACTCAAAATTCGTAATACCGAAAAAAATCGACGAAGAACCCAACGAAAAAACCCCCGAATCCAACGTTTTAGAAAACATTTATTCATCCGAATTATACCAACAATTATATTCGCAAAATTACTACGTAAATTACCAACAGGATACGACCCAATCGGGGCAAAAACGAACCTGGGAGATGGCGAATTATCTACAACCGACTCAAAGTTTGGTGAGAACTTTGGGTGGTTCGTACGATCCGACTTTTCCCGTGGAATTATTAGCTTTGTTTCAACCGTTATTTTGTAAATTATGTTCGGTACAATTTAGTAGTAACATTGTGGCTAAAACGCATTACGACTCGAAGAATCACGATAAGAAGTTGAGGAAATATTTGGTGGAGTATTCGGAGAGAACCGGGGAGCCGTTGCATAAAAAAGCCTCGATGCCTCGGACTCAAAAAGAGGAGGAGTATGATCCTAAATATTTTCATTGTGCTGTTTGTGATTTGCCGTTGACTGGGAAAGTTCACGCTGAGTCTCATTATATGGGGAAAAATCATCAAAAGTAAGTAAAAGGTTGTGATTTAAGGGGTAGAACATTGTAATGGATTGAAAAAAGAATCAAAAAAGAAATCAATTCAAAATTATGGCATATTCTCTTTATCAATTTTGTTTTATTAATAGTAAATAATTTGGCCAATCTTAATTCCTAATTGCATCTATAACAATTTATTAATTGTTATAGAAAAAGCTATATTTGAGCACTTTGATTAGTAATTAATTAAGTTATAGTTGACCATAACTTTTTGTAATGTTCAAATGTATGCCTAATATAAGAAGTCAAAGAAACTTGTTGGTACATTCCTGACTATCTAAATTCTATGGGGTTCTCAATGTCGCCTCAATTTTATTTTAATAATATTAAAAATCATATTCATGCCTCAAATATAATCCAAGGATATCATAATAAGAAATCACCCCAGTTACAACACTTGATAATGCTTCTAAAAGACTTGAAATTATTTTGGAAAACTTGATATTGCTTCCAGAAGACTTGACGTTGCTTTTAGAAGACTTGATACTATTTTTAAAAGACTTAAAATGGTTCTAGATGACCTGATTCTGCTTCTGATAAGACCTGAAATGTTTCTAGAATACTTGATGGTGCTTTTAGAAGGCTTGATACTATTTCTAGAAGACTAAAAACTGCTGACAAAGGCTAGATACGTCTAGAAAAATATTAGGAACCGCTGGAAAAAATTAGAATCTGCTTACAAAAGACTAGAAGTTGTTTCAAAAAGACTAGGAATTACTTGAAAAAAATAGAACTGATTCCAGATGACAAGAAAATGCTTACAGAGACTGGAAACTGCTTGCAGAAAATTAGAAATTGCTCACAAAAGACTAGAAACTACTTCCAGAAGACTAGAAACTACTTCCAGAAAACTAGAAGCTGCTGACAAAGTCTAGGTACACCGGGGAAAAAACTAGGAGCTATTTGAAAAGACAAAAACTGATTCCAGATGACTAGAAAGTGCTTACAGAGACTGGAAACTGCTTACAGAAGACTAGAAATTACTCACGGAAGACTAGAAACTACTTTTAGAAGTCTGGAAACCACTTCCAGAAGACCAGAAACTGCTTACAATGTCTAGATACACGGGGGAAAAAACTAAGAGCTACTTGAAAAGACAAAAACTGATTCCAGATGACTAGAAAGTGTTTACAGAGACTGGAAACTGCTTACAGAGGACTACAAACTACTCATTGAAGACTAGAAACTACTTCCACAAGACTAGAAACTGCTGAAAAAGTCTAGATACACTTGGGAAAAGATTAGGAACTACTTGAAGACAAACACTTATTCCAAATGATTAGAAAGTACTTACAACGACTGGAAACTGCTTACAGAAAACTAGAAACTGCTCATAGAAGACTACAAACTACTTCCAGAAGACTAGAAACTTTTGTGAAAGGCTGGATATTCCTAGAAAATTACTAGCAACTGCTTAAAAAAACTAAAATCTGTTTACAAAAGAGTAGAAATTGCTTCCAGAATACTAAAAGCTATTTACAAGAACTGGTAACTGCAACGCACTAGATACTAGAAATTAAAACTTACTTTCAGAAGATTAGAAACTGCTCGTAAAGACTTTGAAAAGAAAACTGCTTGCAAAATACTAGAAACGCCGTATAAAGACTAGAATCTGCTTATGGAAGACTAGAAACTGCTTACGGAGACTGGAAACTGCTTGCAAAACACCAAAAACTGGGTAAAAAGACTTGAATCTGCTTATGGAAGACTAGAAACTGCTTACAAAGACTAGAAATTGCTTGCAAAATACTAAAAACTGGGTAAAAAGACTAGAATTTGCTTATGGAAGACTGGAAACTGCTTACGGAGACTGGAAACTGCTTGCAAAATACCAAAAACTGGGTAAAAAAACTTGAATCTGCTTATGGAAAACTAGAAACTGCTTACAAAGACTGGAAATTGCTTGCAAAATACCAAAAACTGGGTAAAAAGACTAGAATCTGCTTATGGAAAGCTAGAAACTGCTTACAGAGACTGGAAATTGCTTGCAAAATACCAAAAAATTGGGTAAGAAGACTAGAATTTGCTTATGGAAGACTAGAAACTGATTATAGAGATTGGAAACTGCTTGCAAAATACCAAAAACTGGGTAAAAAGACTAGAATCTGCTTATGGAAAACTAGAAACTGCTTACAGAGACTGGAAATTGCTTGCAAAATACCAAAAAATTGGGTAAGAAGACTAGAATTTGCTTATGGAAGACTAGAAACTGATTATAGAGATTGGAAACTGCTTGCAAAATACCAAAAACTGGGTAAAAAGACTAGAATCTGCTTATGGAAGACTAGAAACTGATTACAGAGACTGGAAACTGCTTGCAAAACACCAATACATGAGTAAAAAGAGTAAAATCTGTTTATGGAAGACTAGAAACTGCTTATAAAACTCCAAAAACTGAGTAGAAAGACTAGAATCTGCTTATGGAAGACTAGAAACTGATTACAGAGATTGGAAACTGCTTGCAAAATACCAAAAACTGGGTAAAAAGACTAGAATCTGCTTATGGAAGACTAGAAACTGATTACAGAGGCTGGAAACTGCTTGCAAAACACCAATACATGAGTAAAAAGAGTAAAATCTGTTTATGGAAGACTAGAAACTGCTTATAAAACTCCAAAAACTGAGTAGAAAGACTAGAATCTGCTTATGGAAGACTAGAAACTGATTACAGAGATTGGAAACTGCTTGCAAAACACCAAAAACTGAGTAAAAAGACTACAATCTGCTTATGGAAGACTAGAAACTGATTACAGAGATTGGAAACTGCTTGCAAAACACCAAAAACTGAGTAAAAAGACTAGAATCTGCTTATGGAAGACTAGAAACTGATTACAGAGGCTGGAAACTGCTTGCAAAACATCAATACATGAGTAAAAAGAGTAAAATCTGTTTATGGAAGACTAGAAACTGCTTATAAAACTCCAAAAACTGAGTAGAAAGACTAGAATCTGCTTATGGAAGACTAGAAACTGATTACAGAGATTGGAAACTGCTTGCAAAACACCAAAAACTGAGTAAAAAGACTACAATCTGCTTATGGAAGACTAGAAACTGATTACAGAGATTGGAAACTGCTTGCAAAACACCAAAAACTGAGTAAAAAGACTAGAATCTGCTTATGGAAGACTAGAAACTGATTACAGAGGCTGGAAACTGCTTGCAAAACATCAATACATGAGTAAAAAGAGTAAAATCTGTTTATGGAAGACTAGAAACTGCTTATAAAACTCCAAAAACTGAGTAGAAAGACTAGAATCTGCTTATGGAAGACTAGAAACTGATTACAGAGATTGGAAACTGCTTGCAAAACACCAAAAACTGAGTAAAAAGACTACAATCTGCTTATGGAAGACTAGAAACTGCTTACAGAAACTGGAAACTGCTTACAAAACACCAAAAACTGAGTAAAAAGACTACAATCTGCTTATGGAAGACTAGAAACTGCTTACGGAGACTGGAAACTGCTTGCAAAACACCAAAAACTGAGTAAAAAGACTACAATCTGCTTATGGAAGACTAGAAACTGCTTACGGAGACTGGAAACTGCTTGCAAAACACCAAAAACTGAGTAAAAAGACTACAATCTGCTTATGGAAGACTAGAAACTGCTTACCGAAACTGGAAACTGCTTGCAAAACACCAAAAACTGAGTAAAAAGACTACAATCTGCTTATGGAAGACTAGAAACTGCTTACGGAGACTGGAAACTGCTTGCAAAACACCAAAAACTGAGTAAAAAGACTACAATCTGCTTATGGAAGACTAGAAACTGCTTACGGAGACTGGAAACTGCTTGCAAAACACCAAAAACTGAGTAAAAAGACTACAATCTGCTTATGGAAGACTAGAAACTGCTTACGGAGACTGGAAACTGCTTGCAAAACACCAAAAACTGAGTAAAAAGACTACAATCTGCTTATGGAAGACTAGAAACTGCTTACGGAGACTGGAAACTGCTTGCAAAACACCAAAAACTGAGTAAAAAGACTACAATCTGCTTATGGAAGACTAGAAACTGCTTACGGAGACTGGAAACTGCTTGCAAAACACCAAAAACTGAGTAAAAAGACTACAATCTGCTTATGGAAGACTAGAAACTGCTTACGGAGACTGGAAACTGCTTGCAAAACACCAAAAACTGAGTAAAAAGACTACAATCTGCTTATGGAAGACTAGAAACTGCTTACCGAAACTGGAAACTGCTTGCAAAACACCAAAAACTGAGTAAAAAGACTACAATCTGCTTATGGAAGACTAGAAACTGCTTACGGAGACTGGAAACTGCTTGCAAAACACCAAAAACTGAGTAAAAAGACTAGAATCTGCTTATGGAAGACTAGAAACTGCTTACAGAAACTGGAAACTGCTTGCAAAACACCAAAAACTGAGTAAAAAGACTACAATCTGCTTACGGAAGACTAGAAACTGCTTACGGAGACTGGAAACTGCTTGCAAAACACCAAAAACTGAGTAAAAAGACTACAATCTGCTTATGGAAGACTAGAAACTGCTTACGGAGACTGGAAACTGCTTGCAAAACACCAAAAACTGAGTAAAAAGACTAGAATCTGCTTATGGAAGACTAGAACCTGCTTACAGAAACTGGAAACTGCTTGCAAAACACCAAAAACTGAGTAAAAAGACTAGAATCTGCTTATGGAAGACTAGAAACTGCTTACAGAAACTGGAAACTGCTTGCAAAACACCAAAAACTGAGTAAAAAGACTACAATCTGCTTACGGAAGACTAGAAACTGCTTACGGAGACTGGAAACTGCTTGCAAAACACCAAAAACTGAGTAAAAAGACTAGAATCTGCTTATGGAAGACTAGAAACTGCTTACAGAAACTGGAAACTGCTTGCAAAACACCAAAAACTGAGTAAAAAGACTAGAATCTGCTTATGGAAGACTAGAAACTGCTTACAGAAACTGGAAACTGCTTGCAAAACACCAAAAACTGAGTAAAAAGACTACAATCTGCTTACGGAAGACTAGAAACTGCTTACGGAGACTGGAAACTGCTTGCAAAACACCAAAAACTGAGTAAAAAGACTAGAATCTGCTTATGGAAGACTAGAAACTGCTTACAGAAACTGGAAACTGCTTGCAAAACACCAAAAACTGAGTAAAAAGACTAGAATCTGCTTATGGAAGACTAGAAACTGCTTACAGAAACTGGAAACTGCTTGCAAAACACCAAAAACTGAGTAAAAAGACTACAATCTGCTTATGGAAGACTAGAAACTGCTTACGGAAACTGGAAACTGCTTACAAAACACCAAAAACTGAGTAAAAAGACTACAATCTGCTTATGGAAGACTAGAAACTGCTTACGGAGACTGGAAACTGCTTGCAAAACACCAAAAACTGAGTAAAAAGACTAGAATCTGCTTATGGAAGACTAGAAACTGCTTACGGAGACTGGAAACTGCTTGCAAAACACCAAAAACTGAGTAAAAAGACTACAATCTGCTTATGGAAGACTAGAAACTGCTTACGGAGACTGGAAACTGCTTGCAAAACACCAAAAACTGAGTAAAAAGACTACAATCTGCTTATGGAAGACTAGAAACTGCTTACGGAGACTGGAAACTGCTTGCAAAACACCAAAAACTGAGTAAAAAGACTAGAATCTGCTTATGGAAGACTAGAAACTGCTTACAGAAACTGGAAACTGCTTGCAAAACACCAAAAACTGAGTAAAAAGACTAGAATCTGCTTATGGAAGACTAGAAACTGCTTACAGAAACTGGAAACTGCTTGCAAAACACCAAAAACTGAGTAAAAAGACTACAATCTGCTTATGGAAGACTAGAAACTGCTTACGGAAACTGGAAACTGCTTACAAAACACCAAAAACTGAGTAAAAAGACTACAATCTGCTTATGGAAGACTAGAAACTGCTTACGGAGACTGGAAACTGCTTGCAAAACACCAAAAACTGAGTAAAAAGACTAGAATCTGCTTATGGAAGACTAGAAACTGCTTACAGAAACTGGAAACTGCTTGCAAAACACCAAAAACTGAGTAAAAAGACTAGAATCTGCTTATGGAAGACTAGAAACTGCTTACAGAAACTGGAAACTGCTTGCAAAACACCAAAAACTGAGTAAAAAGACTACAATCTGCTTACGGAAGACTAGAAACTGCTTACGGAGACTGGAAACTGCTTGCAAAACACCAAAAACTGAGTAAAAAGACTAGAATCTGCTTATGGAAGACTAGAAACTGCTTACAGAAACTGGAAACTGCTTGCAAAACACCAAAAACTGAGTAAAAAGACTAGAATCTGCTTATGGAAGACTAGAAACTGCTTACAGAAACTGGAAACTGCTTGCAAAACACCAAAAACTGAGTAAAAAGACTAGAATCTGCTTATGGAAGACTAGAAACTGCTTACAGAAACTGGAAACTGCTTGCAAAACACCAAAAACTGAGTAAAAAGACTAGAATCTGCTTATGGAAGACTAGAAACTGCTTACAGAAACTGGAAACTGCTTGCAAAACACCAAAAACTGAGTAAAAAGACTACAATCTGCTTACGGAAGACTAGAAACTGCTTACGGAGACTGGAAACTGCTTGCAAAACACCAAAAACTGAGTAAAAAGACTAGAATCTGCTTATGGAAGACTAGAAACTGCTTACGGAGACTGGAAACTGCTTGCAAAACACCAAAAACTGAGTAAAAAGACTAGAATCTGCTTATGGAAGACTAGAAACTGCTTACAGAAACTGGAAACTGCTTGCAAAACACCAAAAACTGAGTAAAAAGACTAGAATCTGCTTATGGAAGACTAGAAACTGCTTACAGAAACTGGAAACTGCTTGCAAAACACCAAAAACTGAGTAAAAAGACTAGAATCTGCTTATGGAAGACTAGAAACTGCTTACAGAAACTGGAAACTGCTTGCAAAACACCAAAAACTGAGTAAAAAGACTACAATCTGCTTATGGAAGACTAGAAACTGCTTACGGAAACTGGAAACTGCTTACAAAACACCAAAAACTGAGTAAAAAGACTACAATCTGCTTATGGAAGACTAGAAACTGCTTACGGAGACTGGAAACTGCTTGCAAAACACCAAAAACTGAGTAAAAAGACTAGAATCTGCTTATGGAAGACTAGAAACTGCTTACAGAAACTGGAAACTGCTTACAAAACGCCAAAAACTGAGTAAAAAGACTACAATCTGCTTATGGAAGACTAAAAACTGCTTACGGACACTGGAAACTGCTTGCAAAACACCAAAAACTGGATAAAAAGACTAGAATCTGCTTATAGAAGACTAGAAACTGCTTACAAAGACTGGAAATTGCTTGCAAAATACCAATACATGGGTAAAAAGAGTAAAATCTGTTTATGGAAGACTCGAAACCACTTATAGAAGATTAACACTATTTGTAGAAGATTAGAAACTGCTTGCAGAATACTGAAAACTGCATACAAAGACTAAAATCTGCTTATAGAAGTCTAGAAACAGCTTACAAAGACTCGAAACCACTTACAGAAGATTAAAACTGTTTGTAGAAAATTAGAAATTGTTCGCAAAGACTAGAAACTGCTTACAGTGACTGGAAACTGCTTGCAGAATACTGAAAAGTGCATACAAAGACTAAAATCTGCTTATAAAAGTCTAAAAACTGCTTACAAAAACTCGAAACCACTTACAGAAGATTAAAACTGCTTCTAGAAGATTAGAAACTGTTCGCAAAGACTAGAAACTGCTTACAGTGAATGGAAACTGCTTGCAGAATACTGAAAAGTGCATACAAAGACTAAAATCTGCTTATGGAAGTCTAGAAACTGCTTACAAAGACTCGAAACATTTGAAATGGTTCTAGATGACTTGATTCTGCTTCTGAAATAGTTGAAATCCAACCAAAAGACTTGAAATACTTCCATAAGACCTGAAATGTTTTTAGAACACTTGATAGTGCTTCTAGAAGACTTGAGATCCTTTTCAAAAACTTGATACTGTTTCCAGAAGACTTGATGTTGCTTCTAGAAAACTTGATACTGTTTCTAGAAGACTTGAAATGGCTCTAAATGACTTGATACTGCTTCCAAAAGAGTTGAAATACAACTAGAAGGCTTGAAAAGCTTTTACAAGACATGAAATGCTTGTAGAAGACTCGAGATACTTTTCAAAATTTTGATACTGCTTTTAAAAGACTTGAAATTCAACCAGAAGGCTTGAAATGCTTCCACAAGACCTGAAATGTTTCTAGAACACTTGATGCTTCTAGAAAACTTGATATGCTTTTCAACAACTTGATATTGCTTCCAGAAAGCTCGATGTTGCTTTTAGAAGACTTGATACTGTTTCTAGAAGACTTGAAATGGTTCTAGATGAGTTAATACTGTTTCGAAAAGAATCGAAATTCAATGAAAATATTTGAAATGCTTTTAGAACATTTGATAATACTTCTAGCAGATTTGAGGTGCTTTTGGAAAACTTGATAGTGCTTCCAAAAGACTTGATGTTGTTTTAGAAGATATGATATTGCTTCCAGAGGACTTGTAATGCTCCCAGTAGATCTAAACTGCTCCTAAATGACTTGCTACTTTTTCCAAAAGATTTGGAATGCCTCAATAAGACCTGATACAATTTCCAGAAGACTTGAATTGCTTTTAGATGAATTGAGACTGCTTCCAAAAAACTTAAAATCTGCCCAAAAGATTTGAAATATTTCCACGAGACCTGCATCTTTTCAAAAACACTTGATATTGCTTTTAAAAGACTTAATATCACTTCTAGAAGACTTGAAATTTCTTCTAGAATATTTGATACTGTTTCTAGAAGACTTGCAATATTTTCAGATTTGCAATATTTCTGCATTTAGGCTTCAAATCCAACCAAAAGACTTAAAATGCTTCTAAAAGAGATGAACTATATCTAAAAGATTTAAAATCATGATTGTTCATGACAGTACGAATTTCCACAATGCCATATTGAGTACTCAAGCTCTTGTATTTGTTATGTATTTGTTTAGCTTAAGCTCAGATTTCGTGGTCATAATAACTTTCCTTTAGTTGGGTTGGGTTGGGTTTTAGGCTGAGATTTTGTGGTCATAAAATAAAAAAATCATTGACAAAATTATTTTTAAGTACAGAAAATTTTTCTTAAAACTTGAATAAACCGAATTCAGCAAAAAAATTATTTTTATAACGAATAATTGTTTTAAACAAATCAAATAATAAGAAAGTGTGGTTTTGCATCACGAAAATTGACTTGAAATTCTGAGATTTTTCCTTATTATGATATATTTTAAGAAGGAGGGAGAATGGAAAAAATTAAAAATAAATTTTACCTTTGTCATAAAGTCCAGAATTGCAGCGCGGAGGTTGATCTCTTCAGCAGTTCGTGGAGGGAATTAATTTTTATGGCACATTGGCTTCGTCCAGTCTTTGAACCTATAATGTTAATAATAAATAAATAAAATAAAGTGGTCTAAGACATAATTAGAATATTAACTTTGACGATATGATGATTTAGCTAAGATCTTTATACAAGATGTTTCTATAAATCGAAAAAATGGTGATGATTCTTAAAACCAATCTAATTTTAAAATTATTTTTTATCAAATTATTTTTTAATCTCAATTTTGAGTTCGATTTTTTTGGCCCACTACATTGTTCTACCCCAATAAAGTTCGTTTAAAAGTTGTACCCCAAACGGGGGAAGGTTTCAGAGTGGTTCTTGGCAAAAAAGCGCCCGCCGGAAAAGGTTATTACAACACGGAAGGAAAATGGGTTCGAGTGTAAGCCATCTTAACCCAAAAATTTCTTTTTTTGTTTTATTTAAAATTATTTTTTTAGCATAGACACGAAACAACAAGAAATTTTAGGAGACGGATTCGGAGTCGCCTTTCGAAGCACCCCAGAAAACAAAGTAATCGTCGAAAATAATTCATTAAGATGCTCGATTTGCAACGTTTCCGTTACATCTCAGCCCCAATTAGAGATGCATCTTCAAGGACAAAAGCATATGAAGAAATTAAAGTCTTTAGCTAATGGGATTGTTACGGCTGGTCCTGAAGTTGTTACGGGCCATTTACCCCACATAGAAGTTATTCCAAGTATTAAAAAAAAATAAAAAATAAATAAAATAATTAATTTGATGAATTTTTAGCAAACCCCGAAGATATTTTGAGCGCTTATCGCACTCCAAGTGGACAATTTTATTGCAAATCTTGCAATATATCCTTGAATTCTGAGGTGCAATTCACTCAACATTTAAACAGTAAGAAGCATTTGAAGAAAAATGCTAAAGAATAGATTTAGTTATGATTAAGGAATTAATTAATGAATTATCTTTGATGAAGTTAAGTTTTTTTTGTGTGTTTATTGATAAATAAATGTTTCTAAAATTAATTAATCTCAATTTTTTTGATAAATGAAACTTATTTTGACAATTCCGATATTGAAAACGTTTTCCACATAAAAAATCCTTTGAAATGAGTACCCACAAGATATATTAATCAAAAAGTTTTATAATTTGACAGTTGACATCTGTCATTTATTTGACGTTTGTATTAAATCATTAATACTTTGAAAAATGATCTAAAATAAGTTCGAAATGAAACATTTGAGATAAAATTTTGTAAAATTGACGTTTAAAATCTATCAAATTTTCGAAAATCTGACATTTGACATCTGTCATTTACTTGATGTTTATGTCAAATCATCAATACTTTGAAAATCGATTTAAAATAATGTCTCAAACGAAATTTGTGCGATGAAATTAGGAAATGTTTATGAAATTGACATTTAAAATCTGTCAAATTTTGTTAAATCCGACGTTTGACATCTGTCATTTACTTGATGTTTATGTCAAATCATCAATACTTTGAAAATCGATTTAAAATAATGTCTCAAACGAAATTTGTGCGATGAAGTTAGGAAATGTTTATGAAATTGACGTTTAAAATCTGTCAAATTTTGTTAAATCCGACGTTTGACATCTGTCATTTACTTGATGTTTATGTCAAATCATCAATACTTTGAAAATCGATTTAAAATAATGTCTCAAACGAAATTTGTGCGATGAAATTAGGATATGTTTATGAAATTGACGTTTAAAATCTGTCAAATTTTGTTAAATCCGACGTTTGACATCTGTCATTTACTTGATGTTTATGTCAAATCATCAATACTTTGAAAATCGATTTAAAATAATGTCTCAAACGAAATTTGTGCGATGAAATTAGGATATGTTTATGAAATTGACGTTTAAAATCTGTCAAATTTTGTTAAATCCGACGTTTGACATCTGTCATTTACTTGATGTTTATGTCAAATCATCAATACTTTGAAAATCGATTTAAAATAATGTCTCAAACGAAATTTGTGCGATGAAATTAGGATATGTTTATGAAATTGACGTTTAAAATCTGTCAAATTTTGTTAAATCCGACGTTTGACATCTGTCATTTACTTGATGTTTATGTCAAATCATCAATACTTTGAAAATCGATTTAAAATAATGTCTCAAACGAAATTTGTGCGATGAAATTAGGAAATGTTTATGAAATTGACGTTTAAAATCTGTCAAATTTTGTTAAATCCGACGTTTGACATCTGTCATTTACTTGATGTTTATGTCAAATCATCAATACTTTGAAAATCGATTTAAAATAATGTCTCAAACGAAATTTGTGCGATGAAATTAGGAAATGTTTATGAAATTGACGTTTAAAATCTGTCAAATTTTGTTAAATCCGACGTTTGACATCTGTCATTTACTTGATGTTTATGTCAAATCATCAATACTTTGAAAATCGATTTAAAATAATGTCTCAAACGAAATTTGTGCGATGAAATTAGGAAATGTTTATGAAATTGACGTTTAAAATCTGTCAAATTTTGTTAAATCCGACGTTTGACATCTGTCATTTACTTGATGTTTATGTCAAATCATCAATACTTTGAAAATCGATTTAAAATAATGTCTCAAACGAAATTTGTGCGATGAAATTAGGAAATGTTTATGAAATTGACGTTTAAAATCTGTCAAATTTTGTTAAATCCGACGTTTGACATCTGTCATTTACTTGATGTTTATGTCAAATCATCAATACTTTAAAAATCGATTTAAAATAATGTCTCAAACGAAATTTGTGCGATGAAATTAGGAAATGTTTATGAAATTGACGTTTAAAATCTGTCAAATTTTGTTAAATCCGACGTTTGTCATCTGTCATTTACTTGATGTTTATGTCAAATCATCAATACTTTGAAAATCGATTTAAAATAATGTCTCAAACGAAATTTGTGCGATGAAATTAGGAAATGTTTATGAAATTGACATTTAAAATCTGTCAAATTTTGTTAAATCCGACGTTTGACATCTGTCATTTACTTGATGTTTATGTCAAATCATCAATACTTTGAAAATCGATTTAAAATAATGTCTCAAACGAAATTTGTGCGATGAAATTAGGAAATGTTTATGAAATTGACATTTAAAATCTGTCAAATTTTGTTAAATCCGACGTTTGACATCTGTCATTTACTTGATGTTTATGTCAAATCATCAATACTTTGAAAATCGATTTAAAATAATGTCTCAAACGAAATTTGTGCGATGAAATTAGGAAATGTTTATGAAATTGACGTTTAAAATCTGTCAAATTTTGTTAAATCCGACGTTTGACATCTGTCATTTACTTGATGTTTATGTCAAATCATCAATACTTTAAAAATCGATTTAAAATAATGTCTCAAACGAAATTTGTGCGATGAAATTAGGAAATGTTTATGAAATTGACGTTTAAAATCTGTCAAATTTTGTTAAATCCGACGTTTGTCATCTGTCATTTACTTGATGTTTATGTCAAATCATCAATACTTTGAAAATCGATTTAAAATAATGTCTCAAACGAAATTTGTGCGATGAAATTAGGAAATGTTTATGAAATTGACATTTAAAATCTGTCAAATTTTGTTAAATCCGACGTTTGACATCTGTCATTTACTTGATGTTTATGTCAAATCATCAATACTTTAAAAATCGATTTAAAATAATGTCTCAAACGAAATTTGTGCAATGAAAATAGGAAATGTTTATGAAATTGACGTTTAAAATCTGTCAAATTTTGTTAAATCCGACGTTTAACATCTGTCATTTACTTGATGTTTATGTCAAATCATCAATACTTTAAAAATCGATTTAAAATAATGTCTCAAACGAAATTTGTGCGATGAAATTAGGAAATGTTTATGAAATTGACGTTTAAAATCTGTCAAATTTTGTTAAATCCGACGTTTGACATCTGTCATTTACTTGATGTTTATGTCAAATCATCAATACTTTGAAAATCGATTTAAAATAATGTCTCAAACGAAATTTGTGCGATGAAATTAGGAAATGTTTATGAAATTGACGTTTAAAATCTGTCAAATTTTGTTAAATCCGACGTTTGTCATCTGTCATTTACTTGATGTTTATGTCAAATCATCAATACTTTGAAAATCGATTTAAAATAATGTCTCAAACGAAATTTGTGCGATGAAATTAGGAAATGTTTATGAAATTGACGTTTAAAATCTGTCAAATTTTGTTAAATCCGACGTTTGTCATCTGTCATTTACTTGATGTTTATGTCAAATCATCAATACTTTGAAAATCGATTTAAAATAATGTCTCAAACGAAATTTGTGCGATGAAATTAGGAAATGTTTATGAAATTGACGTTTAAAATCTGTCAAATTTTGTTAAATCCGACGTTTGACATCTGTCATTTACTTGATGTTTATGTCAAATCATCAATACTTTGAAAATCGATTTAAAATAATGTCTCAAACGAAATTTGTGCGATGAAAATAGGAAATGTTTATGAAATTGACGTTTAAAATCTGTCAAATTTTGTTAAATCCGACGTTTGACATCTGTCATTTACTTGATGTTTATGTCAAATCATCAATACTTTGAAAATCGATTTAAAATAATGTCTCAAACGAAATTTGTGCGATGAAATTAGGAAATGTTTATGAAATTGACGTTTAAAATCTGTCAAATTTTGTTAAATCCGACGTTTGACATCTGTCATTTACTTGATGTTTATGTCAAATCATCAATACTTTGAAAATCGATTTAAAATAATGTCTCAAACGAAATTTGTGCGATGAAATTAGGAAATGTTTATGAAATTGACGTTTAAAATCTGTCAAATTTTGTTAAATCCGACGTTTGACATCTGTCATTTACTTGATGTTTATGTCAAATCATCAATACTTTGAAAATCGATTTAAAATAATGTCTCAAACGAAATTTGTGCGATGAAATTAGGAAATGTTTATGAAATTGACGTTTAAAATCTGTCAAATTTTGTTAAATCCGACGTTTGACATCTGTCATTTACTTGATGTTTATGTCAAATCATCAATACTTTGAAAATCGATTTAAAATAATGTCTCAAACGAAATTTGTGCGATGAAATTAGGAAATGTTTATGAAATTGACGTTTAAAATCTGTCAAATTTTGTTAAATCCGACGTTTGACATCTGTCATTTACTTGATGTTTATGTCAAATCATCAATACTTTGAAAATCGATTTAAAATAATGTCTCAAACGAAATTTGTGCGATGAAATTAGGAAATGTTTATGAAATTGACGTTTAAAATCTGTCAAATTTTGTTAAATCCGACGTTTGACATCTGTCATTTACTTGATGTTTATGTCAAATCATCAATACTTTGAAAATCGATTTAAAATAATGTCTCAAACGAAATTTGTGCGATGAAATTAGGAAATGTTTATGAAATTGACGTTTAAAATCTGTCAAATTTTGTTAAATCCGACGTTTAACATCTGTCATTTACTTGATGTTTATGTCAAATCATCAATACTTTAAAAATCGATTTAAAATAATGTCTCAAACGAAATTTGTGCGATGAAATTAGGAAATGTTTATGAAATTGACGTTTAAAATCTGTCAAATTTTGTTAAATCCGACGTTTGACATCTGTCATTTACTTGATGTTTATGTCAAATCATCAATACTTTGAAAATCGATTTAAAATAATGTCTCAAACGAAATTTGTGCGATGAAATTAGGAAATGTTTATGAAATTGACGTTTAAAATCTGTCAAATTTTGTTAAATCCGACGTTTGACATCTGTCATTTACTTGATGTTTATGTCAAATCATCAATACTTTGAAAATCGATTTAAAATAATGTCTCAAACGAAATTTGTGCGATGAAATTAGGAAATGTTTATGAAATTGACGTTTAAAATCTGTCAAATTTTGTTAAATCCGACGTTTGACATCTGTCATTTACTTGATGTTTATGTCAAATCATCAATACTTTGAAAATCGATTTAAAATAATGTCTCAAACGAAATTTGTGCGATGAAATTAGGAAATGTTTATGAAATTGACGTTTAAAATCTGTCAAATTTTGTTAAATCCGACGTTTAACATCTGTCATTTACTTGATGTTTATGTCAAATCATCAATACTTTAAAAATCGATTTAAAATAATGTCTCAAACGAAATTTGTGCGATGAAATTAGGAAATGTTTATGAAATTGACGTTTAAAATCTGTCAAATTTTGTTAAATCCGACGTTTGACATCTGTCATTTACTTGATGTTTATGTCAAATCATCAATACTTTGAAAATCGATTTAAAATAATGTCTCAAACGAAATTTGTGCGATGAAATTAGGAAATGTTTATGAAATTGACGTTTAAAATCTGTCAAATTTTGTTAAATCCGACGTTTGACATCTGTCATTTACTTGATGTTTATGTCAAATCATCAATACTTTGAAAATCGATTTAAAATAATGTCTCAAACGAAATTTGTGCGATGAAATTAGGAAATGTTTATGAAATTGACGTTTAAAATCTGTCAAATTTTGTTAAATCCGACGTTTGACATCTGTCATTTACTTGATGTTTATGTCAAATCATCAATACTTTAAAAATCGATTTAAAATAATGTCTCAAACGAAATTTGTGCGATGAAATTAGGAAATGTTTATGAAATTGACGTTTAAAATCTGTCAAATTTTGTTAAATCCGACGTTTGTCATCTGTCATTTACTTGATGTTTATGTCAAATCATCAATACTTTGAAAATCGATTTAAAATAATGTCTCAAACGAAATTTGTGCGATGAAATTAGGAAATGTTTATGAAATTGACATTTAAAATCTGTCAAATTTTGTTAAATCCGACGTTTGACATCTGTCATTTACTTGATGTTTATGTCAAATCATCAATACTTTAAAAATCGATTTAAAATAATGTCTCAAACGAAATTTGTGCAATGAAAATAGGAAATGTTTATGAAATTGACGTTTAAAATCTGTCAAATTTTGTTAAATCCGACGTTTAACATCTGTCATTTACTTGATGTTTATGTCAAATCATCAATACTTTAAAAATCGATTTAAAATAATGTCTCAAACGAAATTTGTGCGATGAAATTAGGAAATGTTTATGAAATTGACGTTTAAAATCTGTCAAATTTTGTTAAATCCGACGTTTGACATCTGTCATTTACTTGATGTTTATGTCAAATCATCAATACTTTGAAAATCGATTTAAAATAATGTCTCAAACGAAATTTGTGCGATGAAATTAGGAAATGTTTATGAAATTGACGTTTAAAATCTGTCAAATTTTGTTAAATCCGACGTTTGTCATCTGTCATTTACTTGATGTTTATGTCAAATCATCAATACTTTGAAAATCGATTTAAAATAATGTCTCAAACGAAATTTGTGCGATGAAATTAGGAAATGTTTATGAAATTGACGTTTAAAATCTGTCAAATTTTGTTAAATCCGACGTTTGTCATCTGTCATTTACTTGATGTTTATGTCAAATCATCAATACTTTGAAAATCGATTTAAAATAATGTCTCAAACGAAATTTGTGCGATGAAATTAGGAAATGTTTATGAAATTGACGTTTAAAATCTGTCAAATTTTGTTAAATCCGACGTTTGACATCTGTCATTTACTTGATGTTTATGTCAAATCATCAATACTTTGAAAATCGATTTAAAATAATGTCTCAAACGAAATTTGTGCGATGAAAATAGGAAATGTTTATGAAATTGACGTTTAAAATCTGTCAAATTTTGTTAAATCCGACGTTTGACATCTGTCATTTACTTGATGTTTATGTCAAATCATCAATACTTTGAAAATCGATTTAAAATAATGTCTCAAACGAAATTTGTGCGATGAAATTAGGAAATGTTTATGAAATTGACGTTTAAAATCTGTCAAATTTTGTTAAATCCGACGTTTGACATCTGTCATTTACTTGATGTTTATGTCAAATCATCAATACTTTGAAAATCGATTTAAAATAATGTCTCAAACGAAATTTGTGCGATGAAATTAGGAAATGTTTATGAAATTGACGTTTAAAATCTGTCAAATTTTGTTAAATCCGACGTTTGACATCTGTCATTTACTTGATGTTTATGTCAAATCATCAATACTTTGAAAATCGATTTAAAATAATGTCTCAAACGAAATTTGTGCGATGAAATTAGGAAATGTTTATGAAATTGACGTTTAAAATCTGTCAAATTTTGTTAAATCCGACGTTTGACATCTGTCATTTACTTGATGTTTATGTCAAATCATCAATACTTTGAAAATCGATTTAAAATAATGTCTCAAACGAAATTTGTGCGATGAAATTAGGAAATGTTTATGAAATTGACGTTTAAAATCTGTCAAATTTTGTTAAATCCGACGTTTGACATCTGTCATTTACTTGATGTTTATGTCAAATCATCAATACTTTGAAAATCGATTTAAAATAATGTCTCAAACGAAATTTGTGCGATGAAGTTAGGAAATGTTTATGAAATTGACGTTTAAAATCTGTCAAATTTTGTTAAATCCGACGTTTGACATCTGTCATTTACTTGATATTTATGTCAAATCATCAATACTTTGAAAATCGATTTAAAATAATGTCTCAAACGAAATTTGTGCGATGAAATTAGGAAATGTTTATGAAATTGACATTTAAAATCGTTAAGACGTTTGACATCTGTCATTTACTTGACATTTGTGTTAAATCACTGATACTACTTATAAGCGATGTGAAATGACGTTCAAAATGCAGCATTTAGGATTTAGCTACAAAATTTTATAAAAATCCCGTTTGAAACCTGTCAAATTTTTGACAATCAATAGTTTGACATCTGTCACTTTTTTAATATTTCCAAATCATATCTCGAAATTATTTCCCACATATATTAACAGTTTATAGTGAGTCATAAGATAACTGACAGATGTCGAATATCGATTTTTTTCAAAATTTTGACAGATTTAAAACGTCAAAGTTGAAACACATATTTTAACTCGTATCTCTTGCGTTAAGAGTGAATACAGCGTCATAACAAAACTGACAGATGTCAAATATCATTTTTTTTCAATATTTTGACAGATTTAAAACGTCAAATTTGAAACACACCTATTTTAACTCGTATCTCTTGCGTTAAGAGTGAATACAGCGTCATAACAAAACTGACAGATGTCATATATCATTTTTTTTTCAAAATTTTGACAAATTTAAAACGTCAAATTTAGAAAAATGATGTCAAAATTTGACAGATTATAAAAAAAAAGATTTTCGTTATTTTTAAAGCTATCAAATCGGGATTTTTTTGAACTTTCAATTCGCTCCATCCGGAACAAAGAGGAAAAGTAATTTTCCCCGTCCGATCTGTCAATAACTTATTAATCGCATATTAATCTTTACCCTTTTAACATCAGATTCCCGTTCCTCTTCTGTTTTTACGACACGCCATTTCCATTTTATAATTAAACATCGCCATCCGCGATGAACACCATTAAAATCATTAAAACGTTACGATGGACATTTCAGATTAAACGATTTTCAATAATAATCAATTAATTATTTAATGTCATTTCATCGCCAGATTTTATCTCGAACTTTATTTATTTATTTTCACTTTGAGGGGGTGAGAAAAATTCGCCCGGATTAGTTTCTATGTGATTAGTTTTTGTGATTCCCATTGTCGAGGGGGAGTGCATAAAAACCCTTCGTTTTTGGACAACGCACGTCCGATATCGAAAAGGGGGGGTGTTTTTATTGAAGTTTACTAATCTCGGCGACATCTGTTTCCGTTTGAGCGAAATTGGTTTCCTCAGTTTAATCTCCGATGACAAAGATGACACATAATAGGGGGGGGGGAATAATTATTTGATGACATTTTAAACGTAAAATCATTTTTTTGACAAAATCATAAATATTCAAAATCATGAAATCTTCTCGTTTGTACCACCTTCATCAAGATGAAACATTTACAAATACATTTTGGAAATTATTGCTCATTAATGAGAAAGAAAAGTTTAGGATTGAGGAAGAATTTGTGTCGTTGCTGGATGGCATCGAAATTCCCACCCCAAAACATCGAGTTAAAAGGCGAAGAAAGAACCAAATCAGTTTTAAAAGAAGAAATAAAACCAAATCGATCGAGATGGCCCCCGAAGATAAAATCGATTTGATTTTAGATGTTCTACCCGAAGTTAAAACTGTGTATAGATGAGTTAATAATGAAGATTTGATTGTTTTGAAATGTTTTTTCATTGATTATTAAATTATTGATGATTTAATGCAAACTTTAGATACATAAATGACGGATCAACTTTAAAATTGACTGTCATTATCTGAAAAGGACGGTTTAAACTTCAATTTGAATAGATATGATAATATGATAAAATATCAAAAACACATCATCATTTAACATTTCTTAAATGAAGTCGATTTCAAATCGAAACAACGAGTCATACATCATTTGAAAGAGGAAAATTCAACCTTCAATTTGATATACAAATCATTTTTTTATTTTCAAAAATAAGACCCACGATCTTTTTCAAATCATTTAACTTATCTCGGCTTGGGGTCTTCATTTGAAAGGATTTCTTAATCACCCTGTATATATAATACAGAGTGATTAAGAAATGAATTACATGATGATTTTGATTTTGAAAGGGCAAAAATTTGACAGATACGAACTGTCAATTAAAAATTATTTAATTATCCCGACTTGAGGGTACTCATTTGAATGAATTTTATATATACAGGGTGATTAAGAAATGAATTATATGATGATTTCGATTTTGGAATGTCAAAAATTTGACAGATACGCACTATAAATTAAAAATTATTTAAATATCCCAACTTGGGTGAATTCTGTCCAAATTTTGAAAAAATAGACATTTAATATCCGTCATTCTCGTTGTAACTCTATATTCTTCACTCTTAACTTAAAAGTCACAAGTTGAGATTACCATTTTTTCAAAATCTTTCTAAATTTGACGTTTTAAATCTGTCAAAATTTTGATAAAGTCGTTATTTAACAATTGTCACTTTCATTCTTATGCTATATTCATTCTTAACAGAAAAGATGTAAATTAAAACAAAAATTTTACAAAATTTGACGTTTTAAATCTGTCAAAATTTTGAAAAAAATCGATATTTGACATCTGTCAGTTTTCTTATGGCACTATCTTCACTTTTTATATAAAAGATGCGAGCTAAGTAAATTTTTTTCAAAATTTGTCGTTTTAAATCTGTCAGAATTTTGAAAAAAAATCGATATTTGACATCTGTCAGTTTTCTTATGGCACTATCTTCACTTTTTATATAAAAGATGCGAGCTAAGTAAATTTTTTTCAAAATTTGACGTTTTAAATCTGTCAGAACTTTGAAAAAAAATCGATATTTGACATCTGTCAGTTTTCTTATGGCACTATCTTCACTTTTTATATAAAAGATGCGAGCTAAGTAAATTTTTTTCAAAATTTGACGTTTTAAATCTGTCAGAATTTTGAAAAAAAATCGATATTTGACATCTGTCAGTTTTCTTATGGCACTATCTTCACTTTTTATATAAAAGATGCAAGCTAAGTAAATTTTTTTCAAAATTTGACGTTTTAAATCTGTCAGAATTTTGAAAAAAAATCGATATTTGACATCTGTCAGTTTTCTTATGGCACTATCTTCACTTTTTACATAAAAGATGCGAGCTAAGTAAATTTTTTTCAAAACTTGACGTTTCAAATCTGTCAAAATTTTGAAAAAAAATCGATATTTGACATCTGTCAGTTTTCTTATGACACTATCTTAACTTTTTATATAAAAGATGCGAGCTAAGTAAATTTTTTTCAAAATTTGACGTTTTAAATCTGTCAGAACTTTGAAAAAAAATCGATATTTGACATCTGTCAGTTTTCTTATGGCACTATCTTCACTTTTTATATAAAAGATGCGAGCTAAGTAAATTTTTTTCAAAATTTGACGTTTTAAATCTGTCAGAACTTTGAAAAAAAATCGATATTTGACATCTGTCAGTTTTCTTATGGCACTATCTTCACTTTTTATATAAAAGATGCGAGCTAAGTAAATTTTTTTCAAAATTTGACGTTTTAAATCTGTCAGAACTTTGAAAAAAAATCGATATTTGACATCTGTCAGTTTTATTATGGCACTATCTTCACTTTTTATATAAAAGATGCGAGCTAAGTAAATTTTTTTCAAAATTTGACGTTTTAAATCTGTCAGAATTTTGAAAAAAAATCGATATTTGACATCTGTCAGTTTTCTTATGGCACTATCTTCACTTTTTATATAAAAGATGCGAGCTAAGTAAATTTTTTTCAAAATTTGACGTTTTAAATCTGTCAGAATTTTGAAAAAAAATCGATATTTGACATCTGTCAGTTTTCTTATGGCACTATCTTCACTTTTTATATAAAAGATGCGAGCTAAGTAAATTTTTTTCAAAATTTGACGTTTTAAATCTGTCAGAACTTTGAAAAAAAATCGATATTTGACATCTGTCAGTTTTCTTATGGCACTATCTTCACTTTTTATATAAAAGATGCGAGCTAAGTAAATTTTTTTCAAAATTTGACGTTTTAAATCTGTCAGAATTTTGAAAAAAAATCGATATTTGACATCTGTCAGTTTTCTTATGGCACTATCTTCACTTTTTATATAAAAGATGCGAGCTAAGTAAATTTTTTTCAAAACTTGACGTTTCAAATCTGTCAAAATTTTGAAAAAAAATCGATATTTGACATCTGTCAGTTTTCTTATGGCACTATCTTAACTTTTTATATAAAAGATGCGAGCTAAGTAAATTTTTTTCAAAATTTGACGTTTTAAATCTGTCAAAATTTTAAAAAACTTGACATTAACAAATCTGCTAATTTAGCAATCTATGTTAAAGTACCTTCGCAAATTGAATATTTATGATTGATTTTAAGTAATGTTTATAAAATTGACGTTTTGAATCTGTCAAATTTTGAAAAATTTGACATTTGACACCTGTCACTTTTTAAAAAAATTTAAATGTGAGGACGAAATCAATCTCCAGATAAATAATCGTTTGAAGCGAGTACTCACAAGTTAATGTCAAAAACTTTTCTAAATTTGACAAATTTGGAATATATCGTTTATTTGACATTTGTATTAAAATATCAACATTTTGATTTTGGCGTTGTTCTAAATCGAATTAACAAATATTTTCTCAAGGTACGATAATTAATTATTGTATATTGACAGTTCACATATATCAAAAGTGTGACAGATGTCAAATGGCAAGTTTTCTTTAATTTGACAGCCTCAAATATCAATTTCACAAAAAAATTCTAAAGTAATCAGAAAAGTTTGATTTACAAGGGTATTTTAATATCGATTACCAAAAAGTTAATAATTCAATAGAAACGTCAAATAAATGACAGATGTCAAACGTCAGTTTTGGAAAAGTTTTTCATAATATTAACTTGTGAGTACTCGTTTCAAGGGATTTTTTAAATGAAGAAATGATTCTTCTCGTCGTCGGATTTAGAAGTTTTGAAATTTTTCAAAAAATTGACAATCTAAAACGTCAATTTTGGAAAAATGGTTGTTTTAATTTTTGTCTTTTAAGTGACAAGTGAAGAATATAGTCATAAGAAGAATGACAGGTATCAACTTTTGACAAATGTCAACTTTTTGAAAAATTTGACAGATCTAAAACGTCAATTTCGGAAAAATGGTTAACTTAATTTGTGTCTTTTAAGTGAAGACTGAAAGACTTATGACAAGTGTCAACTTTTCCAAAAATTTTACATTTAAAGTGTCAATTTTGAAAATATGTTAAATAAACTAGCATCCTTTATGTGATAAGTTAATATAACGTCATAAGAAAACTGACAGATATCTAATATCGATTTTTTCAAAACTTTAACAGATTTAAAACGTTAAATTTCAAAAAAAATTTATTAAACCCACGTTATTTATGTTGAGTGAATATAGCATCATAAGAAAACTGACATATGTCAAATATCGACATTATCGAAATTTTGACAGATTTAAGAAAACGTCAAACTTGAAAATATGTTTATTTTAACTCACATCTTTATGCAAAAAGTGAATATAACGTAAAAATAAAAGTGACAGATGTCAAACATCGACTATTTCAAAATTTTGACAAGTCAAATTTCAAATTAATTTATGACAACTCAAATCTTTCATGTTCAGAGTGAAGATAGCGTCATAAAGAAACCTACAGATGTCAAATATCGATTTTTTCAAGGTGTTGACAGATTTAAAACTACAAATTATTAAGAAGGTTAATTTCAACTCACATCCTTTATGTAAAAAGGGAATCTAGCGTCATGAGGAAAGTGACAGATGTCAAATATTGACCTTTCCAAAATTTTGACAGACTTAAAACATCATATTTGAAAAAAAATTATTATGTCACATTTTTTTGTGTAAAAAGTGATAATCACGTCATAACAAAACTGACTGTCAAATTTATAAAATTGAATGAGTCAATCGACAGTTGAATCTGTCAAACTTTTGACATTTCAAAATCAATATCATCACACAATTCATTTCTTAATCATCCTGTATATATAAAATCCTTTCAAATGAGTACCCGTAATACGTCATAATTAAATGATTTTGAATTGACAGTTTGTATCTGTCAAAATTTGACATTTCAAAATCATTATTATCTAATTATGTAGTTTTATAATCACCTCTACATAGAAAATCTTATAAAGTGAGCATCCGCAAGATGGCGTAATTAAATGATTTCGAATTGACAGTTTATATCTGTCAAAATTTGACATTTCAAAATAAAAATTTGACATTTTAAAATCAAAATTATTGTAAAATTCGTTTTAAAATCTCCTTTCTACAGAAAATCCTTTCAAATGAGCACCAGCAATACGTCATAATTAAATGATTTTGAATTGACAGTTTGTATCTGTCAAATTTTAACATTTCAAAATCAAAATTTGACATTTCAAAACCAAAATTATCGTATAATTCGTTTTAAAATCACCTTTCTACAGAAAATCCTTTCAAATGAATATCCCCAAGATAGCGTAATTAAATGATTTGAAATTGACAGTTCGAATCTGTCAAAATTTGACATTTCAACATCAAAATTTGACATTTCCAAATCAAAATTATTGTAAAATTCGTTTTAAAATCACCTTTCTACAGAAAATCCTTTCAAATGAGCACCAGCAATACGTCATAATTAAATGATTTTGAATTGACAGTTCGTACCTGTAAAATTTTGACATTTCAACATCAAAATTTGACATTTCCAAATCAAAATTATTGTAAAATTCGTTTTAAAATCACCTTTCTACAGAAAATCCTGTCAAATGAGCACCAGCAATACGTCATAATTAAATGATTTTGAATTGACAGTTCGTACCTGTCAAATTTTGACATTTCAAAATCAAAACTATCACACAATTCGTTTTAAAATCACCTTTATATAGAAAATCTGTTCAAATGAGTACCCGCAGTACGTCGTAATTAAATGATTTGAAATGGATAGTTCGTATCTGTCAAAATTTGACATTTCAAAATTAAAATTTAACATTTCAAAATCAAAATTATCATATAATTCGTTTTAAAATCACCATTATACAGAAAATCCTTTCAAATGAGTATCCCCAATACGTCATAATTAAATGATTTGAAGAAATTGACAGTTCATGTCTGTCAAAATTTGACATTCAAAATAAAAAATTGACATTTTAAAATCAAAATTATTGTAAAATTCGTTTTGAAATCACCTTTCTACAGAAAATCCTGTCAAATGAGCACCAGCAATACGTCATAATTAAATGATTTTGAATTGACAGTTCGTACCTGTCAAATTTTGACATTTCAAAATCAAAACTATCACACAATTCGTTTTAAAATCACCTTTATATAGAAAATCTGTTCAAATGAGTACCCGCAGTACGTCGTAATTAAATGATTTGAAATGGATAGTTCGTATCTGTCAAAATTTGACAGTTCAAAATCAAAATTTAACATTTCAAAATCAAAATTATCATATAATTCGTTTTAAAATCACCATTATACAGAAAATCCTTTCAAATGAGTATCCCCAATACGTCATAATTAAATGATTTGAAGAAATTGACAGTTCATGTCTGTCAAAATTTGACATTCAAAATAAAAAATTGACATTTTAAAATCAAAATTATTGTAAAATTCGTTTTAAAATCACCTTTCTACAGAAAATCCTTTCAAATGAGCACCAGCAATACGTCATAATTAAATGATTTTGAATTGACAGTTCGTACCTGTCAAATTTTGACATTTCAAAATCAAAACTATCACACAATTCGTTTTAAAATCACCTTTATATAGAAAATCTGTTCAAATGAGTACCCGCAGTACGTCGTAATTAAATGATTTGAAATGGATAGTTCGTATCTGTCAAAATTTGACAGTTCAAAATCAAAATTTAACATTTCAAAATCAAAATTATCATATAATTCGTTTTAAAATCACCATTATACAGAAAATCCTTTCAAATGAGTATCCCCAATACGTCATAATTAAATGATTTGAAGAAATTGACAGTTCATGTCTGTCAAAATTTGACATTCAAAATAAAAAATTGACATTTTAAAATCAAAATTATTGTAAAATTCGTTTTAAAATCACCTTTCTACAGAAAATTCTTTCAAATGAACACCAGCAATACGTCATAATTAAATGATTTTGAATTGATAGTTTGTATCTGTCAAATTTTAACATTTCAAAATCAAAATTTGACATTTCAAAATCAAAATTATCGTATAATTCGTTTTAAAATCACCTTTCTACAGAAAATACTTTCAAATGAATATCCCCTAGATAGCGTAATTAAATGATTTGAAATTGATAGTTCGTATCTGTCAAACTTTGACATTTCAACATCAAAATTTGACATTTCCAAATCAAAATTATTGTAAAATTCGTTTTAAAATCACCTTTCTACAGAAAATCCTGTCAAATGAGCACCAGCAATACGTCATAATTAAATGATTTTGAATTGACAGTTCGTACCTGTCAAATTTTGACATTTCAAAATCAAAACTATCACACAATTCGTTTTAAAATCACCTTTATATAGAAAATCTGTTCAAATGAGTACCCGCAGTACGTCGTAATTAAATGATTTGAAATGGATAGTTCGTATCTGTCAAAATTTGACATTTCAAAATTAAAATTTAACATTTCAAAATCAAAATTATCATATAATTCGTTTTAAAATCACCATTATACAGAAAATCCTTTCAAATGAGTATCCCCAATACGTCATAATTAAATGATTTGAAGAAATTGACAGTTCATGTCTGTCAAAATTTGACATTCAAAATAAAAAATTGACATTTTAAAATCAAAATTATTGTAAAATTCGTTTTGAAATCACCTTTCTACAGAAAATCCTGTCAAATGAGCACCAGCAATACGTCATAATTAAATGATTTTGAATTGACAGTTCGTACCTGTCAAATTTTGACATTTCAAAATCAAAACTATCACACAATTCGTTTTAAAATCACCTTTATATAGAAAATCTGTTCAAATGAGTACCCGCAGTACGTCGTAATTAAATGATTTGAAATGGATAGTTCGTATCTGTCAAAATTTGACAGTTCAAAATCAAAATTTAACATTTCAAAATCAAAATTATCATATAATTCGTTTTAAAATCACCATTATACAGAAAATCCTTTCAAATGAGTATCCCCAATACGTCATAATTAAATGATTTGAAGAAATTGACAGTTCATGTCTGTCAAAATTTGACATTCAAAATAAAAAATTGACATTTTAAAATCAAAATTATTGTAAAATTCGTTTTAAAATCACCTTTCTACAGAAAATCCTTTCAAATGAGCACCAGCAATACGTCATAATTAAATGATTTTGAATTGACAGTTCGTACCTGTCAAATTTTGACATTTCAAAATCAAAACTATCACACAATTCGTTTTAAAATCACCTTTATATAGAAAATCTGTTCAAATGAGTACCCGCAGTACGTCGTAATTAAATGATTTGAAATGGATAGTTCGTATCTGTCAAAGTTTGACATTTCAAAATCAAAATTTGACATTTCAAAATCAAAATTATCATACAATTCGTTTTAAAATCACCATTATACAGAAAATCCTTTCAAATGAGTATCCCCAATACGTCATAATTAAATGATTTGAAGAAATTGACAGTTCATGTCTGTCAAAATTTGACATTCAAAATAAAAAATTGACATTTTAAAATCAAAATTATTGTAAAATTCGTTTTAAAATCACCTTTCTACAGAAAATCCTTTCAAATGAGCACCAGCAATACGTCATAATTAAATGATTTTGAATTGACAGTTCGTACCTGTCAAATTTTGACATTTCAAAATCAAAACTATCACACAATTCGTTTTAAAATCACCTTTATATAGAAAATCTGTTCAAATGAGTACCCGCAGTACGTCGTAATTAAATGATTTGAAATGGATAGTTCGTATCTGTCAAAGTTTGACATTTCAAAATCAAAATTTGACATTTCAAAATCAAAATTATCATACAATTCGTTTTAAAATCACCTTTATATAGAAAATCTGTTCAAATGAGTACCCGCAGTACGTCGTAATTAAATGATTTGAAATGGATAGTTCGTATCTGTCAAAATTTGACATTTCAAAATTAAAATTTAACATTTCAAAATCAAAATTATCATATAATTCGTTTTAAAATCACCATTATACAGAAAATCCTTTCAAATGAGTATCCCCAATACGTCATAATTAAATGATTTGAAATTGACAGTTCATATCTGTCAAAATTTGACATTTCAAAATAAAAAATTGACATTTTAAAATCAAAATTATTGTAAAATTCGTTTTAAAATCACCTTTCTACAGAAAATCCTTTCAAATGAGCACCAGCAATACGTCATAATTAAATGATTTTGAATTGACAGTTCGTACCTGTCAAATTTTGACATTTCAAAATCAAAACTATCACACAATTCGTTTTAAAATCACCTTTATATAGAAAATCTGTTCAAATGAGTACCCGCAGTACGTCGTAATTAAATGATTTGAAATGGATAGTTCGTATCTGTCAAAATTTGACATTTCAAAATTAAAATTTGACACTTCAAAATCAAAATTTGACATTTCAAAATCAAAATTATCATATAATTCGTTTTAAAATCACCATTATACAGAAAATCCTTTCAAATGAGTATCCCCAATACGTCATAATTAAATGATTTGAAATTGACAGTTCATATCTGTCAAAATTTGACATTTCAAAATAAAAAATTAACATTTCAAAATCAAAATTATTGTAAAATTTGTTTTAAAATTACCTTTCTACAGAAAATCCTTTCAAATGAGCACCAGCAATACGTCATAATTAAATGATTTTGAATTGACAGTTCGTACCTGACAAATTTTGACATTTCAAAATCAAAACTATCACACAATTCGTTTTAAAATCACCTTTATATAGAAAATCTGTTCAAATGAGTACCCGCAGTACGTCGTAATTAAATGATTTGAAATGGATAGTTCGTATCTGTCAAAATTTGACATTTCAAAATTAAAATTTGACACTTCAAAATCAAAATTTGACATTTCAAAATCAAAATTTAACATTTCAAAATCAAAATTATTATATAATTCGTTTTAAAATCACCATTAAACAGAAAATCCTTTCAAATGAGTATCCCCAATACGTCATAATTAAATGATTTGAAATTGACAGTTCATATCTGTCAAAATTTGACATTTCAAAATAAAAAATTGACATTTTAAAATCAAAATTATTGTAAAATTCGTTTTAAAATCACCTTTCTACAGAAAATCCTTTCAAATGAGCACCAGCAATACGTCATAATTAAATGATTTTGAATTGACAGTTCGTACCTGTCAAATTTTGACATTTCAAAATCAAAACTATCACACAATTCGTTTTAAAATCACCTTTATATAGAAAATCTGTTCAAATGAGTACCCGCAGTACGTCGTAATTAAATGATTTGAAATGGATAGTTCGTATCTGTCAAAATTTGACATTTCAAAATTAAAATTTGACACTTCAAAATCAAAATTTGACATTTCAAAATCAAAATTATCATACAATTCGTTTTAAAATCACCATTATACAGAAAATCCTTTAAAATGAGTATCCCCAATACGTCATAATTAAATGATTTGAAATTGACAGTTCATATCTGTCAAAATTTGACATTTCAAAATAAAAATTTGACATTTTAAAATCAAAATTATTGTAAAATTCGTTTTAAAATCACCTTTCTACAGAAAATCCTTTCAAATGAGCACCAGCAATACGTCATAATTAAATGATTTTGAATTGACAGTTCGTACCTGTCAAATTTTGACATTTCAAAATCAAAACTATCACACAATTCGTTTTAAAATCACCTTTATATAGAAAATCTGTTCAAATGAGTACCCGCAGTACGTCGTAATTAAATGATTTGAAATGGATAGTTCGTATCTGTCAAAATTTGACATTTCAAAATTAAAATTTGACACTTCAAAATCAAAATTTGACATTTCAAAATCAAAATTATCATACAATTCGTTTTAAAATCACCATTATACAGAAAATCCTTTAAAATGAGTATCCCCAATACGTCATAATTAAATGATTTGAAATTGACAGTTCATATCTGTCAAAATTTGACATTTCAAAATAAAAATTTGACATTTTAAAATCAAAATTATTGTAAAATTCGTTTTAAAATCACCTTTCTACAGAAAATCCTTTCAAATGAGCACCAGCAATACGTCATAATTAAATGATTTTGAATTGACAGTTCGTACCTGTCAAATTTTGACATTTCAAAATCAAAACTATCACACAATTCGTTTTAAAATCACCTTTATATAGAAAATCTGTTCAAATGAGTACCCGCAGTACGTCGTAATTAAATGATTTGAAATGGATAGTTCGTATCTGTCAAAATTTGACATTTCAAAATTAAAATTTGACACTTCAAAATCAAAATTTGACATTTCAAAATCAAAATTATCATACAATTCGTTTTAAAATCACCATTATACAGAAAATCCTTTAAAATGAGTATCCCCAATACGTCATAATTAAATGATTTGAAATTGACAGTTCATATCTGTCAAAATTTGACATTTCAAAATAAAAATTTGACATTTTAAAATCAAAATTATTGTAAAATTCGTTTTAAAATCACCTTTCTACAGAAAATCCTTTCAAATGAGCACCAGCAATACGTCATAATTAAATGATTTTGAATTGACAGTTCGTACCTGTCAAATTTTGACATTTCAAAATCAAAACTATCACACAATTCGTTTTAAAATCACCTTTATATAGAAAATCTGTTCAAATGAGTACCCGCAGTACGTCGTAATTAAATGATTTGAAATGGATAGTTCGTATCTGTCAAAATTTGACATTTCAACATTCAAATTTGACATTTCAAAATCAAAATTATCATATAATTCGTTTTAAAATCACCATTACACAGAAAATCCTTTCAAATGAGTATCCCCAATACGTCATAATTAAATGATTTGAAATTGACAGTTCATATCTGTCAAAATTTGACATTTCAAAATAAAAAATTAACATTTCAAAATCAAAATTATTGTAAAATTTGTTTTAAAATTACCTTTCTACAGAAAATCCTTTCAAATGAGCACCAGCAATACGTCATAATTAAATGATTTTGAATTGACAGTTCGTACCTGACAAATTTTGACATTTCAAAATCAAAACTATCACACAATTCGTTTTAAAATCACCTTTATATAGAAAATCTGTTCAAATGAGTACCCGCAGTACGTCGTAATTAAATGATTTGAAATGGATAGTTCGTATCTGTCAAAATTTGACATTTCAAAATTAAAATTTGACACTTCAAAATCAAAATTTGACATTTCAAAATCAAAATTATCATACAATTCGTTTTAAAATCACCATTATACAGAAAATCCTTTAAAATGAGTATCCCCAATACGTCATAATTAAATGATTTGAAATTGACAGTTCATATCTGTCAAAATTTGACATTTCAAAATAAAAATTTGACATTTTAAAATCAAAATTATTGTAAAATTCGTTTTAAAATCACCTTTCTACAGAAAATCCTTTCAAATGAGCACCAGCAATACGTCATAATTAAATGATTTTGAATTGACAGTTCGTACCTGTCAAATTTTGACATTTCAAAATCAAAACTATCACACAATTCGTTTTAAAATCACCTTTATATAGAAAATCTGTTCAAATGAGTACCCGCAGTACGTCGTAATTAAATGATTTGAAATGGATAGTTCGTATCTGTCAAAATTTGACATTTCAAAATTAAAATTTGACACTTCAAAATCAAAATTTGACATTTCAAAATCAAAATTATCATACAATTCGTTTTAAAATCACCATTATACAGAAAATCCTTTCAAATGAGTATCCCCAATACGTCATAATTAAATGATTTGAAATTGACAGTTCATATCTGTCAAAATTTGACATTTCAAAATAAAAAATTAACATTTCAAAATCAAAATTATTGTAAAATTTGTTTTAAAATTACCTTTCTACAGAAAATCCTTTCAAATGAGCACCAGCAATACGTCATAATTAAATGATTTTGAATTGACAGTTCGTACCTGACAAATTTTGACATTTCAAAATCAAAACTATCACACAATTCGTTTTAAAATCACCTTTATATAGAAAATCTGTTCAAATGAGTACCCGCAGTACGTCGTAATTAAATGATTTGAAATGGATAGTTCGTATCTGTCAAAATTTGACATTTCAAAATTAAAATTTGACACTTCAAAATCAAAATTTGACATTTCAAAATCAAAATTATCATACAATTCGTTTTAAAATCACCATTATACAGAAAATCCTTTAAAATGAGTATCCCCAATACGTCATAATTAAATGATTTGAAATTGACAGTTCATATCTGTCAAAATTTGACATTTCAAAATAAAAATTTGACATTTTAAAATCAAAATTATTGTAAAATTCGTTTTAAAATCACCTTTCTACAGAAAATCCTTTCAAATGAGCACCAGCAATACGTCATAATTAAATGATTTTGAATTGACAGTTCGTACCTGTCAAATTTTGACATTTCAAAATCAAAACTATCACACAATTCGTTTTAAAATCACCTTTATATAGAAAATCTGTTCAAATGAGTACCCGCAGTACGTCGTAATTAAATGATTTGAAATGGATAGTTCGTATCTGTCAAAATTTGACATTTCAAAATTAAAATTTGACACTTCAAAATCAAAATTTGACATTTCAAAATCAAAATTATCATACAATTCGTTTTAAAATCACCATTATACAGAAAATCCTTTCAAATGAGTATCCCCAATACGTCATAATTAAATGATTTGAAATTGACAGTTCATATCTGTCAAAATTTGACATTTCAAAATAAAAAATTAACATTTCAAAATCAAAATTATTGTAAAATTTGTTTTAAAATTACCTTTCTACAGAAAATCCTTTCAAATGAGCACCAGCAATACGTCATAATTAAATGATTTTGAATTGACAGTTCGTACCTGACAAATTTTGACATTTCAAAATCAAAACTATCACACAATTCGTTTTAAAATCACCTTTATATAGAAAATCTGTTCAAATGAGTACCCGCAGTACGTCGTAATTAAATGATTTGAAATGGATAGTTCGTATCTGTCAAAATTTGACATTTCAACATTCAAATTTGACAGTTCAAAATCAAAATTTGACATTTCAAAATCAAAATTATCATATAATTCGTTTTAAAATCACCATTAAACAGAAAATCCTTTCAAATGAGTATCCCCAATACGTCATAATTAAATGATTTGAAATTGACAGTTCATATCTGTCAAAATTTGACATTTTAAAATAAAAAATTGACATTTCAAAATCAAAACTATCACAATTCGTTTTAAAATCACCTTTATATAGAAAATCTGTTCAAATGAGTACCCGCAGTACGTCATAATTAAATGATTTGAAGTGGATAGTTCGTATCTGTCAAAATTTGACGTTTCAAAATTAAAATTTGACATTTCAAAATCAAAATTTGACATTTCAAAAACAAAGTTATCGTATAATTCGTTTTTAAATCACCTTTATATAGAAAATCGTTTCAAATGAGTACCCACAATACGTCATAATTAAATAATTTTAAATTGACAGTTCGTATCTGTCAAAATTTGACATTTCCCAAATATTAAATCAACGTAAAAATGACGTTTTAGAAGAAATATCAAAATTACAAATTAAAGCAACATAAAATGACGTTTTAGAAAAAAAAAACATCAAATTGTACCAACTTAATTATATCAAAAAAAAAAAATAAAACAAGAAAATTCAAAATGGCCGCCAACATATTTGACAACAACCAATCTTTCTTATTTTTACCCCAAAACATATCGAGTTTGGTATCAAAATTCACCATTTTTTACGAACATTCCAAATTTGTTATGAACCCCGATCAATTTTTAGTTTCGCAAAAACGTTTTGATTCTAAACGAATTTTTTATTCAAATAAAAATCCATTTAACGCGATTCCCCACCTCTCTCGCCATTTCCCCCACTTTGAAAGTAGCGCGTATACGTTGGCAGCCATGATGAGTACGGTGGGTATTAGAGAGAGACCCGGAAGAGCGGTTCACAACCGGACAAAATCCGGAATACCGGAATAATCCGGGGCGACACAATTTTTTTAACCCAATAATTTAATCGATTTAAATGAAATTAAAGTGAATTAAGTTGCGGATTGGGTGATGTTGGGTTATTTTTTTTGTTGAATTGAGATTTTTTCGGTTAAATTACGGTTGAATTAAGGTGGGATTGGAGGGGAAGGTTATTTAGTTTTGGCCCATTGTGAACCGCTCGGGTAAAGATTAGTGTAGAGTTCGACGTACCATCTCGGTAGGCCGTGGCAGGACAGAATTCCACAGCCAGCCTCGATCCGGACAGACGAAACGGTCGCCGCTGTCTCGATGCTGGTAGCGGTTTTTTTTTAAGTTCTCGGGACGCGATGTCGTGATGTCATTAAAGTTTTTCGGCCATTCCTCGAGCGAAGGGGAAAAAAGTTTTTTTTTTAAGCGAAAATAATAATTTTTTTTCGCGAAAACCGTGAATCCGGTGTGGTGTGTTCGAGCGTCGCGACGCCCCCCGTATAAAACGATCGATTTCGGTTGTTTCGGCGGCGCGTTTAGTGCGCGTTTATTTCCATCTAAAAAAAAAAACAAAAAAAAATAATAATAATAACATAAAACAACATAAATATATTATATATATCGCAAATCAAATAATAAATAAAAGATAATAAAGAAAAAAAAGTTTTTGTGAATTAATTGTGATAATATTATTTTGAGTGAAAAAAATTAGCCTTGGAAAAAAACAAAAATTAATAAAAAAACAAAAAAAAATAGACAAGGAGATAAACACGAACTCGAAGGATAATGAGACGTTTTATTCGGATTCCGAAGACTTCTTAGGAATTATATCAATTTAAGGTAAATTTTTTTCTTCATTAATTAATTAATTAATAAGGCGGGGAGGAGATTTCGGCCCAAGACGATTTTATCCCGATTTTTTATCAACACCTTTCGTTTCGTCCGCTTCTTCTTCTTCGTCTTCGGGGAGTTGGTATTGTGATACCTGTTTTCTGACAAAATGGCCGCTTTCGGCCGTTCTCTGCGCTCACCCTTGTGTCTTTATCGCGCATTCGAGGAGAAATTGAAATTCAATATCTTTTTCTTCAAAAATAATCCAAAAAAAATTATGTATATAGAGCGATATTTATTACGAAAAAAGGTTCGTTAAATAACGAGCATTAAGATTCGTATTTTTCTAATATTAATACAATATAATGCAAAGAAATTAAAATTTTATCCCGATTTTAACTCATAATTGAATTTAAAATAATAAAAATTTTATTGAAATTTAAACCACCCTGTATATACATATATAGTACAACCAAATATACACGATTTTTTAATCCATTTCGATTAAATTTTATTCGTTTTGGTTCAATTTTTATGCGAATAATAACATATTTATTTAAAAAAAGCGTAAAAACATTTTTTGTTGTACAAATTTGATGAATTTAAGTTTGTTATAAATAATTTTGAAGTCATAGTTGTAAAAATTTCTCGTAATAAATTAATTAGATTAATAATGAGTCAATATTAAAAAAATTAACCCAAATCGAAAGTGATTTGATTATGTATTATATAAAAAAGATCTTGTTATTATGAACACGCTGTATATATAACATATATTTTTAGCATTTAAAGCACTTAAAGAATGTTTTCGATTATTACTTCAATTTTTATTAATAAATTCAATTTTTTTTTTTCATCAAATTTCATTTTTAACCAAGTTTTGACCAAAAAATGACAATTGGTTTGATTTATTTTAAAACCAAACCACCCTGTATATACATATAGTACGACCAAATATCCATGATTTTTTAATCTTTTTGATTAAGTATTTTTTGTGCGAGTAATAACATATTTTTATTAAAAAAGGAAATTTGTAGTGTTGTAAAACTTTCGCCGAAACCGGAAGTGAGATTTGATTATGCTGTATATAAAGAAGTAGAAAATTTAAACAAAATTTTAATACAAATTAAAAAATCTAATTAAAATTAAAAAAAAATTTAATTGAAATTATTTTCATCCGGGACACCTCTATGTATACATACAGGGTGGTTTATAACATTTGGAATAAAAAATTCCGTATGTTATAAAAGAAAAGATTTCTTAATAAAATTTTAATAAAAGAGAATTAAAATATTTGTTAATTAAACATTTTTTTTTATCAAATTTAGAATTTGAGGAATTCTTTTGATAAATTCTCAAATTTTTTCAAATTTGATAAATCAAATTCGTTAAATTTGAATATTCAATAATAATTTCATAAAATGCACGAAAATTCTGGATATTTTCAGAAATTTCTTTTAAGATATTTAGAAATTTAAAAAAAATTCTAAAAATTTTGGGAAATACTCCAAATTAACGATTATTTCTTGGAAATTTTTGAATATTAAAAAAACATTTTGATTATACTAAAAGTCCATCTATAATTTTGAAAATAATTAAGAAATCTAAAAGAATTGGAACATGAAAATTTATAAAATTTGGATAGAAATTGTTCTTTTTAAATTATTCACGGTGTATGTATATATACAGGGTGGTTTATAATACACGAAACGAATAAAATATATAACTTATGCTGGAAATATATTATTATTTTATTTTATTATTTATCTTAATAAAACAACGAAATTCATCAAATTTTAATATTTTCGTATTTTTCTCGATATCTATTAATGTAAGATTAAAAATGCAAGAGAGCAATATTGATAACAATAAAATTTCCTACAACTTTTGTTATAAAAGTCTTCTTGTAACAATTTCCGAATTCCCAAAATTACCATAAGCTGTTACTAAAATAACGAAATGCATCAAATTTTTGAATTTACGCATTTTTCTCGATATCTGTTGATCCAAGAGCAAAAATGTAAAAGAGCAATATTGATAACAATAAAATTTGCTACAACTTTTGTGATAAAAGTTTTTTTGTAACATGTTCCGAATTCCCAACATTTTCATAGGCTCTCAATAAAATAACGAAATTCATTAAATTCTTGAATTTGCATAGTTTTCTCGATATCTATTGATCTAAGAGCAAAAATACAAGAGAGCAATATTGATAACAATAAAATTTCCTACAACTTTTGTTATAAAAGTCTTCTTGTAACAATTTCCGAATTCCCAAAATTACCATAGGCTGTTACTAAAATAACGAAATGCATCAAATTTTTGAATATACGCGTTTTTCTCGATATCTGTTGATCCAAGAGCAAAAATGTAAAAGAGCAATATTGATAACAATAAAATTTGCTACAACTTTTGTGATAAAAGTTTTTTTATAACATGTTCCGAATTCCCAACATTTTCATAGGCTCTCAATAAAATAACGAAATTCATTAAATTCTTGAATTTGCATATTTTTCTCGATATCTATTGATCTAAGAGCAAAAATGCAAGAGAGCAATATTGATAACAATAAAATTTCCTACAACTTTTGTTATAAAAGTCTTCTTGTAACAATTTCCGAATTCCCAAAATTACCATAAGCTGCTACTAAAATAACGAAATGCATCAAATTTTTGAATATACGCGTTTTTCTCGATATCTGTTGATCCAAGAGCAAAAATGTAAAAGAGCAATATTGATAACAATAAAATTTGCTACAACTTTTGTGATAAAAGTTTTTTTGTAACATGTTCCGAATTCCCAACATTTTCATAGGCTATCAATAAAATAACGAAATTCATTAAATTCTTGAATTTGCATATTTTTCTCGATATCTATTGATCTAAGAGCAAAAATGCAAGAGAGCAATATTGATAACAATAAAATTTCCTACAACTTTTGTTATAAAAGTCTTCTTGTAACAATTTCCGAATTCCCAAAATTACCATAAGCTGCTACTAAAATAACGAAATGCATCAAATTTTTGAATATACGCGTTTTTCTCGATATCTGTTGATCCAAGAGCAAAAATGTAAAAGAGCAATATTGATAACAATAAAATTTGCTACAACTTTTGTGATAAAAGTTTTTTTGTAACATGTTCCGAATTCCCAACATTTTCATAGGCTATCAATAAAATAACGAAATTCATTAAATTCTTGAATTTGCATATTTTTCTCGATATCTATTGATCTAAGAGCAAAAATGCAAGAGAGCAATATTGATAACAATAAAATTTCCTACAACTTTTGTTATAAAAGTCTTCTTGTAACAATTTCCGAATTCCCAAAATTACCATAAGCTGTTACTAAAATAACGAAATGCATCAAATTTTTGAATTTACGCATTTTTCTCGATATCTGTTGATCCAAGAGCAAAAATGTAAAAGAGCAATATTGATAACAATAAAATTTGCTACAACTTTTGTGATAAAAGTTTTTTTGTAACATGTTCCGAATTCCCAACATTTTCATAGGCTCTCAATAAAATAACGAAATTCATTAAATTCTTGAATTTGCATATTTTTCTCGATATCTATTGATCTAAGAGCAAAAATGCAAGAGAGCAATATTGATAACAATAAAATTTCCTACAACTTTTGTTATAAAAGTCTTCTTGTAACAATTTCCGAATTCCCAAAATTACCATAGGCTGTTACTAAAATAACGAAATGCATCAAATTTTTGAATTTACGCATTTTTCTCGATATCTGTTGATCCAAGAGCAAAAATGTAAAAGAGCAATATTGATAACAATAAAATTTGCTACAACTTTTGTGATAAAAGTTTTTTTGTAACATGTTCCGAATTCCCAACATTTTCATAGGCTATCAATAAAATAACGAAATTCATTAAATTCTTGAATTTGCATATTTTTCTCGATATCTATTGATCTAAGAGCAAAAGTGCAAGAGAGCAATATTGATAACAATAAAATTTGGTACTACTTTTATTGCAAAAGTATTTTTGTAACATGCTTCGAATTCTCAAAATTACCATAGGTTATCAATAAAATAATGAAATTCATCCAATTTTTGAATTTTCATACTTTTCTCGAAATCTATTAATCTAAGAGCAAAAGTGCAAGAGAGCAATATTGATAACAATAAAATTTGCTACAACTTTTGTCGTAAAAGTTTTTTTGTAGTATGCTCCGAATTCCCAAAATTATCATAGGCTATTAATAAAATAACGAAGTTCATCAAATTTCAAAATTCAATGCGTCTAAGAGCCAAAATGTAACAGACCAATATTGTTAAGGATCAATACATAATATAATCCAATACTGACATCATCAAATTTTGGAAATATTTGAATAATTTAAAAAAAATCTTCAATTCTGGTAGATATCTTTTAGTAATCTTGGAAATAGTTATGGAATTTATCAGGATCTTTAGATAAAAATCATCAACCCAACCCAACTTTATGAAATCTTGGAAATTTTTGGAATAATTTTTGAAGATCCAACACTGACATCATGAAATCTTGGAAATATTTGGATAACGTTAAAAAATCTTCAATTTTGATAGATATCCCTTAGTAATCTTGAAAATAGTTATGAAATTTATGAAAATCTTTAAATAAAAACCATAAACCAAACCCAACCTTATGAAATCTTGGAAATCTTTGAAATAATATTTGAAGATCCAACACTAACATCATCAAATCTTGGAAATATTTGAATGATGTTAAAAAGATTTCAATTTTGATAGATATCCCTTAGTAATCTTGGAAATAGTTATGGAAGTGATGAGGATCTTTAGATAAATCCATCGAACCAACCTAACCTTATGAAATCTTGGAAATTTTTGAAATAATATTCGAAGATCCAACACTGAGATCATCAAATCTTGGAAATATTTGAATGATGTTAAAAAGATTTCAATTTTGATAGATATCCCTTAGTAATCTTGGAAATAGTTAAGGAATTTATACAGATTTTTAGATAAAAACCATCAACTCAACCCAACCTTATAAAATTTTGGAAATTTTTTGAATAATATTTGAAGATCCAACACTGACATCATGAAATCTTGGAAATATTTGGATAACATTAAAAAATCTTCAATTTTGATAGATATCCCTTAGTAATCTTGGAAATAGTTATGGAAGTGATGAGGATCTTTAGATAAATCCATCGAACCAACCTAACCTTATGAAATCTTGGAAATTTTTGAAATAGTATTCGAAGATCCAACACTGAGATCATCAAATCTTGGAAATATTTGAATGATGTTAAAAAGATTTCAATTTTGATAGATATCTCTTAGTAATCTTGGAAATAGTTAAGGAATTTATAAAGATTTTTAGATAAAAACCATCAACTCAACCCAACCTTATAAAATTTTGGAAATTTTTGGAATAATATTTGAAGATCCAACACTGACATCATGAAATCTTGGAAATATTTGGATAACGTTAAAAAATCTTCAATTTTGATAGATATCCCTTAGTAATCTTGGAAATAGTTATGGAAGTGATGAGGATCTTTAGATAAATCCATCGAACCAACCTAACCTTATGAAATCATGGAAATTTTTGAAATAATATTCAAAGATCCAACACTGAGATCATCAAATCTTGGAAATATTTAGATGACGTTAAAAAAAATTTAGTTTTGATAGATATCCTTCAGTAATCTTGGAAATAGTTATGGAATTGATGAGGATCTTTAGATGAAAACCATCAATCTAACCCAACCTCATGAAATCTTGGAAATTTTTGGAATAATATTTGAAGATCCAACACTAACATCATCAGATCTTGGAAATATTTGGATAACGTTAAAAAAATCTTCAATTTTGATAGATATCCCTTCGTAATTTTGGAAATAGTTATGGAAGTTATGAGAATCTTTAGATAAAAACCATCAACCCAACCCAACCTTACAAAATCTTGCAAATTTTTGGAATAATATTTGAAGATGCAACACTGACATCGCTAAAGCTTGAAAATATTTGGATAATGTTAAAAAAATCTTCAATTTCGGAAATAGTCATAGAATTTATGAGGATTTTTATATAAATATCATCAACCTAATCCAACCTCATAAAATCTTGGAAAATTTTGGAATAATATTTGAAAAAGTTTGGAAAAATGTGAAATTTTTAGGAAGCTCCTTGAAAATCTGAGAAATATTGGGATATTAATGATTATCAATTAGAAATTTTTAGAAATGGTTGATTAAATTTGAAAAATCTTGGAAATAGTTAGAAATGCATTGATAATTTTGGAAAAGATTAAATCCATAAATTTTGAGTTTAACTTTCAACACATACCTCATAAATTCTAGAAAAAATGTTTGAAAATATTGGAAATTTTTGAGTAAATCCTTGATATACTTGGAAATCTTTTAAAAATTTTGAAAAATCTTGGAACTTTCTGCAAAATCATAATAATGATTTAATTTACGAGAATCTTTTGATGAAAATTCATAAAATTACAGTATCTAATAACAATTTTATAAATATTTGAAAAATTTTGAAATAATATTTGAAAATCCAACACTGACATCATGAAAACTTGGAAATATTTGGATAACGTTAAGAAAATCTTCAATTTTGGTAGATATCGCTTAATAATTTTGGAAAAAGTTTGGAAAAATGTGAAATTTTTAAGAAAATTCGAAAAATATCGGAATATTAATAATTACTAATTAGAAACTTTTGGAAATCATTGATTAAAGTTGAAAAATAATAATAATATATGGCTTTATTAATCAAAAAAAATAATGACAAAATTATAAATCTTGGAAATATTTGGATAACTTTAAGAAACCTTCAGTTTTAGTAAACATCCCTTAATAATCATGAAAATTTTTGGAAAATGATTATAAATCATCAAAAACCAACCCAACCCAACCTCACATAATCTTGGAAATTAAAGCAAAATACTTTAAATCCCCAATTGTTACTAATTACATTATTAATTAGCAAAACAACGAAATTCATCAAATTTTAGTATTTTCATATCTTACATTACATCTTCTGGTGAACACCCTGTATAATATTATGCCATAGTATTAGTAGCATTCAAGATATCCAAGCTTTGTTTATCGATATAACAAATTAGAATCTTCAAGATTTAGTAATAATATTAATTATGACTCTTGAATAACCAGACGATTTTTCAAAAATGTTCACAAAATCATTAAAAACTTGGCAACCTTGCATTCAAAATTTGAAAACAAAACAAGCAGTTATAGCATTTAAAACAACATATATAAGATACATACAGCGTTTCATTACCAAGAATTAAGTAGAGTGCATTCCTGGAATAATGAAACACCCTGTATATTATCAACAACAAAATCATAATCATTCTTAATCATAATTACAACTTTTTTAGTAGCGATATCTATGTTGTTATGTCACTTTTGTTACAATATTTTTGCGTTATTCATTTTGAGATAAAAAAATCACGAAACCGTAAACACCCTGTATATATTTTTAATTAAAATTCAGTAAAATAGCGTCGGTAATAAATAGCGTAGGTTTGTTTGAGGAAGTAAAGTTAGCAAAACGTCAATTTATTAGATTAATTTGAACACTCTGTATCTTAAAAAATGCCCTGAAACACCTATATACAGGGTGATTTAGATTTTAATCGTGTTTTTACAATAAAAATAAAATTAAGTGTAATTTTTGTTCTAAAAATAGTTATTATAACTTCCGAATAAACCGGAAATGAGATTTGATTGCTTTATACGTAAAAAAAGTCGTAAATTTTAATTTAAAATTTACTATTTTAAGTATTTTTGTACATATACAGGATGGTTTTTTTTTATTTTTCTAAATTTTGACGTATTTAAACGCAAAAATAAAAGAGATCAATGTTATTAGGAGTAAAATTAGTTAAAATTTTTTGTTTTAAAAGTTTTTAAGTGTAAGAATCACCCTGTATATCCACACACTCTTGATATAATCAACAAAAAATTACTTTTAATTTGATACGAAACTCGATTGGGTTGGGTTAACTTTCTCTCGGGCCATAATAACCCGGTCATAATCATACAATGTAAGCCAGATTTAATTTAAGCGATTCCAAATAAATTTGTAATACCCCATTAGGCACAAAGAGCACAAAGACGAAGACGGGGTCATACAAAGAGTACGTCAACGAAGCATTAACGATTACAAAGTAGGTGTTAATTGAGGCGAAGGATAAAAAGGAGGTGCTTTACTCATTATCACCTTTTACAACCAAAACGAACCGAACCAAATAATCGGAGTGAATGACTCAAAAACGTCCAGTAATAACTTTATCTTTTTGTTTTTAACACACCGTTATGATGATTTTGAATTTCTTGTTGAAATCTTCTTTAAAGAAGTCTAAGTAACACCAAGACGAAAAGGACGAAGAACCACCTCCTCCAGAAAATAATTAATTCCGATCGGAGGGGCGGCAAAAACTCAGCCGTCCAGGACGCAAAAAACAACTTGCTTTTGTCCGTTCGAACAACTTTCCTGTGAGAGGAGCTATGAAGAGCTGCGTAAGGCCGTTTGGAGTTGCGCGCCATCTACCGAAGAACATCTCGAGATATAAACGACCTGGAATGTTTCTAGTTTTTCTTCTTTCAACAACGTAACAATCTCCTCAAAGAAAGATCTTTTTCAATTTGAAGTAAACAGTAATCGATATATTAACATGAAGAAGCGACGTCCACTTGAGAATATCCAACAACAAACCGCCCAAATTACTCGCTTTAATGACAGATTTAAAGTGGTTCTTTTTTATCTTCTTCTCCTCTTTCGAACGACGAAAGGGAAGGGAAGGGAAGGATTCTTTTTCCCCTTTTTCCGAAACTACTCGAATTTAAGTCGAAACGCGACACGAAAACCGCAAAGGATGAGGACGGAGGAAGCCTTTTTTTTGGTTGTTGGGAATTTTTCTAATAACGTCGATTTTTTGTCGTTGTTTCAAACGTAACAGTAAATTATAATTTTATAATCTCCTTATTGGTTGTGAGAAGTTCACCTATACTATCGTATAGGTAAGAAGAAGCGGAGAAAGAGGATACATTCCCGCGGAGAAGACAAAAAAGCATCGGAACCGAAGCATGAAATTATATGGACGGCCCCGGTACCATTAAAGACAGAAAAAAGCCCCCGTAATTTCCAACAATGACTCCCATCTTTCGTGAACCCGTCGAAGCGAGCGCGCGTTTTAGATCTGGAGACCCACTCGCCGCGCCGCCACTGCTCCCGTTTTCTCCTTTCGCGTTTTTCTTTTTTATTCTTTTTTTAAATATCTTTTTTTTTTCACTCGAAGGGGATGAGGAGACAAAAATCCTTAGTACGCGACTTTTTATATGCCTTTTTATAAAAAGGGGCTTTGGCTTTCTCGTTCGTGGTTGTGGTGGTGGTGGTGGTAGTTTGGCGTCGGCGTCGCCGCCACCACTCCGTCGACATCGGTGGCTCGCGGTCGGTGACCTTTCACCCCCATTACGAATTCCTTCTTCTTCTCTCGTCCCTTTTTTTTTGGCGCCACCTGAAGGGCGAAAACTGCGCGGTTATAAAAAAAACTAAAAAACTAGAAGAGGCGGAAAACTGCAACGAAAAAATTGCACAGTTTGAGTCGCAAAGCCGACCTCTCGAGGATATTCGCGAAATCGCGACCTTTTTTCGCATATACTCTGGATTAATTAAGTACGACCCAACTAAAATGTGACATCATTAAAAAAAATATTAAATTACATAACGAATAGTTTTTATTTTCTTTGCGAAAACCAATTAGTGGCGAAAAACGAAAAGAAATGTTTTTGTCAAAAAAGAATCAACCTAATAAATATATTGTATACGTACATATTAGACACCCATATATATACATAAAGGAGTCCCACGAAAACCACATAAAAAAGTCGAGATATGAAGTTTTTGTTTTTTTTTTAAAATGTTTTGTCAAAGAGAAACATATACAGGTGTCTCCAAAATGCATGTACAACGGAATTGTATAAGTTCATAATAGATACCGGTATATACATAGAGGTGTCCCAAGTAAACCGCATTAAGAAATCGAGATACAAAGTTTTTGTTTATTAAAAATGTTGTGTCTTCTAAATGCGTGTACAACAAAAATTCGCTAAATCAAAATGATTTAAATTTCGTCAAGATGTTTCACTTTAAATTACCGAGGTTGCTTCTGGATGAGATGTTACATTTAATATTAACAGGTAATCGTCACATTTATTCTACTCTGCTGCCTCGGCCGCAAGCGACCTCGGCAAGATATATGAAAGATAATTTTGTTTAAAATTGTCGAGGTTATTTACAAGCGAAGCGCTACATTTAATATTAATAGGACATCGTCAACTTTATTGAACTGTTCTGCCTCGACCGCAAGCGACCTCGGCATTTTGATGATAAACATCTTTTTATATGGCCTTTACATATTCGCCAAGATATATGAAGGATCATTTTGCTTAAAATCGTCGAGGTCATTTACGGGCGAGGCGCTACATTTAATGTTAACAGGAAATCGTCAACTTTATTGCATACCGCTGCCTCGGCCGCAAGCGACGTCGGCCATTTGATGATAAATATCTTTTTATAAAAACATTTACATATTCGTTAAGATATGTGAAGGATCATTTCGCTTAAAATCGTCGAGGTCATTTACGGGCGAGGCGCTACATTTAATATTAAAAGGAAATCGTCAACTTTATTGAACTCTGCTGCCTCGGCCGCAAGCGACCTCGGCAGCTTAATGATGAACATCTTTTTATACGGGCCTTTACATAATCGTGAAGATATATGAAGGATCATTTCGCTTAAAACCGTCGAGGTCATTTACAGGCGAGGCGCTACATTTAATATTAACAGGAAGTCGTCAACTTTATTGAACTCTGCTGCCTCGGCCGCAAGCGACCTCGGCAGTTTGATAATAAATATCCTTTTAGAAGAGCCTTTACATATTCACCAAGATATATGAAGGATCATTTCGCTTAAAATCGTCGAGGTCATTTATGGGCGAGGCGCTACATTTAATATTAAAAGGAAATCGTCAACTTTATTGAATTCTGCTGCCTCGGTCGCAAGCGCCCTCGGCAGCTTGATGATAAACATCTTGTTATACGGGCCTTTACATATTCGCCAAGATATATGAAGGATCATTTTGCTTAAAATCGTCGAGGTCATTTACGGGCGAGGCGCTACATTTAATATTAACAGGAAATCGTCAAATTTATTGCATATCGCTGCCTCGGCCGCAAGCGACGTCGGCCATTTGATGATAAATATCTTTTTATAAAAGCATTTACATATTCGTTAAGATATGTGAAGGATCATTTCGCTTAAAATTGTCGAGGTCATTTACGGGCGAGGCGTTACATTTAATATTAACCGGAAATCGTCCACTTTATTGAACTCTGCTGCCTCGGCCGCAAGCGACCTCGGCAGCTTGATGATAAACATCTTTTTATACGGGCCTTTACATAATCGTGAAGATATATGAAGGATCATTTCGCTTAAAATCGTCGAGGTCATTTACAGGCGAGGCGCTACATTTAATATTAACAGGAAGTCGTCAACTTTATTGAACTCTGCTGCCTCGGCCGCAAGCGACCTCGGCAGCTTGATGATGAACATCTTTTTATACGGGTCTTTACATAATCGTGAAGATATATGCAGGATCATTTCGCTTAAAATCGTCGAGGTCATTTACAGGCGAGGCGCTACATTTAATATTAACAGGAAGTCGTCAACTTTATTGAACTCTGCTGCCTCGGCCGCAAACGACCTCGGCAGTTTGATAATAAATATCCTTTTAGAAGAGCCTTTACATATTCACCAAGATATATGAAGGATCATTTCGCTTAAAATCGTAGAGGTCATTTACGGGCGAGGCGCTACATTTAATATTAACAGGAAGTCGTCAACTTTATTGAACTCTGCTGCCTCGGCCGCAAGCGACCTCGGCAGCTTGATGACAAACATCTTTTTATACGGGCCTTATATAATCGTGAAGATATATGCAGGATCATTTCGCTTAAAATCGTCGAGGTCATTTACGGGCGAGGCGCTACATTTAATATTAAAAAGAAATCGTCAATTTTATTGAACTCTGCTGCCTCGGCCGCAAGCGACCTCGGCAATTTGATAATAAATATCCTTTTAGAAGAGCCTTTACATATTCACCAAGATATATGAAGGATCATTTCGCTTAAAATCGTCGAGGTCATTTACGGGCGAGGCGCTACATTTAATATTAACAGGAAATCGTCAACTTTATTGAACTCTGCTGCCTCGGCCGCAAGCGACCTCGGCAATTTGATAATAAATATCCTTTTAGAAGAGCCTTTACATATTCACCAAGATATATGAAGGATCATTTCGCTTAAAATCGTCGAGATCATTTACGGGCGAGGCGTTACATTTAATATTAACAGGAAATCGTCAACTTTATTGAACTCTGCTGCCTCGGCCGCAAGCGACCTCGGCAGTTTGATAATAAATATCCTTTTAGAAGAGTCTTTACATATTCACCAAGGTATATGAAGGATCATTTCGCTTAAAATCGTCGAGATCATTTACGGGCGAGGCGCTACATTTAATATTAACAGGAAGTCGTCAACTTTATTGAACTCTGCTGCCTCGGCCGCAAGCGACCTCGGCAGTTTGATAATAAATATCCTTTTAGAAGAGCCTTTACATATTCACCAAGATATATGAAGGATCATTTCGCTTAAAATCGTCGAGGTTATTTACTGGCGAGGCGTTACATTTAATATTAACAGGAAATCGTCAACTTTATTGAACTCTGCTGCCTCGGCCGCAAGCGACCTCGGCAGTTTGATAATAAATATCCTTTTAGAAGAGCCTTTACATATTCACCAAGATATATGAAGGATCATTTCGCTTAAAATCGTCGAGATCATTTACGGGCGAGGCGCTACATTTAATATTAACAGGAAGTCGTCAACTTTATTGAACTCTGCTGCCTCGGCCGCAAGCGACCTCGGCAGTTTGATAATAAATATCCTTTTAGAAGAGTCTTTACATATTCACCAAGGTATATGAAGGATCATTTCGCTTAAAATCGTCGAGATCATTTACGGGCGAGGCGCTACATTTAATATTAACAGGAAGTCGTCAACTTTATTGAACTCTGCTGCCTCGGCCGCAAGCGACCTCGGCAGTTTGATAATAAATATCCTTTTAGAAGAGCCTTTACATATTCACCAAGATATATGAAGGATCATTTCGCTTAAAATCGTCGAGGTTATTTACTGGCGAGGCGTTACATTTAATATTAACAGGAAATCGTCAACTTTATTGAACTCTGCTGCATCGGCCGCAAGCGACCTCGGCAGTTTGACAATAAATATCCTTTTAGAAGAGCCTATGCATATTCACCAAGATATATGAAGGATCATTTCGCTTAAAATCGTCGAGGTTATTTACTGGCGAGGCGTTACATTTAATATTAACAGGAAATCGTCAACTTTATTGAACTCTGCTGCCTCGGCCGCAAGCGACCTCGGCAGCTTGATGATAAACATTTTTTTATACGGGCCTTTACATAATCGTGAAGATATATGAAGGATCATTTCGCTTAAAATCGTCGAGGTCATTTACGGGCGAGGCGCTACATTTAATATTAACAGGAAGTCGTCAACTTTATTGAACTCTGCTGCCTCGGCCGCAAGCGACCTCGGCAGTTTGATAATAAATATCCTTTTAGAAGAGCCTTTGCATATTCACCAAGATATATGAAGGATCATTTCGCTTAAAATCGTCGAGGTTATTTACTGGCGAGGCGTTACATTTAATATTAACAGGAAATCGTCAACTTTATTGAACTCTGCTGCCTCGGCCGCAAGCGACCTCGGCAGCTTGATGATAAACATCTTTTTATACGGGCCTTTACATAATCGTGAAGATATATGAAGGATCATTTCGCTTAAAATCGTCGAGGTCATTTACGGGCGAGGCGCTACATTTAATATTAACAGGAAGTCGGCAACTTTATTGAACTCTGCTGCCTCGGCCGCAAGCGACCTCGGCAGCTTGATGATAAACATCTTTTTATACGGGCCTTTACATAATCGTGAAGATATATGAAGGATCATTTCGCTTAAAATCGTCGAGGTCATTTACGGGCGAGGCGCTACATTTAATATTAACAGGAAGACGTCAACTTTATTGAACTCTGCTAAATACTTTGATAAATATCCTTTTAGAAGAGCCTTTACATATTCACCAAGATATATGAAGGATCATTTCGCTTAAAATCGTCGAGGTCATTTACGGGCGAGGCGCTACATTTAATATTAACAGGAAGTCGTCAACTTTATTGAACTCTGCTGCCTCGGCCGCAAGCGACCTCGGCCGAGATTATGATGACCTTTCACCCCCATTACAAATTCCTTCTTCTTCTCTCGTCCCTTTTTTTTTGGCGCCACCTGAAGGGCGAAAACTGCGCGGTTATAAAAAAACTAAAAAACTAGAAGAGGCGGAAAACTGCAACGAAAAAATTGCACAGTTTGAGTCACAAAAGCCGACCTCTCGAGGATATTCGCGAAATCGCGACCTTTTTTCGCATATACTCTGGATTAATTAAGTACGACCCAACTAAAATGTGACATCATTAAAAAAAATATTAAAATACATAACGAATAGTTTTTATTTTCTTAGCTCAAAACCAATTAGTGACGAAAAGAAATGTTTTATGAAATGATGTTTGTTCAAAATGTTATTATATACGTACATATTAGACACCTGTGTATATATATATATATATAGGGTCCTACATAAATCGTGTTAAAAAGTCGATATACAAAGTTTTTGTTTGATAAAAATGTTTTGTCAAAGAGAAACATATACAGGCTGTCTCCGATAACACGATTTTCCTCCTCAAATTCGTTTATTGATTAAAACATCATCATCATTAACGTTTCGGGAATTTTTCCATCTTCAGAATATAAACTTGTTATTTTCTACACCAACCATCAACAACTTAAAAATATAAAAATGTTTATGTTGCCATTTTTTTAAGATTAGAAATAGATTTTAAGATTGGAAATGTTTTATCAAACAGCGTTTTGTTGAAAATGTTATTATATACATAAATATTAGACACCTGTACATATATAAAGGTGTCCCACATGAACCGCATGAAAAAGTCGAGATACAAACTTTTTGTTTGTTAAAAATGTTTTGTCAAAATATAGGTGTCCCCTAAATGCGTATATAAAGAAAATTGCTAAATCAAAATAAGTCGATTTAAATCATCTACTAACATTTATATTATAGAATTTAATTCTCTATCTGATAAGCAAATTGGATAAGTGGTTTTTTATATATAGGTGTCCGAAATGTTTGTACAATACTAAAATATCAGGAATTTGTTTTACTACGCTAAATACGTTAGCAATTTGTTTTTTAGTAATTTAATTTAACGATTTTAAATCTGGTGAACGAATAACCACGGCAAATTTGCCATTTAAGTATGTGTGTCGTAAATATCTCCTTAACGTCATGTATGTACTTTACAGTTTGCATGGGACACCTGTACATATCCTTTAGCTCAGATATTAATAAAATCAAGAGTTTAATATTTTTCTGTATCTCAGAGTTCATTTCAGGAAATTATTTTTGATTATACAGATTTTCCCAAAAAATCGTAACCCCGCAGTGATATATTTTTCATTTATAAGCGAAGTGCTACATTTAATATTAATAGGAAATCGTCAACTTTATTAAACTCTGCTGCCTCGGCCGCAAGCGACCTCGGCAATTCGATGATAAATATCTTTTTATAAGAGCCTTTACATATTCACCAAGATATATGAAGGATTATTTTGCTTAAAATCGTCGAGGTCATTTACAAGCGAGGTGCTACATTTAATATTAATAGGAAATCGTCAACTTTATTAAACTCTGTTGCCTCGGTCGCAAGCGACCTCGGCAGTTCGATGATAAACATCTTTTTATAAGAACCTTTACATATTCACCAAGATATATGAAGGATCATTTCGCTTAAAATCATCGAGGCCATTTACGGGCGAGGCGCTACATTTAATATTAACAGACAATCGTCAACTTTATAAAACTCTACTGCCTCGGCCGCAAGCGATCTCGGCAGTTTAATGATAAATATCCTCGTATAAGAGCCTTTACACATTTTCAAGATATATGAAGAATCATTTCGCTTAAAATCGCCGAGGCGCTACATTTGGTTGCATGGTTCGCGATCGGTGACCTTTCACCCCCATTACGAATTTCTTCATCTTTCCTCGTCCCTTTTTTAGTTTCACCTGAAGGGTGAAAACTACAGGGTTATAAAAAAACTATAAAACTAAAAGGGGCGGAGAGAACGGAATCGAAAAAACTGTGCGTTGGGAAAAACAGTTTGAGTCGCAAAAACCGATCTCTCTATTCGCCAAATCGCGACCTTTTTTTAGCGTAGAGTCTAGATTAATTAAGTACGGCTCAACTAAATGAGACATCATTAAAAAATTAAATTAAATAGCGAACAGTGTTTTTTATTTGATCAAAATCAATTAGTGATAAAAAAAAATATTTTGTCAAATTGGGTTTGTTAAAAATGTTTTTGTGGAAAAAAGATCAACCTAATATGTATATATACATATTAAACACCTGTATATATACTTATATATATGCATAGCGTACACTGGGTAGATATTTGAACACTTATAAATAAAGTTTAATTGAGTGCTTTCATGATTTTATTTCATAGCCTATCAATGAAAAAATGAATAAGATATCATCATATCTCAACAACTGCAACTAATATTCTGCGCATAGAAGTGTACAGAACAGATATACTCGCTAAAAATTATTTCATTCTAACACACGTCAACATACGGGCATAATATTTGTAATGTATGCGCAGAATACTTACGGAAATCGACGAGTCACTCTCATTTCTCGTGGTATAGACTATATCAATGAATTGTAGAGAATTAAATTCTCCCTCTGATAAGTAAATCAAATATGGGTGTTCTATTTAAAGTTTTCGACATTTTTGCAATCGATGAAGGTAAAACAATAGTAACATTTTTGAACAGCCTGTATAACAATATATATCCTATACATTCATGCAGCAATTGTGACAAAATATAACTTTTTAGATCGATCACTCTAAAAAATTCGGGACATCGGGAGAATACGCAATAAAAATTATATCATTCCATTTAAAATAATAATTTTTTTTCGTCATTATGAAACACCCTGTATTTATAAAAATATTTTCGGTTTATAATGTACAAATTTCTATTTTCTACAAATTTTGTTTAAGGAAGAGCTCTGTATCTCGGCTCCTTAATGCCATTTATATACTTTGCAGATAGCGTGGGACACCTGTATATATAGGTGTCCCATATCATCTGGTTCAGAGGTATGTGACACTTTGGATGGAATGATATAGAATGGATATAAAATGATACAGTACTTATTTCATATTCTCTTTTCTTTGTACTTTAACTGGTCTTTTATTTTAAAAATAATGTCCTACTAGTTTCGGCTAATCGCCATCTTCAGAGACAAGTCAATATGAGAAATTAATTTGTTATAGAAATTAATTATTACAAATTAATTTTTTTGAAGATGGCGATTAACCGAAACTAGTAAGACATTTATTTAAAATAAAAGAACAGTTAAAGTGCAAAGAAAAGACGTTTTATTTCATTCATTAAAGTTTTTAAACACCCTGTAGCTTTCTAAGTTAGAGATTATGCCATAAATAAAATTAAAAAAAATAAGGACTTTTCAACATCTGTATATGAAGAATTCGTTATTATTAACAATTCGAATATCGTAAATTAAGTTAAATCATAATAATGGAATATAAAAAATTCACTAGTGTATCCCATTAGTAATAGGCACTTTGTATAGATAAATTGAGCTAAATCATCATAATTTTCATTTTATGTTGTGTATCAATTGTATACAGGGTGATTCATTACTAAATGGAAATATTTCAACAGTAGTCCTGACCTCAAAATATGGAGATTTAAACTAAATTATATAAACACAAAGCATATCTCGCATTTTAATATTAGTGAAATTGTTGTGCCGCAACATTTTCACTTAATCGACTTTTTAAATTTAAACAATTATGACAACAATGACAAATGTGTTCAATTTTGTATTGGTCACAAATAATTTTATGTAGGTAATTTGAGTTAAATCTTCATATTTTGAGATCAAGATTGTACTGTTAAAATATTTCCAATTAGTAATGAATCACCCTGTATGCTAAGTTTATTTTTGTTTTCTTAGCGAGGCATCAGAATTCTTAAGAACTGACGATCTTATATAAATATATCAAATATAACGCCTGGAAGAAATTATTTATTATCACTTTTTTTGTTTGATATACCAATATCATCACTTTTAAAAAATTCAAGCACCCTCGCTCGCAAACGACCTCGGGGAAGTGAAAATAAACGATTTCTCATGCCAGTATTGAACGTCTACTTCACTTTCACCTCCTTTCACCCAACATTGCCGAGGTCGCTTGCAAGCGAGGCGCTACATTTGATATTAATAAAAAATCGTTGATTTTGTTTAATTTTACTGCCTCAGCCGCAAGCGATCTCGGCTGTTTGAGGATAAATATCATCTTACATAATCCCTAAAATATATGAGGAATGATTTCGTCTCAAATCGCCGAGATCATTTGCGGACAAGGCGCCACATTTAATGATATATCGATATAAAAAATTGTTAATTGTAGAGAATTCTGGCGCCTCGGCCGCAAACGACCTCGGCGACGTGAAGATAAACGGTTTCCTAAAGAAGTATTGAACGTTTAATACACTTTCCAATACATTAAGTGTATATTGTCTAACATCGCAGAGGTCATTCACGGGCAAGGCACTACATTTGATATTATTCAAAAATCGTCGATTTTATATAGCTCTACTGCTCGGCCGCAAGCGACCTCGGCTGCTTGAGGATAAATATCATCTTATGAGGAAATTCATATATTCAAATACATGATATTATTCAATATCGCCGAGGTCATTGAGATAATTTATATATTCAAATGTATAATATTATTCAACATGTCCGAAGCCACTCGCAGGCGAAGCGTTACATTTAATATTAATTAAAACTCGTCGATTTTATTTAGCTCTACTGCCTCGGCCGCAAGCGACCTCGGCTATTTGAGGATAAATATCGTCTTTTGAAAGAATTTATATATACAAATGCATGATATTATTCAACATCGCCGAGGTCACTCGCGGGCGAGGCGCTACATTTGGTATCAATCAAAAATCGTCAATTTAATTTAACTCTGTTGCCTCGGCCGCAAGCGACCTCGCCTATTTGAAAATAAATATTGTCTTATAAGATAATTTATATATTCAAATCTATTATATTATTCTATATGGCCGAAGTTGCTCGCGGGCGAGGGGCTACATTTGGTATTAACTAAAACTCGTCGATTTTATTTAGCTCTACTGCCTCGGCCCCAAGCGACCTCGGCTATTTGAGGATAAATATCGTCTTTTGAAAGAATTTATATATACAAATGCATGATATTATTGAACATCGCCGAGGTCACTCGCGGGCGAGGCGCTACATTTGATATTAATCAAAAATCGTCGATTTAATTTAACTCTACTGCCTCGGCCGCAAGCGACCTCGGCTATTTGAAAATAAATATCGTCTTATAAGATAATTTATATATTCAAATGTATTATATTATTCTATATCGCCGAAGTTGCTCGAGGGCGAGGGGCTACATTTGGTATTAACTAAAACTCGTCGATTTTATTTAGCCCTACTGCCTCGGCCGCAAGCGACCTCGGCTATTTGAGGATAAACATCGTCTTTTGAAAGAATTTATATATACAAATGCATGATATTATTCAACATCGCCGAGGTCACTCGCGGGCGAGGCGCTACATTTGATATTAATCAAAAATCGTCGATTTAATTTAACTCTGCTGCCTCGGCCGCAAGCGACCTCGGCTATTTGAAAATAAATATCGTCTTATAAGATAATTTATATATTCAAATGTATTATATTATTCTATATCGCCGAAGTTGCTCGAGGGCGAGGGGCTACATTTGGTATTAACTAAAACTCGTCGATTTTATTTAGCTCTACTGCCTCGGCCCCAAGCGACCTCGGCTATTTGAGGATAAATATCGTCTTTTGAAAGAATTTATATATACAAATGCATGATATTATTGAACATCGCCGAGGTCACTCGCGGGCGAGGCGCTACATTTGATATTAATCAAAAATCGTCGATTTAATTTAACTCTACTGCCTCGGCCGCAAGCGACCTCGGCTATTTGAAAATAAATATCGTCTTATAAGATAATTTATATATTCAAATGTATTATATTATTCTATATCGCCGAAGTTGCTCGAGGGCGAGGGGCTACATTTGGTATTAACTAAAACTCGTCGATTTTATTTAGCTCTACTGCCTCGGCCGCAAGCGACCTCGGCTATTTGAGGATAAATATCGTCTTATGAAAGAATTTATATATTCAAATGCATGATATTATTCAACATCGCCGAGGTCACTCGCGGGCGAGGCGCTACATATGATATTAATCAAAAATCGTCGATTTAATTTAGCTCTGCTACCTCGGCCGCAAGCGACCTCGGCTATTTGAAAATAAATATTGTCTTATAAGATAATTTATATATTCAAATGTATTATATTATTCTACATCGCTGAAGTTGTTCGCGGGCGAGGGGCTACATTTGGTATAAATTAAACCTCGTCGATTTTATTTAGCTCTACTGCCTCGGCCGCAAGCAATCTCGGCTATTTGAGGATAAATATCGTCTTATGAAAGAATTTATATATTCAAATGCATGATATTATTCAACATCGCCGAGGTCACTCGCGGGCGAGGCGCTACATATGATATTAATCAAAAATCGTCGATTTAATTTAGCTCTGCTACCTCGGCCGCAAGCGACCTCGGCTATTTGAAAATAAATATTGTCTTATAAGATAATTTATATATTCAAATGTATTATATTATTCTATATCGCCGAAGTTGCTCGCGGGCGAGGGGCTACATTTGGTATTAACTAAAACTCGTCGATTTTATTTAGCTCTACTGCCTCGGCCGCAAGCGACCTCGGCTATTTGAGGATAAATATCGTCTTTTGAAAGAATTTATATATACAAATACATGATATTATGGAACATCGCCGAGGTCACTCGCGGGCGAGGCGCTACATTTGATATTAATCAAAAATCGTCGATTTAATTTAACTCTGCTGCCTCGGCCGCAAGCGACCTCGGCTATTTGAAAATAAATATCGTCTTATAAGATAATTTATATATTCAAATGTATTATATTATTCTATATCGCCGAAGTTGCTCGCGGGAGAGGGGCTACATTTGGTATTAACTAAAACTCGTCAAGTTTATTTAGCTCTACTGCCTCGGCCGCAAGCGACCTCGGCTATTTAAGGATAAATATCGTCTTATGAAAGAACTTATATATTCAAATGCATGATATTATTCAACATCGCCGAGGTCACTCGCGGGCGGGGCGCTACATTTGATATTAATCAAAAATCATCGATTTTATTTACCTCGGCTATTTGAAGATAAATATCGTCTTATGAGATAATTTATATATTCAAATACATGATATTATTCTATATCGCCGAAGTTGCTCGCGGGCGAGGGGCTACATTTGGTATTAATTAAAACTCGTCGATTTTATTTAACTCTACTGCCTCGGTCGCAAGCGACCTCGGCTGTTTAAGAATAAATATCGTCTTATGAGACTTTATATATTCAAATGTATGATATTATTTAACATAACCGAGGTCGGTGAGAGCAAGGCGCTACATTTAATATTAATAAAATAATCGTCGATTTTATTTAACCCTGTTGCCTCGGTCGCAAGCGACCTCGGCTGTTTGAGGAGAAGTATCGTCTTATGAAAGAATTTATATATTTAAATGAATGATATTATTCAGCATCGTCGAGGTCGTTCACAAGCGAGGGGCTACATTTGGTATTAATGAAATCGTCTATCTTATTGAAATTCAACTACCTCGGTCGCAAGCAACCTCGGTTTGATACTAAATATCATCTTAATAAGAAACTTTACATTCATATAACAATGTATTGCGATAATATTACGAATAATATTTCATTTTCTCAAAATCAATTAGCAACTAACAGATTTTGTGCCTAAACTAATCTTCTTAATACCATTGTTTGAAATATTCGTCAAAAAAGCTTTGTTAAAATCGTTTTGTCAAAAACGCATTGTTAAAAATATCTTTGTTAAAAATATTTTCGTCAAACAAAAAACCCACCCCCAAAAAAAAAATATATATATCTATATCTTACCAAGGCCTACTTAAGGCTCAAATTCGCTTTAAACCATTTTATCCAGGCACCAGAGTCCGGCAGATGTTTTTCGTTTCTATAGCGACCAGGTCTCCGGTAAATACACACACATAAATTCCCGACCGCGCGGCGACATTATTGTTAGGATTTTTCACGGATTAACACCGTTTCTCACTCCCGATCTGTCCCTCTCATTTCCTCTCCTTTTCCCCAGATTTCTCCCATTCTATTCTTTCCGCTTTATGTCATTTCGGTTGGCGAACGGTAATCGCAGAATGTTTCAATGTTGCGTCACTTCTCTCTGCAGCGAATAGAAAGTTATTAAGTAATGGCGAAAAATGTTGTTTTTTTAAATAAAACGAACTTTCACGTCAATTTTCCGTTTAGCGGAAATTGAATTTTACGAAATCCACTTTGACGTCGTAATTCGTCATTTACCTTTTTAATGTCGGCGAAAAATGTGTCGGTTTATCTCTGTACTTAAAGGGTGCTTATATAAACATAAAAGGGTTTATGGTGTGTTTAACAAATATTTGATTAAGTTAGTGTTAAAATTATTTGTTACGTCATATGTAAATATTAGGTTTTGAATGTTGGGGGAAAAATTTATTAAAAGATTGGTATCAAACCCAAGATTAATTCAATCGATTTTTAACTTTTATCAAAATAAACTATTAAGAGAGTTTTTGTTGATTAAGTTGGTAGAACTGGCAAATGAAATAAAACGAATTACTAGATATATATTTAGAAATAATTTTCAACATTTTTATCAAAAGTATTTCTTTCTAAACCATTCAATCCTCGAGATATAACCTACCATTGTTATTAAAAAAATCGGCGATTTTGACACTTTTTGATTTTTAACCGATTAGGTTGGTAAAACTACTCAATGGAATAAATCCGATTACTGAATATGTATTTATAATTAATTAGCAACATTTTTTAACCGAAATATTTTTTTCTAAATCTTCCAAATCTCGAGATACGAAGTACCATTCATTAAAAATCAATGATTTTAACATTTTTTGCTTTTTTACCGATTAAGTTGGTAGAACTGCCAAATGAAATAAAACGAATTACTAGATATATATTAAGAAATAATTAGCAACATTTTTATCAAAAATATTTTTTCTAAACCATCCCATTCTCGAGATATAACCTACCATTGTTATTAAAAAATCGACGATTTTGACACTTTTTGATTTTTAACCGATTAGGTTGGTAAAACTGCTCAATGGAATAAATCCGATTACTAAATATGTATTTAGATATAATTAGCAATATCTTTTATCCGAAATATTTTTTTCTAAATCTTCTAATTCTCGAGATAGAGAGTACCATTCATTAAAAATCAATGATTTTAACATTTTTCGCTTTTTTACCGATTAAGTTGGTAGAACTCCCGAATGGAATAAAACGAATTACTAAATATATATTTAGAAATAATTAGCAACATTTTTATTAAAAATATTTCTTTCTAAACCATCCAATTCTCGAGATATAACTTACCATTGTTATTAAAAAATCGACGATTTTGACACTTTTTGATTTTTAACCGATTAGGTTGGTAAAACTGCTCAATGGAATAAATCCGATTACTAAATATGTATTTAGATATAATTAGCAATATCTTTTATCCGAAATATTTTTTTCTAAATCTTCTAATTCTCGAGATACAGAGTACCATTCATTAAAAATCAATGATTTTAACATTTTTCGCTTTTTTACCGATTAAGTTGGTAGAGCTCCCGAATGGAATAAAACGAATTGCTAGATATATATTTAGAAATAATTAGCAACATTTTTATCAAAAATATTTCTTTCTAAACCATCCAATTCTCGAGATGTAACCTACCATTATTATTAAAAAATCGACGATTTTGACACTTTTTGATTTTTTACCGATTAGGTTGGTAAAACTGCTCAATGGAATAAATCCGATTACTAAATATGTATTTAGATATAATTAGCAATATCTTTTATCCGAAATATTTTTTTCTAAATCTTCTAATTCTCGAGATACAGAGTACCATTCATTAAAAATCAATGATTTTAACATTTTTCGCTTTTTTACCGATTAAGTTGGTAGAACTCCCGAATGGAATAAAACGAATTGCTAGATATATATTTAGAAATAATTAGCAACATTTTTATCAAAAATATTTCTCTCTTAACCATCCAATTCTCGAGATATAACCTACCATTGTTATTAAAAAATCGTCGATTTTGACACTTTTTTATTTTCTACCGATTAGGTTGGTAAAACTGCTAAATGGAATAAATTCGATTACTAAATATGTATTTAGATATAATTAGCAATATCTTTTATCCGAAATATTTTTTTCTAAATCTTCTAATTCTCGAGATAGAAAGTACCATTCATTAAAAATCAATGATTTTAACATTTTCGCTTTTTTACCGATTAGGTTGGTAGAACTGCCGAATGAAATAAAGCGAATTACTAGATATATATTTAGAAATAATTAGCAACATTTTTATTAAAAATATTTCTTTCTAAACCATCCAATTCTCGAGATATAACCTACCATTGCTATTAAAAAATCGACGATTTTGACACTTTTTGATTTTTAACCGATTAGGTTGGTAAAACTGCTCAATGGAATAAATCCGATTACTAAATATGTATTTAGATATAATTAGCAATATCTTTTATCTGAAATATTTTTTTCTAAATCTTCTAATTCTCGAGATAGAGAGTACCATTCATTAAAAATCAATGATTTTAACATTTTTCGCTTTTTTACCGATTAAGTTGGTTGAACTAGCGAATGGAATAAAACGAATTGCTAGATATATATTTAGAAATAATTAGCAACATTTTTATCAAAAATATTTCTTTCTAAACCATCCAATTCTCGAGATATAACCTACCATTATTATTAAAAAATCGACGATTTTGACACTTTTTGATTTTTTACCGGATAGGTTGGTAAAACTGCTCAATGGAATAAATCCGATTACTAAATATGTATTTAGATATAATTAGCAATATGTTTTATCAGAAATATTTTTTTCTAAATCTTCTAATTCTCGAGATAGAGAGTACCATTCATTAAAAATCAATGATTTTAACATTTTTCGCTTTTTTACCGATTAAGTTGGTAGAACTCCCGAATGGAATAAAACGAATTACTAAATATATATTTAGAAATAATTAGCAACATTTTTATTAAAAATATTTCTTTCTAAACCATCCAATTCTCGAGATATAACCTACCATTGCTATTAAAAAATCGACGATTTTGACACTTTTTGATTTTTAACCGATTAGGTTGGTAAAACTGCTCAATGGAATAAATCCGATTACTAAATATGTATTTAGATATAATTAGCAATATCTTTTATCCGAAATATTTTTTTCTAAATCTTCTAATTCTCGAGATACAGAGTACCATTCATTAAAAATCAATGATTTTAACATTTTTCGCTTTTTTACCGATTAAGTTGGTAGAGCTCCCGAATGGAATAAAACGAATTGCTAGATATATATTTAGAAATAATTAGCAACATTTTTATCAAAAATATTTCTTTCTAAACCATCCAATTCTCGAGATGTAACCTACCATTATTATTAAAAAATCGACGATTTTGACACTTTTTGATTTTTTACCGATTAGGTTGGTAAAACTGCTCAATGGAATAAATCCGATTACTAAATATGTATTTAGATATAATTAGCAATATCTTTTATCCGAAATATTTTTTTCTAAATCTTCTAATTCTCGAGATAGAGAGTACCATTCATTAAAAATCAATGATTTTAACATTTTTCGCTTTTTTACCGATTAAGTTGGTAGAACTCCCGAATGGAATAAAACGAATTACTAAATATATATTTAGAAATAATTAGCAACATTTTTATTAAAAATATTTCTTTCTAAACCATCCAATTCTCGAGATATAACCTACCATTGCTATTAAAAAATCGACGATTTTGACACTTTTTGATTTTTAACCGATTAGGTTGGTAAAACTGCTCAATGGAATAAATCCGATTACTAAATATGTATTTAGATATAATTAGCAATATCTTTTATCCGAAATATTTTTTTCTAAATCTTCTAATTCTCGAGATACAGAGTACCATTCATTAAAAATCAATGATTTTAACATTTTTCGCTTTTTTACCGATTAAGTTGGTAGAACTCCCGAATGGAATAAAACGAATTGCTAGATATATATTTAGAAATAATTAGCAACATTTTTATCAAAAATATTTCTCTCTTAACCATCCAATTCTCGAGATATAACCTACCATTGTTATTAAAAAATCGTCGATTTTGACACTTTTTTATTTTCTACCGATTAGGTTGGTAAAACTGCTAAATGGAATAAATTCGATTACTAAATATGTATTTAGATATAATTAGCAATATCTTTTATCCGAAATATTTTTTTCTAAATCTTCTAATTCTCGAGATAGAAAGTACCATTCATTAAAAATCAATGATTTTAACATTTTCGCTTTTTTACCGATTAGGTTGGTAGAACTGCCGAATGAAATAAAGCGAATTACTAGATATATATTTAGAAATAATTAGCAACATTTTTATTAAAAATATTTCTTTCTAAACCATCCAATTCTCGAGATATAACCTACCATTGCTATTAAAAAATCGACGATTTTGACACTTTTTGATTTTTAACCGATTAGGTTGGTAAAACTGCTCAATGGAATAAATCCGATTACTAAATATGTAATTAGATATAATTAGCAATATCTTTTATCTGAAATATTTTTTTCTAAATCTTCTAATTCTCGAGATAGAGAGTACCATTCATTAAAAATCAATGATTTTAACATTTTTCGCTTTTTTACCGATTAAGTTGGTTGAACTAGCGAATGGAATAAAACGAATTGCTAGATATATATTTAGAAATAATTAGCAACATTTTTATCAAAAATATTTCTTTCTAAACCATCCAATTCTCGAGATATAACCTACCATTATTATTAAAAAATCGACGATTTTGACACTTTTTGATTTTTTACCGGATAGGTTGGTAAAACTGCTCAATGGAATAAATCCGATTACTAAATATGTATTTAGATATAATTAGCAATATGTTTTATCAGAAATATTTTTTTCTAAATCTTCTAATTCTCGAGATAGAGAGTACCATTCATTAAAAATCAATGATTTTAACATTTTTCGCTTTTTTACCGATTAAGTTGGTAGAACTCCCGAATGGAATAAAACGAATTGCTAGATATATATTTAGAAATAATTAGCAACAGTTTTATCAAAAGTATCTCTTTCTAAACCATCCAATTGTCGAGATATAACCTACCATTGTTATTAAAAAATCGACGATTTTGATACTTTTTATTTTTTACCCATTTGGTTGATAAAACTGCTCAATGGAATAAATCCGATTACTGAATATTTATTTACAGACAATTATCAACATTTTTTATCCGAAATATTTTTTTCTAAATCTTCTAATTCTCGAGATAGAGAGTACCATTCATTAAAAATCAATGATTTTAACACTTTTTGCTTTTTTACCGATTAAGTTGGTAGAGCTCCCGAATGGAATAAAACGAATTGCTAGATATATATTTAAAAATAATTAGCAACATTTTTATCAAAAATATTTCTTTCTAAACCATCCAATTCTCGAGATATAACCTACCGTTGTTATTAAAAAATCGACGATTTTGACACTTTTTGATTTTCTACCGATTAGGTTGGTAAAACTGCTAAATGGAATAAATCCAGTTACTGAATATGTATTTACAGATAATTAGCAATATCTTTTATCCGAAATATTTTTTTCTAAATCTTCTAATTCTCGAGATAGAGAGTACCATTCATTAAAAATCAATGATTTTAACATTTTTCGCTTTTTTTACCGATTAAGTTGATAGAACTCCCGAATGGAATAAAACGAATTGCTAGATATATATTTAGAAATAATTAGCAACAGTTTTATCAAAAGTATCTCTTTCTAAACCATCCAATTGTCGAGATATAACCTACCACTGTTATTAAAAGATCGAAGATTTTAACACTTTTTGATTTTTTACCGGTTAGGTTGGTAAAACTGCTCAATGGAATAAATCCGATTAGTAAATATGTATTTAGATATAATTAGCAATATCTTTTATCCGAAATATTTCTTTCTAAATCTTCTAATTCTCGAGATAGGGAGTACCATTCATTAAAAATCAATGATTTTAACATTTTTCGCTTTTTTTACCGATTAAGTTGATAGAACTCCCGAATGGAATAAAACGAATTGCTAGATATATATTTAGAAATAATTAGCAACATTTTTATCAAAAATATTTCTTTCTAAACCATCCAATTCTCGAGATATAACCTACCATTGTTATTAAAAAATCGTCGATTTTGACACTTTTTGATTTTTTACCGATTAGGTTGGTAAAACTGCTCAATGGAATAAATCCGATTACTGAATATGTATTTACAGATAATTAGCAACATTTTTTATCCGAAATATTTTTTTCTAAATCTTTCAATTCTCAAGATAGAAAGTACACCATTCATTTGAAATCAATGATTTTAACATTTTTCGCTTTTTTACCGATTAAGTTGGTAGAACTGCCGAATGGATTAAAACGAATTACTAAGTATATATTTAGAAATAATTAGCAACATTTTTATCAAAAATATTTCTTTCTAAACCATCGAATTCTCGAGATATAACCTACCATTGTTATTAAAAAATCGACGATTTTGACACTTTTTGATTTTTAACCGATTAGGTTGGTAAAACTGCTCAATGGAATAAATCCGATTAGTAAATATGTATTTAGATATAATTAGCAATATCTTTTATCTGAAATATTTTTTTCTAAATCTTCTAATTCTCGAGATAGAGAGTACCATTCATTAAAAATCAATGATTTTAACATTTTTCACTTTTTTACCGATTAAGTTGGTAGAACTCCCGAATGGAATAAAACGAATTGCTAGATATTTATTTAGAAATAATTAGCAACATTTTTATCAAAAATATTTCTTTCTAAACCATCCAATTCTCGAGATATAACCTACCATTTTTATTTAAAAAAAATCGATAATTTTGACATTTTTCGTTTTTTTACTGATTAAGTTGGTAGAATGGAATAAACCAAATTTATTATTTTCAAAATCCCTTTACGATTGAGATAGATGACATCATCGATATCCGATTTGTTTTCATTAAATCATTTCCTCTCAACAATCAATAATCAATAACACGTATTATTTAGATAAGATTAAAATAAACTGAAATTTCCGAGAATTCGGGACAACATCAAAGAGGCTTTTAAAATTTCGCAAATGTTTACCTATTTAAACTTTAACATTTACACGGCGAGTGATTTTTTATAATAATATAATTTGAGTCATAAAATAATTTTTTCTCTTTTAATCTAGGAAGTCGTAAATTCATCAACTTCTATATTTACGTCAACGCTACGTTTCGACTTTTTTAAAGCCATGTGTGGTAATTAAAAGTCACGCGTTGTCGACTTAAGTCTAAACAAACCGTAAAACCATTAACGGTTCAAATATAACTAAGAAGGAAAGGAATACTTCTTCCTATTTTATCTTTATTTTGGATGTTTGAACAATTGTCTTTCTATTTTCTTTCTTTTCGTTTCTTTTTATTCTTTTTTTTTTTGTCAAAAGGGGGTTAATGGATTTTAATCGTTAATGAATTTTCTAATTTAGCCTCATTTGAAAACACTTAAAACTCCCCTTTAAAAAGAAACTTATCTAAATTACGTTTTTAAGCACTTCTTCCTGTTTTAAAAAATTTACCATCTGCCTCTGATTTTTATTTTTATACTCGATTAAGGTATTTTTACAAAGTGCATCTTTATCAAATACAAGATGAGTAATATTTATTACTCATTCTTAATAGTAACCACACAATCTTATATTTTACATTTTAAATTTCGTAATAATTAGCGAAATTATGTCTTTTTTTTTCATTTTAATTCATTATCTGAAAAATGTTGTACGAAACTGTGCGTGAAGTGCTTTTTGCGCACTCACAATTTAGTTAGAAATTTATTTCAAATGTAGGCTTATGGTACAAGTCTGCATACATGAGTGTCTTTGTGGGAAAATTTTCACAAATCCAAAAAATATGATGACACAATTTTTTTTAATAGGACACCCTGTATTTTTTTACAGGGTGTTTTTTATGTGGTGATTGGCTATTTTAATTGATGACATTTTTTAGAATAAATGAGTTATTAAAAAAACAATTTTAAACAAATGCAAGAAAGTTTATTTCGTTCGTTTGAACGAAATTAACTCGAATTTGTATGAGAAAAACGTCAACAAAATACTTTAAATTTAATAATTTGGTAACATTTACAACATTTATACAGCTAATCAGCATATATAAAATAATACAGGATATTCCATTACAAGAAACTGCGTCACATTTTTTGGACCACCATATATGCGAAAATATTTTCCATTAATACATTCATATATACAGGATGGCCAAATAAGCGTGCAAAGTTATAACGATGAAATTCTATAAAAAATTTATTTTTGTTGCGTTTATAGATGCTATGTTAAATTTTAAATATATTTGTTTATGTTGAGCTGCGATTTTGTACTTTACTTTATTTGTTTTGAGGGTTGATTTTTGCTGGATTCGATTGGATTTTGTATTGTATCAGAATTCAAAATATTGCACGCGAGTCATGAATCACCCTGTAAGGGAATTAATTATGACACAAATCGCCGAGATCGCTTGCGGGCGAGGCGCTACATTTGATATTAACAAAAAAAGTTAAAGTTATAGCACTTCGCTCACAAAGTCTTAAAAAATGATCTAAATGATCAATGTTTGCAAAAGAAACAGTTTTTCTGTCAACGAACTCTTGTTAATGCCAAACATAGCCCCTCGTCCCAAGCGGCCTTGGTAATGTTGGATGTTATCGTACATTTGATGTCTTGGAAGATGATCTAAACGATCAATACTGGCTTAGATTAGAAATCGTTTATCATCATTTCGCCGAGGCCGCTTGCGGGCGAGGCGCCCTAATTTTTTAAAGTTGACAATTTTGTGTTAATATAAAATATGTAGCGCTGATCGATATCAGATGATATTATGCATTTGATTTCTTGGAAAGAGAACTAAACGTTGAACACTTATACTAAAAAACATCTTACTTTCACTTTGTTGTTTTTTGTCGACGATTTCTTGTTGATATCAAATGTAGCTCTTCGCTTCCAGATGACCTTGGCGATATTAGATGATATCGTGTATGTGATTTTTTAAAAAGATTTCTTTCATAAGCAATCGTTTATTATACTTTGAGGAGGTCGCTTGCAAGCGAGACTCTAATTTTCTAAAGTGGATTTTGTGTTAATATATAAAATGCAAACGTTCTCGGCAAAATATTAATAAGCGTTTTTTTATACAAGTATTCAACATTTTTGTTCACTATCTAAGATATCAAATATATGATACAACATACCCGAGGTGGCTTGCGTCCATCGTTAACTTTATTAAACTCTACTACCTCGAACGCAAGCGACCTCGGCAAAATGATGATAAACATCTATTTATACAAGTATTGATCATTTAGATCATCTACGAAGATATTAAATGCACGAAATCATTTAACACCACCGAAGTGCTATAATTGATATCAAGAAAAAATCGTTAACTTTAATCAACTCTACTGCCTCAGCCGCAAGCGACCTCGGCAAAGTCATGATAAACGTCTATTTATGCAAGTATTGATCGTTTAAATCATCTACGAAAATATCAAATGCACGAAATCATTTAACACTACCGAGCCGCTATAGTTAATATTAACAAAAATTCGTTCAATTTATTAAACTCTACTGCCTCGGCCGCAAGCGACCTCGGCAAAATGAAAATAAACGTCTATTTATGCAAGTATTGATCGTTTAGATCATCTACAAAGATATTAAATGAACGAAATCATTCAACACCACCGAGGCGCTACAGTTGATATTAACAAGAAATCGTTAACTTTATTAAACTCTACTGCCTCGGCTGCAAGCGATCTCGGCAAAATGATGATTAACGTCTATTTCTGCAAGTATTGATCGTTTAGATCATCTACAAAGATATTAAATGAACGAAATCATTTAACACCACCGAAGCGCTACAGTTGATATTAACAAAAAATCGTTAATTTTATTGAACTCCACTGCCTCGGCCGCAAGCGACCTCGGCAAAGTGATGATAAACGTCCATTTATGCAAGTATTAATCGTTTAAATCATCTACGAAGATATCAAATGCACGAAATTATTCGACACCATCGAGGCGCTACAATTGATATTAACAAAAAATCGTTAACTTTATTAAACTCTACTGCCTCGGCCGCAAGCGACCTCGGCAAGATGATGATTAACGTCTATTTGTGCAAGTATTGATCGTTTAGATCATCTACAAAGATATTAAATGAACGAAATCATTTAACACCATCGAGGCGCTACAACTGATATTAACAAGAAATCGTTAACTTTATTAAACTCTACTGCCTCGGCCGCAAGCGACCTCGGCAAAATGATGATTAACGTCTATTTGTGCAAGTATTGATCGTTTAGATCATCTACGAAGATATTAAATGAACGAAATCATTTAACACCACCGAAGCGCTACAGTTGATATTAACAAAAAATCGTTAATTTTATTGTACTCCACTGCCTCGGCCGCAAGCGACCTCGGCAAAGTGATGATAAGCGTCTATTTATGCAAGTATTAATCGTTTAAATCATCTACGAAGATATCAAATGCACGAAATCATTCGACACCATCGAGGCGCTACAATTGATATTAACAAGAAATCGTTAACTTTATTAAACTCTACTGCCTCGGCCGCAAGCGATCTCGGCAAAATGATGATTAACGTCTATTTCTGCAAGTATTGATCGTTTAGATCATCTACAAAGATATTAAATGAACGAAATCATTTAACACCACCAAAGCGCTACAGTTGATATTAACAAAAAATCGTTAATTTTATTGAACTCCACTGCCTCGGCCGCAAGCGACCTCGGCAAAGTGACAATAAGCATCTATTTATGCAAGTATTGATCGTTTAGATCATCTACGAAGATATTAAATGAACGAAATCATTTAACACCATCGAGGCGCTATAATTGATATTAACAAGAAATCGTTAACTTTATTAAACTCTACTGCCTCGGCCGCAAGCGACCTCGGCAAGATGATGATTAACGTCTATTTGTGCAAGTATTGATCGTTTAGATCATCTACGAAGATATTAAATGAACGAAATCATTTAACACCATCGAGGCGTTACAATTGATATTAACAAGAAATCGTTAACTTTATTAAACTCTACTGCCTCGGCCGCAAGCGACCTGGGCAAAATGATGATTAACGTCTATTTCTGCAAGTATTGATCGTTTAGATCATCTACAAAGATATTAAATGAACGAAATCATTTAACACCACCGAAGCGCTACAACTGATATTAACAAAAAATCGTTAATTTTATTGAACTCCACTGCCTCGGCCGCAAGCGACCTCGGCAAAGTGATGATAAACGTCTATTTATGCAAGTATTAATCGTTTAAATCATCTACGAAGATATCAAATGCACGAAATCATTCGACACCATCGAGGCGCTACAATTGATATTAACAAGAAATCGTTAACTTTATTAAACTCTACTGCCTCGGCCGCAAGCGACCTCGGCAAGATGATGATTAACGTCTATTTGTGCAAGTATTGATCGTTTAGATCATCTACGAAGATATTAAATGAACGAAATCATTTAACACCATCGAGGCGTTACAATTGATATTAACAAGAAATCGTTAACTTTATTAAACTCTACTGCCTCGGCCGCAAGCGACCTGGGCAAAATGATGATTAACGTCTATTTCTGCAAGTATTGATCGTTTAGATCATCTACAAAGATATTAAATGAACGAAATCATTTAACACCACCGAAGCGCTACAGTTGATATTAACAAAAAATCGTTAATTTTATTGAACTCCACTGCCTCGGCCGCAAGCGACCTCGGCAAAGTGATGATAAACGTCTATTTATGCAAGTATTAATCATTTAAATCATCTACGAAGATATCAAATGCACGAAATCATTCGACACCATCGAGGCGCTACAATTGATATTAACAAGAAATCGTTAACTTTATTAAACTCTACTGCCTCGGCCGCAAGCGACCTCGGCAAAATGATGATTAACGTCTATTTGTGCAAGTATTGATCGTTTAGATCATCTACAAAGATATTAAATGAACGAAATCATTTAACACCACCGAAGCGCTACAGTTGATATTAACAAAAAATCGTTAATTTTATTGAACTCCACTGCCTCGGCCGCAAGCGACCTCGGCAAAGTGATGATAAAAGTCTATTTATGCAAGTATTAATCGTTTAAATCATCTACGAAGATATCAAATGCACGAAATCATTCGACACCACCGAGGCACTACAGTTGATATTAACAAGAAATCGTTAACTTTATTAAACTCTGCTGCCTCGGCCGCAAGCGATCTCGGCAAAATGATGATTAACGTCTATTTCTGCAAGTATTGATCGTTTAGATCATCTACAAAGATATTAAATGAACGAAATCATTTAACACCATCGAGACGTTACAATTGATATTAACAAGAAATCGTTAACTTTATTAAACTCTACTGCCTCGGCCGCAAGCGACCTCGGCAAAATGATGATTAACGTCTATTTGTGCAAGTATTGATCGTTTAGATCATCTACGAAGATATTAAATGAACGAAATCATTTAACACCATCGAGGCGTTACAATTGATATTAACAAGAAATTGTTAACTTTATTAAACTCTACTGCCTCGGCCGCAAGCGACCTCGGCAAAATGATGATTAACGTCTATTTGTGCAAGTATTGATCGTTTAGATCATCTACGAAGATATTAAATGAACGAAATCATTTAACACCATCGAGGCGTTACAATTGATATTAACAAGAAATCGTTAACTTTATTAAACTCTACTGCCTCGGCCGCAAGCGACCTCGGCAAAATGATGATTAACGTCTATTTGTGCAAGTATTGATCGTTTAGATCATCTACGAAGATATTAAATGAACGAAATCATTTAACACCATCGAGGCGTTACAATTGATATTAACAAGAAATCGTTAACTTTATTAAACTCTACTGCCTCGGCCGCAAGCGACCTCGGCAAAATGATGATTAACGTCTATTTGTGCAAGTATTGATCGTTTAGATCATCTACGAAGATATTAAATGAACGAAATCATTTAACACCATCGAGGCGTTACAATTGATATTAACAAGAAATCGTTAACTTTATTAAACTCTACTGCCTCGGCCGCAAGCGACCTCGGCAAGATGATGATTAACGTCTATTTCTGCAAGTATTGATCGTTTAGATCATCTACAAAGATATTAAATGAACGAAATCATTTAACACCACCGAAGCGCTACAGTTGATATTAACAAAAAATCGTTAATTTTATTGAACTCCACTGCCTCGGCCGCAAGCGACCTCGGCAAAGTGACAATAAGCATCTATTTATGCAAGTATTGATCGTTTAGATCATCTGCGAAGATATTAAATGCACGAAATCATTTAGCACCACCGAAGTGCTATAATTGATATCAAGAAAAAATCGTTAACTTTATTCAACTCTACTGCCTCAGCCGCAAGCGTCCTCGGCAAAGTTATGATAAACGTTTATTTATGCAAGTATTAATCGTTTAAATCATCTACGAAAATATCAAATGCACGAAATCATTTAATACTACCGAGGCGCTACAGTTGATATTAACAAAAAATCGTTAATTTTATTGAACTCCACTGCCTCGGCCGCAAGCGACCTCGGCAAAGTGACAATAAGCATCTATTTATGCAAGTATTGATCGTTTAGATCATCTACGAAGATATTAAATGAACGAAATCATTTAACACCATCGAGGCGCTATAATTGATATTAACAAGAAATCGTTAACTTTATTAAACTCTACTGCCTCGGCCGCAAGCGACCTCGGCAAGATGATGATTAACGTCTATTTGTGCAAGTATTGATCGTTTAGATCATCTACGAAGATATTAAATGAACGAAATCATTTAACACCATCGAGGCGTTACAATTGATATTAACAAGAAATCGTTAACTTTATTAAACTCTACTGCCTCGGCCGCAAGCGACCTGGGCAAAATGATGATTAACGTCTACTTGTGCAAGTATAGATCGTTTAGATCATCTACGAAAATATTAAATGCACGAAATCATTTAATACCACCGAGTCGCTACAGTTGATATTAACACAAAATCGTTAATTTTATTGAACTCCACTGCCTCGACCGCAAGCGACCTCGGCAAGATGATGATTAACGTCTATTTGTGCAAGTATTGATCGTTTAGATCATCTACGAAGATATTAAATGAACGAAATCATTTAACACCATCGAGGCGCTACAACTGATATTAACAAGAAATCGTTAACTTTATTAAACTCTACTGCCTCGGCCGCAAGCGACCTCGGCAAAATGATGATTAACGTCTATTTCTGTAAGTATTGATCGTTTAGATCATCTACAAAGATATTAAATGAACGAAATCATTTAACACCATCGAGGCGCTACAACTGATATTAACAAGAAATCGTTAACTTTATTAAACTCTACTGCCTCGGCCGCAAGCGACCTCGGCAAAATGAAGATTAACGTCTACTTGTGCAAGTATAGATCGTTTAGATCATCTACGAAAATATTAAATGCACGAAATCATTTAATACCACCGAGTCGCTACAGTTGATATTAACACAAAATCGTTAATTTTATTGAACTCCACTGCCTCGACCGCAAGCGACCTCGGCAAGATGATGATTAACGTCTATTTGTGCAAGTATTGATCGTTTAGATCATCTACGAAGATATTAAATGAACGAAATCATTTAACACCATCGAGGCGCTACAACTGATATTAACAAGAAATCGTTAACTTTATTAAACTCTACTGCCTCGGCCGCAAGCGACCTCGGCAAAATGATGATTAACGTCTATTTCTGTAAGTATTGATCGTTTAGATCATCTACAAAGATATTAAATGAACGAAATCATTTAACACCACCGAAGCGCTACAGTTGATATTAACAAAAAATCGTTAATTTTATTGAACTCCACTGCCTCGGCCGCAAGCGACCTCGGCAAAGTGATGATAAACGTCTGTTTATGCAAGTATTAATCGTTTAAATCATCTACGAAGATATCAAATGCACGAAATCATTCGACACCATCGAGGCGCTACAATTGATATTAACAAGAAATCGTTAACTTTATTAAACTCTACTGCCTCGGCCGCAAGCGACCTCGGTAAAATGATGATTAACGTCTATTTGTGCAAGTATTGATCGTTTAGATCATCTACGAAGATATTAAATGCACGAAATCATTTAGCACCACCGAGGCGCTACAGTTGATATTAACAAGAAATCGTTAACTTTATTGAACTCTACTGCCTCGGCCGCAAGCGACCTCGGCAAAGTATTATTAAATACCATTTACCAAAAGATATTAACCCTCAAGTCATCTAGATTTCTGGTGAGCTAGATGCTGCATTTAATATATCAAGATAATAATGGTGAATTTTAGAAAACCCTAATATAAAATATAAAATGAAGGATATCGAAAATCACTGAGATCGATTTTAAACGAGGCACCATATTACATATATTAATAGGAAATTGCCAGCTTTGACGATACGGTAAAAAAGGAAAAGAGAAATCGGGCACTTCCGACTCGATGATGTAAAAATCAAAAAGGGGGTTTCGAAAATAATAAAAAATGAATGGCAAATTAGCCGTTTGGTCGCGTTATTGTCACGTGATTTGCTTTGAATGGGCGTCCGACGTCGCATAGGGGACGCCCTCTACCGGTTGTAGAGAGACGCCGTCTCATTGTTTGTTCTGGATGAATGAAACTCCCCCCATGGATTCATGTAGACCCCATTTTAAATACCCTACTCAAACATCTTAAATTGCACATTAAAAAAACAACAAATAAATTCGAAATTAACTCGTTACGAACCAAAAAAATAAAAATAAAATAAATCGAACAACCAAAAAAAATCACTTTCCTTTCTTAGAAATGAATCCTAAAATAGAAATAATAAAAAACGCAATTTTAGGTTGAGACACGTAACTTAGTAGGAATTCGATTTTTTTTTGTTCTTTGTCCTCTTTTTTCTTCCTATTTCTTTTTTTGTTCGCTTCGAAAAAAGAAGGCTTCTTCCAGGTATAACTCGGAAGAAAAAAAAAGGACCGAAAGTGCACCTGAAAACGCCCTCTACAAGACGAAGATGAAACGAAACTAAAAAAAGAGGGAAAAAATCATTTCGGTTGTGCCGCTTCATAGACGAACTTCCAAAAAATAAAAAAAGTTCTCACTTTTTTTTAAATCTAGATAGGTATCCTTAAACGTCAAATCAATCGTCATTATTTAATCAAAAAAATAAATAAATAAAATACGAGGTTAGATTGAATGTCATTAAAAAAAATTAGTATTAAATTAATTCTGTTTTTTTCTTAAATTTTAGGATGAAGTAGTGGAAAGTGTAAATAACGTCCGCCTGCGCGGGCGGACAACCGCGGAGAAAACATGGACGAGACCCCGTTCTACCTGTTACTCCTCACCGTCATCTCCACGCTGCCAAAAACAACATTTTCAGAACAAGGTAAGATCGATCATTAAAAACCCTTTCAAACGAGCCCAAACACGACGAGGTTATCTCGAAAAACGCGCGGGATAGCGACAATTAAAAATTAAAACAAAAAGCGAACGATAACAAAATGGCCGCTAAATTAGTTCTTTTTTTAATCGCAATTTTTTAAGTTTTTAACCGAAATGTATCGAGTTTGGTATCAAATTTTATGATTTTTTGAACTCATTTTGAAAGTATAATAAGAAATTAACATATATATTAAACGTAGCTCGGCCGTGAGCGATTTTGACTATGTTAGATGATATCATGCTTAGATGATGTCATTATTAGATGATATAAGAAACATAAGAAAGCGTTTGCCATCACTTCGTCGAGGTCGCTTGCGGCCGAGGCGCTAAGTCTTCCAGAATTGACGATTTTATGTTGATATATTAAATGTAGCGCATCGGCGATGGTAGATGATATCATGCATTTGATGAACTAAACGTTCAATATCAGCATTAGAAAGCGTTCATCATCACTTCGCCGAGGTCGCTTGCGGCCAAGGCGCTAGGTCTTCCAGAATTGACGATTTTGTGTTGATATATCAAATGAAGCGCCTCGCCCGGACGTGACCTTGGCGATGTTAGATGATATCGTTCATTTGATACCTTGAAAGATGAATTAAACGTTCAATATCGTCATAAGAAAGCGTTTATGATCACTTCACCGAGGTCGCTTGCGGCCGAGGCGCTAAATCTGCCAAAATTGACGATTTTGTGTTAATATATTAAATGTAGCGTCTCGCCCGGACGTGACCTTGGTGATGTTTGATGATATCGTTCATTTGATATCTTGAAAGATGAATTAAACATTCAATATCAGTATAAGAACGCATTTATCATCACTTCGCCGAAGTCGCTTGCGGCCGAGGCGCTAGGCCTTCCAGAATTGACGATTTTGAGCTAATATTTCAAATGTAGCGCCCCGCTCGGACGTGACCTTGGCGATGTTATATGATATCGTTCATTTGATACCTTGAAAGATGAATTAAACGTTCAATATCGTCATAAGAAACCGTTTATGATCACTTCGCCGAGGTCGCTTGCGGCCGAGGCGCTAGGTCTTCCAGAATTGACGATTTTGTGTTGATATATCAAATGAAGCGCCTCGCCCGAATGTTACCTTGGCGATGTTAGATGATATCGTTCATTTGATATCTTGAAAGATAAATTAAACGTTCAATATCTGCATAAGAAAAGCATTTATCATCACTTCGCTGAGGTCGCTTGTGGCCGAAGCACTAGGTCTTCCAGAATTGACGATTTTGTGTTAATATATCAAATGTAGCACTTCGCCCGGACGTGACCTTGGCGATGTTAGATGATATCGTTCATTTGATATCTTGAAAGATGAATTAAACGTTCAATATCTAAATAAGAAAAGCGTTTATCATCACTTCGCCGAGGTCGCTTGCGGCCGAGGCGCTAGGTCTTCCAAAATTGACGATTTTGAGCTAATATTTCAAATGTAGTGACCCGCTCGGACGTGACCTTGGCGATGTTAAATGATATCGTTCATTTGATACCTTGAAAGATGAATTAAACGTTCAATATCGTCATAAGAAACCGTTTATGATCACTTCGCCGAGGTCGCTTGCGGCCGAGGCGCTAAATCTGCCAAAATTGACGATTTTGTGTTAATATATTAAATGTAGCGTCTCGCCCGGACGTGACCTTGGAGATGTTAGATGATATCGTTCATTTGATACCTTGAAAGATGAATTAAACGTTCAATATCAGCGTAAGAAAACGTTCATCAGCACTTTGCCGAGATCGCTTGCGACCGAGGCGCTAGGTCTTCCAGAGTTGGCGATTTTGTGTTAATATATCAAATGTAGCGCCTCGCCCAGACGTGACCTTGGAGATGTTAGATGATATCGTTCATTTGATATTTTGAAAGATGAATTAAACGTTCAATCTCAGCATAAGAAAACGTTCATCATCACTTTGCCGAGGTCGCTTGCGACCGAGGCGCTAGGTCTTCCAGAATTGACGATTTTGTGTTGATATATCAAATGAAGCGCCTCGCCCGAATGTTACCTTGGCGATGTTAGATGATATCGTTCATTTGATATCTTGAAAGATAAATTAAACGTTCAATATCTGCATAAGAAAAGCATTTATCATCACTTCGCTGAGGTCGCTTGTGGCCGAAGCACTAGGTCTTCCAGAATTGACGATTTTGTGTTAATATATCAAATGTAGCACTTCGCCCGGACGTGACCTTGGCGATGTTAGATGATATCGTTCATTTGATATCTTGAAAGATGAATTAAACGTTCAATATCTAAATAAGAAAAGCGTTTATCATCACTTCGCCGAGGTCGCTTGCGGCCGAGGCGCTAGGTCTTCCAAAATTGACGATTTTGAGCTAATATTTCAAATGTAGTGACCCGCTCGGACGTGACCTTGGCGATGTTAAATGATATCGTTCATTTGATACCTTGAAAGATGAATTAAACGTTCAATATCGTCATAAGAAACCGTTTATGATCACTTCGCCGAGGTCGCTTGCGGCCGAGGCGCTAAATCTGCCAAAATTGACGATTTTGTGTTAATATATCAAATGTAGCGCCTCGCCCAGACGTGGCCTTGGCGATGTTAGATGATATCGTTCATTTGATATTTTGAAAGATGAATTAAACAATATTAAAATAATTGCAAATCACAATTTGCAATTAATTTAAATTGATATTTGATGTCTAGAAAGATAAAGTAAACGTTCAATATCAGCATAAAAAAGCATTTATCATTACTTCGTTGAGGTCGCTTGCGGGCGAGGCGTAGATCTTTCAGAATTGACGATTTGTAAATAAATGATTTTTTATGCGACTATTGAACGTTTAGTTTATCGTCCAAGACATCAAATGCAGGATATCATCTAATATCGCCAAGGTCGGTTGCGAGCGAGGCGCTACATTTAATATTAACAACAAATCAAATGTACAAAATTTTGTCATTTAAAGCAACGAATGTATAGGACTAACAGAATTCTTATTCTTATTTTCAAATGTAAACATGTTGGTATTGAACTCTAAATTTATTGTAAATTGTCTAAAACTTTATTTCTCATTTTCTCGAAATGAAATACCCTTTTAAATACCTATTACATAAAAAACTTTTTATGTAAAACTGATTTAAAACTAATTTATCTGCTCATTTGATAGATTTTTTATTCTCTTTACGACAACGTCAAATGTTAGTACCCCTATGATATACAAAAAAATTTGATTAAGATAATTTCACCAATAACATTATTCTAATATCCGTGCAAAAAGTCAAGGCCCCTCAATTTATAGATCGATCTTCGTAACCAATTAAAGAAAAGTATTGCGGTCAAGTTTGTTATAAGCAATGAACGTTTTGCATATTACATTTTAATTTAGAAATTATTTTTCTCTTCAAATCTCTGGTTTTTCTGTTATCGCGAGTTAAGTGAAAAAAAGTACCCGGTTTTTGAATTTACCATCAAGTTTGTCTACTTTGCGATTTTTTCTCAAAAACTGTAAAGAAAAAATTTTATATTTGAACTGCAGATAAACGATACTTCATAAAGTTTACTAGGATGCGGTTATTTCAAAAACAATTTGGCGGATTTCAACAAAATATGTCAAATAATGTCTTGTCGGATGCTGTTTTTCACGTTTTCAAAGTGACACGCAGAAATGTTTAGTGATTATTAATAAAATGAGGTGAGGTGCCTTGACTTTTTTCACAGATTTCAGGCATCAAATGTACCATATCATCTAACATGGCGGAGGTCGCTTGCAGACGAGGCGCTACATTTCGTCGACTTTATTAAATTTTTCAGCCTCGGCCGCAAGCGACCTCGGCAAAGTGATTATAAACGATATTTTATGCAAGTATTAATCGTTTAATTCAGTTTCCAAGACATCAAATGCACCATATCATCTAACATGGCGGAGGTCGCTTGCAGACGAGGTGCTACATTTCGTTGACTTTATTGAATTCTCCTGCCTCGGCCGCAAGCGACCTCGACAAAGCGATGGTAAACGATTTCTTATGCAACTATTAATCGTTTAATTCACTTTCCAAGACATTAAATGTACCACATCATTTAACATCGCCGAGATCGCTTGCGAGCGAGACGCTACATTCAATATTAGCAATAAACCGTGGACTTTATTCAACTCTACTGCCTCGGCCGCAAGCGACCTCAGCAAAGTGATGATAAACGATTTCTTATGCAAGTATTAATCGTTTAGTTCACTTCCCAAGGCATCAAATGCACCATATCATCTAACATGACCGAGGTCACTTGCGAACGAGACCTTACATTTCGTCGACTTTATTAAATTCTTCAGCCTCGGCCGCAAGCGACCTCGGCAAAGTGATTATAAACGATATTTTATGCAAGTATTAATCGTTTAATTCAGTTTCCAAGACATCAAATGCACCATATCATCTAACATCGTTGAGGTCGCTTGCGGACGAGGCGCTGCATTTCGTTAACTTTATTGAATTCTCTGCCTCGGCCGCAAGCGACCTCGGCAAATTCGTGCTTTTTATATTTAGCTAAAAGTATTTTGACGAAATGTATTGTATTTGGTATCAAACTTTATGATTTTTCGAACCGATTGAAAAAAGTCTATAATTATTTTCGCCCCTACACCATTATAACAATACACATATAATTATTACAGTTAAGAAAAAAAAAGGGGATGATTTCTTCCCATCAATTTCCTCCAATTTCAGTCAATTCCATCAATTAAATAACGATTACGGTTAAATTTTCGAAACTTATAATATTCTCAGGTCAATTTTTGCCCTACGCCGGGGGTTAATAATCGGAAAGAATTTTTTTTTCGGGGGTTCGTTCGTAAGTGGCCTCTTATTCCCTCTTTATATTCGTGTTTGGCGAGTCTCTTCCCGAAACTTCAAAGGCACACGAAGAGAAAAAGGAACCTCGGGGAGGGAGAGATCGGAGAGGGAGGGAAGATTAAAGAGAGAGGGACGGATTTCGACCCCAGACGGTTTCTCCCGGGGGTCTCCTCCTGGGCGGTGTTAAAATCGATAGTTTCCCGGCGTTTCCCCTTCTTCATCTTCCACCGAATTCTCTCCCCTTTCGACCTTTCCCAAAATTCCACCTCATTCCGTCCCCCGATGGAACGCGGACGTGCAGAAAAGGGAGAAAGGGAAAAAACTTACGGGGTGGGAATTTTTTTTGATAAATTTAATTAAATTGATTGAGAAAATATCCATCAGAAATTCATAACGATAGATAATTGAGCCGAATTAAATCAAAGTACATCTCATTACGTTTAGATTAAGATGTTAATCGAGTGTTAACTCCAAAATATAACCGTTAAATACAATTTGTTTAAAGAAAACGCTATAACATTTAAATTGAGAGTTAAGCAACACTTAATTTGAAAATATAAGCGTTAAATATAATAGGATTAAAGAAAATGTTGCGACGTTGAAATTGAGAGTTAATTAACGCTTAATTTGATGTTAATCGAGCGTTAACTCAAAGTTAACTCAAAAATATAACCGTTAAATATGATAGGATTAAAGAAAATGTTATGACATTTAAATTGAGAGCTAATCAATACTTAATTTGATGTTAATCGAGCGTTAACTTCAAGTTAACTCCAAAATATAACCGTTAAATATAATAGGATTAAAGAAAATGTTATGATGTTTAAATTGAGAGCTAATAAATGCTTAATTTGATGTTAATCGAGCGTTAACTCCAAGTTAACACCAAAATATAAGCGTTAAATACAATACGATTAAGGAAAATGTTGTAAAGTTTAAATTGAGAGCTAATCCATACTTAATTTGATGTTAATCGAGCGTTAACTCAAAGTTAACTCCAAAATATAACCGTTAAATATAATAGGATTAAAGAAAATGTTGTGACGTTTAAATTGAGAGCTAATCAATACTTAATTTGATAATCGAACATTAACTCCAAATTAAAGTCGCGAAATATCAAAAAATATGCTTATTCGGGTATTAAATAACATATAACGTTTAAGTTAGATATTGATTATGTATCAAAAAAACTGTCAAAAAAGAAAGGTTAGGTTAAAAACTGTCAAATGTCAAAATTAAACTTAACGATTTTTCGATAAATTTTGTTATAATCTTAATAAGAATTAAAAATGCTTTTATTTAATACCAAACATGACATATTTGTGCTGAAAAGTAAAAATGTTAGGTTATAACTGTCAAATGTCAAAATTAAATTTAATCATTTCTTGATAATCTTAATGAGGATCAAAAATGCTTTTATTTGATACCAAACATGGCGTATTTAGGTTGAAAAATAAAAAAAATTAGGTTGAAAACTGTCAAATGTCAAATAGCCGCCATCTTCTTTTTCCAAAAACAAGGATATCTCGTTAACGGTTTGACATAAATAGGTCGAATTTGGGCTCATTTTAAAGTATTTTTAATTCTTCATCTATTTATGGCAAAAAAAAAACACTTTTATGTCATATTTAGGTTGAATAGGAAACAGGTTAGGTTAAAAACTGTCAAATGTCAAAATTAAATTTCACGATTTTTCGATAAATATTGTTATAATCTTAATAAGAATTAAAAAAGCTTTTATTTAATACCAAACATGACATATTTGTGTTGAAAAGTAAAAATGTTGGTCAAAACTAATATAATTAAAAGAAGAATAAAAAAAATAAAAGAAAATAAAAAAAGTTAGGTTAAAACCTGTCAAATGTCAAAATTAAATTTAATGGTTTTTTGATATATTTTGATATAATTTTAATGAGGATCGAAAATGCTTTCATTTGATACCAAGCATGATGTATTTAGGTCAAAAAATAAAAAAGTTATGTTAGAAACTGTCAAATGTCAGATAGCCGCCATCTTTTTTTACAAAAATGAAGATATCTTGATAACGGTTTGAGATAAATAGGTCGAGTTTGGGCTCATTTTAAAGGATTTTTAATTCTCCATCTAGTTACTGTAAAAAAGAACATCTTTGTATCATATTTGGGTTGAAAAGCAAAAAGGTTAGGTTAGAAACTGTCAAATGTCAAAATTAAATTTAACAATTTTATGATAAATTTTAATATAGTCTTAATAAGAATAAAAAATGCTTTCATTTAATACCAAATATGACATATTTGTGTTAAATAGTAAAAATGTTAGGTTATAACTGTCAAATGTCAAAATTAAATTAAACGGTTTTTTAATATATTTTGATATAATTTTAATGAGGATCGAAAATGCTTTCATTTGATACCAAGCATGATGTATTTAGGTCAAAAAATAAAAAAGTTATGTTAGAAACTGTCAAATGTCAGATAGCCGCCATCTTTTTTTTACAAAAATGAAGATATCTTGATAACGGTTTAAGATAAATAGGTCGAGTTTGGGCTTATTTTAAAGGATTTTTAATTCTCCATCTAATTAGTGTAAAAAAGAACATCTTTATATTATATTTGGGTTGAAAAGCAAAAAGGTTAGGTTAGAAACTGTCAAATGTTAAATTAAATTTAATGATTTTTTTGACATAATCTTAATGATAATCAAACATACTTTAATTTGAGAAAAACATGATATCTTTTAGTTAAAATATAAAAAAGGTAGGTTGGAAACTGTCAAATGTCAAAATTAAATTTAATGATTTTTCGATATATTTTAATATGATCTAAATGAGGATCAAAAATGCTTTCATTTGATACTAAATATATATGGTAAATAAATGTGGTGTATATATTTAGGTTCAAAAATCAATAAGTTAGGTTATAAACTGTCAAATGTCAAATAACTGTCATTTTTTTTTGTTAAAAATTAAGATATCTCGATAACGGTTGGCGATAAATACATCGAGTTTGGACTCATTTTAAAGTATTTCTAATTCTCCTTCTCTTTAGGATTAAAGAAGAACACCTTTATGTCATATTTAGGTTGAAAATCAATAAAGTAAAAATGTCAAAATTAAACTTGAATGATTTTTTTGATAAATTTTGATAAAATCTTCATGATAATCAAAAATCCTTTAATTTGATACCAAACATGACATATTTGAGTTAAAAAATAAAAAAAGGTAGGTTGGAAACTGTCAAATGTCAAAATTAAATTTAATGATTTTTCGATATATTTTGATATGATCTAAATGAGGATCAAAAATGCTTTCATTTGATACTAAATATTCCATATTTAGGTTCAAAAATCAATAAGCTAGGTTATAAACTGTCAAATGTCAAATAGCTGTCATCTTTTTGTTAAAAATTAAGATATCTCGATAACGGTTGGCGATAAATACATCGAGTTTGGACTCATTTTAAAGTATTTTTAATTCTCCTTCTATTTAGGATTAAAGAAGAACACTTTTATGTCATATTTAGGTTGAAAAGTAAAAAAGTCAAAATGTCAAAATTAAACTTGAATGATTTTTTTGATATATTTTGACAAAATCTTCATGATAATCAAAAATGCTTTAATTTGATATCAAACATGACATATTTGAGTTAAAAAATAAAAAAAGTTAGGTTAGAAACTGTCAAAGGTCAAAATTAAATTTAATGATTTTTCGATATATTTTGATACGATCTGAATAAGGTTTGAAAATGGTTTCATTTGATACTAAATACACCATATTTAGGTTCAAAAATCAATAAGTTAGGTTATAAACTGTCAAATGTCAAATAACTGTCATTTTTTTTGTTAAAAATTAAGATATCTCGATAACGGTTGTCGATAAATACATCGAGTTTGGACTCATTTTAAAGTATTTTTAATTCTTCTTCTATTTAGGATTAAAGAAGAACACCTTTATGTCATATTTAGGTTGAAAATCAAAAAAGTAAAAATGTCAAAATTAAACTTGAATGATTTTTTTGATAAATTTTGATAAAATCTTCATGATAATCAAAAATCCTTTAATTTAATACCAAACATGACATATTTGAGTTAAAAAATAAAAAAGTTAGGTTAGAAACTGTCAAATGTCAAAATTAAATTTAATGATTTTTCGATATATTTTGATATGATCTAAATGAGGATCAAAAATGCTTTCATTTGATACTAAATATTCCATATTTAGGTTCAAAAATCAATAAGCTAGGTTATAAACTGTCAAATGTCAAATAGCTGTCATCTTTTTGTTAAAAATTAAGATATCTCGATAACGGTTGGCGATAAATACATCGAGTTTGGACTCATTTTAAAGTATTTTTAATTCTCCTTCTATTTAGGATTAAAGAAGAACACTTTTATGTCATATTTAGGTTGAAAAGTAAAAAAGTCAAAATGTCAAAATTAAACTTGAATGATTTTTTTGATATATTTTGACAAAATCTTCATGATAATCAAAAATGCTTTAATTTGATATCAAACATGACATATTTGAGTTAAAAAATAAAAAAAGTTAGGTTAGAAACTGTCAAAGGTCAAAATTAAATTTAATGATTTTTCGATATATTTTGATACGATCTGAATAAGGTTTGAAAATGCTTTCATTTGATACTAAATACACCATATTTAGGTTCAAAAATCAATAAGTTAGGTTATAAACTGTCAAATGTCAAATAACTGTCATTTTTTTTGTTAAAAATTAAGATATCTCGATAACGGTTGTCGATAAATACATCGAGTTTGGACTCATTTTAAAGTATTTTTAATTCTTCTTCTATTTAGGATTAAAGAAGAACACCTTTATGTCATATTTAGGTTGAAAATCAAAAAAGTAAAAATGTCAAAATTAAACTTGAATGATTTTTTTGATAAATTTTGATAAAATCTTCATTATAATCAAAAATCCTTTAATTTAATACCAAACATGACATATTTGAGTTAAAAAATAAAAAAGTTAGGTTAGAAACTGTCAAATGTCAAAATTAAATTTAATGATTTTTCGATATATTTTGATATGATCTAAATGAAAATCAAAAATGCTTTCATTTGATACTAAATACACCATATTTAGGTTCAAAAATCAATAAGTTAGGTTATAAACTGTCAAATGTCAAATAACTGTCATTTTTTTGTTAAAAATTAAGATATCTCGATAACGGTTGTCGATAAATACATCGAGTTTGGACTCATTTTAAAGTATTTTTAATTCTTCTTCTATTTAGGATTAAAGAAGAACACTTTTATGTCATATTTAGGTTGAAAATCAAAAAAGTAAAAATGTCAAAATTAAACTTGAATGATTTTTTTTGATATATTTTGATAAAATCTTCATGATAATCAAAAATGCTTTAATTTGATATCAAACATGACATATTTGAGTTAAAAAATAAAAAAAGGTAGGTTGGAAACTGTCAAATGTCAAAATTAAATTTAATGATTTTTCGATATATTTTGATATGATCTAAATGAAGATCAAAAATGCTTTCATTTGATACTAAATATTCCATATTTAGGTTCAAAAATCAATAAGCTAGGTTATAAACTGTCAAATGTCAAATAACTGTCATTTTTTTGTTAAAAATTAAGATATCTCGATAACGGTTGGCGATAAATACATCGAGTTTGGACTCATTTTAAAGTATTTTTAATTCTCCTTCTATTTAGGTTAAAAAAAGAACACTTATGTCATATTCAATGCTTAATTTGATGTTAATCGAGCCTTAACTCCAAGTTAACTCCAAAATATAAGCGTTAAATACAAAACGATTAAAGAAAATGTTGTGACGTTTAAATTGAGAGCTAATCAATGCTTAATTTGATGTTAATCGAACGTTAACTCCAAATTAAAGTCGCGAAATATCAAAAAATGGGCTTATTCGTGTATTAAATATCATAATATTACGTTTAAGTTAGATATTGATTATGTATCAAAAAAATTTCGAAACAATACATCTCGAAAAGGTCGCTTTGTCATAACTTTAATTCAACAACAATGCAACTTGTCTTTCGACATAACTAAGGATATGAACACTTTTCTCCATTAAACATAAAATTATTAACAGCCATAAAAGACAAATTAGTCATGTTTGGTATGAAATTGACGAGTTCTTCAAGGACGATTCTAAAAATTGAAAAATTCTTAATTAAACGTTTCGATTTAACGGCGCGATATTTAAATACCAATCAAACCAATTAATTATAGTTGCACATTTCAATGGGAGATATAAATCTGCACTTTGAAATATCGCAACTACCAGTCTTTACAAGAAATTTTTTTTTATTACGCGCTTAACGCAATCCATAAACATTGTTCGGTTAGAAATCGCTTCAGGTTGAATTATTACAAATGTTAAGTACTAAAGAGATTTTTTATCGTTACAATAACAAAAAAAATAGAACTTGTCGTGTTAAGGCATTTGATCGATATATTTCAAGTACGTTCGAATTTAATTAACGGATAAAAGAAACTCGATGAATGAGTTGATGCAATATCAAATGTGTTAATTCGATTGGATTGATTTGAAAATGTGAGAAAAATTAAATAGCTAAGGTAGGAAATGAGACGCATTCCTTCTAAGTACAATTAATCGGCCTTGGTACGAATAGTACGAGAAAAAGGTTGTTATTTCGATTAAAAATGCCGTCACATATTTAGTTTGCGTTTTATATTATAAAGAGGAACGCGACATCATCAAAATTCCCATCGGAATTGTTAAAAAGGGGCAGACAAAGAGATGATTTCATGTAATTTCTTAGGAATCCTGCGTGGAATACTTAATAATAACGAAGAATATAAAAACAAAGGACAAAAAATGATTTAAATAATAAATGGTGAGTCATTTTTATTTTCTTCGGCGGTGAATTGGAATTAAAGAACCTGATAAGAATGAAAAATGCTTTAATTTGATACCAATTATGGTGAGTTTGGATTAAAAAAACAAAAAAGTTAGATTAAAAATTGAAAAATATTAATAAGAATCAAAAATGCTTTCATTTGATACCAAACTCGATATGTTTTGGTTGAAAAATGAAAAAGTTAGGTTAGAAACTGTCAAAATTTCAAAATTGAAATAATGATTTTTTTGATAAATATTAAATAAATCTTAATAAAAATAAAAAATGCTGCAATTTGATACCAAACTCGATATGTTTTGGTTGAAAAATAAAAAAGGTTATGAGCTGTCAAATGTCAAAATTAAATTTAACGATTTTTTGATCAATTTTAACATAATCTTAATAAGAGTTAAAAATGCTTTAATTTGATATCAAACATGGTGTATTTAAGTTTAAAAACAAAAAAATTAGGTTATGAACTGTCAAATGTCAAATATCTGTCATTTTTTTTGTTAAAAATGAAGATATTTTGAGAACGATTAGAGATAAATAGGTCGAGTTTGGACTCATTTTAAAGATTTTTTAATTTTCTCTCTATTTATATCCAAAGGAAGCACAAAAATAACAAAAGAAATTTTGAGCTTGTATAAATGACGTTTCAAAAGAAAATAAATTTTATCCAAATTTTGTTTTTTGCGGGTAATTGACGTTTTGTATAAAACTAACACGGCCGATTTCGAAAATATCGGCCAAATTTGATGAAGTTTCGATTATAATTTGACAAGTGACAGTTTTTTTCATTTTTTTTTGGTACAAATTTTGAGGTTAATTATGTAATATTTAGTTACTAAACACGATATATTTAGGATAAAAAATAAAGGATTAATAATATGACATATTTGGATTGAAAAACAAAAAAGTTAGGTTATAAACTGTCAAATGTCAAAATAAAATTTTATGATTTTTTGACAAATATTGATATGGTTTTAATGAGGATCAAAAATGCTTTCATTTGACACCAAACATGGCGTATTTAGGTTGAAACACAAAAAAGTTAGGTTATAAGCTGTCAAATGTCAAATAACTGTCATATTTTTATTAAAAATTAAGATATCTCGATAACGATTAGAGCTAAATATGTCAAGTTTGGATTTATTTTAAAGATTTTTTAATTTCCTCTCCATTTAAGTCAAAAAAAAATGGAAACTTTATAATAAAAAAATCCCTATATAATTGACATTTCAAAAAAATAAACTTTATTCAAATTCTTTTTGCGAATGATGACGATTTATATAAAATTAATACGGCCGTTTATGAAGAAATCGGCCGAATATGACAAGTTTCTTTTATAAATTGACAAGTGACAGCTAACAATTTTTGTTTTTAAAAATTAATTTTTCGATTTTTTAGTATATCTTAACATAATTTTAAAGATAATCAAAAATGCTTTAATTTAATACCAAACATGACGTATTTAGGTTGATAAACAAAAAAGATAGATTATGAGCTGTCAAATGTCAAATAACTGTCATTTTTTGTTAAAAATTAAGATATCTCGCTAACGATTGGGGCTAAATATGTCGAGTTTGGGCTCATTTTAAAGGATTTTTACTTTTCTGACAATATTTAGATTGAAAATGAAAGGGTTAGGTTATTAAAAAATCAAATGTCAAAATTAAATATGACGTTTTTTGATCAGTTTTAACATAATCTTAATTAGGATCAAAAATGCTTTAATTTGATACTAAACATGATATATTTATGTTAAAAAACAAAGAAGTTAGATTATAAACTGTCAATGTCAAGTAACCGCCATCTTGTTTTGGAAAAAAATATGATATCTCGATAATGATTAAAGATTAATATTAGGCGAGATTGGGCTCATTTTAAAGGATTTTAAATTTTCTGACAATATTTAGATTAAAAATGAAAGGGTTAGGTTATTAAAATGTCAAATGTCAAAATTAAATATGACTTTTTTTGATTAGTTTTAACATAATTTTAAAGATAATCAAAAATGCTTTAATTTGATACCAAACAGGACGTATTTAGGTTGATAAATAAAAAAAGTTAGGTTGTCAGCTATCAAATGTCAAATAACTGTCATTTTTTGTTAAAAATTAAGATATCTTGATAACGATTGGAGCTAAATATGTCGAGTTTGGATTCATTTTAAAGATTTTTTAATTTTCTCTCCATTTAAGTCAAAAAAATTGCAACTTTATAATAAAAAAAATCCCTGCAACATCAACAATTTTCTTCTTCTGTTCTTTAAAATATATTCCTGAAGATGGTTTAAACGTAACCGAAACCGGTAGTAACATTGTGTAAAATACTATATATTATCGTCTTGTTAATAAAAGTACAAAAAATTATTAAATAAACATTTAATTCAAGACGAAAAACATTCGTATAAAATAAAAAATTTAAAAAAAAATAAATTTTACTCCAATCCTTACGAATGATGACGATTTATATAAAATTAATACGGCCGTTTATGAAGAAATTTACCGAATTTGACAAGTTTCGTTTATAAATTGACAAGTGACAGTTAATAATTTTTTTTTCAAAATTAAATTTTTAATTTTTGGTATATTTCGACATAATCTTAATTAGAATCAAAAATGCATCAATTTGATACCAAACATGATATGTTTGAGTTAAAAAATAAAAAAGTTAGGTTAGAAACTGTCAAATGTCATATTTAAATAAACGATTTTTTAATAACTTTTGATATAATCTTAAGGAGAATCAAAAATGTTTTCATTTGATACCAAACATGATATATTTCGATCAGGAAATTAAAAAGTTAGGTTAAAACCTGTCAAATGTCAACTAAATGTCATTTTTTGTTAAAAATTAAGATATCTCGATAACGGTTAAAGATAAATAGGTCGAGTTTGGACTCATTTTAAAGGATTTTTAATTCTCTATCTTTTATAATTAAAAAGGGGAACACCGTTATGTCATATTTGGGTTGAAAAGTAAAAAGTTTAGGTTATAAACTGTCAAATGTCAAACTTAAATTAACGATTTTTTTGATATATTTTGTCATAATCTTAATGATAATTAAAAAAGCTTTAATTTGATACCAAACATGATATATTTCAGCTAAAATATAAAAAAATTAAGTTAGAAACTGTCAAATGTCAAATTTAAATAAACGTTTTTTTAATAAATTTTGATATGATCTTAAGGAGAATCAAAAATGCTTTCATTTGATACCAAACATGATATATTTCGACCAGGAAATTAAAAAGTTGGGTTAAAAACTGTCAAATGTCAAATAATTGTCATTTTTTTGTTAAAAATTAAGATATCTCGATGACGATTAGAGATAAATAGGTCGTGTTTGGACTCATTTTAAAGGATTTTTAATTCTCTATCTATTTATAATTAAAAAGGAAGACCTTTATCTCATATTTCGGTTGAAAAGCAAAAAGGTTAGGTTATAAGCTGTCAAATGTCAAACTTAAATTAACGATTTTTTGATATATTTTGTCATAATCTTAATGATAATTAAAAAAGCTTTAATTTGATATTAAACATGACATATTTGAGTCAAAAAATAAAAAAGTAAGGTTAGAAACTGTCAAATGTTAAAATTAAATTTAATGATTTTTCGATATATTTTGATATGATCTGAATGAGGATCAAAAATGCTTTCATTTAATACTAAATACACCATATTTAGGTTCAAAAATTAATGAGTTAGGTTATAAACTGTCAAATGTCAAATAATTGTCATTTTTTTGTTAAAAATTAAGATATCTCGATAACGGTTAGCGATAAATACATCGAGTTTGGACTCATTTTAAAGGATTTTTAATCCTCGATTTATTTACGTTAAAAATAGAACAACTTCATAATCAAAATATTTTTCTAAAATTTCCGAGATCGATTTTATTGTAGGAATAATCTAAAATATTAATCATATCAAAGTGATTATTAATCACCATCGTGCCAGTTGAGCAATTATTGATGAGAAATAAAGAAAAAGTTAGGTTAGAAACTGTCAAATGTCAAAATTAAATTAAGGGATTTTTGATAAATATTACAATTATGTTAAAGTAAATGAAAAATGATAAAATTTGATACCAAACTTGTTATGTTCGGGTTAAAAAACAAGAAAGTTAGGTTAAATAAAATAATCTGTCAAATGTCAAATAACTGTCACTTTTTTGTTAAAAATTAAGATATCTCGATAACGGTTAGAGATAAATAAGTCGAGTTTGGGCTCATTTTAAAGCATTTTTAATTCTGCATCTATTGACGTAATTATTTTACAAATCTGTCAAATGTCAAATAATCGCAATTTTTTTTCGTTAAAAATTAAGATATCTCGATAACGATTAGAGATAAATGGGTCGAGTTTGAGCTCATTTTAAAGGATTTTTAATTTCCCATTCATTTACATTTGAAAAAATACAGCTTTATTACTAAAAAAAATCGTTATTTCGTTATTTTTGTCTTTTTATAACTAAACCGTCTTATAACCAATTTTATTATACATCTTACCCAGATATATGAAGAATAATTTCGCCTCAAATCATTTAATACATCAAACAAAATTGTCAATTATAAAGTAGAAGTCAACACCATCAAAATTCACACCGGAATCGTTAAAAAGCCAGAACAAAGAGATGATTTGAAATAATTTCTTGGGTGGAATACTTAATAATAACGCATATAAAACAAAGGACAATTTCGAGTTGTTACCACAAAGTTTTATGATTTAAATAATAAACGTTTGAATCATTTTTATGAAATGAAGAGTGTATAGAGTATAGAGCGAGTGAGAAAGAGAGTTGGTGAAGAAATATTATTCGAAAATTTAAAGTTTACGGTGTATATAGGTCCTTGGCACGGTTAAAATGAGTTATGTTTCTATTATTAAAAGCAATATAATACAAAGAGAACAGAAACCCGGGAGTTAAACCAAGAAATGCGGTTTCGTTTATAAACGGTTATTTGTTATAACAGTACGTAGGAGCAAAGAGAGAGAGCGGAAACGGTTCTGAATCGATTTGAAAGCGCACGTACTCAAAAAAAATCAAGAATAATCTCTCAATCTGCGTAACAGGAAAGATATGTTTATTTTATTACAACCTTAGAATGTTACAAGTTATTTTTAATCGGGATTAAAAATAAAAAAAATTATTTTGAGGCAAAAAAAAAATAATAAAAGGGTTGGAAGAAAGCTGACCGAAAACAATGCCTCAACCAAACCAAACCAACCCAACCAACAACATAACGGAACTTTTTTTTCTTTGATACTTTTTCTTGTTGTTTTATCGAGGAGGAAGCAGAAGAAGAAGAAGCGACGAAATCGAACATCTGTGCTTTGTGCTCTGTGCGCGCTTTTCGATCTCCCATAAAAAAAGCAAAAAAAAATCTTTTAACGTTTTTTTAACCTCTTAATTTAATAACGATAAATTAGAGCTTCCGTTTAAATTTTTAATTAAAACAAACCACTTTTTTCCGAGGCACAAAAATTTGTTTAAATATTTGAGCGTTCGAGCGGGACGTGTATTAATTCAATTAGCCTTTTAAGCGAGGTTTACAACCTCTCTCTCCCCGTTTTAGTAATAACTCGAAACTCTCTATAGTTGGAATAGAGTAGCCGCTATAAGTACTTATGTGCTTATACTTTACTTACCGCGATAGACTCACACGCGCAGGTGAAAACGAAACGCAATTACGAAACGCGGCTCTTGCCGCCGTCGGTTGAGAAAGGAATTCCTTTAAAAGCGGGCGCCCGATGAGAATCTATTGCATCGCTTTAATGGAATCTGGGGAATTAAATAAAAGGAAAATATATTAAAAAAGACGCACTTTCGAAAATTACTTTCTTAACATGTTAATTCATTCATTAATAAGTTAGAAGAATCGGTCAAAATTTAAATTTAATAATTAAAAAGGAATGTTGGAGGAAAAGTTTTTAATGACCTTGAATGTCCTTGAGTCTAAATAAAAGGAAAATTTAATCGAAAAAGAAATAAATATATAAATCGATAAAAATCCCAAAAAGGATTATGATGATCGCTTAAAGGAAGACCTCGTAAAATTTAAACGAATAACATATAAATACATTGTAAGGTAATTGGGAGAATATAAAAATATATACAGGGAGGTTTTAAATTAATCGTCCTGTATATTTTATCAGATTATGAATAATTATATTTTAAGAAAGTTGCACAAAATTAATTTTTTTTTTTCAAATGACTTACTTCTTTATTGAATTGTTAAACGGGACACCTATATATGACGTATTATTTAAATGACCCAACAATTTTTTTTAATCACTCTGTATATTGGAGAAAACTCGCGAAAAATGCATTTTCGCGAGTTTTCAATCATGCATTTGATGTCTTGCAAAGTGAACTAAACGTTTCTTTTAAATGTTTATTTGATGTCTTGGAAGAGACTACTTTACCAGGTCGGTTAGTTTTTGAGGGGCGCAGACAACAAATGTTCGGTGGTAAAAAGGTCTCCTACCCCATCAATCATGACCTATAATATAAATTCAAGGTCTTGTTTTTATATGCCATTAAGTATCAGGAAACCCTTTCCGAATACTATGTCTAAGACTTCGCATTCACCCAGAATATTTTGTGTGAGCTTTGATCCGTTATTGCAAAGTCGACCAATTTGATCTTAAGCTTATCCAATGTGGAAGAGGAAGTAGTTAAGGGTGTATATTTTAGGATTACATTTGCTGAGATATGAAACCTCCTTAGTTTCTTCTAGGATAGAGTTAATTTTTGCTTGTCTAAGCCTGGAAATTTTTCCAGCGCAAGACTACCTTTGAGGCTTTTTTGTAGTTCACTTTAAGGTCACAAAACTTCAACTTTAATGCGTTTTATTAGTCCAATATTAAATAATGATGATAAATATTAGGTCATCATGAGCTACCATACGCGAAAGTATGAATTTACTACTTTGTTTAGGTGCACTAGTTTTATCCATATGAGTCATATCTGTTATCTCTTGAGTCATATATCACATGAATCTATATGTAATAGTAGCACTTCCAGCACATATTATTTTGTTTCTATTAGAAAATGATTCTAAACAGACTGTTCATCGACCCCTGTTCTGTTTAATGTTTATTAAAAATTTTCTTATCCACGATGATTTTGTTTAACTTATGTCGTCCCATTGAGCTAGATTAGGCTGAATTGGGTTGAGTTAGGTTAGGTTTCCTACAAAACTGTCTCCACGAAATGACTGCAAGTAACGACAAGCTCACTACCAATTGAGCCAATGACTAGAGGGAGAGTATCCGCGAGAGCAGCAAAGAAAGATCGAGGAGGAGGAAATAATTCAAGATCAGAACAACCGATGAAGTGGCCAGATTGACTAAAAGGATAATACTTGAATTGGAAACGTGGCTATCTCGAAGAGGGAGACTATTTCTTTAAACTAGAGATGTGCGCGTGAATAAATTTTTATGCCCACTCACGATTTGGACTCAGGGTCACGCACGCCATTCACGTAAATGTCATACATGAATCATACATGCCTCTAGAAAACTTGATACTTCCCCCAAAAAACATGATACTGATTGTAGAAGACTTGAAAAAGACTTTTTATTATTAACTTTGGAAGACTTGATATTGCTTCTAAAAGATTAGAAGGGAATACTAAAAAGTTTTTTGAAAGCATTTCAAGTCTTCTACAATCAGTATCTAGTCTTTTAAGGGAAGTATCAAGTCTTCTAGAAGCATCTAAAGTCTTTGGGCAGCAATATTAAGTCTTGATACTGCTTCTAGAAGACTTACTATTATTTCCAGAAGACTTAATATTGGTTGTAGAATACTTGAAATACATCCAAAAGACTTAACATTGCCTTTGGAAGACTTGAACTACTTCTACAAGACTTGAACTAGTTCCAGAACACTTAATGTTCTCTTTAGAAAGACTTGATAGTGCTTCTAGAAGACTTAAAAGGTTTCCGGAAAACTTGCAATACATTTAGAAAATTTGATGCTAGTTATAGAAGCATTGAAATGCTTCCGAAACACTTGGTGTTTTCAGAAAATTGAAATTGCTTCGAAAAGACTTGAAGTGCTCCCAGAAGATTTTATACTGCCTCATGCTATCAACAAGTTGACAGACCCTAACTGCTGAGTAGAAGTTGGAAGACATAATAGCTCATGCTGCCAACAAGTTGGCAGATTCAAACTGATGAGGAGAAGATTGGAGACATAATAGATCATGCTGCCAACAAGTTGGTAGTCATTAAGATAATATGCAGTATTTAGAGGCGTAATAGTTTATACACTCAACAAGCTGGTAGTTTTTAAGGTAGTGTATAGTGCTTGGAGTAGTAAGACTCATGCTATCAATAAGTTGGCAGACTCTAACTGGTGAGTAGAAGTTGCAAGACATTCAAACTGATGATGAGGAGTTTTGAGACATAATAGATCATGCTGCCAACAAGTTGGTAGTCATTAAGATAATATGCAGTATTTCGAGGCATAATAATTCATGCAATTAACAGGCTTTTAGTTAGTTTTTAATGTAGTTTATAGTACTTGGAGCAGTAAAGCTCATGCTGCCAACAAGTTGTCAGTTTTTAAAATATTGTGTAGTGTTTGGAGCAGTAATAGCTTATACTGCAACAAGATGACAGATTCAAACTGATAAGAAGAAGGCAGGTCTTTCTCTAGGATCATGGTTATTAATGACAGGAAGTCCAATAAAACCCAAGGTTTTTCTTTAATCGAAGGAGCAATAATGTTGTATCATTTTTATGTGCTACCTATGTTTCGACTTTGAAGTCATCATCGTACATAACGTCAAAGAATTTCGACGATCACAAGGCATTAAAACTAGAAATACTGAAATCTATTGAATTATTTTTCAAAAAAAATTTTGAAAAATTCATTTCATTCGGAACATGGGTTTATAAATGTTAAATGTTGAGGTTTTAAAAATTAAAATTTTGAAAAAGCCTAAGATTTTATTGAATTAAATTTAGAAAATAATGAATTTTAATGAAATTTTGAAGTAATTATGCTGGAAAGAGTATTAAAATTAATGAAAAATTATATCGAACAACCTAACCTTTAATACCGATATCTTGGAACATTCCAAGGTTCTATGTTGGCAGACTCTATTGAGGAGAAGTTTGAAAATGTAATAGCTCATATTGCCAATAAGTTGGCAAATTGAAACTGATAAGTTTGGAAATGTAATAGCTCATGCTGCCAATAAATTGGCAGACTTCAAAGTGATGAGCAGGAGTTTGCAGACATAATAGTTGATGCACTCAACAAGTTGGCAGACTTCAAACTGATAAGCAAGAGATTGGTGACATTTTGGCGCATGCTGTCAACAACTTGGCAGTTTCAAACTGAAGAGCAATAGTTTGGAGACATAATAGCTCATGCTGCCAATAACTTGGCAGTCTTTAATATTGAGTATGGTGTTTAGAGCAGTATTTATTATCAAGAATTTAATAAAATCGACGAAATATAGCACTTCATCCGCAATTGACTTCAGCGATGTTAGATGATATTGTGCATTTGATGTCTTGGAAAGTGATTTAAATGATTAATACTTGTATAAGAAATCATTTATTATCACTTTGCCGAGGTCGCTTGCGGCCGAGGCAGAAGAATTTAATAAAATCGACGAAATATAGCACTTCATCCGCAATTGACTTCGGCGATGTTAGATGATATGGTGCATTTGATGTCTTGGAAAGTGAATTAAACGATTAATACTTGTATAAGAAATCGTTTATTATCACTTTGCCGAGGTCGCTTGCGGCCGAGGCAGAAGAATTTAATAAAATCGACGAAATATAGCACTTCATCGGCAATTTATTTCGACGATGTTAGATGATAGGGTGCATTTGATGTCTTGGAAAGTGAATTAAACGATTAATACTTGTATAAGAAATCGTTTATTATCACTTTGCCGAGGTCGCTTGCGGCCGAGGCAGAAGAATTTAATAAAATCGACGAAATATAGCACTTCATCCGCAATTGACTTCGGCGATGTTAGATGATATTGTGCATTTGATGTCTTGGAAAGTGATTTAAACGATTAATACTTGTATAAGAAATCGTTCATTATCACTTTGCCGAGGTCGCTTGCGGCCGAGGCAGAAGAATTTAATAAAATCGACGAAATATAGCACTTCATCCGCAATTGACTTCGGCGATGTTAGATGATATGGTGCATTTGATGTCTTGGAAAGTGAATTAAACGATTAATACTTGTATAAGAAATCGTTTATTATCACTTTGCCGAGGTCGCTTGCGGCCGAGGCAGAAGAATTTAATAAAATCGACGAAATATAGCACTTCATCGGCAATTTATTTCGACGATGTTAGATGATAGGGTGCATTTGATGTCTTGGAAAGTGAATTAAACGATTAATACTTGTATAAGAAATCGTTTATTATCACTTTGCCGAGGTCGCTTGCGGCCGAGGCAGAAGAATTTAATAAAATCGACGAAATATAGCACTTCATCCGCAATTGACTTCGGCGATGTTAGATGATATTGTGCATTTGATGTCTTGGAAAGTGATTTAAACGATTAATACTTGTATAAGAAATCGTTCATTATCACTTTGCCGAGGTCGCTTGCGGCCGAGGCAGAAGAATTTAATAAAATCGACGAAATATAGCACTTCATCCGCAATTGACTTCGGCGATGTTAGATGATATGGTGCATTTGATGTCTTGGAAAGTGATTTAAACGATTAATACTTGTATAAGAAATCGTTCATTATCACTTTGCCGAGGTCGCTTGCGGCCGAGGCAGAAGAATTTAATAAAATCGACGAAATATAGCACTTCATCCGCAATTGACTTCGGCGATGTTAGATGATATGGTGCATTTGATGTCTTGGAAAGTGAATTAAACGATTAATACTTGTATAAGAAATCGTTTATTATCACTTTGCCGAGGTCGCTTGCGGCCGAGGCAGAAGAATTTAATAAAATCGACGAAATATAGCACTTCATCGGCAATTTATTTCGACGATGTTAGATGATAGGGTGCATTTGATGTCTTGGAAAGTGAATTAAACGATTAATACTTGTATAAGAAATCGTTTATTATCACTTTGCCGAGGTCGCTTGCGGCCGAGGCAGAAGAATTTAATAAAATCGACGAAATATAGCACTTCATCCGCAATTGACTTCGGCGATGTTAGATGATATTGTGCATTTGATGTCTTGGAAAGTGATTTAAACGATTAATACTTGTATAAGAAATCGTTCATTATCACTTTGCCGAGGTCGCTTGCGGCCGAGGCAGAAGAATTTAATAAAATCGACGAAATATAGCACTTCATCCGCAATTGACTTCGGCGATGTTAGATGATATGGTGCATTTGATGTCTTGGAAAGTGAATTAAACGATTAATACTTGTATAAGAAATCGTTTATTATCACTTTGCCGAGGTCGCTTGCGGCCGAGGCAGAAGAATTTAATAAAATCGACGAAATATAGCACTTCATCGGCAATTTATTTCGACGATGTTAGATGATAGGGTGCATTTGATGTCTTGGAAAGTGAATTAAACGATTAATACTTGTATAAGAAATCGTTTATTATCACTTTGCCGAGGTCGCTTGCGGCCGAGGCAGAAGAATTTAATAAAATCGACGAAATATAGCACTTCATCCGCAATTGACTTCGGCGATGTTAGATGATATTGTGCATTTGATGTCTTGGAAAGTGATTTAAACGATTAATACTTGTATAAGAAATCGTTCATTATCACTTTGCCGAGGTCGCTTGCGGCCGAGGCAGAAGAATTTAATAAAATCGACGAAATATAGCACTTCATCCGCAATTGACTTCGGCGATGTTAGATGATATTGTGCATTTGATGTCTTGGAAAGTGAATTAAACGATTAATACTTGTATAAGAAATCGTTCATTATCACTTTGCCGAGGTCGCTTGCGGCCGAGGCAGAAGAATTTAATAAAATCGACGAAATATAGCACTTCATCCGCAATTGACTTCGGCGATGTTAGATGATATTGTGCATTTGATGTCTTGGAAAGTGATTTAAACGATTAATACTTGTATAAGAAATCGTTCATTATCACTTTGCCGAGGTCGCTTGCGGCCGAGGCAGAAGAATTTAATAAAATCGACGAAATATAGCACTTCATCCGCAATTGACTTCGGCGATGTTAGATGATATTGTGCATTTGATGTCTTGGAAAGTGAATTAAACGATTAATACTTGTATAAGAAATCGTTCATTATCACTTTGCCGAGGTCGCTTGCGGCCGAGGCAGAAGAATTTAATAAAATCGACGAAATATAGCACTTCATCCGCAATTGACTTCGGCGATGTTAGATGATATTTTGTGCATTTGATGTCTTGGAAAGTGAATTAAACGATTAATACTTGTATAAGAAATCGTTTATTATCACTTTGCCGAGGTCGCTTGCGGCCGACGCAGAAGAATTTAATAAAATCGACGAAATATAGCACTTCATCCGCAATTGACTTCGGCGATGTTAGATGATATGGTGCATTTGATGTCTTGGAAAGTGAATTAAACGATTAATACTTGTATAAGAAATCGTTTATTATCACTTTGCCGAGGTCGCTTGCGGCCGAGGCAGAAGAATTTAATAAAATCGACGAAATATAGCACTTCATCCGCAATTGACTTCGGCGATGTTAGATGATATGGTGCATTTGATGTCTTGGAAAGTGAATTAAACGATTAATACTTGTATAAGAAATCGTTTATTATCACTTTGCCGAGGTCGCTTGCGGCCAAGGCAGAAGAATTTAATAAAATCGACGAAATATAGCACTTCATCCGCAATTGACTTCGGCGATGTTAGATGATATGGTGCATTTGATGTCTTGGAAAGTGAATTAAACGATTAATACTTGTATAAGAAATCGTTTATTATCACTTTGCCGAGGTCGCGTGCTGCCGAGGCAGAAAAATTTTATAAAATCGACGAAATATAGCACTTCATTGGCAATTTATTTCGACGATGTTAGATGATAGGGTGCATTTGATGTCTTGGAAAGTGAATTAAACGATTAATACTTGTATAAGAAATCGTTTATTATCACTTTGCCGAGGTCGCTTGCGGCCGAGGCAGAAGAATTTAATAAAATCGACGAAATATAGCACTTCATCCGCAATTGACTTCGGCGATGTTAGATGATATTGTGCATTTGATGTCTTGGAAAGTGATTTAAACGATTAATACTTGTATAAGAAATCGTTCATTATCACTTTGCCGAGGTCGCTTGCGGCCGAGGCAGAAGAATTTAATAAAATCGACGAAATATAGCACTTCATCCGCAATTGACTTCGGCGATGTTAGATGATATTGTGCATTTGATGTCTTGGAAAGTGATTTAAACGATTAATACTTGTATAAGAAATCGTTCATTATCACTTTGCCGAGGTCGCTTGCGGCCGAGGCAGAAGAATTTAATAAAATCGACGAAATATAGCACTTCATCCGCAATTGACTTCGGCGATGTTAGATGATATGGTGCATTTGATGTCTTGGAAAGTGAATTAAACGATTAATACTTGTATAAGAAATCGTTTATTATCACTTTGCCGAGGTCGCTTGCGGCCGAGGCAGAAGAATTTAATAAAATCGACGAAATATAGCACTTCATCGGCAATTTATTTCGACGATGTTAGATGATAGGGTGCATTTGATGTCTTGGAAAGTGAATTAAACGATTAATACTTGTATAAGAAATCGTTTATTATCACTTTGCCGAGGTCGCTTGCGGCCGAGGCAGAAGAATTTAATAAAATCGACGAAATATAGCACTTCATCCGCAATTGACTTCGGCGATGTTAGATGATATTGTGCATTTGATGTCTTGGAAAGTGATTTAAACGATTAATACTTGTATAAGAAATCGTTCATTATCACTTTGCCGAGGTCGCTTGCGGCCGAGGCAGAAGAATTTAATAAAATCGACGAAATATAGCACTTCATCCGCAATTGACTTCGGCGATGTTAGATGATATGGTGCATTTGATGTCTTGGAAAGTGAATTAAACGATTAATACTTGTATAAGAAATCGTTTATTATCACTTTGCCGAGGTCGCTTGCGGCCGAGGCAGAAGAATTTAATAAAATCGACGAAATATAGCACTTCATCGGCAATTTATTTCGACGATGTTAGATGATAGGGTGCATTTGATGTCTTGGAAAGTGAATTAAACGATTAATACTTGTATAAGAAATCGTTTATTATCACTTTGCCGAGGTCGCTTGCGGCCGAGGCAGAAGAATTTAATAAAATCGACGAAATATAGCACTTCATCCGCAATTGACTTCGGCGATGTTAGATGATATTGTGCATTTGATGTCTTGGAAAGTGATTTAAACGATTAATACTTGTATAAGAAATCGTTCATTATCACTTTGCCGAGGTCGCTTGCGGCCGAGGCAGAAGAATTTAATAAAATCGACGAAATATAGCACTTCATCCGCAATTGACTTCGGCGATGTTAGATGATATTGTGCATTTGATGTCTTGGAAAGTGAATTAAACGATTAATACTTGTATAAGAAATCGTTCATTATCACTTTGCCGAGGTCGCTTGCGGCCGAGGCAGAAGAATTTAATAAAATCGACGAAATATAGCACTTCATCCGCAATTGACTTCGGCGATGTTAGATGATATTGTGCATTTGATGTCTTGGAAAGTGATTTAAACGATTAATACTTGTATAAGAAATCGTTCATTATCACTTTGCCGAGGTCGCTTGCGGCCGAGGCAGAAGAATTTAATAAAATCGACGAAATATAGCACTTCATCCGCAATTGACTTCGGCGATGTTAGATGATATTGTGCATTTGATGTCTTGGAAAGTGAATTAAACGATTAATACTTGTATAAGAAATCGTTCATTATCACTTTGCCGAGGTCGCTTGCGGCCGAGGCAGAAGAATTTAATAAAATCGACGAAATATAGCACTTCATCCGCAATTGACTTCGGCGATGTTAGATGATATTTTGTGCATTTGATGTCTTGGAAAGTGAATTAAACGATTAATACTTGTATAAGAAATCGTTTATTATCACTTTGCCGAGGTCGCTTGCGGCCGACGCAGAAGAATTTAATAAAATCGACGAAATATAGCACTTCATCCGCAATTGACTTCGGCGATGTTAGATGATATGGTGCATTTGATGTCTTGGAAAGTGAATTAAACGATTAATACTTGTATAAGAAATCGTTTATTATCACTTTGCCGAGGTCGCTTGCGGCCGAGGCAGAAGAATTTAATAAAATCGACGAAATATAGCACTTCATCCGCAATTGACTTCGGCGATGTTAGATGATATGGTGCATTTGATGTCTTGGAAAGTGAATTAAACGATTAATACTTGTATAAGAAATCGTTTATTATCACTTTGCCGAGGTCGCTTGCGGCCAAGGCAGAAGAATTTAATAAAATCGACGAAATATAGCACTTCATCCGCAATTGACTTCGGCGATGTTAGATGATATGGTGCATTTGATGTCTTGGAAAGTGAATTAAACGATTAATACTTGTATAAGAAATCGTTTATTATCACTTTGCCGAGGTCGCGTGCTGCCGAGGCAGAAAAATTTTATAAAATCGACGAAATATAGCACTTCATTGGCAATTTATTTCGACGATGTTAGATGATAGGGTGCATTTGATGTCTTGGAAAGTGAATTAAACGATTAATACTTGTATAAGAAATCGTTTATTATCACTTTGCCGAGGTCGCTTGCGGCCGAGGCAGAAGAATTTAATAAAATCGACGAAATATAGCACTTCATCCGCAATTGACTTCGGCGATGTTAGATGATATTGTGCATTTGATGTCTTGGAAAGTGATTTAAACGATTAATACTTGTATAAGAAATCGTTCATTATCACTTTGCCGAGGTCGCTTGCGGCCGAGGCAGAAGAATTTAATAAAATCGACGAAATATAGCACTTCATCCGCAATTGACTTCGGCGATGTTAGATGATATTGTGCATTTGATGTCTTGGAAAGTGATTTAAACGATTAATACTTGTATAAGAAATCGTTCATTATCACTTTGCCGAGGTCGCTTGCGGCCGAGGCAGAAGAATTTAATAAAATCGACGAAATATAGCACTTCATCCGCAATTGACTTCGGCGATGTTAGATGATATGGTGCATTTGATGTCTTGGAAAGTGAATTAAACGATTAATACTTGTATAAGAAATCGTTTATTATCACTTTGCCGAGGTCGCTTGCGGCCGAGGCAGAAGAATTTAATAAAATCGACGAAATATAGCACTTCATCGGCAATTTATTTCGACGATGTTAGATGATAGGGTGCATTTGATGTCTTGGAAAGTGAATTAAACGATTAATACTTGTATAAGAAATCGTTTATTATCACTTTGCCGAGGTCGCTTGCGGCCGAGGCAGAAGAATTTAATAAAATCGACGAAATATAGCACTTCATCCGCAATTGACTTCGGCGATGTTAGATGATATGGTGCATTTGATGTCTTGGAAAGTGAATTAAACGATTAATACTTGTATAAGAAATCGTTTATTATCACTTTGCCGAGGTCGCTTGCGGCCAAGGCAGAAGAATTTAATAAAATCGACGAAATATAGCACTTCATCCGCAATTGACTTCGGCGATGTTAGATGATATGGTGCATTTGATGTCTTGGAAAGTGAATTAAACGATTAATACTTGTATAAGAAATCGTTTATTATCACTTTGCCGAGGTCGCGTGCTGCCGAGGCAGAAAAATTTTATAAAATCGACGAAATATAGCACTTCATTGGCAATTTATTTCGACGATGTTAGATGATAGGGTGCATTTGATGTCTTGGAAAGTGAATTAAACGATTAATACTTGTATAAGAAATCGTTTATTATCACTTTGCCGAGGTCGCTTGCGGCCGAGGCAGAAGAATTTAATAAAATCGACGAAATATAGCACTTCATCCGCAATTGACTTCGGCGATGTTAGATGATATTGTGCATTTGATGTCTTGGAAAGTGATTTAAACGATTAATACTTGTATAAGAAATCGTTCATTATCACTTTGCCGAGGTCGCTTGCGGCCGAGGCAGAAGAATTTAATAAAATCGACGAAATATAGCACTTCATCCGCAATTGACTTCGGCGATGTTAGATGATATTGTGCATTTGATGTCTTGGAAAGTGATTTAAACGATTAATACTTGTATAAGAAATCGTTCATTATCACTTTGCCGAGGTCGCTTGCGGCCGAGGCAGAAGAATTTAATAAAATCGACGAAATATAGCACTTCATCCGCAATTGACTTCGGCGATGTTAGATGATATGGTGCATTTGATGTCTTGGAAAGTGAATTAAACGATTAATACTTGTATAAGAAATCGTTTATTATCACTTTGCCGAGGTCGCTTGCGGCCGAGGCAGAAGAATTTAATAAAATCGACGAAATATAGCACTTCATCGGCAATTTATTTCGACGATGTTAGATGATAGGGTGCATTTGATGTCTTGGAAAGTGAATTAAACGATTAATACTTGTATAAGAAATCGTTTATTATCACTTTGCCGAGGTCGCTTGCGGCCGAGGCAGAAGAATTTAATAAAATCGACGAAATATAGCACTTCATCCGCAATTGACTTCGGCGATGTTAGATGATATTGTGCATTTGATGTCTTGGAAAGTGATTTAAACGATTAATACTTGTATAAGAAATCGTTCATTATCACTTTGCCGAGGTCGCTTGCGGCCGAGGCAGAAGAATTTAATAAAATCGACGAAATATAGCACTTCATCCGCAATTGACTTCGGCGATGTTAGATGATATTGTGCATTTGATGTCTTGGAAAGTGAATTAAACGATTAATACTTGTATAAGAAATCGTTCATTATCACTTTGCCGAGGTCGCTTGCGGCCGAGGCAGAAGAATTTAATAAAATCGACGAAATATAGCACTTCATCCGCAATTGACTTCGGCGATGTTAGATGATATGGTGCATTTGATGTCTTGGAAAGTGAATTAAACGATTAATACTTGTATAAGAAATCGTTTATTATCACTTTGCCGAGGTCGCTTGCGGCCGAGGCAGAAGAATTTAATAAAATCGACGAAATATAGCACTTCATCGGCAATTTATTTCGACGATGTTAGATGATAGGGTGCATTTGATGTCTTGGAAAGTGAATTAAACGATTAATACTTGTATAAGAAATCGTTTATTATCACTTTGCCGAGGTCGCTTGCGGCCGAGGCAGAAGAATTTAATAAAATCGACGAAATATAGCACTTCATCGGCAATTTATTTCGACGATGTTAGATGATAGGGTGCATTTGATGTCTTGGAAAGTGAATTAAACGATTAATACTTGTATAAGAAATCGTTCATTATCACTTTGCCGAGGTCGCTTGCGGCCGAGGCAGAAGAATTTAATAAAATCGACGAAATATAGCACTTCATCCGCAATTGACTTCGGCGATGTTAGATGATATTGTGCATTTGATGTCTTGGAAAGTGAATTAAACGATTAATACTTGTATAAGAAATCGTTCATTATCACTTTGCCGAGGTCGCTTGCGGCCGAGGCAGAAGAATTTAATAAAATCGACGAAATATAGCACTTCATCCGCAATTGACTTCGGCGATGTTAGATGATATTTTGTGCATTTGATGTCTTGGAAAGTGAATTAAACGATTAATACTTGTATAAGAAATCGTTTATTATCACTTTGCCGAGGTCGCTTGCGGCCGAGGCAGAAGAATTTAATAAAATCGACGAAATATAGCACTTCATCGGCAATTTATTTCGACGATGTTAGATGATAGGGTGCATTTGATGTCTTGGAAAGTGAATTAAACGATTAATACTTGTATAAGAAATCGTTCATTATCACTTTGCCGAGGTCGCTTGCGGCCGAGGCAGAAGAATTTAATAAAATCGACGAAATATAGCACTTCATCCGCAATTGACTTCGGCGATGTTAGATGATATGGTGCATTTGATGTCTTGGAAAGTGAATTAAACGATTAATACTTGTATAAGAAATCGTTTATTATCACTTTGCCGAGGTCGCTTGCGGCCGAGGCAGAAGAATTTAATAAAATCGACGAAATATAGCACTTCATCGGCAATTTATTTCGACGATGTTAGATGATAGGGTGCATTTGATGTCTTGGAAAGTGAATTAAACGATTAATACTTGTATAAGAAATCGTTTATTATCACTTTGCCGAGGTCGCTTGCGGCCGAGGCAGAAGAATTTAATAAAATCGACGAAATATAGCACTTCATCGGCAATTTATTTCGACGATGTTAGATGATAGGGTGCATTTGATGTCTTGGAAAGTGAATTAAACGATTAATACTTGTATAAGAAATCGTTTATTATCACTTTGCCGAGGTCGCTTGCGGCCGAGGCAGAAGAATTTAATAAAATCGACGAAATATAGCACTTCATCGGCAATTTATTTCGACGATGTTAGATGATAGGGTGCATTTGATGTCTTGGAAAGTGAATTAAACGATTAATACTTGTATAAGAAATCGTTCATTATCACTTTGCCGAGGTCGCTTGCGGCCGAGGCAGAAGAATTTAATAAAATCGACGAAATATAGCACTTCATCCGCAATTGACTTCGGCGATGTTAGATGATATGGTGCATTTGATGTCTTGGAAAGTGAATTAAACGATTAATACTTGTATAAGAAATCGTTTATTATCACTTTGCCGAGGTCGCTTGCGGCCGAGGCAGAAGAATTTAATAAAATCGACGAAATATAGCACTTCATCGGCAATTTATTTCGACGATGTTAGATGATAGGGTGCATTTGATGTCTTGGAAAGTGAATTAAACGATTAATACTTGTATAAGAAATCGTTCATTATCACTTTGCCGAGGTCGCTTGCGGCCGAGGCAGAAGAATTTAATAAAATCGACGAAATATAGCACTTCATCCGCAATTGACTTCGGCGATGTTAGATGATATGGTGCATTTGATGTCTTGGAAAGTGAATTAAACGATTAATACTTGTATAAGAAATCGTTTATTATCACTTTGCCGAGGTCGCTTGCGGCCGAGGCAGAAGAATTTAATAAAATCGACGAAATATAGCACTTCATCGGCAATTTATTTCGACGATGTTAGATGATAGGGTGCATTTGATGTCTTGGAAAGTGAATTAAACGATTAATACTTGTATAAGAAATCGTTTATTATCACTTTGCCGAGGTCGCTTGCGGCCGAGGCAGAAGAATTTAATAAAATCGACGAAATATAGCACTTCATCCGCAATTGACTTCGGCGATGTTAGATGATATTGTGCATTTGATGTCTTGGAAAGTGAATTAAACGATTAATACTTGTATAAGAAATCGTTCATTATCACTTTGCCGAGGTCGCTTGCGGCCGAGGCAGAAGAATTTAATAAAATCGACGAAATATAGCACTTCATCCGCAATTGACTTCGGCGATGTTAGATGATATTTTGTGCATTTGATGTCTTGGAAAGTGAATTAAACGATTAATACTTGTATAAGAAATCGTTTATTATCACTTTGCCGAGGTCGCTTGCGGCCGACGCAGAAGAATTTAATAAAATCGACGAAATATAGCACTTCATCCGCAATTGACTTCGGCGATGTTAGATGATATGGTGCATTTGATGTCTTGGAAAGTGAATTAAACGATTAATACTTGTATAAGAAATCGTTTATTATCACTTTGCCGAGGTCGCTTGCGGCCGAGGCAGAAGAATTTAATAAAATCGACGAAATATAGCACTTCATCCGCAATTGACTTCGGCGATGTTAGATGATATTGTGCATTTGATGTCTTGGAAAGTGAATTAAACGATTAATACTTGTATAAGAAATCGTTCATTATCACTTTGCCGAGGTCGCTTGCGGCCGAGGCAGAAGAATTTAATAAAATCGACGAAATATAGCACTTCATCCGCAATTGACTTCGGCGATGTTAGATGATATTTTGTGCATTTGATGTCTTGGAAAGTGAATTAAACGATTAATACTTGTATAAGAAATCGTTTATTATCACTTTGCCGAGGTCGCTTGCGGCCGACGCAGAAGAATTTAATAAAATCGACGAAATATAGCACTTCATCCGCAATTGACTTCGGCGATGTTAGATGATATGGTGCATTTGATGTCTTGGAAAGTGAATTAAACGATTAATACTTGTATAAGAAATCGTTTATTATCACTTTGCCGAGGTCGCTTGCGGCCGAGGCAGAAGAATTTAATAAAATCGACGAAATATAGCACTTCATCCGCAATTGACTTCGGCGATGTTAGATGATATTGTGCATTTGATGTCTTGGAAAGTGAATTAAACGATTAATACTTGTATAAGAAATCGTTCATTATCACTTTGCCGAGGTCGCTTGCGGCCGAGGCAGAAGAATTTAATAAAATCGACGAAATATAGCACTTCATCCGCAATTGACTTCGGCGATGTTAGATGATATTTTGTGCATTTGATGTCTTGGAAAGTGAATTAAACGATTAATACTTGTATAAGAAATCGTTTATTATCACTTTGCCGAGGTCGCTTGCGGCCGACGCAGAAGAATTTAATAAAATCGACGAAATATAGCACTTCATCCGCAATTGACTTCGGCGATGTTAGATGATATTTTGTGCATTTGATGTCTTGGAAAGTGAATTAAACGATTAATACTTGTATAAGAAATCGTTTATTATCACTTTGCCGAGGTCGCTTGCGGCCGACGCAGAAGAATTTAATAAAATCGACGAAATATAGCACTTCATCCGCAATTGACTTCGGCGATGTTAGATGATATTGTGCATTTGATGTCTTGGAAAGTGAATTAAACGATTAATACTTGTATAAGAAATCGTTCATTATCACTTTGCCGAGGTCGCTTGCGGCCGAGGCAGAAGAATTTAATAAAATCGACGAAATATAGCACTTCATCCGCAATTGACTTCGGCGATGTTAGATGATATTTTGTGCATTTGATGTCTTGGAAAGTGAATTAAACGATTAATACTTGTATAAGAAATCGTTTATTATCACTTTGCCGAGGTCGCTTGCGGCCGACGCAGAAGAATTTAATAAAATCGACGAAATATAGCACTTCATCCGCAATTGACTTCGGCGATGTTAGATGATATGGTGCATTTGATGTCTTGGAAAGTGAATTAAACGATTAATACTTGTATAAGAAATCGTTTATTATCACTTTGCCGAGGTCGCTTGCGGCCGAGGCAGAAGAATTTAATAAAATCGACGAAATATAGCACTTCATCCGCAATTGACTTCGGCGATGTTAGATGATATTGTGCATTTGATGTCTTGGAAAGTGAATTAAACGATTAATACTTGTATAAGAAATCGTTCATTATCACTTTGCCGAGGTCGCTTGCGGCCGAGGCAGAAGAATTTAATAAAATCGACGAAATATAGCACTTCATCCGCAATTGACTTCGGCGATGTTAGATGATATTTTGTGCATTTGATGTCTTGGAAAGTGAATTAAACGATTAATACTTGTATAAGAAATCGTTTATTATCACTTTGCCGAGGTCGCTTGCGGCCGACGCAGAAGAATTTAATAAAATCGACGAAATATAGCACTTCATCCGCAATTGACTTCGGCGATGTTAGATGATATGGTGCATTTGATGTCTTGGAAAGTGAATTAAACGATTAATACTTGTATAAGAAATCGTTTATTATCACTTTGCCGAGGTCGCTTGCGGCCGAGGCAGAAGAATTTAATAAAATCGACGAAATATAGCACTTCATCCGCAATTGACTTCGGCGATGTTAGATGATATTGTGCATTTGATGTCTTGGAAAGTGAATTAAACGATTAATACTTGTATAAGAAATCGTTCATTATCACTTTGCCGAGGTCGCTTGCGGCCGAGGCAGAAGAATTTAATAAAATCGACGAAATATAGCACTTCATCCGCAATTGACTTCGGCGATGTTAGATGATATTTTGTGCATTTGATGTCTTGGAAAGTGAATTAAACGATTAATACTTGTATAAGAAATCGTTTATTATCACTTTGCCGAGGTCGCTTGCGGCCGAGGCAGAAGAATTTAATAAAATCGACGAAATATAGCACTTCATCCGCAATTGACTTCGGCGATGTTAGATGATATTGTGCATTTGATGTCTTGGAAAGTGAATTAAACGATTAATACTTGTATAAGAAATCGTTCATTATCACTTTGCCGAGGTCGCTTGCGGCCGAGGCAGAAGAATTTAATAAAATCGACGAAATATAGCACTTCATCCGCAATTGACTTCGGCGATGTTAGATGATATTTTGTGCATTTGATGTCTTGGAAAGTGAATTAAACGATTAATACTTGTATAAGAAATCGTTTATTATCACTTTGCCGAGGTCGCTTGCGGCCGACGCAGAAGAATTTAATAAAATCGACGAAATATAGCACTTCATCCGCAATTGACTTCGGCGATGTTAGATGATATGGTGCATTTGATGTCTTGGAAAGTGAATTAAACGATTAATACTTGTATAAGAAATCGTTTATTATCACTTTGCCGAGGTCGCTTGCGGCCGAGGCAGAAGAATTTAATAAAATCGACGAAATATAGCACTTCATCCGCAATTGACTTCGGCGATGTTAGATGATATGGTGCATTTGATGTCTTGGAAAGTGAATTAAACGATTAATACTTGTATAAGAAATCGTTTATTATCACTTTGCCGAGGTCGCTTGCGGCCGAGGCAGAAGAATTTAATAAAATCGACGAAATATAGCACTTCATCGGCAATTTATTTCGACGATGTTAGATGATAGGGTGCATTTGATGTCTTGGAAAGTGAATTAAACGATTAATACTTGTATAAGAAATCGTTTATTATCACTTTGCCGAGGTCGCTTGCGGCCGAGGCAGAAGAATTTAATAAAATCGACGAAATATAGCACTTCATCGGCAATTTATTTCGACGATGTTAGATGATAGGGTGCATTTGATGTCTTGGAAAGTGAATTAAACGATTAATACTTGTATAAGAAATCGTTCATTATCACTTTGCCGAGGTCGCTTGCGGCCGAGGCAGAAGAATTTAATAAAATCGACGAAATATAGCACTTCATCCGCAATTGACTTCGGCGATGTTAGATGATATGGTGCATTTGATGTCTTGGAAAGTGAATTAAACGATTAATACTTGTATAAGAAATCGTTTATTATCACTTTGCCGAGGTCGCTTGCGGCCGAGGCAGAAGAATTTAATAAAATCGACGAAATATAGCACTTCATCGGCAATTTATTTCGACGATGTTAGATGATAGGGTGCATTTGATGTCTTGGAAAGTGAATTAAACGATTAATACTTGTATAAGAAATCGTTTATTATCACTTTGCCGAGGTCGCTTGCGGCCGAGGCAGAAGAATTTAATAAAATCGACGAAATATAGCACTTCATCCGCAATTGACTTCGGCGATGTTAGATGATATTGTGCATTTGATGTCTTGGAAAGTGAATTAAACGATTAATACTTGTATAAGAAATCGTTCATTATCACTTTGCCGAGGTCGCTTGCGGCCGAGGCAGAAGAATTTAATAAAATCGACGAAATATAGCACTTCATCCGCAATTGACTTCGGCGATGTTAGATGATATTTTGTGCATTTGATGTCTTGGAAAGTGAATTAAACGATTAATACTTGTATAAGAAATCGTTTATTATCACTTTGCCGAGGTCGCTTGCGGCCGACGCAGAAGAATTTAATAAAATCGACGAAATATAGCACTTCATCCGCAATTGACTTCGGCGATGTTAGATGATATGGTGCATTTGATGTCTTGGAAAGTGAATTAAACGATTAATACTTGTATAAGAAATCGTTTATTATCACTTTGCCGAGGTCGCTTGCGGCCGAGGCAGAAGAATTTAATAAAATCGACGAAATATAGCACTTCATCCGCAATTGACTTCGGCGATGTTAGATGATATGGTGCATTTGATGTCTTGGAAAGTGAATTAAACGATTAATACTTGTATAAGAAATCGTTTATTATCACTTTGCCGAGGTCGCTTGCGGCCGAGGCAGAAGAATTTAATAAAATCGACGAAATATAGCACTTCATCCGCAATTGACTTCGGCGATGTTAGATGATATGGTGCATTTGATGTCTTGGAAAGTGAATTAAACGATTAATACTTGTATAAGAAATCGTTTATTATCACTTTGCCGAGGTCGCTTGCGGCCGAGGCAGAAGAATTTAATAAAATCGACGAAATATAGCACTTCATCCGCAATTGACTTCGGCGATGTTAGATGATATGGTGCATTTGATGTCTTGGAAAGTGAATTAAACGATTAATACTTGTATAAGAAATCGTTTATTATCACTTTGCCGAGGTCGCTTGCGGCCGAGGCAGAAGAATTTAATAAAATCGACGAAATATAGCACTTCATCCGCAATTGACTTCGGCGATGTTAGATGATATGGTGCATTTGATGTCTTGGAAAGTGAATTAAACGATTAATACTTGTATAAGAAATCGTTTATTATCACTTTGCCGAGGTCGCTTGCGGCCGAGGCAGAAGAATTTAATAAAATCGACGAAATATAGCACTTCATCCGCAATTGACTTCGGCGATGTTAGATGATATGGTGCATTTGATGTCTTGGAAAGTGAATTAAACGATTAATACTTGTATAAGAAATCGTTTATTATCACTTTGCCGAGGTCGCTTGCGGCCGAGGCAGAAGAATTTAATAAAATCGACGAAATATAGCACTTCATCCGCAATTGACTTCGGCGATGTTAGATGATATGGTGCATTTGATGTCTTGGAAAGTGAATTAAACGATTAATACTTGTATAAGAAATCGTTTATTATCACTTTGCCGAGGTCGCTTGCGGCCGAGGCAGAAGAATTTAATAAAATCGACGAAATATAGCACTTCATCCGCAATTGACTTCGGCGATGTTAGATGATATTGTGCATTTGATGTCTTGGAAAGTGATTTAAACGATTAATACTTGTATAAGAAATCGTTCATTATCACTTTGCCGAGGTCGCTTGCGGCCGAGGCAGAAGAATTTAATAAAATCGACGAAATATAGCACTTCATCCGCAATTGACTTCGGCGATGTTAGATGATATTGTGCATTTGATGTCTTGGAAAGTGAATTAAACGATTAATACTTGTATAAGAAATCGTTCATTATCACTTTGCCGAGGTCGCTTGCGGCCGAGGCAGAAGAATTTAATAAAATCGACGAAATATAGCACTTCATCCGCAATTGACTTCGGCGATGTTAGATGATATTGTGCATTTGATGTCTTGGAAAGTGAATTAAACGATTAATACTTGTATAAGAAATCGTTCATTATCACTTTGCCGAGGTCGCTTGCGGCCGAGGCAGAAGAATTTAATAAAATCGACGAAATATAGCACTTCATCCGCAATTGACTTCGGCGATGTTAGATGATATTTTGTGCATTTGATGTCTTGGAAAGTGAATTAAACGATTAATACTTGTATAAGAAATCGTTTATTATCACTTTGCCGAGGTCGCTTGCGGCCGACGCAGAAGAATTTAATAAAATCGACGAAATATAGCACTTCATCCGCAATTGACTTCGGCGATGTTAGATGATATGGTGCATTTGATGTCTTGGAAAGTGAATTAAACGATTAATACTTGTATAAGAAATCGTTTATTATCACTTTGCCGAGGTCGCTTGCGGCCGAGGCAGAAGAATTTAATAAAATCGACGAAATATAGCACTTCATCCGCAATTGACTTCGGCGATGTTAGATGATATGGTGCATTTGATGTCTTGGAAAGTGAATTAAACGATTAATACTTGTATAAGAAATCGTTTATTATCACTTTGCCGAGGTCGCTTGCGGCCAAGGCAGAAGAATTTAATAAAATCGACGAAATATAGCACTTCATCCGCAATTGACTTCGGCGATGTTAGATGATATGGTGCATTTGATGTCTTGGAAAGTGAATTAAACGATTAATACTTGTATAAGAAATCGTTTATTATCACTTTGCCGAGGTCGCGTGCTGCCGAGGCAGAAAAATTTTATAAAATCGACGAAATATAGCACTTCATTGGCAATTTATTTCGACGATGTTAGATGATAGGGTGCATTTGATGTCTTGGAAAGTGAATTAAACGATTAATACTTGTATAAGAAATCGTTTATTATCACTTTTCCGAGGTCGCTTGCGGCCGAGGCAGAAGAATTTAATAAAATCGACGAAATATAGCACTTCATCCGCAATTGACTTCGGCGATGTTAGATGATATGGTGCATTTGATGTCTTGGAAAGTGAATTAAACGATTAATACTTGTATAAGAAATCGTTTATTATCACTTTGCCGAGGTCGCTTGCGGCCGAGGCAGAAGAATTTAATAAAATCGACGAAATATAGCACTTCATCCGCAATTGACTTCGGCGATGTTAGATGATATGGTGCATTTGATGTCTTGGAAAGTGAATTAAACGATTAATACTTGTATAAGAAATCGTTTATTATCACTTTGCCGAGGTCGCGTGCGGCCGAGGCAGAAAAATTTTATAAAATCGACGAAATATAGCACTTCATTGGCAATTTATTTCGACGATGTTAGATGATAGGGTGCATTTGATGTCTTGGAAAGTGAATTAAATGATTAATACTTGCATAAGAAATCGTTTATTATCACTTTGCCGAAGGTCGCTTGCGGCCGAGGCAGAAGAATTTAATAAAATCGACGAATTATAGCACTTCATCCGCAATTGACTTCGGCGATGTTAGATGATATGGTGCATTTGATGTCTTGGAAAGTGAATTAAACGATTAATACTTGTATAAGAAATCGTTTATTATCACTTTGCCGAGGTCGCTTGCGGCCGAGGCAGAAGAATTTAATAAAATCGACGAAATATAGCACTTCATCCGCAATTGACTTCGGCGATGTTAGATGATATGGTGCATTTGATGTCTTGGAAAGTGAATTAAACGATTAATACTTGTATAAGAAATCGTTTATTATCACTTTGCCGAGGTCGCGTGCGGCCGAGGCAGAAAAATTTTATAAAATCGACGAAATATAGCACTTCATTGGCAATTTATTTCGACGATGTTAGATGATAGGGTGCATTTGATGTCTTGGAAAGTGAATTAAACGATTAATACTTGTATAAGAAATCGTTTATTATCACTTTGCCGAGGTCGCTTGCGGCCGAGGCAGAAGAATTTAATAAAATCGACGAAATATAGCACTTCATCCGCAATTGACTTCGGCGATGTTAGATGATATGGTGCATTTGATGTCTTGGAAAGTGAATTAAACGATTAATACTTGTATAAGAAATCGTTTATTATCACTTTGCCGAGGTCGCGTGCGGCCGAGGCAGAAAAATTTTATAAAATCGACGAAATATAGCACTTCATTGGCAATTTATTTCGACGATGTTAGATGATAGGGTGCATTTGATGTCTTGGAAAGTGAATTAAATGATTAATACTTGCATAAGAAATCGTTTATTATCACTTTGCCGAAGGTCGCTTGCGGCCGAGGCAGAAGAATTTAATAAAATCGACGAATTATAGCACTTCATCCGCAATTGACTTCGGCGATGTTAGATGATATGGTGCATTTGATGTCTTGGAAAGTGAATTAAACGATTAATACTTGTATAAGAAATCGTTTATTATCACTTTGCCGAGGTCGCTTGCGGCCGAGGCAGAAGAATTTAATAAAATCGACGAAATATAGCACTTCATCCGCAATTGACTTCGGCGATGTTAGATGATATTGTGCATTTGATGTCTTGGAAAGTGATTTAAACGAAGAAAACGCTTATCAATGTCGAGGTCGCTTGCAGCCGAGGCAGCAGAATTTAATATAATCGACGATTTATTGTTAATATTAAATATAGGACAGTGTTATCACAGTGTTAACACATTCAGGGAATTTTCCCTAAATCTAGGGAAAAACTCATCACTTGGGGAAAAAGGAAAATCTTTTCAATTTTTATCAAAATCTAAGGAAATTTCGGAATTATAAAACAAAGCTGTAATTTTTTTTGCATACTGCGATTGTTACGGTATTTCCCCAAGAACAATTATTCTGCTCAATTTGACTGCTGCCAAATTTATAAAAGATTTAAATTTAGAGAAATTGTTTCCAGCACTTTTAAGCGTGGACGACATATTTCAATAGTTCCTTTAGCAATAAAATTTCACAACTTAATTTAAGGCAGTGCATAAATGATTAAGATCGAGAGTGGAGAGAATTAAGGAACTACAATTTCTCTGCGGATTTTGATAATCTTAGTGTATATGCATTCTAGATAAAATGTTCACGTATTAATAATATAATTTTACATTACTAGAAAGAGTCTAGCACAAAAGGGGAAAGAATTTTTTCTCAAATCAATTTAAACAAAACAAAGGTTCGGAACAAATTATCAACCAAAACTTTGAACGGAATAATGTGATGCAAAAATTTACAAATAAAATTAATTCTACTAATTTCTCCATGATAAGGAACTTTTGCGCGAATTTAATAGAAACATGTATCATACAAACCATGAAAACTTGTAAATTTCTTACAGTATTTCGTTTTTGGGAAACGTTCAATATTTGCATAGAAATTATTGTATCATCACTCCGCTAAGGTCGCTGCGGGCGATATTAAATACAGCACCTCGCTCATAAACGACCTTGGTAATTTTAGATGATTCGTGGATTGATGTCTTGGATAGTAAACTAAACATTCAATGTTTGAATGATCACTCCGCCAACGTCACTTATGGACGAAAATTTTTGAAATATGATTTTGCATTGATGTATCAAATGTAGCTCCTCGCCCGCAAAGCGACCTCGGCGGTATGAAAACAAAAATAATGATATTTTGTTGATCCGAAGTTGCTTATATGCAAAATGTCTTTTATATAGTTAAAGATTTCCCGGTATAACAAATATATATTTCGCGTACTGATTTATTAATTTTTTTAAAATTCGTTAATTAATTTGATTCTCTTTAAAACCCCATTTCTCAGCCAATATTAATTCAAAAAACCTCTAAATTGACACAATTACTCTCACAGCTATCATAAAAGACAGTCAATTTGTTAGATTAAAGCATCTTATACAGGGATGATCAAAAATTGAATTACCATTTTTTATATTTAATCGCAAAATTTCAAATGAAACAACCCAAATCAAAAGGAATCTAATTCCCCATAAATCATTTATAAACATTATTTTAATAACTCACCTTGTATACACCTCTCAAAATCCAACTCGATTTGAAATTGAAATGATTCCGGGAATGCAGGAAACAGTACGAAATCATAATATAATACATAGTTGAGTATGTCTTGTAAGAGCCAAAACGAAGTGGGCGATTTCCTTCTTCAAATCATTCCATTTTTTTTTCAATCTAAAACCAAAACACAAACCGTCATATTTTTTACGATTTATATTAATACTTTTCGGTATTTTTAGCAATTACAATAGAATAAAAGAATTCGCATTGATAACCGCAAAAATATTTGCCGTAATCAAGACGTTGGTCACATAAACACAAAAATCGCTTGGGCGACCTTTAAAAAGAGATAAAAGTTAATTTTGCTGAAACGATTTCTTCAAAGCACATTTCGAAAAGAACAAAGAGTATCGAGATAAAAACGTCTTTCGCCTCTCATTAGTAAGCAAATGATAACCACCGAGTATTTTCCAACCGACCATCCAGAAAGAGTTGCTAAGAAATTTATTATCGCGTGTGTGCTAATTAAACCGAAACTTCCCACAGAAAAATCTTTTCCATTTTTTACAATTTTAATAACATTTTTAGAAAAATCTTAAATTACGTCCTTGATTGATTCATTCAACTTAGATTGAAACTTAGATTTTGATTTAGAACGAGGACACATCTTTAAGACAATCCCTTTTGTTACTCATTATTATTATTATAATAACGTATTATTATTTTATTTTTTTTAGTGATCCTTTTGGATACAACAGGAGAAGCGAGTTTAGAATGGACGAGATATCCATATGGACCGCAAGCGAATACGCCTGGGGTGAGTTTTTTAAATATTTTTATCTAAACTACCTACAAATTTACTAACTCTAACTGAACAGTAGAACTGCAATTAGAAAGCATCGATTTAGCAGTACATCTGAAAATGAAGAAAAACAATGTAGATTTAAACGAGAATTAAAGCTTTAGTTCGATACAAGTATAGAGATTAAGAAAATCAATTTGCTGTGATTTAACTGAAAAGAGGAGAAAATTTCATGAATTTTGATACCAAACACTACATATTTATATATCGATACACCAATTTTGATCAATTTTGCATTAATTTTACATCGATTTTAAGCAAAATAAAATATTCCGCGTCATTTCCATATCACATACTTATTAATTTCCCGTTTTAATTCATTTTCATCACAATAATAATAAATTTTATGAAATTTTCCATGAATTTTACCATGATTTTACTTCAATTTTGCATCATTTGTAAAAAGCAATTTGTATAACTTAGGTTTCAAAGTGTTCATTACACATTCTTGAGCAATTCATCATTAATTTTATACACAATCCAATTTAAAATCGATTTGACATCAATTTTGCATCAAATTTACATCGATTTTACTTCGATTACAACTATAATCATTTTAAATCTTTAAATAATTTTTTATAAATATTAAAGATAACCTAACTTTAAATTGATTTGACATCAATTTTACATTAATTTCACATCGATTTTAAGCAAAATAAAAAATTCCTCGTCATTTCCCTATCACATACTTATTAAATTTCCGTTTTAATTCCTTTTCATCACAATAATAATAAATTTTGTGAAATTTTCTATGAATTTTATCGTGATTTTACTTCAATTCTACATCATTTATAAAAAGCAATTTATATAACCTAGGTTTCAAAGTGTTCATTACACATTTTTGAGGAATTCTTCACTAATTTTGTATACAACCGAATTTAAAATCGATTTTACATCGATTTTGCATCAAATTTACATCGATTTTGCTTCGATTTTACAACATTTATAGAATGTTCTTTAACTAATTTTAATTACACGATGTTCATTATAAATCTTTGAACATTTTTTATAAATATTAACCGTAACCTGACTTTAAATTGACTATACATCAATTTTGCAATAATTTTACAGCAATTTTAAGCAAAATAAAAAATTCCGTGTCAATTCCATGTCACATACTTAATTTTACATCGATTTTAAGCAAAATAAAATATTCCGCGTCATTTCCATATCACATACTTATTAATTTCCCGCTTTAATTCATTTTCATCACAATAATAACAAATTTTGTGAAATTTTCCATGAATTTTACCGTGATTTTACTTCAATTTTACATCATTTATAAAAAGCAATTTATATAACTTAAGTTTCAAACTGTTCATTACACATTTTTGAGGAATTTTTCATTAATTTTGTATACAACCCAACTTAAAATCGATTTTACATCAATTTTGCATCAAATTTACATCGATTTTACAACATTTATAGAATGTACTTTAACTAATTTTAATTACACTATGTTCATTATAAATCTTTGAACATTTTTTGATAAATATTAACCATAACCTGACTTCAAATTGATTAGACATCAATTTTGCAATAATTTTACATCAATTTCAAGCAAAATAAAAAATTCCGCGTCAATTCCATGTCACATACTTATTAATTTTCCGCTTTAATTCATTTTCATCACAATAATAATAAATTTTGTGAAATTTTCCATGAATTTTACCGTGATTTTACTCCAATTTTACATCATTTATAAAAAGCAATTTATATAACTTAAGTTTCAAACTGTTCATTACACATTTTTGAGGAATTTTTCATTAATTTTGTATACAACCGAATTTAAAATCGATTTTACATCGATTTTGCATCAAATTTACATCGATTTTGCTTCGATTTTACAACATTTATAGAATGTACTTTAACTAATTTTAATTACACGATGTTCATTATAAATCTTTGAACATTTTTTTATAAATATTAACCGTAACCTGACTTCAAATTGACTAGACATCAATTTTGCAATAATTTTACATCAATTTTAAGCAAAATAAAAAATTCCGCGTCAATTCCATGTCATATACTTATTAATTTCCCGCTTTAATTCATTTTCATCTCAATAATAATGAATTTTGTGAAATTTTCCATGAATTTTACCATGATTTTACTTCAATTTTACATCATTTATAAAAAGCAATTTATACAACCTAAGTTTCAAACTGTTCATTACACATTTTTGAGGAATTCTTCATTAATTTTATATACAACCCAATTTAAAATCGATTTTACATCAATTTTGCATCAAATTTACATCGATTTTGCTTCGATTTTATAACATTTATAAAAATTACTCTAACCAATTTTGATTACGCTATGTTTATTATAAATCTTTAAATATTTTAATAAATATTAAGCATAATCTAACTTTAAATTGATTTGACATCAACTTTGCATTAATTTTGCATCGATTTTAAACAAAATAAAAAATTTCGCATCATTTCCCTATCACATACTTATTAATTTCCCATTTTAATTCATTTTCATCTCAATAATAATGAATTTTGTGAAATTTTCCATGAATTTTACCATGATTTTACTTCAATTTTGTATCATTTATAAAAATAATTTATATAACCTACATTTCAAAATGTTCATTACACATTCTTGAGGGATTCTTCATTAATTTTATAAACAATCCAATTTAAAATCGATTTTACATCAATTTTGCATCAAATTTACATCGATTTTGCTTCGATTTTATAACATTTATAAAAGATATTTTAACTAATTTTGATTACACTATGTTCATTATAAATCTTTAAATATTTTCTTATAAATATGCAGCATAACATAACTTCAAATTGATTCAACATCAATTTTGCATTAATTTTACATCGATTTTAAGCAAAATAAAAAATTTCGCATCATTTCCCCATCACATACTTATTAATTTCCCGTTTTAATTCATTTTCATCACAATAATAATAAATTTTGTGAAATTTTCTATGAATTTTACCGTGATTTTACTTCAATTTTGCATCATTTATAAAAAGCAATTTATATAACCTAGGTTTCAAAGTGTTCATTACACATTCTTGAGGAATTCTTCATTAATTTTGTATACAACCCAATTTAAAATCGATTTTACATCGATTTTGCATCAAATCTACATCGATTTTGCTTCAATGTTATAACATTTATAAAAAATATAACTAATTTTGATTACACTATGTTCATTATAAATCTTTAAATATTTTCTTATAAATATGAAGCATAACATAACTTCAAATTGATTCAACATCAATTTTGCATTAATTTTACATCGATTTTAAGCAAAATAAAAAATTTCGCATCATTTCCCCATCACATACTTATTAATTTCCCGTTTTAATTCATTTTCATCACAATAATGATAAATTTTGTGAAATTTTCTATGAATTTTATCGTGATTTTACTACAATTCTACATCATTTATAAAAAGCAATTTATATAACCTAAGTTTCAAAGTGTTCATTACACATTCTTGAGGAATTCTTCACTAATTTTGTATACAACCCAATTTAAAATCGATTTTACATCAATTTTGCATTAATTTTACATTGATTTTAAGTAACATAAAAAATTTTCGCGTCATTTCCATATCACATACTTATTAATTTCCCATTTTAATTCCTTTTTATTACAATAACAATAAATGTTGTGAAATTTTCCATGAATTTTACTATGATTTTACTTCTTTTACAAACAAATTGCGGCAATTAGTGATTTTAACCTTATTTTTTTAATTTTTATCCAAAATACGTTCAGTTTGGTATCAAATTAAAGCAAATTTGATTTCCTAAACGATTTTGTTAATGAAACATGAATTTTGGCTCAATCAAAAATTTCTTTTTGAAATTAACTAAATACAAGTATTACTAGACCAAGAATTAGAAAGATTCAGGCAATATTTATATATATACCATAATAATAATTCAAGGTGTTTCATTTTATGAAGCAATTAGGTTTTTCCACGTCCCATCGCCGTCCCAGGAGCGGGAGCCAACGAAACCAAACCGCGCACTTCTAATTACAGAGTTTGAGCTCCCGCAACCTTCTTATCTCATTTTTCTTTTCTCTTTAACAAACTTTTTTGCCATTCCAAGAAACACATCCCGTAGCGTTAATCCTAATGAGTATTATTAGGCCGCGTTTCGCCAAAAGGAAATTGAAGCAATTTTCAAAAGCACCAATTAGATCAAAAATCGTTTCAACAAAAACGATTAAACATAAAACAATTGCTTCACACGAAAAAAAATTATTAATAATTTGTTATAAACGGTGATAAATCACGCGTTAGGGTCTAAATAAATTTGAATAAATGCATATTCAGGAGGTCTTAATGAGATCTACCTTTTTCTCTCTCTTTATCATTTTTTTTCCTTTTTCACGTTCGTCTCGGTGTATTTCCTATTTTTCTTGTCGTATTAGAGTAGCGGTGACAAATAAGGGGGTCCCCCGCGCGTATATGTCGTGGAATGTGGAATGAGCGCGGCACGAAGCAACGACGACGATGAGATCCACTCTCGTCGAACTTTCAAAATGATGTCATTACGTCGTTTGAGAGGAATTTACATACAATAAGAAACAACGACCGAAGAGGAAAAGAAATAAAAAGGAGATAACGAGAACTTTCACAAAATAGAAAAAAAATTCCCTCCTTATAACGGATTAATCTAACTACTTGGTGCTAATGTCGTACATACGATTGTTAAGACAAATATGATCTAGATTAATGTTATTACTGACATTTAAATAGTGTCTTGTTATGGAAAATAAAATTCTAAACGACTTTTGTATAAAAAGTTTTCTTATAAAGTGGATATTGACCGAGATATATGTAGGGTATATACAGGTGTCTCAAAAAAATGTACTCATTTTCCGAATGATGAGAAAAACATGAAATCGAAATGGAAAAGATACAAATATAATTTAAGATTGTTAATCATTATGAAACAGTTCATTACTAATCTTGGGATATTGTCTTTTAATTTTTAATTTTAACACAACGATTGTTTTTGATTTGGAGCTTATACAGGATGGTTTACATAGAAAACTATAAGAGTTTGAAAAAAAGTCATCTTTTTTTTTAAATAAATTCCAATGTCAAAAACCTAAAAGCGCTATTATTTTTTCCTAGTATAAGTACAATTATATTAGTTATGATTACAGCTACAGTGTTGTAACTGAAACTACTATGAGCACTTTGATAAAGAGAATTTGATGACTTAACAAAAAAAATAATAAAAGCGAATATTTTTTTAACTTTTTAGTTCTCGAGAGATTTGAACCATCCTGTATCTTACTAAAAATAAATATTGTCATAAGAAATCAAGCAATCTAAAATTTTGGAACCGATTAATTCCTGAAGTAATTTAAAATACACAGGATGTCCCGTATATTCCGGATCTGAGGTATATTTTATTATAATATATACCTCTGATCCGGAAGATACCGAATACCTGTATATACAAGTGCACAAAAAGTATGAAATTATGGTTCTACAGCCTTAACTCCAATTTATATAAAAAAGTGTTAAATAAAAGTTATTTGAAACTATTTTTCGCATATCTTAGAAATAAAATAAAAATGAGGATGGCAGAATTTGAATTATGACATATTGAGTGTGTTTCTTAAATGAAGCAGCTTGTAAATTTTAAAGATTTTGGATTTCTTTTGATAAGCTGTTGCAAAATGCCATAAAGTTTTAATTGCATAGTTTTTGAGATATTGAAACTTTTATTTATAAAAATTTGATATAGCAACAATCAAATTATGGTCGGTCTTCACCCTAACCCAACTTGACCCAACGTAATGATGAGCAAGATTTTTGAGACATGATAGTCTATGCTGCCAACAAGCTGGCAGTCTTTGAAATAATATATAGTGTTTGGAATAGTAATAGCTCATGTTTCCAACAAGTTGGCAGACTTTGAAATAATGTATAGCGTTTGGAATAGTAATAACTCATACTGCCAACAAGTTGGCAGACTTCAAACTGATGATCACGACTTTGGAGATATAATACCACAAGCTGCCAACAAGTTGGCAGTTTTTGAGATAATATACAGTGTTTGGAACAATAACAGCTTATGCTGTCAACAAGTTGACAGACTATAAACTAATAAGTAGAACTTTGGAGACATAAGACCTCATGCTGCCAACAAGTTGGCAGAGTTCAAACTGATGAGTAAGATTTTGGAGACATAATAGCTTATGCTGCCAACAAGATGGCAGTCTTTAAGATAATATATAGTGTTTGGAATAGTAATAGCTCATGTTGCCAACAAGTTGGCAGACTTTGAAATAATGTATAGCGTTTGGAATAGTAATAACTCATACTGCCAACAAATTGACAGACTTCAAACTGATGATCACGACTTTGGAGATATAATACCACAAGCTGCCAACAAGTTGGCAGTTTTTGAGATAATATACAGTGTTTGGAACAATAACAGCTCATGCTGTCAACAAATTGACAGACTATAAACTAATAAGTAGAACTTTGGAGACATAAGACCTCATGCTGCCAATCCGTCAATCCGGTGAATCCGGTGAATGCCGGTCAATCCAATAAATAAATATTTGGAAGATGATTAAAATTATCATCAACTTAACCCAAGCTCATAAATTCATGGACATTCTTTGAAAAATGATTAAAAATCATCATCAATCCAACTCAAACTCATATCATGGATATTTTTGGAAAAATGATTAAAAATCATCATCAATCGAACTCAAACTCATGATATAGATATTTTTGAAAAAATGATTAAAAATCATCATCAACTTAACCCATGCTCATAAATTCACGGATTTTTTTGAAAAATGATTAAAAATCATCATCAATCGAACTCAAACTCATGATATCATGGATATTTTTGGAAAAATGATTAAAAATCATCATCAACTTAACCCAAGCTCATAAATTCACGGATTTTTTTGAAAAATGATTAAAAATCATCATCAATCGAACTCAAACTCATGATATCATGGATATTTTTGGAAAAATGATTAAAAATCATCATCAACTTAACCCAAGCTCATAAATTCACGGATTTTTTTGAAAAATGATTAAAAATCATCATCAACTTAACCCAAGCTCATAAATTCACGGATTTTTTTTGAAAAATGATTAAAAATCATCATCAATCGAACTCAAACTCATGATATCATGGATATTTTTGGAAAAATGATTAAAAATCATCATCAACTTAACCCAAGCTCATAAATTCACGGATTTTTTTGAAAAATGATTAAAAATCATCATCAACTTAACCCAAGCTCATAAATTCACGGATTTCTTTTGAAAAATGATTAAAAATCATCATCAATCGAACTCAAACTCATGATATCATAAATATTTTTGGAAAAATGATTAAAAATCATCATCAACTTAACCCAAGCTCATAAATTCACGGATTTTTTTGAAAAATGATTAAAAATCATCATCAATCGAACTCAAACTCATGATATCATGGATATTTTTGGAAAAATGATTAAAAATCATCATCAACTTAACCCAAGCTCATAAATTCACGGATTTTTTTGAAAAATGATTAAAAATCATCATCAATCGAACTCAAACTCATGATATCATGGATATTTTTGGAAAAAGGATTAAAAATCATCATCAACTTAACCCAAGCTCATAAATTCACGGATTTTTTTGAAAAATGATTAAAAATCATCATCAATCGAACTCAAACTCATGATATCATGGATATTTTTGGAAAAATGATTAAAAATCATCATCAACTTAACCCAAGCTCATAAATTCACGGATTTTTTTGAAAAATGATTAAAAATCATCATCAATCGAACTCAAACTCATGATATCATGGATATTTTTGGAAAAATGATTAAAAATCATCATCAACTTAACCCAAGCTCATAAATTCACGGATTTTTTTGAAAAATGATTAAAAATCATCATCAATCGAACTCAAACTCATGATATCATGGATATTTTTGGAAAAATGATTAAAAATCATCATCAATCGAACTCAAACTCATGATATCATGGATATTTTTGGAAAAATGATTAAAAATCATCATCAACTTAACCCAAGCTCATAAATTCACGGATTTTTTTGAAAAATGATTAAAAATCATCATCAATCGAACTCAAACTCATGATATCATGGATATTTTTGGAAAAATGATTAAAAATCATCATCAACTTAACCCAAGCTCATAAATTCACGGATTTTTTTGAAAAATGATTAAAAATCATCATCAATCGAACTCAAACTCATGATATCATGGATATTTTTGGAAAAATGATTAAAAATCATCATCAACTTAACCCAAGCTCATAAATTCACGGATTTTTTTGAAAAATGATTAAAAATCATCATCAGCTTTACCCAAGTTCATAAATTTATAGACATTTTTGGAAAAATGATTAAAAATCATCATCAACTCAATCGAAGCTTATAAAATCATAGAAATGTTTGTAAAAATGATCAAGACTCATTATAAACTTAACTCAAGTTCATAAAATCATGGACATTTTTGAAAAAATGGCCAAAAATCATCATCAACAAAATCCAAGCTCATAAAATCAAGGAAATATTTGGAAGATAATTAAGAATCATCATCAACTTAACCCAAGCTCATAAATTCAAGGAAATTTTTTGAAAAATGATTAAAAATCATCATCAGTGTAACTCAAACTCATGATATCATGGAAATTTTTTGAAAAATGATTAAAAATCATCATCAACTTAACCCAAGCTCATAAATTCAAGGAAATTTTTTGAAAAATGATTAAAAATCATCATCAGTGTAACTCAAACTCATGATATCATGGAAATTTTTTGAAAAATGATTAAAAATCATCATCAACTTAACCCAAGCTCATAAATTCAAGGAAATTTTTTGAAAAATGATTAAAAATCATCATCAGTGTAACTCAAACTCATGATATCATGGAAATTTTTTGAAAAATGATTAAAAATCATCATCAATTTTACTCAAACTCATGATATCATTGATTTTCTTGGAAAAATGATTAAAAATCATCATCAACTCAATCGAAGCTTATAAAATCATAGAAATGTTTGTAAAAAATGATTAAGACTCATTATAAACTTAACTCAAGTTCATAAAACCATGGACATTTTTGGAAAAATGGTCAAAAATCATCATCAACAAAATCCAAGGTCATAAAATCAAGGAAATATTTGGAAGATAATTAAAAATCATTATCAACTTAACCCAAACTTATAACTCGAGGATTTTTTTTTGAAAAATGATTAAAAATCATCATCAACCCAACTTCATTTCATGAAATCATAGATATTTTTGGAAAAATGGTTCAAAATCATCATAAATGTAATCCAAGCTCATAAAATTATTCAAATTCTTGAAAAAATGATTGAAAGCATCACCAATCCAATTCAACCACAAAAAATCTTAAAGATTTTTGCAATAATGATTGAAAATCATCAAAAAACCATCCCAACTTCATGAAATCTTAGAAATTCTTGGAAAAATGATTAAAAATCATCATAAACGTAATCCAAGCTCATGAAATCATTCAAGTTCTTGAAAAAATGATTGAAAATCATCACCAATCTAAGTCAACTTCATAAAATCTTAGACATTTTTGGAATAATGATTAAAATTCATCATAAACGTAATCGAAGCTCATGAAATCAATCAAATTCTTGAAAAAATGATTTAAAAACATCACCAATCCAACTCAACCACGAGAAATCTTGAAGATTTTTGCAATAATGATTGAAAATCATCATCAACCCATCCCAACATCATGAAATCTTAGAAAATTTTGGAAAAATGATTAAAAATCATCATCAACTCAATCCAAGCTCATAAAATCATGAACATTTGAAAATCATGAAAATCATCAACAATTTAGCTGATTGTGAGAGTAAAAATTTTTTATACACAAATTTTTGTCAAAATTAATGAAGCCGTTACAAAGATTTTTCCATGTTTTCATAGTTTACGCACGCATTGTATGTACGGTATATACAGGTGTCTCAAAAAAATGTACTCACACTTCGAGTAAAGAGATAAAAATTATTTATGAACAATTTTCGGACACTGTATATTTTCCTAGGGAAATATTCTGGAATTTTTTACCAACCAAAAAAAGTAATCGAAGAAATTGCTTGGATTTATATACAGGATGTCCCATTGATTGCAATATTGGCTCTTAGTTAGCGTAGTACCATAGATTTAACTATCAATTAATTCTTGTCCTAAATGATGAATAAATCAAATATTTTTTTTGGTGTTAATTAACTTTCTTATGAACCTTATATAATATGGTATAAGAATCGTTAAAAAATAAAATTAAATTTTAGTCATTTTTGCAAATTGTTTACAAATCGTGCAATAAAAAATTTATTTGACTTAATGCAAATTAAATTTGAAGTTTCTATCTCAAAATTTAGATGTCAATAAAACCAATACCGCAACCGATAGGACACCCTGTATATAACATATACCATCTACCATTGATTTCTGTATGACCAATACTAAATGTAGAACTAGAATGACTCGGGTTTATTCTTTAGACGACTTATTCTAGTTTTAGTGATGATTTTAGATAGTGCCATATAAAGTTATGTTGTATGCAGAGTGTATCATATACAGGTGTCCACAAAAAACGTTCCAAATCGTAACTTCGCCATTTAAATTTCGATTTTCATGACTTTATGAATTAATGGTATGAAGTATGAAGGTATGAAGACGGTTAAAATTATCGATTAAAATTATCTATATTCCTATTTTCTCACCAAAACAATTTTTCCAAAACCAACTTCATTTCGATTTAAAATAACACAACGACATTTTACTGCACCAACATTATCCGACACGAAGGGGGAAATTAGTAACCATAGCAACGGGATAACTCGTTTTTAGCTCATTTTTCTCGTTTCAATCCCCCATCTAAAAGGGTGGCGGGGAAATTCAGCTAAACTAGACAAATTTGAAGGGGAGATGAAGACTACGTTTTTTTTTGGGGGGATATTTTTCATGTCAAGAATATAAATCGCGCCCAACCTTATTATTGTGCGAGTGAAGGGGGGCTAACTTTAAAGGGGGAGATAATAATTTCGAATTTTTTTTATTGACCTTATGTTGTACCTTCTGGTACAAACTGAAAACCTTCAATTAAGCGACATCACCTGGTCGGCTCTCGTCTTTCCTCTCCTCCTCCGAGAAAACGCAAAGTATAAAGTTTCGCTTTGTGGAAAAAACAAAAATAAACAAGAAATAACCCGCGAGTAACAACGCCCCCTATTCATTTCGTTTTCATTCCATTCTCAGTTATCAACGGCGATTAAATTTGTCATAATAAGCGAAATTAATTTGTTTTGGACCACCTAAGATGATTAATTTAATTTAAATTAATTACAATGTAATAATAATAATAATAATGATGTCTGTTTGAATTTTTAGTGGGTTGAAGAATCTTTTACAAACTTCCAAAAAGGCATAAATTGGAGATCGTACGTCGTCTGCGACGTCGCCTACAACAACGTCAACAACTGGCTGTGGACCCCGTTTATCGACAGGGGTGTGGCCAATCGTATTTACATCGAAATCAAATTCACCATCAGAGATTGTAGTTTATTTCCAGGTAAATAAAAACCGAAAAGATCCGCTACTTACTTTCATTCGTTCGTTCATTCGTTCGTTGGGCGAAGAGACGACGAAGAAGATGACCAAAAGAAAGAAAAAAGGAGGAGAGAAAATTTCAATATTCAAATTGCCCGCCCCGAACCGGTTCTATTTCCATAATCTCGCAGCGGATGAACGCAAAGAACTTACAAACGAACGAAAGAAAGAAAGAAAGAAAGAAAATAAGATAACATCATAATAATAATGATATAAATATTTTTTTTGTTTGTTTTAGGAAATGCGCTTTCTTGTAAAGAAACATTTAGCTTATTATACTACGAATTCGACGCGGCAACAAGAGAACCACCCCCATGGGAAACCGATAGTTACAAGTTAATCGGTAAGTGCCATCCCATCATCAAGTAAAAATTGACGACGCTTTCCTAACATTTCCGGAAAAGCGAATTAATCCGTCGTTAAGCCGTCGAAACGTCGTTTTGTCATCAAACTAACATTAACCTGGACGTTCCGGGTCGTTTACTCGTTATGTTTTATTAATTTTTTAAGAAAACCTGGGAAGAAGACGAAGAAGAATGGCGGCTACCCATCCATTCTTTTATATTAAATAATGTTATTTTAACGATCTCGGAAATAATCGTTTTCTCTAACCTTTACGAGTTTGATTCGAAAAGAACGTTACTAAAAGGGATTTTTAAAGTGAATATGATTTGTTGTTTTGGGTTTGAGTTAAAATCGAATGAGAAAATTAAGGGTGATTAGAAAACGTTCTAAACATACCGAATATTAATAAGACTTAATCGATTCAATAACACATCTTAAAACCAAATTTTTGAACGACTGTTTAGATCGTTAAGGATATCTTTTAATATCATGATTGTGAAACCTGTGCCTTGTTTAACATCATTAAATATTGTATTCTATTTAAATAGTCCCATATTTGCCTCCATATTATTTTGGAAATGCCATAAAATTGCTCCAAATATTTCTCATCATCCCTTTAATTTCGTTTTTTATTCAGATATAAGGTTTAAATAATTAAGCCAAGACAAATATCGATATAAAATTTGAAACATATTCAAAGTATATTACTATCCAAAAATTAAATGTATGATATCAAATGTAGCGACTCGCCCGCAAGTGATTTCAGCATTGCTTGACGTCTTCAAAAGTGATGTAAATGTTCAATATTTGCGTAAGATATCGTTTATCCTCACATCACCGAGACGCTACAATCTTCCAAAATTGACGATATTGTGTTGATATAGCAAATGTAACCGGAAGCGACCTTGGCGATATTACATTTTATCACTTCGCCAAGGTTATTTACGAGCGAAGCGCTACAATTTTTCAAAATTGATGATTTCGTGTTGATATAGAAAATGTAGCGCCTCGCCCGCAAGCGACCTCGGCGATATTACATGGTATGGTGCACATGATATCTTGGATAGTGAACTAAATATTCAACACTTGCATAAAAGACCGTTTATCATCCTTTCGGCAAGGTCACTTGCGAGCGAGGCGCTACAATCTTCAAAAATAGCCGAATTTGTGTTGATATATCAAATATAATGCCTGGTCTGTAAACGACCTTGGCGATTTTACATGATATCGAGCACATGATATCTTGGAAAGTGAAGCAAACGTTCAACACTTACATAAGAGAACGTTTATCATCACACTGCCAAGGTCGCTTGCGGGCGAGGCGCTACAATTTTTCAAAATTGATGATTTCGTGTTGATATATCAAATGTAGCGCCTCGCCCGCAAGCGACCTCGGCGATATTAATTACATGGTATGATGCACATGATATCTTGGATAGTGAACTAAATATTCAACACTTGCATAAAAGACCGTTTACCATCATTTCGGCAAGGTCACTTGCGAGCGAGGCGCTACAATCTTCAAAAATAGACGAATTTGTGTTGATATATCAAATGTAATGCTTGGTCTGTAAACAACCTTGACGATTTTACATGATATCGAGCACATGATATCTTCGAAAGTGAAGCAAACGTTCAACATACATAAGAGAACGTTTATCCTCACTTTGCCAAGGTCGCTTCCGGCCGAGACACTACAATTTATCAAAATTGACGATGTCGTGTTGATATATCAAATGTAGCGCCACGCCCGCAAGCGACCTCGGCGATATTACATGGTATGGTGCACATGATATCTTGGATAGTGAACTAAATATTCAACACTTGCATAAAAAACCGTTTATCATCATTTCGGCAAGGTCACTTGCGAGCGAGGCGCTACAATCTTCAAAAATAGCCGAATTTGTGTTGATATATCAAATGTAATGCCTGGTCTGTAAACGACCTTGGTGATTTTACATGATATCGAGCACATGATATCTTGGAAAGTGAAGCAAACGTTCAACACTTACATAAGAGAACGTTTATCCTCACTTTGCCAAGGTCGCTTGCGGGCGAGGCGCTACAATTTATCAAAATTGACGATTTCGTGTTGATATAGAAAATGTAGCGCCTCGCCCGCAAGCGACCTCGGCGATATTACATGGTATGGTGCACATGATATCTTGGATAGTGAACTAAATATTCAACACTTGCATAAAAGACCGTTTATCATCATTTCGGCAAGGTCACTTGCGAGCGAGGCGCTACAATCTTCAAAAATAGCCGAATTTGTGTTGATATATCAAATGTAATGCCTGGTCTGTAAACGCCCTTGGCGATTTTACATGATATCGAGCACATAATATCTTGGAAAGTGAAGCAAACGTTCAACACTTACATAAGAGAACGTTTATCCTCACTTTGCCAAGGTCGCTTGCGGGCGAGGCGCTACAATTTTTCAAAATTGATGATTTCGTGTTGATATAGAAAATGTAGCGCCTCGCCCGCAAGCGACCTCGGCGATATTACATGGTATGGTGCACATGATATCTTGGATAGTGAACTAAATATTCAACACTTGCATAAAAGACCGTTTATCATCCTTTCGGCAAGGTCACTTGCGAGCGAGGCGCTACAATCTTCAAAAATAGCCGAATTTGTGTTGATATATCAAATGTAATGCCTGGTCTGTAAACAACCTTGGCGATTTTACATGATATCGAGCACATGATATCTTGGAAAGTGAAGCAAACGTTCAACACTTACATAAGAGAACGTTTATCCTCACTTTGCCAAGGTCGCTTGCGGGCGAGGCGCTACAATTTATCAAAATTGACGATTTCGTGTTGATATAGAAAATGTAGCGCCTCGCCCGCAAGCGACCTCGGCGAAATTACATGGTATGGTGCACATGATATCTTGGATAGTGAACTAAATATTCAACACTTGCATAGAAGACCGTTTATCATCATTTCGGCAAGGTCACTTGCGAGCGAGGCGCTACAATCTTCAAAAATAGCAGAATTTGTGTTGATATATCAAATGTAATGCCTGGTCTGTAAACGACCTTGGCGATTTTACATGATATCGAGCACATGATATCTTGGAAAGTGAAGCAAACGTTCAACACTTACATAAGAGAACGTTTATCCTCACTTTGCCAAGGTCGCTTGCGGGCGAGGCGCTACAATTTATCAAAATTGACGATTTCGTGTTGATATAGAAAATGTAGCGCCTCGCCCGTAAGCGACCTCGGCGAAATTACATGGTATGGTGCACATGATATCTTGGATAGTGAACTAAATATTCAACACTTGCATAGAAGACCGTTTATCATCATTTCGGCAAGGTCACTTGCGAGCGAGGCGCTACAATCTTCAAAAATAGCCGAATTTGTGTTGATATATCAAATGTAATGCCTGGTCTGTAAACAACCTTGGCGATTTTACATGATATCGAGCACATGATATCTTGGAAAGTGAAGCAAACGTTCAACACTTACATAAGAGAACGTTTATCCTCACTTTTCCAAGGTCGCTTGCGGGCGAGGCGCTACAATTTATCAAAATTGACGATTTCGTGTTGATATGGAAAATGTAGCGCCTCGCCCGCAAGCGACCTCGGCGAAATTACATGGTATGATGCACATGATATCTTGGATAGTGAACTAAATATTCAACACTTGCATAAAAGACCGTTTATCATCATTTCGGCAAGGTCACTTGCGAGCGAGGCGCTACAATCTTAAAAAATAGCCGAATTTGTGTTGATATATCAAATGTAATGCCTGGTCTGTAAACAACCTTGGCGATTTTACATGATATCGAGCACATGATATCTTGGAAAGTGAAGCAAACGTTCAACACTTACATAAGAGAACGTTTATCCTCACTTTGCCAAGGTCGCTTCCGGGCGAGGCGCTACAATTTTTCAAAATTGACGATTTCGTGTTGATATAGAAAATGTAGCGCCTCGCCCGCAAGCGACCTCGGCGATATTACATGGTATGGTGCACATGATATCTTGGATAGTGAACTAAACATTCAACACTTGCATAAAAGACCGTTTATCATCATTTCGACAAGGTCACTTGCGAGCGAGGCGCTACAATCTTCAAAAATAGCCGAATTTGTGTTGATATATCAAATGTAATGCCTGGTCTGTAAACAACCTTGACGATTTTACATGATATCGAGCACATGATATCTTGGAAAATGAAGCAAACGTTCAACACTTACTTAAGAGAACGTTTATCCTCACTTTGCCAAGGTCGCTTGCGGGCGAGGCGCTACAATTTATCAAAATTGACGATTTCGTGTTGATATAGAAAATGTAGCGCCTCGCCCGCAAGCGACCTCGGCGATATTACATGGTATGGTGCACATGATATCTTGGATAGTGAACTAAATATTCAACACTTGCATAAAAGACCGTTTATCATCATTTCGGCAAGGTCACTTGCGAGCGAGGCGCTACAATCTTCAAAAATAGCCGAATTTGTGTTGATATATCAAATGTAATGCCTGGTCTGTAAACGACCTTGGCGATTTTACATGATATCGAGCACATGATATCTTGGAAAGTGAAGCAAACGTTCAACACTTACATAAGAGAACGTTTATCCGCACTTTGCCAAGGTCGCTTGCGGGCGAGGCGCTACAATTTTTCAAAATTGATGATTTCGTGTTGATATATCAAATGTAGCGCCTCGCCCGCAAGCGACCTCGGCGATATTACATGGTATGGTGCACATGATATCTTGGATAGTGAACTAAATATTCAACACTTGCATAAAAGACCGTTTATCATCCTTTCGGCAAGGTCACTTGCGAGCGAGGCGCTACAATCTTCAAAAATAGCCGAATTTGTGTTGATATATCAAATGTAATGCCTGGTTGTTTCAGATTTTTGTTTTTTTATCGAAAGATCCGACTTTTAATCTTAATTTATGTATAACAGTTAAAAAGTTATTAACTACTAACTAATGTCCGTGCAAAAAGTCAAGGCCTTCACGTTATAGAACGACATTTTCGTAAACGCTCAATGAAAAAAATTGCTTTAAACCACTTTATATACTTTACGATTTTTCTCAAAAACTGTTTAACAAATAAATTTCAAATTTAAACTGGTAGTAACACGATGTGATCGTTCCTCAATTTGAGAAAGTGATAACGGAATCTAACAAAACGACATTATTTGACATATTTTGGTGAAAACCGCGTTCAAATTATTTTTGAAATAAACGCATCCTACTAAACTATATGGAATATCGAGAAAATAAAATATGTCCCACATTAAAAACACACTTTATCGCATTTTTTTTTAATTGAGCGGTTATGAAGATATCGATCGCTAAAGTGAGGGGCCTTGACTTTTTGCACAGACTTTAGAAACTAGTTACTTCTAAAATGCTTCATACGGTGTGCGGCAAAATGATCTAAATTTTAGATCATGCATCAAAATTCAGAACTTCACTTAATATCGTCCTAGCTATCCTTCAAAATCGAATTAATTCTTTCGACGTTATCATCAAATAAAGCAATTCCCGACATGATTCAATTTTTCGCATTTCTTTTGTACGAATGATCAGAGATAATGGAAGTATAATAAAATGAATCGAATATCTCTATAATTTGACATCTGTCATCCAATTATTAATCAATTTCAAGAATTAATTACGTCTTTCAAGAAAAACGTGGCTAGTTTTGACGAAAATTATAACCGAAAGATCGCCTAACTCAAATTCATTATTTAAGAAAATCAATATTATCTTTGACATCTCTCAACAAGCCATTAAAACAGTAAGCATCATCCCTAATATTTACCTTTTTATCTCTGTTATAATTTATTGTCTATTGACTATTTCTCGATGTAGTAAATAATTTATATTTTAAAAAATTCCAGGAAGAATAGCAGCCGGAGATGGCCGTTTCAACACCAACAGCGAAGTAAACATAAACGTCGAAGTAAAAAGCATCCCAGTAACGAAAAAAGGCGTCTACTTCGCATTCCGCGATCAAGGCGCTTGCATATCTCTCCTCGCCATCAAAGTGTACTACATAACATGTCCTCAAGTTACCATCAATTTCGCGCACTTCCCAGCCACGCCGACCGGCAAAGAAGTGACCGTCATCGAACAAGCGACGGGGAAATGCGTGGAAAACGCGGAAATCGTTGAGACCCCGACGTACCTATGCAAAGGAGATGGAAAATGGACTTTACCATCGGGCGGGTGCAAATGCAAAGCGGGATTCGAACCAGACGTCGAGAAGTACACGTGCAACGTTTGTCCGGCCGGGAAATTTAAGGCGGAAGTAGGCGATTCGATGTGTCAACCGTGCCCGAAACATTCGAAAGCGCCCACTTCCGGGTATTCCGAGTGTACTTGCGATTCTGACTTTTTCAGAGCCCCAATCGATTTCAAAAATATGTCGTGTACACGTAAGTATAAATTCATTTTAACTAAATCATTAAATCAAGTTAAGTAATTAGTTAAGTTAAAACTTTAAGTAATTAAAAAATATTTTGAATCAATTTGAGCAATTTTGACACCCACCAATCGATTTTTTCATTTTTTGACATCCTTCAAAACATTTTGAAAATTCACTAAAATGAATTTTTTAATTCTTTCAACGTTGCCAAGTATCTTAGAGATGTTTTGAATCAATTAGACGAATTTTGAACAACACTCATCATTTTCTTCGAAGTACAAAAATTATTGGAAACTCTTGCAAAATAGGAAGCTTTTATAGAAGATAAAATTGCCACCAACAAACTAAAATCATCAGAATCAAAAGCTTTGATAAGTCAAATGTCGGTCATCAGAACTACATGTCATATCATCAGTAATTTTGATGAGCTATGATTTGGATGGAAACCAGATTGAAAATTAGTGATAGTCTTGCGCTCATCAAGATATTCGAAATTACGGAAATAATAGATGTAGGACGAAAATCATTCAGAAAAGTAGGACACTTAAGTTTAAATGTGGTTATAACGTAAGAAGCTAGTTTCCAAATGGAAGAGAAAGTCGATGTTATCAGCAGTTGTTGGTTAGTGCTGACATTATCAGCACTAACCAACAACCAACTCTAAGGACAATCTGGAATTATCTATTTTAGGCAAAAGTTAAAGAAATTCGATAAAATGAGCTGGATTTGTAATTAGTTTCAAGACAACTTGCCAATTGGATTACCACTAAAAGCAAGTGAGCAACTTATTCACTTATTATACAAAATCATACAAAATATTATTAAAACTATACTTATTATTATTATACAAAATTGTGGCTTTCACTTGCTGATACCCAATCTTGCTTACTTGATGAAGCCATGAAAAGCCTCTTTCCTTCCATTACTTCAAATTTTTGTGAACAAGGATTTTCAGCCATGGTTCATATTAAGATTCCATTTTAAACCACAGCTGCCATTCTTTACAACATTTTCCCTCGATATTCTTAAGTAATTATAAAGTATTTTGAGTCAATTTGAGCCGTTCTGACACTTCAGAAGACTTGAAGTTGCTTCCAGAAAACTTGAAATGCCTGGAGAAAACTTGATACCGTATCCAAAAGAATTGAAATGCTTCCAGTAGACTTGAGTTCTAGAAAACTTCAAATACTTCTGGAAGACTTCGTATTTTCTCTGGAAAACTTAAAATACTTCCAGAAGACTTGATACTCCTTCTAGAAGACCTGAAAAGCTTCCAGAAGATTTGATACTGCATCTAGAAGATCTGAACTGCTTCCAGAGGACATGATATTGCTTCTGGAAGACTTGACACTACTTCCAGAAGACTTGAGATTGCTTCCAGAAAACATGAAATGCCTGGAGAAGACTTGATACTGTATCCAAAAGGATTGAAATGCTTCCAGAAGACTTGATACTCCTTCTAGAAAACCCGAAGTGCTTCCAGAAGACATGACATTGCTTCTGGAAGACTTGATACTACTTCCAGAAGACTTGAGGTTGCTTCCAGAAAACTTGATATGCCTGGAGAAGACTTGATTCTATATCCAAAATTATTGAAATACTTCAAGAAGACTTGATACTGCTTCTAAAAAACTTAAAATACTTCTAGAAGACTTCGTATTTCCTCTGGAAAACTTAAAGTGCTACCAGAAGACTTGATTCTCCTTCTAGAAAACCTGAAAAGCTTCCAGAAGACTTGATACTGCATCTAGAAGACCTAAAGTGCTTCCAGAAGACATGATATTGCTTCTGGAAGACTTGACACTACTTCCAAAAGACTTGAGGTTGCTTCCAGAGAACATGAAATGCCAGGAGAAGACTTGATACTGCTTCTAGATAACTTAAAATACTTCTAAAAGACTTCGTATTTCCTCTGGAAAACTTAAAGTGCTACCAGAAGACTTGATTCTCCTTCTAGAAAACCTGACAAGCTTCCAGAAGACTTGATACTGCATCTAGAAGACCTAAAGTGCTTCCAGAAGACATGATATTGCTTCTGGAAGACTTGACACTACTTCCAAAAGACTTGAGGTTGCTTTCAGAGAACATGAAATGCCAGGAGAAGACTTGATACTGCTTCTAGATAACTTAAAATACTTCTAAAAGACTTCGTATTTCCTCTGGAAAACTGAAAGTGCTACCAGAAGACTTGATTCTCCTTCTAGAAAACCTGAAAAGCTTCCAGAAGACTTGATACTGCATCTAGAAGACCTAAAGTACTTCCAGAAGACATGATATTGCTTCTGGAAGACTTGACACTACTTCCAAAAGACTTGAGGTTGCTTTCAGAGAACATGAAATGCCAGGAGAAAACTTGATACTGCTTCTAGATAACTTAAAATACTTCTAAAAGTCTTCGTATTTCCTCTGGAAAACTTAAAGTGCTACCAGAAGACTTGATTCTCCTCCTAGAAAACCTGAAAAGCTTCCAGAAGACCTGATACTGCATCTAGAAGACCTAAAGTGCTTCCAGAAGACATGATATTGCTTCTGGAAGACTTGACACTACTTCCAAAAGACTTGAGGTTGCTTCCAGAGAACATGAAATGCCAGGAGAAGACTTGATACTGCTTCTAGATAACTTAAAATACTTCTAAAAGACTTCGTATTTCCTCTGAAAAACTTAAAGTGCTACCAGAAGACTTGATTCTCCTTCTAGAAAACCTGAAAAGCTTCCAGAAAACTTGATACTGCATCTAGAAGACCTAAAGTGATTCCAGAAGACATGATATTGCTTCTGGAAGACTTGACACTACTTCCGAAAGACTTGAGGTTGCTTCCAGAGAACATGGAATGCCAGGAGAAGACTTGATGCTGCTTCTAGATAACTTAAAATACTTCTAAAAGACTTCGTATTTCCTCTGGAAAACTTAAAGTGCTACCAGAAGACTTGATTCTCCTTCTAGAAAACCTGAAAAGCTTCCAGAAGACTTGAAACTGCATCTAGAAGACCTAAAGTGCTTCCAGAAGACATGATATTGCTTCTGGAAGACTTGACACTACTTCCAAAAGACTTGAGGTTGCTTCCAGAGAACATGAAATGCCAGGAGAAGACTTGATACTGCTTCTAGATAACTTAAAATACTTCTAAAAGACTTCGTATTTCCTCTGGAAAACTTAAAGTGCTACCAGAAGACTTGATTCTCCTTCTAGAAAACCTGAAAAGCTTCCAGAAGACTTGATACTGCATCTAGAAGACCTAAAGTGCTTCCAGAAGACATGATATTGCTTCTGGAAGACTTGACACTACTTCCAAAAGACTTGAGGTTGCTTCCAAAGAACATGAAATGCCAGGAGAAGACTTGATACTGCTTCTAGATAACTTAAAATACTTCTAAAAGACTTCGTATTTCCTCTGGAAAACTTAAAGTGCTACCAGAAAACTTGATTCTCCTTCTAGAAAACCTGAAAAGCTTCCAGAAGACTTGATACTGCATCTAGAAGACCTAAAGTGTTTCCAGAAGACATGATATTGCTTCTGGAAGACTTGACACTACTTCCAAAAGACTTGAGGTTGCTTCCAGAGAACATGAAATGCCAGGAGAAGACTTGATACTGCTTCTAGATAACTTAAAATACTTCTAGAAGACTTCGTATTTCCTCTGGAAAACTTAAAGTGCTACCAGAAGACTTGATTCTCCTTCTAGAAAACCTGAAAAGCTTCCAGAAGACTTGATACTGTATCTAGAAGACCTAAAGTGCTTCCAGAAGACATGATATTGCTTCTGGAAGACTTGACACTACTTCCAAAATACTTGAGGTTGCTTCCAGAGAACATGAAATGCCAGAAGAAGACTTGATACTGCTTCTAGATAACTTAAAATACTTCTAGAAGACTTCGTATTTCCTCTGGAAAACTTAAAGTGCTACCAGAAGACTTGATTCTCCTTCTAGAAAACCTGAAAAGCTTCCAGAAGACTTGATACTGCATCTAGAAGACCTAAAGTGCTTCCAGAAGACATGATATTGCTTCTGGAAGACTTGACACTACTTCCAAAAGACTTGAGGTTGCTTCCAGAGAACATGAAATGCCAGGAGAAGACTTGATACTGCTTCTAGATAACTTAAAATACTTCTAAAAGACTTCGTATTTCCTCTGGAAAACTTAAAGTGCTACCAGAAGACTTGATTCTCCTTCTAGAAAACCTGAAAAGCTTCCAGAAGACTTGATACTGCATCTAGAAGACCTAAAGTGATTCCAGAAGACATGATATTGCTTCTGGAAGACTTGACAATACTTCCAAAAGACTTGAGGTTGCTTCCAGAGAACATGAAATGCCAGGAGAAGACTTGATACTGCTTCTAGATAACTTAAAATACTTCTAGAAGACTTCGTATTTCCTCTGGAAAACTTAAAGTGCTACCAGAAGACTTTATTCTCCTTCTAGAAAACCTGAAAAGCTTCCAGAAGACTTGATACTGCATCTAGAAGACCTAAAGTGCTTCCAGAAGACATGATATTGCTTCTGGAAGACTTGACACTACTTCCAAAAGACTTGAGGTTGCTTCCAGAGAACATGAAATGCCAGGAGAAGACTTGATACTGCTTCTAGATAACTTAAAATACTTCTAAAAGACTTCGTATTTCCTCTGGAAAACTTAAAGTGCTACCAGAAGACTTGATTCTCCTTCTAGAAAACCTGAAAAGCTTCCAGAAGACTTTAAACTGCATCTAGAAGACCTAAAGTGCTTCCAGAAGACATGATATTGCTTCTGGAAGACTTGACACTACTTCCAAAAGACTTGAGGTTGCTTCCAGAGAACATGAAATGCCAGGAGAAGACTTGATACTGCTTCTAGATAACTTAAAATACTTCTAGAAGACTTCGTATTTCCTCTGGAAAACTCAAAGTTCTACCAGAAGACTTGATTCTCCTTCTAGAAAACCTGAAAAGCTTCCAGAAGACTTGATACTGCTTCTAGAAAACTTAAAATACATCTAGAAGACTTCGTATTTCCTCTGGAAAACTTAAAGTGCTACCAGAAAACTTGATTCTCCTTCTAGAAAACCTGAAAAGCTTCCAGAAGACTTGATACTGCATCTAGAAGACCTAAAGTGCTTCCAGAAGACATGATATTGCTTCTGGAAGACTTGACACTACTTCCAAAAGACTTGAGGTTGCTTCCAGAGAACATGAAATGCCAGGAGAAGACTTGATACTGCTTCTAGATAACTTAAAATACTTCTAAAAGACTTCGTATTTCCTCTGGAAAACTTAAAGTGCTACCAGAAGACTTGATTCTCCTTCTAGAAAACCTGAAAAGCTTCCAGAAGACTTTAAACTGCATCTAGAAGACCTAAAGTGCTTCCAGAAGACATGATATTGCTTCTGGAAGACTTGACACTACTTCCAAAAGACTTGAGGTTGCTTCCAGAGAACATGAAATGCCAGGAGAAGACTTGATACTGCTTCTAGATAACTTAAAATACTTCTAGAAGACTTCGTATTTCCTCTGGAAAACTCAAAGTGCTACCAGAAGACTTGATTCTCCTTCTAGAAAACCTGAAAAGCTTCCAGAAGACTTGATACTGCTTCTAGAAAACTTAAAATACATCTAGAAGACTTCGTATTTCCTCTGGAAAACTTAAAGTGCTACCAGAAAACTTGATTCTCCTTCTAGAAAACCTGAAAAGCTTCCAGAAGACTTGATACTGCATCTAGAAGACCTAAAGTGCTTCCAGAAGACATGATATTGCTTCTGGAAGACTTGACACTACTTCCAAAAGACTTGAGGTTGCTTCCAGAGAACATGAAATGCCAGGAGAAGACTTGATACTGCTTCTAGATAACTTAAAATACTTCTAAAAGACTTCGTATTTACTCTGGAAAACTTAAAGTGCTACCAGAAGACTTGATTCTCCTTCTAGAAAACCTGAAAAGCTTCCAGAAGACTTGATACTGCATCTAGAAGACCTAAAGTGCTTCCAGAAGACATGATATTGCTTCTGGAAGACTTGACACTACTTCCAAAAGACTTGAGATTGCTTCCAGAGAACATGAAATGCCAGGAGAAGACTTGATACTGCTTCTAGATAACTTAAAATACTTCTAGAAGACTTCGTATTTCCTCTGGAAAACTTAAAGTGCTACCAGAAGACTTTATTCTTCTTCTAGAAAACCTGAAAAGCTTCCAGAAGACTTGATACTGCATCTAGAAGACCTAAAGTGCTTCCAGAAGACATGATATTGCTTCTGGAAGACTTGACACTACTTCCAAAAGACTTGAGGTTGCTTCCAGAGAACATGAAATGCCAGGAGAAGACTTGATACTGCTTCTAGATAACTTAAAATACTTCTAAAAGACTTCGTATTTCCTCTGGAAAACTTAAAGTGCTACCAGAAGACTTGATTCTCCTTCTAGAAAACCTGAAAAGCTTCCAGAAGACTTGATACTGCATCTAGAAGACCTAAAGTGTTTCCAGAAGACATGATATTGCTTCTGGAAGACTTGACACTACTTCCAAAAGACTTGAGGTTGCTTCCAGAGAACATGAAATGCCAGGAGAAGACTTGATACTGCTTCTAGATAACTTAAAATACTTCTAGAAGACTTCGTATTTCCTCTGGAAAACTTAAAGTGCTACCAGAAGACTTGATTCTCCTCCTAGAAAACCTGAAAAGCTTCCAGAAGACTTGATACTGCTTCTAGAAGAACTGAAAATTTTTCAGAAGCCTTAGTACTGCTTCTAGAAGACTGAAAGTACTTCTAGATGACTTCATATTTCCTCTGGAAACTCAAAATACTTTCAGAAGACTTAACACTGCTTCTAGAACACCTGAAATGCTTCCAGAAGACTTAATACTGCTTTTAGAAGACCTGAAGTGCTTCATGCAATTCAATTCAAGCAATTCATGTCTTCTGGAAGCTTTGAAATACTTGCAGAAGACTTGATACTAATTCTGCAAGACTTAATATTGCTTCCAGAAAATTTGATATTACTTCTAGAAGACTTAAAAATGTTTTCAGAAAACTTGAAATACTTACAGAAGACTTGATACTGCTTCTAGAAGACCTGAAGTGCTTCCAGAAGACATGATACTACTTCTAGAAGACTTAATAATGTTTCCAGAAGACTTGAAATATTTCCAGATAACTCGAAATGCTTCCAAAAGATCTCCCATATGAATAAAATTGCTGAAAGGAGGGAAAAGGAAGCGTCTGAAAACGTAACAAAAAGAACAATATACAGGATGGTTTATAATAGAGTTTCCCAAACATTATTTACAGCGGAACACTTCTTAAGTTCTAAATTGCTCAATTATCAGAAAAAAGCGGATGCATTAACTGCATCGATCACTTGTTTTTGGCTTTTCCACCATTCATATATGAATTCTTGAGTCAAGAGATTGAAAATTACTACATGAATGAGATTTGAGGCTTGAAATTTTGTTAATTTATAAATAACGGAAGAAAAATTGATGCATACATCTTCAGTTAGTTGTAAATGGCTATCACTATAATTAATTTTACTTTGAATTTAACATTTTTTGTAAGAAAATGAGCTGGTCCTACGCCATGTTGTTTTAACACACCACAAGTTTTTTAAGTTTTTTCAGACAGAACATTCATTGGTCACAATTTAGGTCTACTTTAGATGCTCTGATGATTAATTTGTGAAAGATCCAAAAGATTCTTGGAATTCAAGTAGTTTTTAAAGGATAAGTCGTATTCTTGGCGGATAAAAGTGTTCTGTCGTGCAGAAAGCTATGGTATTTTCTAAGATATTATGATATGATGTTCTTCGGCTTGTTCAAAACGTGTCCAAAATTTTTTATGACCATTACTATATGGGTCTACCTTTAAATCATTATATTAGCCAAACATGGAATATACTCCATTGGACCGATAAGGCCCAACAGACCAAAAAGTTGCGTTTTGAAAAGCGATAACGTTTTGAAAAAGATAGAGGGAGTCTGAACTTGTAAGCTGACGTCAAAAAGAAACATAGTTATCACAAAGTGACTTGAAGATTTGAAATACTTCTAGAAGACTTGTTATTTCCGCTGGAAGACTTGAAATACTTGCAGAAGACTTGAAACTGCTTTTAGAAGACTTCACATTGGTTCCGGAAGACTTTAGCTGCTTCCAGAAGAATTGAAATTGTCTCTGGAAGACTGCTTCGAAAAATCTTCACATTGCTTCCAGAAAACAAAATACCACCTCTGGAAGACTTGAAATGTTTCTAAAAAACTTGATACTGCTTCTAGGAGACTTAACATTACGTTCAGAAGGCTTGAACTGCTTCCGGAAAAATTGATATTGTTTCTGGAAGACTGACATGCTTTCAGAAGACTTGATACTGCTTCTGGAAGACTTGAAATACATGCAGAAGACTTGATACTGCTTCTACAAGACTTCACATTGCTTCCAGAACACTTGAGCTGCTTCCAGAAGAATTGATATTGTCTCTGGAAAATTTGACATTGTTTCCAGAAAACTTAACTTTGTTTTCAAAAGACTTGATACTGCTTTTAGAGGACTTGAAATGCTTCCAGAAAACTTTATATTGCTTCTAGAGAACTTGGTATTGCTTGCAGAAAACAAATACCGTCTTTGGAAGACTTGAAATGCTTCTAGAAGACTTGATACTGCTTTTAGAAGACTTGATACTGCTTTTAGAAGATTTGACATTACGTTCAGAAGACTCGAACTACTTCCAGAAGAATTGATATTGTCTCTGAAAGTCTTGGTATTGCCTCTAGAAAACTTGAAATACTTGCAAAAGACTTCATACTGCTTCTAGAAGATTTCACATTGCTTTCAGAAGACTTAAACTGCTTCCAAAAGAATTGATATTGTCTCTAGAAGACCTGAAATATTTCCAGAAGACGATATTTCCAGAGAGGCAATATCAAGCCTCTGGAAAACTTGAAATGTTTTCAGAAGACTTGATACTTTTTCTAAAAACTTGAACTGCTTCCAGAAAACTTGATACTACTTCTATAAAACTTGATATAGCTTCCAGAAGGCACGGTACTTCCTCTGGAAGACTTAAAATGCTATCAGAAGACTTGATACTGCTTCTAGAAGACTTGAAGTGCTTCCAAAAGGCATGACACTGCTTCCAGAAGACTTAAACTGCTCCCAGAAGATTTGATATTGTTTCCAGAAGACTTGAACTATTTCCAGGAGACTTAACATTGCTTCTAGATGATTTGATGTTGGTTCCAGAAGACTTGTTACTGCTTCTAGAAGACCTATCATTGCTTCCAGAAGACTCGATACTGCCTTTGGAAGACTTGATATTGTACAAGAAAGACTTGAAATGCTTCTAGAAGACTTGATATTGCTTCCAGAAGACTTAAACTGCTTTCAGGATACTTGAACTGCTTGCAAAAGACCTAATACTGCTTCAAAAAAGTTTGATATTGCTTCCAGAAGAGTTAAACTGCTCCCAGAAGATTTGATATTGTTTCCAGAAGATTTAAACTACTTTCAGGAGACTTGATACTGCTTTTACAAGACTTGGCATTGCTTCCAGAAGACGTGAACTGCTTCCAGAAGACTGGAACTACTTCCAGAAGATTTGATGTTGGTTCCAGAGGACTTGATATTGCTTCTAGAAGACTTAAACTGCTTTCAGAAGACTTAAATTGCTTTCAGGATACTTGAACTGCTTGCAAAAGACCTAATACTGCTTCAAAAAAGTTTCATATTGCTTCCAGAAGAGTTAAACTGCTCCCAGAAGATTTGATATTGTTTCCAGAAGATTTAAACTACTTTCAGGAGACTTGATACTGCTTTTAGAAGACTTGGCGTTGCTTCCAGAAGACGTGAACTGCTTCCAGAAGACTGGAACTACTTCCAGAAGATTTGATGTTGGTTCCAGAGAACTTGATATTGCTTCTAGAAGACATGGCATTGCTTCTAGAAGACATGGTATTGCTTCCAGAAGACTCAATACTGCGTTTGGAAGATTTGATATTGTATACAAAAGACTTGAAATGTTTCCAGAAGATTTGATATTGCTTCCAGAAGACTTAAACTGCTTTCAGAAGACTTAAATTGCTTTCAGGATACTTGAACTGCTTGCAAAAGACCTAATACTGCTTCAAAAAAGTTTGATATTGCTTCCAGAAGAGTTAAACTGCTCCCAGAAGATTTGATATTGTTTCCAGAAGATTTAAACTACTTTCAGGAGACTTGATACTGCTTTTAGAGGACTTGGCATTGCTTCCAGAAGACGTGAACTGCTTCCAAAAGACTGGAACTACTTCCAGAAGATTTGATGTTGGTTCCAGAGGACTTGATATTGCTTCTAGAAGACATGGCATTGCTTCTAGAAGACATGGTATTGCTTCCAGAAGACTCAATACTGCGTTTGGAAGACTTGATATTGTATACAAAAGACTTGAAATGTTTCCAGAAGATGTGATATTGCTTCCAAAAGACTTAAACTGCTTTCAGAAGACCTAAATTGCTTTCAGGATACTTGAACTGCTTGCAAAAGACCTAATACTGCTTCAAAAAAGTTTGATATTGCTCCCAGAAGAGTTGAACTGCACCCAAAAGATTCGATATTGCTTCCAGAAGACTTAAACTGCTTCTAGCATACTTAAGCTGCTTTAAGAAAATTTGATATAGCTTCTAAAAGAGTTGACATTGCCTCTTTAAGATTTGAAATACTTGCAAATGTTTTGATTTTTTAAACAATTCTGAGACTAATCAATCGACTTTACCACTTTTTTGGCATCCTTCAAAACATTTTGAAAATACATTAAAATTAAATATTTAACTTTTCCAAGTAATCTAGAGATGTTTTGAATCAATTTCCAACCACACCAGTCAAATTTTTTAAAGCTTCTGCAAACTCAAAATCAACACTTTCGACTTCCCCATCCTTATTAAGCAATTAACAAACATTTTTTAATCAATTTAATCAATTTTGAGTCTCACCAAACAACTTCTTTTTTAATTTAGAACCTCCATCATCCCCCCAAAACTTAACCCTAAACTTCGTCGACCAATCAACGGTGATGTTGAGCTGGAATCCCCCAGAAAATTTAGGAGGAAGAAGCGACATCGTATATAGAATAAAATGCGACGCATGCGCAGCCGGCATCGTTCAATACACGCCAAACATGGTATAAATTAATTCATCATTTAATAAAAAATTTTTAATCAATTTTTTTTAATGATTTTTAGGAAATCTTCAACGACACAAAAGTAACCGTCCAAGGTTTAAACGCCGTCACAACGTACCGATTTCAAGTTTTCGCGGAAAACGGAGTTTCCCACATGACGAAGAAACAGCCGGAATTCGCGGACATCACGGTTACGACGGAAGCGAGCGTCGTAAGTAGTATAACCAAGGTGCGAGTGACCTCGGTGAAAAGCAGCGAGATCACTCTAACGTGGGAAGCCCCCACGATAAACGACGGTGGCGGCGCCGACGGAGACAACGAAATCGAAACGTACGAAGTGAGATGTTACCCACGGGGCGATATAGACTTTAGCAATTCCACCACGATTTTAACCACGGAATTAAGCGCCACATTCACCGGGTTAATGCAACGAACCGATTATGGGTTGGATGTGAGGGCGAAAACTAAACGGGGATGGGGGGCGTACTCCCATCCGATTTTTAAGACGACCGGCCAAGTTTTCAAGACAGGTAAAAAAGAGTTGTGTATGTATTTTTTTTTTAATTTTTTTTATTTTCCCAAATTAATTTATTTTGAATAAAAATTAATTTGAGTTAATTTTAGCTTACGTAGGTGACGATGAAAGTTATCGTTTGCAAATCGTCGCGGGGGGAATCGTGGCGGTTGTGGTCGTTTTAGGGGTGATTATCGTTTTGGCCGTTGTCTTTTTGAAGTCGAGATCGAACGACGAATGCAATAAGAAGCAGCCGAGTGATTGCGATGCCTTAGAATATAGAAACGGAGAAGGTAAGATTATTATTTTTTTAAATATTAATATCGCACCGGAAATTTTTAAATCCACACGATTTAGATTTTTTTTTTATATTTTCGGTCCTTTCCGAATAAATCGATTTTCTACACACACTTTTATTATTCCATGCAGGACTTGTAGTGACGTACAGTAAGTCCCACCCCGTGTTGATGGATTTTTGCTTATGTACTCGTTTATTTTATGACGATGTGATTTCATTATTGAATATGAAGATGTTTTCTCTGTCTTAAAGGGGTCACTTCGTGTGAAAAATCTAATTTTTTTTAAATATTTTGAGTAGAATTTATAAATTTTAATGAAAATTGCTTGTGTTTGTTCCGCTACCCACCAATAGGTGGCTTTAATTTTCTAGTTACTTTTTACCAACCAAATTTTGTTTCCCCCAGACTTAGGTTGGCATCGCTCTTAAACTTAACTTAAACCAACCCATATTACAAAGCCTAGGACTTAACCATCATAAAAATGTGAGATACTCTTTAGCCTCTAGCAGTCTAAATCATGCTGCCTTAATGCAACAGAAATGAGAGATATATAATACACTTTAGTCGAGGTCGCTTTCGACCGAGACAGTCCAATTGATGCTATATCTCAACCCAATCCAGCCCATATTACAAAGCTAATTACTTAACCAAACCAAAAATATGAAATACATTCTTTAGCCGAGGTCGCTTGCGACCGAGGCAGTCCAAATTACGTCATATCTCTACTCCTATAACAAAGCCTAGGATTTAACCGCAACATATACGTGTGATATTATACTTCTAAGCCGAGGTCGCTTGCGGCCGAGGCAGTTCGATTGATGTTATGTCTCAACCTAACACAGCCTATATTACAAAGGTAAGGATTTAACCACAACAAAAAGTGGGATATACTTTATAGCCGAGGTCGCTTGCGACCGAGGTAGTCCAATTGATGCTATGTTTTAACTCAACCCAGCCACATTACAAAGCTAAATATTTAAGCACAAAGAAATGTGAGATATATTGCCAAGCCGAGGTCGCTTGCGACCGAGGCAGCCCCCAATTAATGCTATGTTTCAACCCAGCTCATATTACAAAGCTAAGGACTTAACCACAGCAACAATATGAGATATAGTGTATTAGCCGAGGGCGCTTGCGACCGAGGCAGTCTAAATTATGCTACAGGCAACCCTCCTATAACACGGTAGTTAGGTTCCTAGAAAATGCCGTGTTGTGTGAAACCGTGTTGCATGAGACCCAGAGCTAGTGCAAAAAGGGGGGTTACGTTCCAAAAACTTATTAAAAACAAATATTTTTCTTAATTCGACATAAACAACGTAATTTTTATTAAAAATATAAATGTATGTACAACACAAAGTATAAAAAAAATATTTTAATCTAACGCAACCATAATTTAATGAATTTACTCGTCGTCACTGCTCAGTATAATCAACCGAGAACGTTTTTTCGGTGGAACGACATCGCCTTCACTTTCTGAACTTTTTTCGTTATTTAAAGTTTTTGTATGTTTTCCCCTCTTAAAAAAATCTGTAATGGAACTTTGCTTGCTGGTTCTTATTAGATCATTGTAAATTTCCCGGTATGGAGCTAAACAGTTTTGCAGCTCCCTTTTGAATTTTCGACTTCTTTCCGTCGAAGGGTCTTCATTCAAGAAAAATGATTCCAGATTTTCCGCTAAGCATAGGCCTTCTTGTAATTTTTTTAATGTTAAATTCTTGACTGCACAATCTTCGTCAGAGCTAGCGTCCTCAAAATCGATTTGATTTGCATCTAGGGATGCCATTTCGATTAATTCCGCTTCGTCAGCTTCTTCTTCCACTAATAAATCTTCAATGTCTTTGGAAGCCATATCCACAAAACCTTCGCCTCCGATTGATTTAGCGACTTCTAATATCGCACCAATTTCATTTTCTAATGTTTCACGTATGTTTTCCGTTTCAATTGCAGAGGGCCATATCTTCTTCCAACACGCATTTAATGTTGATGTTTTTATTTCATTCAGTGACAAAGATATGATATCGATGCAGTGCTTGATGGAAAATTTCTTCCATGCTTCCATTACGCTAATTGATTGCGAATCGGCTGCGTCTAAAATCCACTGTAATGATCTTCTTATGTATGTAATATGTTTTAAAGGTGTAAATAATACCTTGATCCAGTGGTTGGAGCAACGAAGTAGTGTTCGGTGGTAAGAACATTATTTTGATGTTGGGATGTGTTAAATCTTGTGGGTGGCATGGAGCATTATCTAATAGCAACAGCGCCTTGCAGCTCAAATTTTTTCGCTTTAAATACCGCTCAACGCTTGGCACAAAACAATTCAAAAACCAATCTCTAAATAAATGTCCTGTTACCCAAGCTCTCGAATTTGCTGTCCAGTATACCGGCAAAGTGTTTTTATTCACGTTTTTTAGTGCACGAGGATTCAAAGATCTGTACACTAGCATCGGTTTTGTCATGAAGTCCCCCGATGCATTACTGCACAAAAGGAGCGTTAAACGATCTTTGGACACCTTAAATCCGGGTGCAGTTTTTTCTGTCTTCGATATGAAAGTTTTACTGGGCATTTTTTTCCACCAAAGCCCAGTTTCGTCGGCATTGAAAACTTGATCTGCTGTGTATCCTTGCTCGGCTATAATGTTTTGAATTTTTTCTGGATACGTCCTAGCAGCTTCATGATCAGCCGACGCAGACTCTCCTTGGATTCTTATGCTATGAATCGCAAAACGCTTTTTGAATTTCTCGAACCAACCTTTACTCGCCACAAAATCTGGATTGACAGAGGATTCTCCTTGTTGTTTGAGATGGTTGTAAATTTTTAATCCTTTTTGTTTTATAATATTGCCATCTAATGGAATTTTTTTTTGACAGCAATCGTCAATCCAAATGCTGAGGGCCTTTTCCATTTTCTCAATTATTGCTGGTCTGGGGCGGGCTGAACATTTTGCGGATGTCGAAGATCCTGCGGCAACTGCACTTCTGATTTCTTTTTCATTTTTCTTGATTGTTCTAATTGTTGCTTCGTTCAAATTAAGGTTTTTCCCAATGTGGGATGCTTTTTCTCCTTTCGATAGACGATCCAAGATTTGAATCTTTACTTCCAAAGAAATGAATTTTCTCTTGAACGTTGTTTTATCTTTACCTGACATTGCTTGGAGCTGAAGTTTAATGTCTTAAAGATAAAAAAATTGTTCTTTAACACACCGTGGCGCGACGTAGACTACCGAGTAGCAGCGTGAGACACTTTTGTTTTCAGGCCACGGAGATGAAAGTAAAGAACGTACGAAAACAACACGGAAAACTGACTGACTGACTCTTCGAGGAAAAAACACACGCATTTTAAACCAGAACTATCGTAGGCGTTGCCTAATTATTAAGCAGCAATCGTGTGTTCCCACCCTAACTGGGCGTACCCCAATGTTCTACGGGGGACATAGGGCCCGATAAGAGGAACAACCGTCTTGCTCTTCCAGCAATTTGGAAGTGACATCGTGCACGTGGCTCGCAGAGCCGCGTCGAGCACTTTACCCGGTCTGTATAAATACATACAGTGTTGTATGTACAAAGGATTTGCAGTTTTCTCATCGCGTTATAGCGAAAACGTGTTGTAGGAGGTTTCCCGCAATTTACGAATCGTGTTATAGCGAAACCGTGTTATAAGATACCGTGTTAGAGGAGGGCTACCTGTATATCTCAACCTTTATAATAAAGCTTAGATATTAACCGCAACAAATGTAATATTCCTAAGCCGAGGTAGTCATTCCAATTACCTTTTTATTATACAGGCGATTAGGAAATCTGTAAGCAGACACCTGGCCGAAGATATCATGTGGCCAGATACCGTCTAAAACCCTTCCCCCTCTCTTCCCGGAACCACCCGCCAAGGTACTAGCTTCAGGGAATATTAATAGTAAACAAATTATTCTTCAATGTTATTTTCCACAACATTCTCCAAGTTGTCATCTTCACCATTTCCAACTCCTTCTAGGAGTCTTTCATGGCTTTCCTTTACTTTCATTATTTTCATTACCATCTCTTGCACTATGTTCCACAATTCTTCTGTTTCTAACATCACTTTCACTATGTTTTCTCGATTTAATAATCGACCACATTTCCTTTCACAAACAAATAATTTATGTTCCACTGTGTCTATACTATCACAGAACCAACACACCCCATTTTCCAATTTTTTTATTTTAAAAATATACTTTTTAAAAACTTCATTACCCGACAAAACCTGAGATAAGTAGAAATCGAACTTGCCCCACTTCCAATCAACCATCCAACCATGGTTTCTATTTCCGGGATAAGGATTCTTGTCCATCCCTCATATAGATCCCATCTTTTCTGTTAGGCCTTCAATAAACTTACTCTACATTCACATTTTGCTTCTTTTCCTCTCTTCAGCAACTAAGTCCAGCGGAGGCATACCAGCAATAACCAGAATCCCTTCAGCAGAAACCGTTCGATATGCGGAACCTTTCAGCACTTTGAATTACAGACCTATTTACTTCAAGGTTAAGAGATCTTATCTTCCTTCTCCCTTGAAATAAAACCATTTCTGTTTTCTGTGCAGCTATGTCAAGACCCATCTCCTTCAGTTTATCAATAAACTGTTGAACCGCATACGACGCCTTGTCTTGCATTTTTACACTCATCCCGACCAATGACCAACAATGCCAGATCATCAGCTTATATCACGATACCTTTTAAATGTAAGGGCTCTTTGCCAAATAGGTGCGGCATATATCTAGTCGATGCAAAAAGTTTCCTACTTCTTGATCTTGGACCACCTAAGTTCGGCATCAACCTTAAAAGTAAATTACTCATGAATGTTGCCTTACTTGATACCTCTTCAATATGTTTCGTCATGGTCACGGCTTTATTGATAAACACTCCGAGATACTTGACCCTTTCAGCACTTTGAATTACAGACCAATTTACTTCAAGGTTAAGAGATCTTATCTTTCTTCTCCCTTGAAATAAAACCATTTCTGTTTTCTGTGCAGCTATGTCAAGACCCATCTCCTTCAGTTTATCAATAAACTGTTGAACAGCATACGACGCCTTGTCTTGCAGTTTACACTCATCCCGACCAATGACCAACAATGCCAGATCATCAGCATAACCAATGATCTCTACTTCGGTCTCCAATTCCACTCTTAAAATTCTATCATCAAATATATAGATTTATATTTCCCATTCGGAGCTATGATGTTTCTCTCCGACAAGTAACTTCTTATCATTTCGACCAGATAGGGACTTATATTTTCGTTAATTAAGGATCCGATTATTTTCTTCCACGATGCAGAATTAAAAGCATTTTTGATGTCCAAAAATACTAAGGCACCAAATTTCCTATTCTTTAAAGCCTTTTCCTTCATCTAATCAATGCTTTTCTGCACTTTTTCAATCGCTTGTGCAGTGGATCTTCCCCTCCTAAAGCCATATTGGTTATCATGTAGAAGGCTATTCTCCTCCGCTTCTACAACCAATCGCATTCTCAATAATCCTTCCAACAGTTTCCCCGTCATATCCAATAGACATAGAGGTCTAGACGCCAAAGCTTGTCCTGCTTTCTTCGGCTTCTCAATAAGTACAACTCTTGCACTTTTCCAGATCTTCGGAAATATACCCTTTGACACACAGTCATTGTATACCTCTAAAAAATCCTTTGAATACTTCGATGCCAACAATCCAACTATTTCAGATAGAATGGCATCCGGTCCCGGGGCTTTCTTTTTTCTTAAATTACTTACCGCCACTGAAAGTTCCTCCACTGTAAAGGGAATTGAGTTTAGTGGACCATCCCTAGCCTCCCATGTAAAAGCTTCATGTTTAGGAAACAGTTTACTGACTTGTTCTTCCACCGTCTTATCCTCAATACCATTTTGGTTTTTCAGTTTCAATCTTTTGGTAATTATTTGGTATGCCTTTCCCCAGACATCTTCTTCAAGATCTGAACATAGTTGGTTGTTGAACATAGCTGAACTTAGTTGTGCCTAAAATTTCTGCCATTTTTCTTTACACAATACATATTACAAACTCTTTGTATATTTTTAATTAAATTTTCTGGTGTTCTCGCTTCGTCCTTATCAAAGAATGGAGTTTCGTCTTTCATCATTTTGTTCAAATTCTTTTCAGAAGCTACCCAGTTGCCAAAATTAATTTCACTTTCACTTCTAACACACTCCAATTTCATACATAATTGTTGATCGAAGCAGCTGTAAAATCCACTAAGGATTCTCCGGCTGGTCCAGAAAATGTCGGAACATTGCCTTAGTTTAGAACAATTAGATTATTTGAAGCCAACCATAGTTCTAGCATTTCTCCTCTTTTATTAGAAATACTTGAACCTGCCTGAACCATTTTGGCGTTCAAATCCCCTCCAATTAAGACATCCTTGTCAAACTTCTTCTATTTGGAGAAAAATAACAGGATATTATCCTTTAATTACCTTTTTTTTTTTTTTTTTTTTTTTAACGAGGTCGGGGAAAATCTGCGAACAGACATCTGGCCTATGGTATTGGACGGCCAGATAGTGTGGGGTTGAGGTCCAAGACCCCGACCCACTAAAAACCCCTTTCCTCGTCTTCTTTCTCCGGAAACCGCTACAGTTGCGCTTCTTCGGAGTGTTTCGCAATCATCGTGTTTCATTAAGTTGTCTCGCTCATTATATCATTATAGTATATCCAGTACATAAACATGAAGAAACATGCAACGTTAATTTTTTTAATAATTATTAGTTTTATACATAGCCGTGTGGGGGGGTTTCTTGATAACCCCCCTCTCTTCTTCATCACTGGCGTCGTCTGTATCCCATGTATATCGTATATGATTGTCATTTGCTTCGTCTGTCATCTGTCTTCGTTTTTCTTCAGTCTCCTTCATTCGCATTATCTCTCGCAGAAATTCAGCTATAGCATGCCATTTCTGCTCAGATACCAGCATTGTTGCAACCATAGACTGTTTCTGAAGCCTGCAATGACATATCCTTTCTGTTTCTGTTCTAATGTTTGCAAACTCCTGACATGAAAAAATGGTATGTTCAGGCGTATCTTGCAGTCCGCAGTACCAGCACAAGTCCGTATTACTTTTTTTAATAGTTTTGAGGTACGTTCCAAACACGCCATGTCCTGTAAAGGCCTGTGTCAAGTAATAGTCCATATTTCCCCATTTCCTGTCAGTCCATAATCTTACAGAAGGTATAAGCTGACCTGCCCAACCGGTGTATGTGCCCCATCTTTCTTGCCATTCAGTCAATAATTTCTCTCTTGCCTCTGTTTTAAACTCTTTACCCCGTTTTGTGATTTCATGTCTTTCCTCCACCAGTAGGTCCAGAGGGGGCAATCCTGCCAACACCTCCGCGCTCGCTCCGGAGATTGTTCGATAAGCTGCAATACATCCTATTGCTAACTTCCTGTTAAGGGTGTTTAGTTTACTTCTGTATAGGTGGTATTTCAGTGCTTCCTTCCATACGGGTGCCGCGTATAATACTACAGAGACCACTACCTGACAGATGAGTTTTCTTTTGTAATGTGACGGACCTTTTGTTTTTGGCATTATCTTATATAATGCTGTCCTAACCCTGTCTGCTTTATTAACCACCTCTCTGACGTGTGCCGTAAATCTCAAATCCCTGTCCAAAATCACACCCAGGTATTTTATTGTCTGGCTGGAGTTAATTATGGCGCCACCCAAATTCAATTCCAGTTTTGGCACCCTTTTCCTCCCTTTTAAGACAATGGCCTCAGTTTTATTTGGAGCCAATTCTAATCCCTGCCCTTCCATCCATCTTGCAATGCATACATATGTGTCTATAATATTATTTTTAAGCTGCTCTTCACTTTTTCCGGTTGCTAGTATTGCTAGGTCGTCTGCATAAGCAATCAGTGTAACATTATGAGTCCCCAATTCCAAGACCTCATCGTAAGCGATATTCCATAATATCGGACCAAGTACCGAACCCTGTGGTACTCCCCTTGTTATGTCAAATGCTTTTCCCTCATACTCAATTTGCCTCTGTGAAAAATAACTTTTAATAATATTTATTAAATATTTCGGGATGTATTTTTCTTTTGCCGCTAAAATTATGTTCTTCCATCGGAGAGAATTGAAAGCATTTTTAACGTCCAGTGAAATCATGGCTACAAGATCTTTTTTGCCCCTTCTATACTTACTGGCGCTATCAACCACCTCCTGAACCTTTTGTATGGCTCCAATTGTGGATTTGCCCTTTTGAAAGCCAAATTGCCTTTCTGAAAGTATATGGCCTGTTTCTGACATATGATTCTCTATTCGATTTTTAAGAACCACTTCATATACTTTAGACCAGGCATTCAATAGGCATATTGGTCTATAAGTAGGAGGATCGCTTTTGACCTTCTTGGGTTTCTCAATAAGAACCAGTCTTGCCCTTTTCCACTCAACTGGGAAAAACTGTTCCGTAGTTAATTTTTGGAATACCGCTAATGGTAGTTCTGGAACCTCTTCTACAATAGCTGTTACTATTTCAGCCGGTATACCATCTGGCCCAGGCGCTTTTCTTTTTCTTAAGGACTTAGCTGCAGTTATGACTTCTTCTCTTTCTATATTTGGCGGGTTACTCTCGATTTGAATATTCCATACGTGGCCATCGTCCATTGGGAATAATTTTCGAATGATCTCTTCGGCTTCTTCATCGCTATGTGTTGTTGGTTTAGCAAGTTTAAATTTTTTCATTGCTATTTTGTATGCATCGCCCCATATATCATTTTCTAATTCTTCCACTAAACTCATCCAGGCCTTCTTTTTCTCTTGTTTAATTTGTCTTGTTAGTTCTTTCTTCTTTTTCTTATACGCTTCCCGTTTTTCTTGTACTTCTTGTTCGCAGCCGATTCTTCTATTTGCTCTTGTTAAAGCTCTGCGTAGGATGCAACATTCTTGCTTTGTCTGTTTAATCGTATCTGTCCACCAGTAGACTTCACCCTCCTTAATTTTTACCTCCCTCTTTTTTCCAAAAGCTTTATTACAGATTTTTTCCGTTAAATGAACCAAGCCAGAAGGTGTTCCCAAATTCTTCCCTTCCCAGTCTTGAGTTTCATTTTTAATAATTTTTTTCAACACATCCTCTGAAATACTTTTAATTCTCCATCTGAGCACCGTTTTTTCGTTTGCAATTACTTCTTTTTTTAATTTAAAATCTGCTAAAATATCTTTATGATCACTCAGATTTTCATGATCCAATATTTTCCAGTTTACATCGTTTCTTAGCCATCTATCGTTACAAAAAGTGACATCAATATGGGATTCTCTATCGCCTCTTGTCCAGGTTGCTTCCCCCGTGTTTAATGTGCGTAATCCTAATGAAATAGCCCACTCCGACAACAATTCTCCCCTGTTGTCCATAACTGGGGCGCCCCATTCAGGAGACTTAGCGTTAAAGTCTCCCATTACTATAATATTGTGATCCTTTCTTTTTCTAATCTGTTCGCCCATTTCTTGTAGTCTTCTTTCATAGTCATTTATTTTTTTATCCTTTAATTACCTGCTATTTCTCAACCCAACCCAACCTAACCCATATTACAAAGTCTATGTCTTAACTACAACAGAAATGTGAGATATAATACACTTAAGCCGAGGTCACTTGCGACCGAGGCAATCCAATTGATATTATGTTTCAACCCAACCCGACCCATATCACAAAGCTAAGGACTTTACCACAAAAAAAAATGCGAGATACAGTCTGTAGCCGAGATCGCTTGCGACCGAGGCAGTCTAAATTATGCAATGTCCCAACCCCTATGATAAAACCTAGATTTTAACTGCAACAGTAAAATAAGTTACAATTCTCTTAAGCCGAGGTCGCTTGCGACTGAGGTAGTTCAATTCCTGCTATGTCTCAACTCATCCAAACCTAATCCATATTGCAAAGTCTATGTCATAACTGTAACAGAAATGTGAGATATAATATACTTAAGTCGAGGTCGCTTACGACCGAGCCAATCCAATTGATGCTATGTTTCAACCCAACTCAACTCACATTACAGAAATAAGGACTTTACCACAACAAAAATGCGAGATACAGTCTTTAGCCAAGGTCACTTGCAACCGAGGCAGTTTAAATTATGCTATGTCTCGACCTCTATGATAAAGCCTAAACCATAACCGCAACAGAAAGATGAGACATAATTCTCTTAAGCCAGAAGACTTGAAACTACTTCTGGCAGACTTGAAATGTTTCCAAAAGACTTAATATTGCCTCTAGAAAACTGCAAATGCTTGCAAAAACTTGATATCTCATCTAAATGAAATGATACTACTTCCAAAAGACTTGAAATGCTTCTAGAAGATTTAAGATTGCTTCCAGAAGATTTGATGTTGCATCTAGATGACTTGAAATGCTTGCAGAAGACTTGATACTGCTTCTAGAAGACTTGACATTGCTTCCAGAATACTTCAACTGTTTCCAGAAGACTTCAACTACTCCCAAAAAACTCGAAATGCTTTCAAAAGACTTAATATTGCCTCTAGAAAACTACAAATGCTTGCAAAAACTTGATATCGCTTTTAGATGAAGTGATACTACTTCCAAAAAACTTGAAATGCTTCTAGAAGATTTGATATTGCCTCTAGATGACTTGAAATGCTTGCAGAAGACTTAATACTGCTTCTAGAAGATTTGACATTACTTCCAGAAGACTTGAAGTGTTTTCAGAAGACTTGAACTGCTTTCAAAAGGCTTGAATTGCTTCCAGAAGACTTGAAACTACTTCTGGAAGACTTGAAATGTTTCGAAAAGACTTAATATTGCCTCTAGAAAACTGCAAATGCTTGCAAAAACTTGATATCGCATCTAAATGAAATGATACTACTTCCAAAAGACTTGAAATGCTTCTAGAAGATTTAACATTGCTTCCAGAAGATTTGATGTTGCATCTAGATGACTTGAAATGCTTGCAGAAGACTTGATACTGCTTTTAGAAGACTTGACATTGCTTCCAGAATACTTCAACTGTTTCCAGAAGACTTCAACTACTCCCAAAAAACTCGAAATGCTTTCAAAAGACTTAGTATTGCCTCTAGAAAACTACAAATGCTTGCAAAAACTTGATATCGCTTTTAGATGAAGTGATACTACTTCCAAAAAACTTGAAATGCTTCTAGAAGATTTGATATTGCCTCTAGATGACTTGAAATGCTTGCAGAAGACTTAATACTGCTTCTTCTAGAAGATTTGACATTACTTCCAGAAGACTTGAAGTGTTTTCAGAAGACTTGAACTGCTTTCAAAAGGCTTGAATTGCTTCCAGAAGACTTGAAACTACTTCTGGAAGACTTGAAATGTTTCTAAAAGACTTTATATTGCCTCTAGAAAACTGCAAATGCTTGCAAAAACTTGATATCGCTTCTAAATGAAATGATACTACTTCCAAAAACTTGAAATGCTTCTAGAAGATTTAACATTGCTTCCAAAAGATTTGATATTGCCTCTAAATGACTTGAAATGCTTGTAGAAGACTTGATACTGCTTTTAGAAGATTTGACATTACTTCCAGAAGACTTGAACTGTTTCCAGAAGACTTGAACTGATCTCAAAAGATTTGAAATGCTTCCAGAAGGTTTGAAACTACTTCTGGAAGATTTGAAATGTTTCCAAAAGACTTAATATTGCCTCTAGAAAACTACAAATGCTTACAAAAACTTGATATCGCTTCTAGATAAAGTGATACTACTTCCAAAAGACTTAAAACACTTCTAGAAGATTTAACATTGCTTCCAGAAGATTTGATATTGCCTCTAGATGACTTGAAATGCTTGCAGAAGACTTGATAATGCTTATAGAAGATTTGACATTACTTCCAGAAGATTTGAACTGTTTCCAGAAGACTTGAACTACTCCCAAAAAACTTGAAATGCTTTCAGAAGACTTGAAACTACCTATATCAGACTTGATATTGCTCCTACAAGACTTGAAATGCTTTCAGAAGACTGAAAATACTTCTGGAAGACTTGAAATGTTTCCAAAAGATTTGATATTGCCTCTAGAAAACTACAAATGCTTACAAAAACTTGATATCGCTTCTAGATGAAGTGATACTACTTCCAAAAGACTTGAAATGCTTCTAGAAAATTTAACATTGCTTCCAGAAGATTTGATATCGTCTCTAAGACTTGAAATGCTTCCAGAAAACATAAAATTACTTCTAGAAAACTTGAAATGCTATCAGAAAACTTGATTTGCTTCTCAATGATATGATACTGCCTTTAGAAGACTTGAAGTATTTTCAGAAGACTTGATATTGCATCTAGAAGAGTTGAAACGCTTACAAAACATTTGATACTGCTTTTAGAAGACTTAAAACTACTTCTAGAAGACTTGAAATGTTTGCAGAAGACTTGATGTTGCCTCCAGAAAATTACAAATTGTTGCAGAAATTTGACATTGTTTCTAGATGAAGTGATATTACTTTGAAAAGACTTGCAATGCTTCCACAAGACTTGAAACTACTTCTAGAAGACTTGATATTGCCTCTAGAAAACTAAAAATGCTTGCAAAGCCTTGATACTGCTTCTAGATGAAGTGATACTAGTTCCAAAAGACTAGAAATACTTCCAGAAGTAATTCTGGAAGACTTGAAATGTCTCCAAAAGACTTAATATTGCCTCTAGAAAACTACAAATGCATGCAAAAGACTTGATACTGCTTCTAAAAGACTTGACGTTGCTTCCAGAAGATTTGAACTGTTTCCAAAAAACTTGAACATCTCTCAAAAGACTTGAAATGTTTCCAGCAAATTTGAAACTACCTATATGAGACGTAATACTCTTTCCAAACAACTTGAAATTCCTTCAAATATCTTGATCTGCTTCTCGATGATATAACACTGCTTTTAGAAGACTTGATCTTCTTTCAAAAAACTTGAAACACCTCCAAAAGATTTGAAACTACTTCTGGAAGATTTGAATTGTTTCCAAAAGACTTGATATTGTCTGTAGAAAACTAGAAATGCTTGATATTGCTTCTAGATGACATCATACTACTTCCAAAACATTGTAAAAGCTCAAAATGCTCAAGTCTTTTAGAAAAAAGACCTGAGCTTATTTCTAGGAGACTTGATACTGCTTCTGGACGATCTGATCTGCTTCTAGAAGACTGGATATTGCTTCTAGAACATTTGATATTGATTCTAAAAGACTTGATAAAGACTTAATACAGCTTGCAGAACTCCCAGTAGAAGACATTTTGATTGCAAAAGAAAAAAACTGTTTATAAAATATGATTTTGCTGCCAAAAATACCAAATACTGTTGGCAAAATACAAAAACTTTGTCAGAAATTGAAAAATTGTCACTTAAAAACTAAACATTGATTGTAAAACTTTAAAACACTTTTGATAGAAGATATTTCCATTGCAAACGAACCAGAATTTTCTTTCGAATTCCAACCCAGCATCCATATATGGCTATTATTTTTCTGTGTTTAATAAACAGAAAATTTATTATGGAACTTCAAGCTAATTTATCTCGACAATATTCTTATATAACCAACCAGACCAGATTCAAAATATATGACGTTTTAATTCGTTTATAATGATAATAATTTAAAATCTATCAATAAACCACAAAATACTTAAATCTTCTCAACCATTTTTCAGTAAATTGTTTTTAATTGATTCACAATTCACCAAAAAACAAGATATGAATTTTTATTAATTAAAAAAAGTTAATTGAACCATCAAATTGAAGCTTTCATCAGCATTCTAAGCGTAATCCCCAAAACAAACTGTTTTGGAGATTACTTTAAGATAGATGTTCATAAATTGTTGAAAAATGTTCATAAACACAAAAAAAAAATTAACATTTTGAACCAACCACACGAAATGACCCGTTTAAAGACGAAATGTTTAGTAGATTTAGCTGCTTGGCTTTGTTACAATTTGTTTAAACCTTATTTTTTGTTGTCTACAATTTTTTTTTGTTTCAATTTTATTTTCTAGTGCATCATAACATGGAGAATCCACCTATTGTGGCAACCCATACGAATGGTAATACACTGAGTCTCCCCAAAAATTATCTTAACTCAAACTTTAACAAACAAAAAAAGCATGATCTAATTTTTTTCTAACCCAAATAGAGGAATATGCATGTACTTAATTAATTTTATTAATCAAATTTAATTAATTATTACCGTTTGTATGGGGAAAGCTCGCTTTTTTTAACAACATTCACAAATTTCCTTTATTTTAATTTAATCTCGCTTTAGATGTTATTCTTTAAAAATTAAAAATAATCTCATCTAATCATGCAAATTCCTCTTTCAACCCTTTAATTTATTAATAATTTAATTAAAATTAATAATTATTTTAGTGACAACCCCTTTATTTACGGGAATCGGAGGTTCCTCACGCACTTACATCGACCCACACACTTACGAAGATCCCAATCAAGCGGTGCGAGAATTCGCGCGCGAAATCGACGCCGGTTTAATCACCATCGAGGCGATTATCGGTGGCGGCGAATTCGGGGACGTTTGCAAGGGAAAGCTTCGCGTCAACGGCCACGACATCAGCGTAGCGATTAAAACGTTAAAAAACGGATCTTTGGATAAGGCTAGAAACGATTTCTTAACCGAGGCTTCGATAATGGGTCAATTCGAGCACCCGAACGTGATCTTTCTGCAAGGAGTCGTCACGAAATCGAATCCGGTCATGATTATAACTGAGTATATGGAGAACGGTTCGTTGGATACTTTCTTAAGGGCCAATGATGGGAAATTCCAAATTATCCAATTGGTTGGGATGTTGAGAGGGATTGCAGCCGGTATGCAATATTTGAGCGATATGAATTACGTCCATCGGGATTTAGCGGCTAGGAATGTTTTGGTTAATTCGCAATTGGTGTGTAAGATAGCCGATTTTGGGTTGAGTAGGGAGATTGAGAGCGCGACGGAAGGGGCTTATACGACGAGGGTAAGATTGATTCATTTGAGTAGATTTTTTTTAACCAATTTTGATTAGGGGGGAAAAATTCCGGTTCGATGGACCGCCCCTGAGGCGATAGCCTTCAGGAAATTCACCTCCGCCAGCGATGTTTGGTCCATGGGGATCGTTTGTTGGGAGGTTATGTCTTACGGGGAGCGCCCTTATTGGAATTGGTCCAATCAAGACGTCATTAAAAGCATAGAAAAAGGATACAGGTAATATCCATTAAAATTGATCCAAATAATCATCATAATGTTGATTAATTTGAAGATTACCCGCCCCCATGGATTGCCCGGAGGCTATTTACCAGCTCATGTTGGATTGCTGGCAAAAGGAGAGGACGCACAGACCCACGTTCCAATCGATAGTCAAGACTTTGGATAAATTAATCCGCGTGCCAGAGACTTTAAGGAAAATTGTCCAAAATCGGTATTATGACTCAACTTTTTCTTACATCCTAACTCATCCCTAATTCTTTTTGTTGTCTCTTTCACAACTATCGCTTTTTAACTTTATTATCGTTTCTTTTTTCGATTCGGCCACTTTTACCATCAAATACAAAGAAATTTCTTACCTTGATTCGACTCCGATTAATGAAATTTGACTCCTAATTAAGAGAATTTAACTCCTTTAATGGAATTAGACTCCTAATTAATGGAAATTTGAATTCTAATTAATAGAATTTGACTCCTAATTAATGAAATTTGACTCCTAATTAATGAAAGATTGACTCGTAATTAATCGGAGAGTCCATAACTTCTCTGATTTAACCTAAAAAAGCAAACAAATTTGAATTATTCGATCAAATTTGATTTTAATGCATATAATGAACGAAAATAAGTTCCAAAATAAGTTTTAATCAAGAAATTTACCTCAAAAATTTGTTAAATATTTCAACGATGATTTTAATTAAGTTTATCTCGAAGATCCAAATTATCGGATAAAATCGAAAACTTCTTTTTCGGAGATATCCAAAAATACATCAATTTTAACCTGTATGAATCAAAAAAAATCGAATTATTAATTAATAATTAAATAAATATAAATATTAAATTTAACCTCAAAAAATTTGACACAACAAACTTAACGCCATCTTTTAACGAAAATAAAAATTAAATCAACTTATTTTATTTAATAATTAATAAAAAAATTAATGATTTAAACGCAAATTGGGGGATAAAAACGTAAAATGCAAAGGATTAATTATTTAATTAAGAATTTTAAAGCAAATTTATTACTTTAAAAAAACTTAACCTCAATTTTTTCACCCCGAATTTTCAAACAATCTTTTTACAAAAATAACTAAAACTACTTACATATCGGTACATCACGCGTTTAATGAGGATCTTATCACTTTATTTCGACTTGATTTTAATGATTAATCACGAAAAAATGATGAAAATGATGAGATCAACTCAATGAAAAAAATCGACTTTCAATTGTTTTAAACGCGTCCTCTCGGAGGATTCGTAAACTAAAGGCGGGAAATTTGAATTTAATTTTTTTAATTTAATTAATTTTGAGAATAATTATGATTTGTTTAAATTTAATTCAGTTAAAAGAATGAAAATGTGAGTTATTTTGGCTTAAATTTTTGAGAAGGTGGTTTAAAATCGAAAATATTAAAGAAATTTGATTATTTAACCTCACTTTTTATAATAATATTTTTGCCTCGTTTATTTTAAACGAAAAAATTGTTTGATTAAAAGAATTTGGGTCATTTTAATTAATTAAGAAGATAATTAAGAAATTTACCTTTTAGAATTGTTTAAATGAGATGAATCCACCAAATCGGAGATAATCGGAGACTAATTCTGCAAAAAAAAAATACAATTTTTAATGCAATTTGAAAGAAAAGAACGATTTGAGATGAAAAATTTAGATTATAAGTACTTATTTTAACTTATATTTATAAAAAGGTGGTTTAAAATCGAAAATATTAAGAAAATTTGATAATCTAACCTCACTTTTTATTACAACATTTTTGTCTCGTTTATTTTAAACGAAAAAAAATGTTTGATTAAAAGAATTTGGGTCATTTTAATTAATTAAAAAGCTAATTAAGAAATTTACCTTTTAGAATTGTTTAAATGAGATGAATCCACCAAATCGGAGATAATCGGAGACTAATTCTGCAAAAAAAATACAATTTTTAATGCAATTTGAAAGAAAAGAACGATTTGAGATGAAAAATTTAGATTATAAGTACTTATTTTAACTTATATTTATAAAAAGGTGGTTTAAAATCGAAAATATTAAGAAAATTTGATAATCTAACCTCACTTTTTATTACAACATTTTTGTCTCGTTTATTTTAAACGAAAAAAAATGTTTGATTAAAAGAATTTGGGTCATTTTAATTAATTAAAAAGCTAATTAAGAAATTTACCTTTTAGAATTGTTTAAATGAGATGAATCCACCAAATCGGAGATAATCGGAGACTAATTCTGCAAAAAAAATACAATTTTTAATGCAATTTGAAAGAAAAGAACGATTTGAGATGAAAAATTTAGATTATAAGTACTTATTTTAACTTATATTTATAAAAAGGTGGTTTAAAATCGAAAATATTAAGAAAATTTGATAATCTAACCTCTCTTTTTATTATAACATTTTTGTCTCGTTTATTTTAAACGAAAAAAAATGTTTGATTAAAAGAATTTGGGTCATTTTAATTAATTAAAACGCTAATTAAGAAATTTACCTTTTAGAATTGTTTAATTGAGATGAATCCACCAAATCGGAGATAATCGGAGACTGATTCTTTAAAAAAAAATACAATTTTTAATGCAATTTGAAAGAAAAGAACGATTTGAGATGAAAAGTTTAGATTATAAGTACTTATTTTAACTTATATTTATAAAAAGGTGGTTTAAAATCGAAAATATTAAGAAAATTTGATAATCTAACCTCACTTTTTAATATAACATTTTTGTCTCGTTTATTTTAAACGAAAAAAAATGTTTGATTAAAAGAATTTGGGTCATTTTAATTAATTAAAAAGCTAATTAAGAAATTTACCTTTTAGAATTGTTTAAATGAGATGAATCCACCAAATCGGAGATAATCGGAGACTAATTCTGCAAAAAAAAATACAATTTTTAATGCAATTTGAAAGAAAAGAACGATTTGAGATGAAAAATTTAGATTATAAGTACTTATTTTAACTTATATTTATAAAAAGGTGGTTTAAAATCGAAAATATTAAGAAAATTTGATAATCTAACCTCACTTTTTATTACAACATTTTTGTCTCGTTTATTTTAATCGAAAAAAAATGTTTGATTAAAAGAATTTGGGTCATTTTAATTAATTAAAAAGCTAATTAAGAAATTTACCTTTTAGAATTGTTTAATTGAGATGAATCCACCAAATCGGAGATAATCGGAGACTGATTCTGTAAAAAAAATTACAATTTTTAATGCAATTTGAAAGAAAAAACGATTTGAGATGAAAAATTTAGATTATAAGTACCTATTTTAACTTATATTTATAAAAAGGTGGTTTAAAATCGAAAATATTAAGAAAATTTGATAATCTAACCTCACTTTTTATTATAACATTTTTGTCTCGTTTATTTTAAACGAAAAAAAAATTGTTTGATTAAAAGAATTTGGGTTATTTTAATTAATTAAAAAGCTAATTAAGAAATTTACCGTTTAGAATTGATTAAATGAGATGAATTCAGCAAATTGGAGATAATCGGAGACTAATTCTGCAAAAAAAAATACAATTTTTAATGCAATTTGAAAGAAAAGAACGATTTGAGATGAAAAATTTAGATTATAAGTACTTATTTTAACTTATATTTATAAAAAGGTGGTTTAAAATCGAAAATATTAAGAAAATTTGATAATCTAACCTCACTTTTTATTACAACATTTTTGTCTCGTTTATTTTAATCGAAAAAAAATGTTTGATTAAAAGAATTTGGGTCATTTTAATTAATTAAAAAGCTAATTAAGAAATTTACCTTTTAGAATTGTTTAAATGAGATGAATCCACCAAATCGGAGATAATCGGAGACTAATTCTGCAAAAAAAAATACAATTTTTAATGCAATTTGAAAGAAAAGAACGATTTGAGATGAAAAATTTAGATTATAAGTACTTATTTTAACTTATATTTATAAAAAGGTGGTTTAAAATCGAAAATATTAAGAAAATTTGATAATCTAACCTCACTTTTTATAACATTTTTGTCTCGTTTATTTTGAACGAAAAAAAATTGTTTGATTAAAAGAATTTGGGTCATTTTAATTAATTAAAAAGATAATTAAGAAATTTACCTTTTAGAATTGTTTAAATGAAATGAATCCACCAAATCGGAGATAATTGGAGACTAATTCTGCAAAAAAAAATACAATTTTTAATGCAATTTGAAAGAAAAGAACGATTTGAGATGAAAAATTTAGATTATAAGTACTTATTTTAACTTATATTTATAAAAAGGTGGTTTAAAATCGAAAATATTAAGAAAATTTGATAATCTAACCTCACTTTTTATTATAACATTTTGTCTCGTTTATTTTAAACGAAAAAAAATGTTTGATTAAAAGAATTTGGGTCATTTTAATTAATTAAAAAGCTAATTAAGAAATTTACCTTTTAGAATTGTTTAAATGAGATGAATCCACCAAATCGGAGATAATCGGAGACTAATTCTGCAAAAAAAAATACAATTTTTAATGCAATTTGAAAGAAAAGAACGATTTGAGATGAAAAATTTAGATTATAAGTACTTATTTTAACTTATATTTATAAAAAGGTGGTTTAAAATCGAAAATATTAAGAAAATTTGATAATCTAACCTCACTTTTTAATATAACATTTTTGTCTCGTTTATTTTAAACGAAAAAAAATGTTTGATTAAAAGAATTTGGGTCATTTTAATTAATTAAAAAGCTAATTAAGAAATTTACCTTTTAGAATTGTTTAAATGAGATGAATCCACCAAATCGGAGATAATCGGAGACTGATTCTGTAACAAAAAATACGACTTTTAATGAAATTGGAGTAAAAGGAACGATTTAAGATGAAAAATATAAATTATTTTGACTCAAATTAATAAGAAGATTGTTTAAAATCGAAAATATTAATAAAATTAAACAATCTAACCTCACTTTTAATTAATAATAACATTTTTGCCGTTTAATTTAAACGAAAAAAGTGCTTGATTAAAAGAATTTGGCTCATTTTAATTAATTAAGAAGATAATTAAGAAATTTACCAATTAGAATTGATTGAATGAGGCGAATCCACCAAATCGGAGGTAATCGGAGACTGATTCTGTAATAAAAAATACAACTTTTAATGAAATTGAAGGAAAAGGAACGATTTAAGATGAAAAATATAAATTATTTAGGCTTAAATTAATAAGAAGATTGTTTAAAATCGAAAATATTAAGAAAATTAAACAATCTAACCTCACTTTTAATTAATAATAACATTTTTCTAGTTTATTTTAAACGAAAAAAGTGCTTGATTAAAAGAATTTGGCTCATTTTAATTAATTAAGAAGATAATTAAGAAATTTACCTTTTAGAATTGATTGAATGAGGTGAATCCACCAAATCAGAGGTAATCGGAGACTGACTCTGTAATAAAAAATACAACTTTTAATGAAATTGAAGTAAAAGGAACGATTTAAGATGAAAAATATAAATTATTTTGACTCAAATTAATAAGAAGATTGTTTAAAATCGAAAATATTAAGAAAATTAAACAATCTAACCTCACTTTTAATTAATAATAACATTTTTGTCGTTTAATTTAAACGCAAAAAGTGTTTGATTAAAAGAATTTGGCTCATTTTAATTAATTAAGAAGATAATTAAGAAATTTACCTTTTAGAATTGATTGAATGAGGTGAATCCACCAAATCGGAGGTAATCGGAGACTGATTCTGTAATAAAAAATACAACTTTTAATGAAATTGAAGTAAAAGGAACGATTTAAGATGAAAAATATAAATTATTATGGCTCAAATTAATAAGAAGATTGTTTAAAATCGAAAATATGAATAAAATTAAACAATCTAACCTCACTTTTAATTAATAATAACATTTTTGTCGTTTAATTTAAACGCAAAAAGTGCTTGATTAAAAGAATTTGGCTCATTTTAATTAATTAAGAAGATAATTAAGAAATTTACCTTTTAGAATTGATTGAATGAAGTGAATCCACCAAATCAAAGGTAATCGGAGACTGACTCTGTAATAAAAAATACAACTTTTAATGAAATTGAAGTAAAAGGAACGATTTAAGATGAAAAATATAAATTATTTAGGCTTAAATTAAAAAGAAGATTGTTTAAAATCGAAAATATTAAGAAAATTAAACAATCTAACCTCACTTTTAATTAATAATAACATTTTTGTCGTTTAATTTAAACGCAAAAAGTGTTTGATTAAAAGAATTTGGCTCATTTTAATTAATTAAGAAGATAATTAAGAAATTTACCTTTTAGAATTGATTGAATGAGGTGAATCCACCAAATCGGAGGTAATCGGAGACTGACTCTGTAATAAAAAATACAACTTTTAATGAAATTGAAGTAAAAGGAACGATTTAAGATGAAAAATATAAATTATTTAGGCTTAAATTAATAAGAAGATTGTTTAAAATCGAAAATATTAAGAAAATTAAACAATCTAACCTCACTTTTAATTAATAATAACATTTTTGTCGTTTAATTTAAACGCAAAAAGTGTTTGATTAAAAGAATTTGGCTCATTTTAATTAATTAAGAAGATAATTAAGAAATTTACCTTTTAGAATTGATTAAATGAGGTGAATCCACCAAATCGGAGGTAATCGGAGACTGATTCTGTAATAAAAAATACAACTTTTAATGAAATTGAAGTAAAAGGAACGATTTAAGATGAAAAATATAAATTATTATGGCTCAAATTAATAAGAAGATTGTTTAAAATCGAAAATATGAATAAAATTAAACAATCTAACCTCACTTTTAATTAATAATAACATTTTTGTCGTTTAATTTAAACGCAAAAAGTGCTTGATTAAAAGAATTTGGCTCATTTTAATTAATTAAGAAGATAATTAAGAAATTTACCTTTTAGAATTGATTGAATGAAGTGAATCCACCAAATCGAAGGTAATCGGAGACTGATTCTGTAATAAAAAATAGAATTTTTAATGAAATTCAAGTAAAAAGGACGATTTAAGATGAAAAATATAAATTATTTTGGCTCAAATTAATAAGAAGATTGTTTAAAATCGAAAATATTAATAAAATTAAACAATCTAACCTCACTTTTAATTAATAATAACATTTTTGTCGTTTAATTTAAACGCAAAAAGTGTTTGATTAAAAGAATTTGGCTCATTTTAATTAATTAAGAAGATAATTAAGAAATTTACCTTTTAGAATTGATTAAATGAAGTGAATCCACCAAATCGAAGGTAATCGGAGACTGATTCTGTAATAAAAAATAGAATTTTTAATGAAATTGAAGTAAAAGGAACGATTTAAGATGAAAAATATAAATTATTATGGCTCAAATTAATAAGAAGATTGTTTAAAATCGAAAATATGAATAAAATTAAACAATCTAACCTCACTTTTAATTAATAATAACATTTTTGTCGTTTAATTTAAACGCAAAAAGTGATTGATTAAAAGAATTTGGCTCATTTTAATTAATTAAAAAGATAATTAACAAATTTACCTTTTAGAATTGATTGAATGAGGTGAATCCACCAAATCGGAGGTAATCGGAGACTGATTCTGTAATAAAAAATACAACTTTTAATGAAATTGAAGTAAAAGGAACGATTTAAGATGAAAAATATAAATTATTATGGCTCAAATTAATAAGAAGATTGTTTAAAATCGAAAATATGAATAAAATTAAACAATCTAACCTCACTTTTAATTAATAATAACATTTTTGTCGTTTAAGTTAAACGCAAAAAGTGATTGATTAAAAGAATTTGGCTCATTTTAATTAATTAAGAAGATAATTAAGAAATTTACCTTTTAGAATTGATTGAATGAGGTGAATCCACCAAATCGGAGGTAATTGGAGACTGATTCTGTAATAAAAAATACAACTTTTAATGAAATTCAAGTAAAAAGGACGATTTAAGATGAAAAATATAAATTATTTTGGCTCAAATTAATAAGAAGATTGTTTAAAATCGAAAATATTAAGAAAATTAAACAATCTAACCTCACTTTTAATGAATAATAACATTTTTGTCGTTTAATTTAAACGCAAAAAGTGATTGATTAAAAGAATTTGGCTCATTTTAATTAATTAAGAAGTTAATTAAGAAATTCATCTTTTAGAATTGATTGAATGAGGTGAATCCACCAAATCGGAGGTAATCGGAGACTGATTCTGTAATAAAAAATGCAACTTTTAATGAAATTGAAGTAAAAGGAACGATTTAAGATGAAAAATATAAATTATTTTGACTCAAATTAATAAGAAGATTGATTAAAATCGAAAATATTAATAAAATTAAACAATCTAACCTCACTTTTAATTAATAATAACATTTTTGTCGTTTAATTTAAACGCAAAAAGTGTTTGATTAAAAGAATTTGGGTCATTTTAGTTAATTAAGAAAGATAATTAAGAAATTTACCTTTTAGAATTGATTGAATGAGGTGAATCCACCAAATCGGAGGTAATCGGAGACTGATTCTGTAATAAAAAATACAACTTTTAATGAAATTGAAGTAAAAAGAACGATTTAAGATGAAAAATATAAATTATTTAGGCTTAAATTAATAAGAAGATTGTTTAAAATCGAAAATATTAAGAAAATTAAACAATCTAACCTCACTTTTAATTAATAATAACATTTTTGTCGTTTAATTTAAACGAAAAAAGTGCTTGATTAAAAGAATTTGGCTCATTTTAATTAATTAAGAAGATAATTAAGAAATTTACCAATTAGAATTGATTGAATGAGGTGAATCCACCAAATCGGAGGTAATCAGAGACTGACTCTGTAATAAAAAATTCAACTTTTAATGAAATTGAAGTAAAAGGAACGATTTAAGATGAAAAATATAAATTATTTAGGCTTAAATTAATAAGAAGATTGTTTAAAATCGAAAATATTAAGAAAATTAAACAATCTAACCTCACTTTTAATTAATAATAACATTTTTGTCGTTTAATTTAAACGAAAAAAGTGCTTGATTAAAAGAATTTGGCTCATTTTAATTAATTAAGAAGATAATTAAGAAATTTACCAATTAGAATTGATTGAATGAGGTGAATCCACCAAATCAGAGGTAATCGGAGACTGATTCTGTAATAAAAAATACAACTTTTAATGAAATTGAAGTAAAAGGAACGATTTAAGATGAAAAATATAAATTATTTTGACTCAAATTAATAAGAAGATTGTTTAAAATCGAAAATATTAAGAAAATTAAACAATCTAACCTCACTTTTAATTAATAATAACATTTTTGTCGTTTAATTTAAACGCAAAAAGTGTTTGTTTAAAAGAATTTGGCTCATTTTAATTAATTAAGAAGTTAATTAAGAAATTTATCTTTTAGAATTGATTGAATGAGGTGAATCCACCAAATCGGAGGTAATCGGAGACTGATTCTGTAATAAAAAATACAACTTTTAATGAAATTGAAGTAAAAGGAACGATTTAAGATGAAAAATATAAATTATTTTGACTCAAATTAATAAGAAGATTGTTTAAAATCGAAAATATTAATAAAATTAAACAATCTAACCTCACTTTTAATTAATAATAACATTTTTGCCGTTTAATTTAAACGAAAAAAGTGCTTGATTAAAAGAATTTGGCTCATTTTAATTAATTAAGAAGATAATTAAGAAATTTACCTTTTAGAATTGATTGAATGAGGTGAATCCACCAAATCGGAGGTAATCGGAGACTGATTCTGTAATAAAAAATACAACTTTTAATGAAATTGAAGTAAAAGGAACGATTTAAGATGAAAAATATAAATTATTTAGGCTTAAATTAATAAGAAGATTGTTTAAAATCGAAAATATTAATAAAATTAAACAATCTAACCTCACTTTTAATTAATAATAACATTTTTGCCGTTTAATTTAAACGAAAAAAGTGCTTGATTAAAAGAATTTGGCTCATTTTAATTAATTAAGAAGATAATTAAGAAATTTACCTTTTAGAATTGATTGAATGAGGTGAATCCACCAAATCGGAGGTAATCGGAGACTGATTCTGTAATAAAAAATACAACTTTTAATGAAATTGAAGTAAAAGGAACGATTTAAGATGAAAAATATAAATTATTTAGGCTTAAATTAATAAGAAGATTGTTTAAAATCGAAAATATTAATAAAATTAAACAATCTAACCTCACTTTTAATTAATAATAACATTTTTGTCCTTTAATTTAAACGAAAAAAGTGATTGATTAAAAGAATTTGGATCATTTTAATTAATTAAAGGAACTAAATAAGAAATTTGCCTTTTAGAATTGATTTTGATACCAAATCGGAGGTAATCGGAATAATAATTTAACATTATTATTGATTCATTTTTAATCCGGTCACTTTACCATCACATATAAAGAAATTTTTACCTTAAAATTGACTCCTAATTAACAGAATGCATCAATTTGACCTAAAAAAGCAAACAAAATTGAATTAGATTTATAATAAATCAAAAAAATAATTTTTTTTTGTTCCAATTCGATTTTAACGATCTTAAAATATAAAAATGAATGTGAATAAGTTTTGAAATAAGTTTTAATCAACGATCTTAACTAAGAAACTCGTTAATTACCTCCAAGTTTAATCCGATGATGAATTTATCTCCATGATCCAAAATATTGAATAAAATTAAATCCTTCTTTTACTGAGAGGTACGGGAGTACATAGATTTTAACCTATATGAATCAAAAAAATTAAATTATTAATTAATAATTAGATAATTAAATAAATATAAAAATTAAATTTAACCTTAAAAAAGATTGACACAACTAACTTTACGCCATCTCTCGGCGAAAACCGAAAATAAATTAAACTTATTTTAATTAATGATTACTTAAAAATTAATGATTTAAACGCAAATTGGGGGATAAAAGCGTAAAATGCTAAGAATTAATTAATGCGTTATGAATTTTAAAGCAAATTTATTGCTTTAAAAAAAATTAACGTTAATTTTTTTACCCCGAAATTCTCAAACAGTTTTCTTACAAAAATAACTAAATTACTTACATATCGGTACATCACGCGTTTAATGAAGATCCTATCACCCTTGTTTATATATACTTATAGTTGGTCAACGGTCGGTTAATTAAGGGAGAACATACCCAGGGGGCGACACTGTCGAAAGGGGAATAATCTTTTGGTTCTAATTCCAGCTAGTATTTAGATAATTACGTGTCTCAATCAGAGAGGGCGCTTTCGATTTTCTTGGACAAACCCGCCAATGTAAGGGAAAACAAATTATCTAGCGTAGCGTGTAGTCGTGGATACGAATTTATGGTGTAGTTATCGTTTTTGCTTGGTGTTTTAATAGTTTTGTTATTGTAATAGTTCTTTTTATTAGATAACTTAGTTAAGTGTTCTATATTGTTATAAACTTTTTGTGTTTTTATTAATTTACAAAACATCAGGTAAGCGAAGTGCATATATAATAGTGTCTTGAAATGCTTATATTTTATTATTGATTTACGAATTTTGTTAAATTAGAATGCCAAGAAAATGTGCATACTTTCAATGCGGGAAGAGTTTGCAAAATACCCCCAATTTACGGATATTTGGCTTTCCCGTTCGTGATCCGGATAGATTGCAAAAATGGATTATAAATGCAGGTAAGAAGTAAACTTTTTTTGCATATTGTGTTCTCTATAGTAATTGTTTAATAATGTTTTATTATTATGTTTAACGCACTATTTGTTTTATTGTATATTACCCTGAATTATTTATTTACTCTAACCGGGTAGATATAGTTTCCGATGGCTCGAAAGCATTCGAAAAGGTATTTTTATTGTTTCCGGCCCTCAGTGTAGGCTTGGACAACTCTTTGTACTCAAGTTTTATGACTAAATGATTCTAATGTGGGTTTTGGCTTGATTTTAGGCCGGGTTTCTAGAGAATTTAAGTGTAAATTTAAAGATTTAGAATTCAGAATTAAAATTAAGAACGATACAAATATCGAATGAATTCAGAAAATTATATCTCAAAAACAAAAAGATATTTTCAAAAATAGGGGTTTTCAATATAAAGTAGATACATTACTTTATCAATAAATAAACACTGAATGATTCAGTGTTCCATATCATCAAATGTTCCAGCGATGTGTAACATATCATATTTACAAATCATACTAATTATAATTTAGTCTTTGGCTAGATTTCACACAGAACTAAAGAAACTGATATTTTGATTCTTATCTGAATTCATTTTTTTCTTATTGCAGGCTTTACAAGCATAACTTATGTAATCAGGTTGTTTTCCTGTCCCTTTCTTATGTTTTGTTTTTCTTACGTCCCCTTTTTTTCTGTTTTCGATTGGGTAGAGCAGATTTTTCTGGATCCCGCCATTTGTATCTCGATATATATATTATTTTAATTTAATTTAACATAACACATTGGGTTATTGTTATTTCATTTATTGTTTTAGTTATACATATACATTTATATATATTTATATGCATACTTATTTTTTAGTTTTACTTTTCATTGTGTATATGTGTATCTTTTTGTTCTATATGGGATACAATAAAGTCATATTATTATTATTGCCTAGAAAATCGATTTTTAACGATTTCTTTTAAAGATGGTCGTTTAAAAATTTTGGTTAAATTAAGATACTTATTTCGAACGGGATTTTTACACGGAGACCGGATTAACCTTGTATATAAAATAATAATTGAATCATTGCATTAATTACTTTATCATAATCTTAAAAACTAATAATTTTTACAGGAAATTGGGAGTTAGCCAAATTAAGTCCAGATCGTTTAAAAAAGCGTGTATTGTGTGCAGACCACTTCAAACAAGAAGATTTTATGCTAAGGAAATAAAGCGCTACCGCTATACCAATATCATATCAGTCACCTATGGCTTCGCAGTCTCAAGCTTCTCCAGTTTATCCTCATGCTTCAAGCGGATATACGTACAGTAAGAATGCAAATGAAGCACTACCATCTACATCAGGAGACATTTCCCATAGCTCACCAGAAAAGTCTATCGACGCAATTTTCTGTGATGTTGAAAACATACAAGGTGAAGTGCATATAATCACGCCAGAGAAAGAACCTGTCAGTGATCACAACAGCTTAATTTCAGAAAACAATACACTCACAAATATATCCAATTTACCGTCACCACCTCGCAAGAGGAAAACACCTTTTGAAGACTGGTGTCAAACGGAACTTAAGAGAAAATTAGTTGAAACTGAAAATAAATTAGTGAAGACAAAATCCGCTCTGAAGAATTTTTCAACTATTACAGCTCCAAGAAACCTTCGTACATTGAATCCATTTGCTAGATCATTTGTTAGAATGCAAGTACACCATAAAAGTCGACAACCTTTTCTTAGTGACGAGAAGCAGGCAGCATTATCCCTATTTTATAAATCACCGTCCACATATCAATTTATGAGAAGAAAAGGTCTGATCTTGCCATCACCATCAGCCATAAAAATGTGGTTACGAAAATATACCTTTCGCCCAGGCCACAATAAAATGCTAATGCGCTTACTGGCCTTAAAGGTAGAAACAATGACGGAAAAAACAAGAGAGTGCATTTTAGCGTTTGATGAAATGGCTTTAAAAAAAACTGTAGAATTCTCCAACAATAGAGGACTCATTGAAGGATTTGAAGACTTGGGGCAACTCGGTCGAACTTCTAAATTTGCTAAACAGGCATTGGTACTAATTGTAAGGGGTTTGTATTCTTCGTGGAAAATTCCAATAAGTTTTTATCTTACAAATAGCGGTGTCCGAGCTGAACAACTAGAAGCAATATTAAAAATTACTCTCGAAGAGTTGAAGACAATTGGTTTAAAACCTGTGGCTACTGTATGCGATCAGTCAACAACGAATCAAAAATTGTTTTCGATTCTGGGCGTTAAGGTTAATAAACCTTATTTTAAAGTTGGCGAAATCAAATATATTATGTTGTACGACGCACCTCATTTATTGAAAAGCGTCAGAAATAACTTAATAAATAATGATTTTATTTATAACCACCAGCGGATATCTTTTCATGATATCACTGCTACTTATGCGCTAGATAAAAGCAGTTCTACGGGGCGAGCATTACCCCGCATTACAGACATACACTTATGTCCCAATCCCTTTCAGAGGATGAATGTAAGATTGGCTGCGCAAGTGTTAAGCCACTCCGTTAGCGCAGCAATCAGAACTTCAAAGGAAACCGGTCAACCATCAGTCCACAACAGCTGATGCCACTGCTACTTTTATTGATATTATCAATAATGCCTTTGATGCATTGAATAGCAGGACATTGCATGATAAAAATGTATATCGAAGAGCACTCTCCGATAATAATGTTCATAGTATCTCTGCTCTAAACAGGGCATATAAGGTATTAGAAAATCTAAAAAAAATAGAAAAAGGAAGAGGGACCAGGGTACAAAAGAAAACTATAAATAGACCACCTTGTTTTGACGGCTTCCTGTTAACGATAAACGCTGTTAAAACTATTTCACAAATACAAGCAAAGAAAGGTTATTCATTTTTATTAACATCAAGGTTAAATCAAGATATCCTAGAAAATCAGTTTTCTATATACAGGCAGAGAGGAGGATACAACAGAAATCCGACTGTCCGAACTTTCCAAGCAGCATTCAAAACAAACTCGATTATGAATTTAATGAAACCGCCAAAAACGTCCAACTGTGACACAGATGTTGCTTTTGACGAGAACATCTTAAATATGGATGATTTCTCAAATGTACAAAATGTTGATGAAACTGATTCCTCCGAAAAAGCAACATCATCTTCATCTAGTAGTGATGGTGATGAAACAGTGACCTCTCACGATGTCACCTTAGAAGATTGTGCCATAACTTATATGGCAGGATGGTTAGCCAAGAAATCTGTGATCTTATCTGTGCGCAAGAACTAACGGATAAAGACAACATTTTTATTTTCTATAAAAATTATAACATAAACAATCCGACCGCCTTGAAAAAACCAACAAGTTATCTGACAAAAGCAACAAAAATAAGCATGTTATGTTTCAATAATTTATTTGAAAAATATGCCTCCAAAAAGCAAATGTATATGTAAACGTTATTATTAAAAATTAAAAAGAAAGTAAACAGAAATTTGCCCGATTGGAAAGGAAAATGTCAACAACATAGAACGTATTTGTTAGAGTTGTTAGTGAGGACTTTAATTCACAAAAGATGCAAGGAAATGTCATCCTTGTTGAAATCAAGCAATCAACAACAAAACCCAAAATTATTAATATTACAAAATAGGTAAATTAAACATATCGATTGGTTGTGGTTTTATGATACAGATTTAGTGGAACTCTCTGTACATAGGTGTTGTAATTCCCGATTTGTTCTTTTTTCCATTCGTCTAACATTTTTCTTCAACCGCATGCAGGATATTCAGAAATTGGCGGATAATCTATACATAGCGATATTTTTCATTCGATTCTAAAGCGAAAATGTTGTACCATGTTTCATACGTCTTCAGGAAGTTCTTAATAATTTAGTAATATTTCTCTATAATAATAATAATATCTATTAATAAATAAGGTGAAATTTTGAAAACTAGTTTTTTTTTATTAAATTAGTTTATTTATCGTTTGAGCTCGTTTTTAAAATTTTTTTAATATCATATTTTCACGAAAAACAAATTTGACAACGTAGTAGATCAAGTTCGTCATTTTGACATTTTAATTTTTTATTGTTTAGACATACAGGTATCTTCCGGATCAGAGATATACATATAGCGATGTAGAACACGTTATTTTGAGACGATTTTCATAATGAAATTCTTTCACACTGTTTGTAATAACCGCTCTGAAACTGTTTAAAGTTGTTCAATAGCGAGTTTGGGAAACGACTGCGGAGGTCGTAAATCAATCTCAGGTAATCGGCCCAACCCCCGGCTTATCACCCGTCTCTAATGTGTTTATTTTGGTCGTGCATATTTAAGCAGATATCCTATTGAATTATTGTAATTAAAAACTTGAAACAGGTTTTAACATGTTCCCTTAACCTTTAATGATATTTATGTTATCATAACAATTCAATTCTGAACGTTACAAAGAGAAAAATAAACAAACAAATTGTTATGAGAAATAATAATCGGCTAAGAAACGAATGATATATAGGCGGGGATTTGACCGATTGCTTGAGATTCATTTACGATCGCCGCAGTCGTTTCCCATACTCGTTATTGGACAACTTTAAACAGTTCCCGTGCGGTTATTATAAACAATATGAAAAAATTTCTTTACGAAAATAACGTGTTCTACATCGCTTATATCTCTGATCCGGAAGATACCGGACCATTTTGTTGCTAAATGTAAAAAAAATAATTCTGTTAGGTGATATGTCATTTATGGGTTACTTTTAATAGGTATTATTTTAACAATAATCATTTATCTGACACTGCAATACAACAAAATGAAGAGTAAAATGTTTTTGTAAATTGAAATTCCAAAAAAAAATGCGATCCCTACACTACATAGTAGTATTCAAATAAAATTTTGCCACATATTTACATTTCTTTTAAAATGCTTCCCGAGACCATAGGAAGCGTGATACAAAATTCAGATTTTCGATTCAGAGTCGAGCGAAGAATGTCACTACGTATAGATTATTCGCCAATTTCTGAACACCTATAGTATATTTAAAAGTATTTACCGTTCCCATACCTGCGGAGTAATTGTTTTAGAGATATAGTATTCTGTTTTGCATCTAACTTTGTATTTATATTTAATATAGTACTATAAGTTTGTATATTTATTTATTGTATGCAGTGATGGGCAAATATGTGGAACCAAGTAAATATCTCCGGAATCGTTATATCGAAATGAAATTTGGTACAAATTGCGTGTTTAATTGTATTTTTTTAAATAAATATGATCTTCCGGTTTATACAAGATGTTACATTTTAAACATATTATTCGGTCTCATTCACTTTTTTCTCAAAAGTAGATATATAGTTGTTATGTTAATTATCTCGATTCTGTTTAAAATAGAAAATATAGAATCCCATGTTTTTGTACTCGTAATAAAATGATTTATTCGAAATTAACATAATGCGCAGATGTTTCATTACAAATTTAAAAATCGGTTTTATTTCCGCTTAAACCGAGTTTAAATGTGCAAAAAGAATAAAATCAAATACGCAATTTACTCTAATATATACCTCCCAAATTTAATTTTGATATCTCTAACAATTTCGGAGATATTTACTTGATTTCACACATTTACCCATCACTGTATATTAAATGTATATACAGTGATGGGTAAATGTTTGTATATGTGTAAACGTTTAGATATAATAATAAAATTAATTTCTTTATTTTTCTTACTACTTGTTTTTTTTTTCGTTTATTTCAATAATATTTTATGTGACTACTATATATTTTTTTAGGTTTTCTAAGGTTGTTGCGGACACAACGATATTTGCCCTACGGAAAATAACCGTACGTTAAAAATTTGAAAATCCATGTAGTGTATCTGCCGTACGGCTAAAGATCGTTCTTCCTGAAACAGGCATAACATGTTTACTTCGTGTATTTTGTCCTTTTATATAGTATTCCCCATTTAATTCGAAATGACGATAAAAAAAGAGCGACAAAGGCACTTATAGGACTCATAGAGGAAAGCAAGTGATGATTTATTGCCAGGCGGTGATGTTAGGACATTTAAACGGGGTTTGATACTAGGTTTTCATCTGCACTAAGCATTGGAAGGTCCCACCTGTGGTTAATAGAGGGCGACGTTGTACAGACAAGCCCGTTGACCAACTATAAGTATATATAAACAAGGCTATCACTTTATTTCGACTTGATTTTAATGATTAATCACGAAAAAATGATGAAAATGATGAGCTCAACTCCACAAAATAAAGTCGACTTTCAATTGTTTTAAACGCGTCCTCTCGGAGGATTAGTAAACTAAAGGCGGGAAATTTGAATTTAATTTTTTTAATTTAATTTGTTTTAAAAATAATTATGATTTGTTTAAATATAATTAAGTTGAAAATTAAGAAATGAATTTAATTAAAAGAAATGTTAGTTAATTCATTAATTTGATATAAATAAGCTGAAATCTGAAATGAACTAACCTCAATTTGTAATAATAAATTTGATTTTGGTGGTTATTTTGGCTATTTCATTCAAAATTGTTTATTTAAACGCATTTAGCTCACTTTATTTAGCACGAGACGGCTTAACTTTAGTTATAAATGTTTAAATTAAATTAATTTTTAGGATAAACTCTTTGGAGATTAATCTCAAAAAATTTGCGCCATCTAACGCACGAGATGTTAACTGAGTAAATTGGGGGGAAATTTGACTTAAATTAATTATTTTTTTTATGTTATTTAATGAGAATTTAGTTAATTTTGAATTCCTATTTCGTTTTCTTTAAAAAAATTAATCATAAAGTATGTTTTAGAAAAGAATTACTTTTTAGGATTCCGAAATAACGCCAATTCATCAAATCCGAGGGGATGATACTGAAAATAAAATGCAATTTTTAACGATTTTAATTTCAAAAATGTAGGTTATTTTGATTTGAATTTATAAGCAGATAATTTAAAACCGAAAATATATTTAATAATTGAAAAGAAAATATGACAATTTAACACCATGCTTTCAATTAAACATTTCAAAAAGTAAAAATGGTTTTAAAATAAGTTAAATAAGTTTTAGAATCAGTTGAAAACCTTAAGGGTTGATATAATAAAAATTTAAGGAGCACCCTGTATAGCACAGATCCCGTGGTCGCATATTTCTAGAAGATTTTTAATAATTTCTCATGATAATACTGCCCTGTTTACAAAATTTTATCTTTCTAAGACAAATATTTAAGAAAATGTTTGAAAACTTCTTAACACTGTATCATTATCATGTTTTCTGGATTGTAACGCCTATAAAATTATCTTGTAGAATACTTTGTATATTTACTAAGATATACAAGGAATGATTTCGCGTAAAATTGCCGAAGACGCTTGCGGGCGAGGCCCTGGATCTGAAATATTTACATAAAATCGTCCATTTTGGAAGATTGTAGCTCCTCGCCCGCAAGCGACCTCGGCGGCTTGAGGCGAAATCGTCCCTTGTATATCTTAGTAAATATACAAAGTCTTCTATAAGACGGTTTTATTCTCACTTCGCCGAGGTCGAAAATCAAATAAATCGATTTTTCAACAATTTTTAAATTTACTCAAAATATTGGAAAAATCCCGATTAAATTCAACAGCTTATATCTCAAGGATTAGGTGAGATATCTCAAGATTGACTTCATTTTTGGAAAGTAGATACTCCAATTAGTAATTGAGATCAATTTCCTAACAATTTTCCAAAAAACAATCGATTTTTCAAGATTTTTTAAAGTTATTGAAAAATCCCGATTAAATTCAACAGCTTATATCTCAATGATTAGATGAGATATCTCAAGATTGACTTCATTTTTGAAAAGTAGATACTCCAATTAGTAATTGAGATCAATTTCCTAACAATTTTCCAAAAAACAATCGATTTTCAAGATTTTTTAAAGTTATTCAAAATATTAAAAAATCCCAATTAAGTTCAGCAGCTCATATCTCAAGAACTAAGAGAGATATCTCAAAATTGACTTCATCTTTGGAAAGTAGATACTCCAATTAGTAACTGAGATCAATTTCCTAACAATTTTCCAAAAAAAATCGATTTTTCAAGAATTTTTAAATTTATTGAAAATATTGAAAAATCCCAATTAAGTTGAGGAGCTCATATCTCAAGAACTAAGAGAGATATCTCAAAATTGACTTCATTTTTGGAAAGTAGATACTCCAATTAGTAACTGAGATCAATTTCCTAACAATTTTCCAAAAAAAATCGATTTTTCAAGAATTTTTAAATTTATTGAAAATATTGAAAAATCCCAATTAAGTTCAGGAGCTTATATCTCAAGAACTAAGAGAGATATCTCAAAATTGACTTCATTTTGGGAAAGTAGATGCTTTATTTAATAATTTGAAAGTAATTTGGTAACAATTTTCCAAAAGAAAATGAATTTTTTAAGAATTTTTAAATTTATTGAAAAATCCCGATTAAATTCAATAGCTTATATCTCAAGGATTAGGTGAGATATCTCAAGATTGACTTCATTTTTTGGAAAGTAGATACTCCAATTAGTAATTGAGATCAATTTCCTAACAATTTTCCAAAAAACAATCGATTCTTCACGATTTTTTAAAGTTATTCAAAATATTAAAAAATCTCAATTAAGTTCAGGAGCTCATATCTCAAGAACTAAGAGAGATATCTCAAAATTGACTTCATTTTTGGAAAGTAGATGCTTCATTTAGTAATTAAGAACAATTTCCTAACAATTTTCCAAAGAAATCGATTTTTCAAGAATTTTTAAAGTTATTCAAAATTTTAAAAAATCCCAATTAAGTTCAGGAGCTCATATCTCAAGAACTAAGAGAGATATCTCAAAATTGACTTCATTTTTGGAAAGTAGATGCTTCATTTAGTAATTAAGAACAATTTCCTAACAATTTTCCAAAGAAATCGATTTTTCAAGAATTTTTAAAGTTATTCAAAATTTTAAAAAATCCCAATTAAGTTCAGGAGCTCATATCTCAAGAACTAAGAGAGATATCTCAAAATTGACTTCATCTTTGGAAAGTAGATGCTTTATTTAATAATTTGAAAGTAATTTGGTAACAATTTTCCAAAAGAAAATCAATTTTTTAAGAATTTTTAAATTTATTGAAAAATCCCGATTAAATTCAACAGCTTATATCTCAAGGATTAGGTGAGATATCTCAAGATTGACTTCATTTTTGGAAAGTAGATACTCCAATTAGTAATTGAGATCAATTTCCTAACAAATTTCCAAATAAATCGATTTTTCAACCATTTTTAAATTTACTCAAAATATTGGAAAAATCCCAATTAAGTTTGACAGTTTATATCTCAAGAACTAAGTGAGATATTTCAAAATTGACTTCATTTTTGGAAAATAGATACTCCAATTAGTAATTGAGATCAATTTCCTAACAATTTTCCAAAGAAATCGATTTTTCAAGAATTTTTAAAGTTATTCAAAATATTAAAAAATCCCAATTAAGTTTAGGAACTCATATCTCAAGAACTAAGAGAGATATCTCAAAATTGACTTCATCTTTGGAAAGTAGATGCTTTATTTAATAATTTGAAAGTAATTTGGTAACAATTTTCCAAAAGAAAATCAATTTTTTAAGAATTTTTAAATTTATTGAAAAATCCCGATTAAATTCAACAGCTTATATCTTAAGGATTAGGTGAGATATCTCAAGATTGACTTCATTTTTGAAAAGTAGATGCTTCATTTAGTAATTGAGATCAATTTCCTAACAAATTTCCAAATAAATCGATTTTTCAACAATTTTTAAATTTACTCAAAATATTGGAAAAATCCCAATTAAGTTTGACAGTTTATATCTCAAGAACTAAGTGAGATATTTCAAAATTGACTTCATTTTTGGAAAATAGATACTCCAATTAGTAATCGAGATCAATTTCCTAACAATTTTCCAAAGAAATCGATTTTTCAAGAATTTTTAAAGTTATTCAAAATATTAAAAAAACCGAATTAAGTTCAGCAGCTCATATCTCAAGAACTAAGAGAGATATCTCAAAATTGACTTCATCTTTGGAAATTAGATACTCCAATTAGTAATTGAGATCAATTTCCTAACAATTTTCCAAAAAACAATCGATTTTTCAAGAATTTTTAAAGTTATTCAAAATATTAAAAAAACCGAATTAAGTTCAGCAGCTCATATCTCAAGAACTAAGAGAGATATCTCAAAATTGACTTCATCTTTGGAAAGTAGATACTCCAATTAGTAATTGAGATCAATTTCCTAACAATTTTCAAAAAAAAAACCGATTTTTGAATAATTTTTAAATTTATTGAAAATATTGAAAAATCCTGATTAAATTCAACAGCTTATATCTCAAGGATTAGTTGAGATATCTCAAGATTGACTTCATTTTTGGAAAGTAGATACTCCAATTAGTAATTGAGATCAATTTCCTAACAATTTTCCAAAAAACAATCGATTTTTCAAGATTTTTTAAAGTTATTCAAAATATTAAAAAATCCCAATTAAGTTCAGCAGCTCATATCTCAAGAACTGAGTGAGATATCTCAAAAGTGACTTCATTTTTGGAAAGTAGATGCTTCATTTAGTAATTGAAAGTAATTTGGTAACAATTTTCCAAAAGAAAATCGATTTTTTAAGAATTATTAAATTTATTCAAAGTATTGAAAAATCGCTATTAAGTTCAGCAAGTTATATCTCAAGAACTAAGTGAGATATTTTCAAATTGACTTAACTTTTAAAAAGTAGATGCTCCAATTAGTAATTAAGAACAATTTCCTAACAATTTTCCAAAGAAATCGATTTTTCAAGAATTTTTAAAATTATTCAAAATATTAAAAAAACCGAATTAAGTTCAGCAGCTCATATCTCAAGAACTAAGAGAGATATCTCAAAATTGACTTCATCTTTGGAAATTAGATACTCCAATTAGTAATTGAGATCAATTTCCTAACAATTTTCCAAAGAAATCGATTTTTCAAGAATTTTTAAAGTTATTCAAAATATTAAAAAAACCGAATTAAGTTCAGCAGCTCATATCTCAAGAACTAAGAGAGATATCTCAAAATTGACTTCATCTTTGGAAAGTAGATACTCCAATTAGTAATTGAGATCAATTTCCTAACAATTTTCAAAAAAAAATCGATTTTTGAATAATTTTTAAATTTATTGAAAATATTGAAAAATCCTGATTAAATTCAACAGCTTATATCTCAAGGATTAGTTGAGATATCTCAAGATTGACTTCATTTTTGGAAAGTAGATACTCCAATTAGTAATTGAGATCAATTTCCTAACAATTTTCCAAAAAACAATCGATTTTTCAAGATTTTTTAAAGTTATTCAAAATATTAAAAAATCCCAATTAAGTTCAGCAGCTCATATCTCAAGAACTGAGTGAGATATCTCAAAAGTGACTTCATTTTTGGAAAGTAGATGCTTCATTTAGTAATTGAAAGTAATTTGGTAACAATTTTCCAAAAGAAAATCGATTTTTTAAGAATTATTAAATTTATTCAAAGTATTGAAAAATCGCTATTAAGTTCAGCAAGTTATATCTCAAGAACTAAGTGAGATATTTTCAAATTGACTTAACTTTTAAAAAGTAGATGCTCCAATTAGTAATTAAGAACAATTTCCTAACAAATTTCCAAATAAATCGATTTTTCAACAATTTTTAAATTTACTCAAAATATTGGAAAAATCCCAATTAAGTTTAACAGTTTATATCTCAAGAACTAAGTGAGATATTTCAAAATTGACTTCAGTTTTTGAAAATAGATACTCCAATTAATAATTGAGATCAATTTCCTAACAATTTTCCAAAGAAATCGATTTTTCAAGAATTTTTAAAGTTATTCAAAATATTAAAAAATCCCAATTAAGTTCAAGAGCTCATATCTCAAGAACTGACTGAGATATCTCAAAATTGACTTCATTTTTGGAAAGTAGATGCTTCATTTAGTAATTGAAAGTAATTTGGTAACAATTTTCCAAAAGAAAATCAATTTTTTAAGAATTTTTAAATTTATTGAAAAATCCCGATTAAATTCAACAGCTTATATCTCAAGGATTAGGTGAGATATCTCAAGATTGACTTCATTTTTGAAAAGTAGATACTCCAATTTGTAATTGAGATCAATTTCCTAACAAATTTCCAAATAAATCGATTTTTCAACAATTTTTAAATTTACTCAAAATATTGGAAAAATCCCAATTAAGTTTAACAGTTTATATCTCAAGAACTAAGTGAGATATTTCAAAATTGACTTCAGTTTTTGAAAATAGATACTCCAATTAGTAATTGAGATCAATTTCCTAACAATTTTCCAAAGAAATCGATTTTTCAAGAATTTTTAAAGTTATTCAAAATATTAAAAAATCCCAATTAAGTTCAGGAGCTCATATCTCAAGAACTGAGTGAGATATCTCAAAATTGACTTCATTTTTGGAAAGTAGATGCTTCATTTAGTAATTGAAAGTAATTTGGTAACAATTTTCCAAAAGAAAATCAATTTTTTAAGAATTTTTAAATTTATTGAAAAATCCCGATTAAATTCAACAGCTTATATCTCAAGGATTAGGTGAGATATCTCAAGATTGACTTCATTTTTGAAAAGTAGATACTCCAATTTGTAATTGAGATCAATTTCCTAACAAATTTCCAAATAAATCGATTTTTCAACAATTTTTAAATTTACTCAAAATATTGGAAAAATCCCAATTAAGTTTAACAGTTTATATCTCAAGAACTAAGTGAGATATTTCAAAATTGACTTCATTTTTGGAAAATAGATACTCCAATTAGTAATCGAGATCAATTTCCTAACAATTTTCCAAAGAAATCGATTTTTCAAGAATTTTTAAAGTTATTCAAAATATTAAAAAAACCGAATTAAGTTCAGCAGCTCATATCTCAAGAACTAAGAGAGATATCTCAAAATTGACTTCATCTTTGGAAATTAGATACTCCAATTAGTAATTGAGATCAATTTCCTAACAATTTTCCAAAAAACAATCGATTTTTCAAGAATTTTTAAAGTTATTCAAAATATTAAAAAAACCGAATTAAGTTCAGCAGCTCATATCTCAAGAACTAAGAGAGATATCTCAAAATTGACTTCATCTTTGGAAAGTAGATACTCCAATTAGTAATTGAGATCAATTTCCTAACAATTTTCCAAAAAAACAATCGATTTTTCAAGATTGTTTAATGTTATTCAAAATATTAAAAAATCCCAATTAAGTTCAGGAGCTCATATCTCAAGAACTAAGAGAGATATCTCAAAATTGACTTCATTTTTGGAAAGTAGATGCTTCATTTAGTAATTGAAAGTAATTTGGTAACAATTTTCCAAAAGAAAATCGATTTTTTAAGAATTATTAAATTTATTCAAAGTATTGAAAAATCGCTATTAAGTTCAGCAAGTTATATCTCAAGAACTAAGTGAGATATTTTCAAATTGACTTCACTTTTAAAAAGTAGATGCTCCAATTAATAATTAAGATCAATTTCCTAACAATTTTCCAAAGAAATCGATTTTTCAACAATTTTTAAATTTACTCAAAATATTGGAAAAATCCCAATTAAGTTTAACAGTTTATATCTCAAGAACTAAGTGAGATATTTCATAGTTGACTTCATTTTTGGAAAATAGATACTCCAATTAATAATTGAGATCAATTTCCTAACAATTTTCCAAAGAAATCGATTTTTCAAGAATTTTTAAAGTTATTCAAAATATTAAAAAATCCCAATTAAGTTCAGCAGCTCATATTTCAAGAACTGAGTGAGATATCTCAAAATTGACTTCATTTTTGGAAAGTAGATGCTTCATTTAGTAATTGAAAGTAATTTGGTAACAATTTTCCAAAAGAAAATCAATTTTTTAAGAATTTTTAAATTTATTGAAAAATCCCGATTAAATTCAACAGCTTATATGTCAAGGATTAGGTGAGATATCTCAAGATTGACTTCATTTTTGAAAAGTAGATACTCCAATTTGTAATTGAGATCAATTTCCTAACAAATTTCCAAATAAATCGATTTTTCAACAATTTTTAAATTTACTCAAAATATTGGAAAAATCCCAATTAAGTTTAACAGTTTATATCTCAAGAACTAAGTGAGATATTTCAAAATTGACTTCAGTTTTTGAAAATAGATACTCCAATTAGTAATTGAGATCAATTTCCTAACAATTTTCCAAAGAAATCGATTTTTCAAGAATTTTTAATGTTACTCAAAATATTAAAAAATCCCAATTAAGTTCAGCAGCTCATATCTCAAGAACTGAGTGAGATATCTCAAAAATGACTTCACTTTTAGAAAGTAGATGCTTCATTTAGTAATTGAAAGTAATTTGGTAACAATTTTCCAAAAGAAAATCGATTTTTTAAGAATTATTAAATTTATTGAAAAATCCCGATTAAATTCAACAGCTTATATCTCAAGAATTAGGTGAGATATCTCAAGATTGGATTCATTTTTGGAAAGTAGATACTCCAATTAGTAATTGAGATCAATTTCCTAACAATTTTCCAAAAAACAATCGATTTTTCAAGATTTTTTAAAGTTATTCAAAATATTAAAAAATTCCAATTAAGTTCAGCAGCTCATATCTCAAGAACTGAGTGAGATATCTCAAAATTGACTTCATTTTTGGAAAGTAGATGCTTCATTTAGTAATTAAGAACAATTTCCTAACAAATTTCCAAATAAATCGATTTTTCAACAATTTTTAAATTTACTCAAAATATTGGAAAAATCCCGATTAAATTCAACAGCTTATATCTCAAGGATTAGGTGAGATATCTCAAGATTGACTTCATTTTTGGAAAGTAGATACTCCAATTTGTAATTGAGATCAATTTCCTAACAAATTTCCAAATAAATCGATTTTTCAACAATTTTTAAATTTACTCAAAATATTAAAAAATCCCAATTAAGTTCAGCAGTTCATATCTCAAAAACTGAGTGAGATATCTCAAAATTGACTTCATTTTTGGAAAGTAGATGCTTCATTTAGTAATTAAGAATAATTTCCTAACAATTTTCCAAAGAAATCGATTTTTCAAGAATTTTTAAAGTTATTCAAAATATTAAAAAATCCCAATTAAGTTCAGCAGTTCATATCTCAAAAACTGAGTGAGATATCTCAAAATTGACTTCATTTTTGGAAAGTAGATGCTTCATTTAGTAATTAAGAATAATTTCCTAACAATTTTCCAAAGAAATCGATTTTTCAAGAATTTTTAAAGTTATTCAAAATATTAAAAAATCCCAATTAAGTTCAGCAGCTCATATCTCAAGAACTGAGTGAGATATCTCAAAATTGACTTCATTTAGTAATTGAAAGTAATTTGGTAACAATTTTCCAAAAGAAAATCGATTTTTTAAGAATTATTAAATTTATTTAAAATATTGAAAAATCGCTATTAAGTTTAGCAAGTTATATCTCAAGAACTAAATGAGATATTTTCAAATTGACTTCACTTTTAAGAAGTAGATGCTCCAATTAGTAATTAAGAACAATTTCCTAACAATTTTCCAAAGAAATCGATTTTTCAAGAATTTTTAAAGTTATTCAAAATATTAAAAAATCCCAATTAAGTTCAGGAGCTTATACCTCAAGAACTAGATGAGATGTCTTAAAATTGACTTCATTTTTGGAAAGTAGATGTTCCATTTAGTAATTTGAAAGTAATTTGGTAACAATTTTCCAAAAAAATCAATTTTTCAAACATTTTTAAAGTTATTCAAAATATTAGAAAAATTCCCAGTTAAGTTCAGCACTTTATATCTCAAGAACTAAGTGAAATATTTTCAAATTGACTTCACTTTTAGAAAGTAGATGCTCCAATTAGTAATTAAGATCAATTTCCTAACAATTTTCCAAAAAAAATCGATTTTTCAAGAATTTTTAAATTTATTGAAAAATCCCGATTAAATTCAACAGCTTATATCTCAATGATTAGATGAGATATCTCAAGATTGACTTCATTTTTGGAAAGTAGATTAATACCTTAATTAATACCAGTTTAATCTTAAAATGATATAAATATAAATCAAATAATATATAAATAAAAGTACTTACTTATAAGCGATCAAAATCGAAGCTTTATCTTCATCTTCCTCATTTAAATCGTCCTCATTTTTCACCGATTCATTCTCATCACCATCAAAATCGAAATCATCCCGAGTTTGATCAATTTCGCCATCTTCGTCGTTTTCGTGAGTTTGTTCGTATTTATAGTTCGTTTTGGCGTCTTCAGCATTTTCTGGTTTTTCATCAAAACTATCTTCTTCAACGCGATTATCGTTTTCTCGTGGAATTCCTTCTTCGTCATCTTCTTCTTCATTCTTTTTCATTTTTTTTTCAGTCTTTTTTGGTTTTTGAACCTCTTTGAAGATTAATCTAAAACAAATAATTAATAAAAATTAGAAATTAATTTTAAAAAATAATTTAATTAATTAATTAAATACTCTATAAACTAAATAATATCAAATTTATTATTTTAACATTATCTTTGTATTTCGAATAAAAAAAAGTGGCCGAACAAAATTAATTTATAATTTTTTTGTTTGAAAATTTCTTTTTGCACTTTATTGTAGCCGCCAACCACCTTTTAACCCTTACCTCTGGTACAATACGCAACAACACGAAAACCCGGACGAAATCGACCACGAAAACAACCCCGTTTTTTACAGTTTACGCCGCGATGTTATACCGGGCGTTTTAATCCCAAACGATAATATACAGGGTGATTATTTTCCCAATGTACACAATTTTAACCAATTAAACGATTTATCGCGTAGCCGAGACGATTTTAACGATTTTAACAAATCAAATCGAATAAAAAACGGGGTCGTTTTAAATCGTTGGAAAGATGGTGCTTATGGGACGAGTAATGATGAGGCAGCTTGGGTTTCATTCCATAACGTGTAAATATCGCTTTCTGTGGTTATTTGGGTGTTTTTAAGTTACGCTGAGGTACTTTTTTGCTTAAAAATTCAATTTACGCTTACTTAATTAATTTTGTTTTGTTTCTACTAACTGATTATTAATCAATTATTTTCGATTTAATCGATTTTTATTTTTAGATCAACGAATCCATTGGCGGCGGACGCCCCCGACCTAACGAGTTTCACCTCGGTTGAGGAATGGCTAAATTCGATAAAAATGCATCGGTATTTAGAGAATTTCCACTCGGGTAATATAAAAACAATGGATGCGGTCGTTAATTTAACAGTGAAAGAACTCACAGAGCTCGGTATAACGTTAGTGGGTCATCAGAAGAAAATCATGAACAGCGTGCAAAATATTCGGGCTCAAATTCGTGTTAACGGTTCCGAAGGGTTCTTGGTTTAAACGAGAACGTTTCATTTTAATTAAGTTTTTTTAAGATACGCGGGAAATTTAAATCGAAAAAGTGCAACACAAAAAACGTTGAAAAAAAATTAATTAATTAATTAATTAAAATAAATAAAAATAAACGCAGATTGTGATGTTATATTAGCTTTTATATTATTGTATTCCGTCTGTGGTGTAAAAAAAAAGCGAAGAAGAAGAAGAAGAAATTTTTTTTCTATATAATATTAATTTCTTTTTCGATGCTCAATTAATCGCTCGATTAAAATTTTTTTTGAGGTTACGATCTGACCGTTTTCTATTTTTTAATTATTTTTTATACGATTTTTTTTATAATTATTTATTTTTAAATTAAAAAGTGTTAAAATCGTCTATTTTTAATTATTTAAACTAAAAATATGAAGAACACCAATATAAATGTAACGATTTTTTTTAATTTTGAGGTTAAATCGTTAATGGACCCCTAAAAATACGTAAAAAATCGTGGAGGGAATTAAAAATCCTTTAAAATGAGTCCAAACTCGATATATTTTGGTTAAAAACCCCGGGAGATATGGTTAAATTAAAAAAGAGAAAGTCGGCCATTTTGGATTTGATCGTCAATTTTTTTTTTATAATTTTTTCGATATCTCGGTTATTTTTTGAGATAAATGAGTCGTGTTTGGGCTCATTTCAAAGCAATTTCGATTTTTAACACGATCATTTAATAAATTTAATTAAAAAAATTAATTTCAATTTAATTTATTAAAAAAATCGAAGAGAAAATTAAAAATCGATTAAAATGATTTAAGACGAGTCTTGTTTGGAGTCATTTCAAAGCATTTCCGATTTTCTATACGATTATTTAATAAATTTAATTTAAAAAAATTATAATTTTAATTTAATTAATTAAAAAATCGATTAGAAAATTAAAAATCGGTTAAAATGAGTCCAAACTCAACATACTTCGGTTAAAAACTTCACGAGATATGAATATTAAAAAAAAAATAAAAGTCCGCCATTTTGGATTGATTGTCAATTTTTTTTTAATTAATTTTTTTTCGTAATCTCGGTTGTTTTTTGAGATAAATGAGCCGTGTTTGGGCTCATTTTAAAGCAATTTCGATTTTTAACACGATTATTTAATAAATTTAATTAAAAAAAATAATTTCAATTTAATTTATTAAAAAAAAATCGAAAAGAAAATTAAAAATCGTTTAAAATGAGTCTAAACTCGGCATATTTCGATTAATAAGGCTCATTTCAGAGCATTTCCGATTTTTTATGCGATTATTTAATAAAGTTAATTAACAAAAAAATTAATTTTAATTTAATTAAGTAAAAAAATCGATTAGAAAATTAAAAATCGTTTAAAATGAGTCCAAACTCGACCTACTTTCGTCAAAAACTTCACAAGATATTAATAATTAAAAAAATAAGTCGGCCATTTTGGATTGATCGTCAATTTTTTTTAAATTAATTTTTTTCGATATCTCGGTTGTTTTTTGAAATAAATGAGTCGTGTTTGGGCTCATTTCAAAGCAATTTCGATTTTTAACACGATTATTTAACAAATTTAATAAAAAAAATTAATCTCAATTTAATTTATTAAAAAAATCGAAGAGAAAATTAAAAATCGATTAAAATGATTTAAAATTAGTCTTGTTTGTAGTCATTTCAAAGCATTTCCGATTTTCTATGCGATTATTTAATAAATTTAATTTAAGAAAATTATAATTTTAATTTAATTAATTTGAAAATCACTTAGAAAATTAAAAAATCGTGGAGGGAATTAAAAATCCTTTAAAATGAGTCCAAACTCGATATATTTCGGTTAAAAACTCCGCGAGATATGATTAAATTAAAAAAAAAGAAAGACGGCCATTTTGGATTGATCGTCAATTTTTTTTAAATTAATTTTTTCGATATCTCGGTTGTTTTTTGAGATAAATTAGTCGAGTTTGGGCTCATTTTAAAACATTTTTAATTTTCTTCACAATTTTTTAATAATTTCAATTAAAATTTTTTTTTTAAATTTTAATTAAATTCATTAATTAATTAAATAATCGCATAGAGAATTAAAAATCCTTTAAAACAAATCCAAACTCGGCCTACTTCCGTTAAAAACCTCACAAGGTATTAATAATTAAGAAAAATAAAAGTCGGCCATTTTAGATTGATCGTCAATTTTTTTTTAATTAATTTTTTCGATATCGCGGTTGTTTTTTGAGATAAATAAGTCATGTTTGGACTCATTTTGAAGCATTTTTAATTTTCTTCACGATTTTTTAATAAATTCAATTAAAATATCTTTTTAATTTTAATTAAATTTATTAATTAATTAAATAATCGCATAGAGAATTAAAAATCCTTTAAAACGAGTCCAAACTCGACCTACTTCCGTCAAAAACCCCACCAGATATTAATAATTAAAAAACAATAAAAGTCGGCCATTTTGTATCGATCGTCAATTTTTTTTTAATTAATTTTTTCGATATCCCGGTTGTTTTTTGAGATAAATAAGTCATGCTTGGACTCATTTTAAAGCATTTTTAATTTTCTCCACGATTTTTTAATAAATTCAATTAAAACAATTTTTTTAAATTTTAATTAAATTCATTAATTAATTAAATAATGGCGTAGAGAATTAAAAATCCTTTAAAACGAGCCCAAACTCGACCTATTTCCGTCAAAAACCTCATAAGATATTAATAATTAAAAAAAATAAATGTCGGCCATTTTGAATCGATCGTCAATTTTTTTAAATTAATTTTTTCGATATCTTATTTTTATAGCTTATTTTTTAAGATAAACGAGTCGTGTTTGGACTCATTTTAAAGCATTTTTAATTTTCTACCCGATTTTTTAATAAATTTAATTAAAATAAAATTTTTATTTTAAAAATCACTTATTAAAAGGGCACTAAAACGCGCGAGGGGTTAAAACGACCTAAAAAAAATCAAAAATTCTTTTTTTAAAAATTACATATCATTAATTGTTTGAATTTTCAATTTTTTCGTCCAAAAAAAAGAAATTAGGTAATAAAATAGTACTTAATAATAATATTTAAAATAGTAACCTATAAAAAAAATAAAAATGGTGTATAATAATACAAAAATTGTCCGTTAGGTGTAAAAAAAAATAAAAATAAAATTTGAAAATTTCGATACAAAGGGTAAACATTCTAAATGAGCGAAACGAGAAAAAGATAGCAATAAATTTTTAAAATATTTTTGTGATTTTAATTTTTATTGCTTCGCTAACACAACAAAAAAAAAATTTAAAAAAAATATTAATGAATGTACTTAATTTTTAATTTTTTTTAAAACGATGCTCAAATTGATATTTTAATTAAAAAGATGGATTAATTAAAATATTTAGACGGTGATGTGTGTGTATAATCTTAATTAATAAAATACGAAAAGAACGAGAGAATCGAGGCGGCAATAAAAATTAATTTAATTATTTCAAATTTTACGATTTCGACAATCTTTAGCTAAAAATTATTTTTACCTGCATCATCTTAAAGATTATTAAAATCCGGTTAAAATGAACCCAAACTCGATTAATTTATCTCAAAAAATAACCGAGATAACGCGATTTTAATTTTTAAAAAATCGGCCATTTTGAATCGAGTTCAATTTTTTTTTATAATTAATCCGCGATATCTTGGTTGCTTTTTGAGATAATTATATCGAGTTTGGGCTCATTTTAACCGATTTTTAATTATCTTCAAGTTGGGAACAATAAAAATTATTTTTTTTCTATACGTATATTAAAAATATATATAAATATAAATAATATACATAATAATAATTGTTTTATACGATTTTTACTATTATTAGTACCGAGACCGACTGAGCCTTCGTTTTATTTCGATTTTTTTTTAATTTTTCTTTTTTTTTAGTAGGAAAAGTAGATATTTATTAAATTAAAGCATTCCATTCGTTTTTTAATTAATTAATTTCGATTAATTAAAGCGCATATTAATAGATCAAAGTAGGTAGGACAATTTTAACGAGAAAATTTACCAAGAAAGAGATGATTAATAATTTTTAGTGCACACTGTAAGCGACAACACCAAAAGAAATACCAACCAAAAAAAAATTGATAAAAAATAATAAATTTTCGGGGTTCTAATTTGTACAATACGCATAAAAAATTACTTCTAAACGCATATTATATATATATAAATATATTTTCCACCTACCTATCCGTTAAATTAAAAAATTTAAAGATTAAAAAAATTAAAAAATATAAACCGCCTACTTAAAAAATAATAATAAAAGGATTTATCGCATCTTTCGTCACGGAATCGAAATCGAATCGAAACCGCAGAGTACAACGCCCCCTTGAACTATTTCCTTTTTTAAAATTAAAGTTAAAAAAATAATTAATGAGTGACGTGGAAGGTGGGATAAATCGCTTTTTTTCCTTGAGATGAAAAAACCTTTTTAGCCACTTCGAAAAAATGGATTTATATTATACGTGCGTCAGTGTAAAGTTGTAATATATTTGTAAAAAAATAAGTATTATTCAATATAAAACAATAGCTTATAAAATTTGTGAGTTTTCGTTCAAAATCCTAATCATAACCCTTCCATCCTTTTTTTTTAATTTTAATTAAATTTATAATTTAATTAAATAATCGCATAGACAATTAAAAATCGTTTAAAATGAGTCCAAACTCGATATATTTCGGTTAGAAACAACGCAAGATATGATTATTTAAAAAAATAAAGTCGGCCATTTTGGTTTGATCTTCAATTTTTTTTTTTATTAATTTTTTCGATATCTCGGTTGTTTTTTGAGATAATTTAGTCGAGTTTGGGCTCATTTCAAAGCAATTTCGATTTTTAACACGATTATTTAATAAATTTAATTTAAAAAAAATTGTATCAATTTAATTTATTAAAAAAAAATTGAAGAGAAAATTAAAAATCGATTAAAATGAGTCAAACTCGACATATTTCGGTTAATAAGACTCACTTCAAAGTATTTCCGATTTTCTTCACGATTTTTTAATAAATTTAATTAATAAAAATAAATAATTTTAATTTAATTAATTAAAAAATCGATTAGAAAATTAAAAATCGTTAAAAATGAGTCCAAACTCGACATATTTCGGTTAGAAACAACGCAAGATATGATTATTTAAAAAAATAAAGTCGGCCATTTTGGTTTGATCTTCAATTTTTTTTTTAATAATTTTTTCGATATCTCGGTTGTTTTTTGAGATAATTTAGTCGAGTTTGGGCTCATTTCAAAGCAATTTCGATTTTTAACGCGATTATTTAATAAATTTAATTTAAAAAAAATTGTATCCATTTAATTTATTAAAAAAAAATTGAAGAGAAAATTAAAAATCGATTAAAATGAGTCAAACTCGACATATTTCGGTTAATAAGACTCACTTCAAAGTATTTCCGATTTTCTTCACGATTTTTTAATAAATTTAATTAATAAAAATAAATAATTTTAATTTAATTAATTAAAAAATCGATTAGAAAATTAAAAATCGTTAAAAATGAGTCCAAACTCGACATATTTCGGTTAGAAACAACGCAAGATATGATTATTTAAAAAAATAAAGTCGGCCATTTTGGTTTGATCTTCAATTTTTTTTTTTTATTAATTTTTTCGATATCTCGGTTGTTTTTTGAGATAATTTAGTCGAGTTTGGGCTCATTTCAAAGCAATTTCGATTTTGAACGCGATTATTTAATAAATTTAATTTAAAAAAAATTGTATCAATTTAATTTATTAAAAAAAATTGAAGAGAAAATTAAAAATCGATTAAAATGAGTAAAACTCGACATATTTCGGTTAATAAGACTCACTTCAAAGTATTTCCGATTTTCTTCACGATTTTTTAATAAATTTAATTAATAAAAATAAATAATTTTAATTTAATTAATTAAAAAATCGATTAGAGAATTAAAAATCGTTTAAAATGAGTCCAAACTCGATATATTTCGGTTAGAAACAACGCAAGATATGATTATTTAAAAAAAAATAAAAGTCGGCCATTTTGCATTGATCGTCATTTTTTTTAATTAATTTTTTTCGATATCTCGGTTGTTTTTTGAGATAATTTAGTCGAGTTTGGGCTCATTTCAAAGCAATTTCGATTTTTAATGCGATTATTTAATAAATATAATTAAAAAAAAATTGTATCAATTTAATTTATTAAAAAAAAATTGAAGAGAAAATTAAAAATCGATTAAAATGAGTCAAACTCGACATATTTCGGTTAATAAGACTCACTTCAAAGTATTTCCGATTTTCTTCACGATTTTTTAATAAATTTAATTAATAAAAATAAATAATTTTAATTTAATTAATTAAAAAATCGATTAGAGAATTAAAAATCGTTTAAAATGAGTCCAAACTCGACATATTTCGGTTAGAAACAACGCAAGATATGATTATTTAAAAAAATAAAGTCGGCCATTTTGGTTTGATCTTCAATTTTTTTTTTAATTAATTTTTTCGATATCTCGGTTGTTTTTTGAGATAATTTAGTCGAGTTTGGGCTCATTTCAAAGCAATTTCGATTTTTAACACGATTATTTAATAAATTTAATTTAAAAAAAATTGTATCAATTTAATTTATTAAAAAAAAAATTGAAGAGAAAATTAAAAATCGATTAAAATGAGTCAAACTCGACATATTTCGGTTAATAAGACTCACTTCAAAGTATTTCCGATTTTCTTCACAATTTTTTAATAAATTTAATTAATAAAAATAAATAATTTTAATTTAATTAATTAAAAAATCGATTAGAAAATTAAAAATCGTTTAAAATGACTCCAAACTCGATATATTTCGGTTAAAAACTTCGCGAGATATGAATATTTAAAAAAAAATAAAAGTCCGCCATTTTGGATTGATCGTCATTTTTTTTAATTAATTTTTTTCGATATCTCGGTTGTTTTTTGAGATAAATGAGCCGTGTTTGGGCTCGTTTTAAAGCAAATTCGATTTTTAACACGATTATTTAACAAATTTAATTAAGAAAATTAATTTCAATTCAATTTATTAAGAAAAAATCGAAAAGAAAATTAAAAATCGTTTAAAATGAGTCTAAACTCGGCATATTTCGATTAATAAGACTCATTTCAAAGAATTTCCGATTTTCTTCATGATTTCTTAATAAATTTAATCAATAAAAATAAATAATTTTAATTTAATTAATTAAAAAATCGAGTATGAAATTAAAAATCGTTTAAAATGAGTGCAAACTCGACATATTTCGGTTAAAAACTTCGCGAGATATGAATATTAAAAAAAAAATAAAAGTCGGCCATTTTGGATTGATCGTCTTTTTTTTTAATTAATCTTTTTCGATATCTCGGTTGTTTTTTGAGATAAATGAGCCGTGTTTGGGGTCGTTTTAAAGCAAATTCGATTTTTAACACGATTATTTAACAAATTTAATTAAGAAAATTAATTTCAATTCAATTTATTAAGAAAAAATCGAAAAGAAAATTAAAAATCGTTTAAAATGAGTCTAAACTCGGCATATTTCGATTAATAAGACTCATTTCAAAGAATTACCGATTTTCTTCATGATTTCTTAATAAATTTGATCAATAAAAATAAATAATTTTAATTTATTAATTAAAAAATCGAGTATAAAATTAAAAATCGTTTAAAATGAGTCCAAACTCGATATATTTCGGTTAAAAACTTCGCGAGATATGAATATTTAAAAAAAAATAAAAGTCGGCCATTTTGGCTTGATCTTCAATTTTTTTCTTTATTAATTTTTTCGATATCTCGGTTGTATTTTGAGATAATTTAGTCGAGTTTGGGCTCATTTCAAAGCAATTTCGATTTTTAACACGATTATTTAATAAATTTAATTTTAAAAAAATTGTATCAATTTAATTTATTAAAAAAAAATTGAAGAGAAAATTAAAAATCGATTAAAATGAGTCAAACTCGACATATTTCGGTTAATAAGACTCACTTCAAAGTATTTCCGATTTTCTTCACGATTTTTTAATAAATTTAATTAATAAAAATAAATAATTTTAATTTAATTAATTAAAAAATCGATTAGAAAATTAAAAATCGTTTAAAATGAGTCCAAACTCGACATATTTCGGTTAGAAACAACGCAAGATATGATTATTTAAAAAAATAAAGTCGGCCATTTTGGCTTGATCTTCAATTTTTTTTTTAATAAGTTTTTCGATATCTCCGTTGTTTTTTGAGATAATTTAGTCGAGTTTGGGCTCATTTCAAAGCAATTTCGATTTTTAACACGATTATTTAATAAATTTAATTAAAAAAAAATTGTATCAATTTAATTTATTAAAAAAAAATTGAAGAGAAAATTAAAAATCGATTAAAATGAGTCAAACTCGACATATTTCGGTTAATAAGACTCACTTCAAAGTATTTCCGATTTTCTTCACGATTTTTTAATAAATTTAATTAATAAAAATAAATAATTTTAATTTAATTAATTAAAAAATCGATTAAAAAATTAAAAATCGTTTAAAATGAGTCCAAACTCGACATATTTCGGTTAGAAACAACGCAAGATATGATTATTTAAAAAAATAAAGTCGGCCATTTTGGTTTGATCTTCAATTTTTTTTTTTTATTAATTTTTTCGATATCTCGGTTGTTTTTTGAGATAATTTAGTCGAGTTTGGGCTCATTTCAAAGCAATTTCGATTTTGAACGCGATTATTTAATAAATTTAATTTAAAAAAAATTGTATCAATTTAATTTATTAAAAAAAATTGAAGAGAAAATTAAAAATCGATTAAAATGAGTAAAACTCGACATATTTCGGTTAATAAGACTCACTTCAAAGTATTTCCGATTTTCTTCACGATTTTTTAATAAATTTAATTAATAAAAATAAATAATTTTAATTTAATTAATTAAAAAATCGATTAGAAAATTAAAAATCGTTTAAAATGAGTCCAAACTCGATATATTTCGGTTAAAAACTTCGCGAGATATGAATATTTAAAAAAAAAATAAAAGTCGGCCATTTTGGATTGATCGTCATTTTTTTTTAATTAATTTTTTTCGATATCTCGGTTGTTTTTTGAGATAATTTAGTCGAGTTTGGGCTCATTTCAAAGCAATTTCGATTTTTAACGCGATTATTTAATAAATTTAATTTAAAAAAAATTGTATCAATTTAATTTATTAAAAAAAATTGAAGAGAAAATTAAAAATCGATTAAAATGAGTCAAACTCGACATATTTCGGTTAATAAGACTCACTTCAAAGTATTTCCGATTTTCTTCACGATTTTTTAATAAATTTAATTAATAAAAATAAATAATTTTAATTTAATTAATTAAAAAATCGATTAGAAAATTAAAATTCGTTTAAAATGAGTCCAAACTCGACATATTTCGGTTAGAAACAACGCAAGATATGATTATTTAAAAAAATAAAGTCGACCATTTTGGTTTGATCTTCAATTTTTTTTTTTATTAATTTTTTCGATATCTCGGTTGTTTTTTGAGATAATTTAGTCGAGTTTGGGCTCATTTCAAAGCAATTTCGATTTTTAATGCGATTATTTAATAAATTTAATTAAAAAAAAATTGTATCAATTTAATTTATTAAAAAAAAATTGAAGAGAAAATTAAAAATCGATTAAAATGAGTCAAACTCGACATATTTCGGTTAATAAGACTCACTTCAAAGTATTTCCGATTTTCTTCACGATTTCTTAATAAATTTAATTAATAAAAATAAATAATTTTAATTTAATTAATTAAAAAATCGATTAGAAAATTAAAAATCGTTTAAATTGAGTCCAAACTCGATATATTTCGGTTAAAAACTTCGCGAGATATGAATATTTAAAAAAAAATAAAAGTCGGCCATTTTGGATTGATCGTCATTTTTTTTAATTAATTTTTTTCGATATCTCGGTTGTTTTTTGAGATAAATGAGCCGTGTTTGGGCTCGTTTTAAAGCAAATTCGATTTTTAACACGATTATTTAACAAATTTAATTAAGAAAATTAATTTCAATTCAATTTATTAAGAAAAAATCGAAAAGAAAATTAAAAATCGTTTAAAATGAGTCTAAACTCGGCATATTTCGATTAATAAGACTCATTTCAAAGAATTTCCGATTTTCTTCATGATTTCTTAATAAATTTAATCAATAAAAATAAATAATTTTAATTTAATTAATTAAAAAATCGAGTATAAAATTAAAAATCGTTTAAAATGAGTGCAAACTCGACATATTTCGGTTAAAAACTTCGCGAGATATGATTATTTGAAAAAAAATAAAAGTCGGCCATTTTGGGTTTGATTGTCAATTTTTTTTTAATTAACTATTTCGATATCTCGGCTGCTTTTTGAGATGAACTTAAATGAACCGTGTTAGGGCTCATTTCAAAGCAATTTTGATTTTTAACACGATTATTTAATAAATTTAATTAATTTAAAAAATAATTTTTATTTAATTAATTAAAAAATCGATTAGAAAGTTAAAAATCGTTTAAAATGAGTCCAAACTCGACCTACTTCCGTCAAAAACGTTACAAGATATTAATAATTAAAAAAAAATAAATGTTGGCCATTTTGGATTTGATCGTCAATTTTTTTTTAATTATCTTTTCGATATCTCGGTTGTTTTTGAGATAAATGACTCGTATTTGGACTCATTTCAAAGCAAATTCGATTTTTAACACGATTATTTAATAAATTCAATTAAAATATTTTTTTAAATTTTAATTAAATTCATTAATTAATTAAATAATCGCATAGAGAATTAAAAATCCTTTAAAACGAGCCCAAACTCGACCTATTTCCGTCAAAAACCTCATAAGATATTAATAATTAAAAAAAATAAATGTAGGCCATTTTGAATCGATCGTCAACTTTTTTTTAAATTAATTTCTTCGATATCTCGCTTATTTTTTGAGATAAACGAGTCGAGTTTGGACTCATTTTAAAGCATTTTTAATTTTCTACCCGATTTTTTAATAAATTTAATTAAAATAAAATTTTTATTTTAAAAATCTCTTATTAAAAGGGCGCTATAACACGTGAGGGGTTAAAATGATCTAAAAAAAAAATTCTTTTTTTTTAAATTATGTATCATTAATTGTTTGAATTTTCAATTTTTTCGTTAAAAAAATAATGTAAATTTTTGGAAAATGATTGAAAATCATCATCAACTCAACTAAAACTTAGGAAATCATGGAAATGTGTGCAATAATTATTGAAAAGCATCATTAACCTGGTATAAGCTCATGAAACAATGGAAAATTTTGGATGTATTATTGATAATCACCATCAATTCAATTAAAGTTTACAATATCATGAAGATATTGAGACAAAATTTTAAAAATTAACATGCACCCAACCCAAGCTCATGGAATGACGGCAATTTTTGGAAAAACGATGGAATTCATGAAGATTATTGGTTGAAAATCCATAAACTTTGAGTATTCAATACATATTTCATAAAGTTTTGAAAATTTTTGGGAAAATGTTTGGAATAGTTGTAAATTTTAGAAACTCCTTAATATACTTGGAAATCTTTCAAAAAACCTTTAAAATCTGAAGAATATAAGGAATAGAAAATGATTAAGAAAATTTTGAGAGAATGCTATAAATTTAGGTCGAGTTGAAGACTTAATATCTCAAAAACGAATTGAGATACTGACTCAATTCAATTAATTTAAATGTAAATTAATTAATATTCGAATTAAATTTTAAAAAAATTAAGATATAGTTGTCGAAACAACCGTAAGATGGCACGACATTCATTAAATTTTTTTCTTTAATAAAAGATTAATTTAAAATCTCTTAATGGATATTAAAAAGTCATTAAATTATCCAAATTAACTGAAAATTGCTCGTTTAGAATTAATTAATTAAATATTCGATTTAAAATCATTAAAAAATTGGACCTAACTTGTTTGGATATATAGTTTCTAAAACAATCGTAAGATGGCACCACTTTAACTCAATTCATTTTACTTAATATAAAAATAACTTAAAATCGCCTAATTAAAATTAAAAAAATATTGGATCATTAAAAAGCATCAAAAATCAAACGTTTTTAAATTAATTAATTAAATATTTGATTCAAAATCATTAAAAAAATTTGACCAACTTTGTTTACATATATAGTTTCTAAAACAATCGTAAGATGGCACCACGTCAACTCGATTCATTTTGCTTAATAAAAAAAATAATTTAAAATCGCCTAATTAAAATTTAAAAAATATTAGATCATTAAAAAGCATTAAAAATCAAACATTTTTTAATAAATGAATTAAATATTCGATTTAAAATCATTAAAAAATTTGACACACTTTGTTTACATATATAGTTTCTAAAACAATCGTAAGATGGCACCACTTTAACTCGATTCATTTTACTTAATAAAAAAAATAATTTAAAATCGCCTAATTAAAATTAAAAAAATATTGGATCATTAAAAAGCATCAAAAATCAAACATTTTTAAATAAATGAATTAAATATTCGATTTAAAATCATTAAAAAATTTGACCCACTTTGTTTACGTATATAGTTTCTAAGACAATCGTAAGATGGCACCACTTTAACTCCATTCGTTTTACTTAATAAAAAAAATAATTTAAAATCGCCTAATTAAAATTAAAAAAATATTGGATCATTAAAAAGCATCAAAAATCAAACGTTTTTAAATAAATGAATTAAATATTCGATTTAAAATCATTAAAAAATTTGACCAACTTTGTTTACGTATATAGTTTCTAAAACAAACGTAAGATGGCACTACATAATAAAAAATTGATATAAAAACGATTAATTAAAATCAAAAAGCATCGCTAAATCATTAAAAAGCATCAAAATAACCCAAAATTCGCCCATTTCAAAATAAATCAATTAAAAATTCGATTTAACCCATTAAAAATCATTTGATAGTTGACGTTTCAATCATAACCACACCTTCGTTGTTTACACCCAAAAACCTGAATCACCGTTTTAATAACTCATTAAACACAAATTCTTTAAATTTATCAAAAAAAATTAATCAAAAATGAGTTACGGAATGAAATCTCCAAGCCACGGAACCCCGAGCGTTTATTCGCACGTCACCACAAGAAGTAGCGCAAATTTGCGAAGCAGTCGGAGCATAAAATCGCTAAAAGTGCCTTGGTATCATAAACCGATCATAGAAAAATCGATTTTCTTAGATGTACAACGAAGCTGTATGGTTACGGCGGTTTTTTCACTCGTAAGTTAAACACAAAGTAAAATATCATAATCTCAAAAAATAAATTCTTTTTTAGTTATTATCGATTTTTACGATCGTAACAGGAATTTTTGATATTTATTGTTATGCAATGGCAGCCCCTGGATCGACTCATTACGGTTATTACTTGATTTCGTACGAATTCGTTTATGTGGGAAATCGACATGGTAAATTGAGGTTATGTTAAACGTCAAAAATTAATTTTTTTATTATTTTTTTTAGTGAGAAATGCTTTAAATATGTTCGCTGTATTCTCCGTTTTATTCGGAATCGCCGTTTTTATAACTAGCATTATGTTAATCATCGCTTTAAGACAGGTTTTTTCCCCTAAAATATTTTTTTAAATCAAAATTGAGGTTATGTTTTTTTTTTAGGAATACGAAAAAAGAATGGTCCCTTGGTTAGTCGCCTTTCTAAGTTTTACAATCCTCCGATTTTTGGCCTTTTTATTCTTCGCCTTCGTAAACGATTTAATATTCGCCTACAACATTATGATGGTGCTATTATGGATTACGTTCTTTTTATTGTCAGTTTATGGATGGCTCTTGGTTTATTCGTTTTATATCGAGTTGAGCGATATCTCAAAATTGGAGGATTTGGCGAATTTGAGGGTAATTTTTTCGATTCTTTCTTTCAAAAAAAAGTTTTTAACATTTCTATGCTTATTAAAACGATTAAATTTATTAAATCTAGCTTAGAGAAAGATAGCAAATAATGGGTAAGATTTATGTTGAAAGTTTTGCTAAAACGATCACCGCTTCTTGTTTTTTTTTATTCTTTCTCATTTAAAATCACTTTTTCGTCTATTTTAACACCTTTTTGTTGATTGTTTCATTGTGTAATTATTGTTTGATGCAAAAAGATGGGAACGATGCAATCTCTGAATGCATCGACCGTCCCTTCGCTGGCGGGCTCTCGCCCGACGACGCCCCACAGCACAGTTTCGACGATGCCGGTTTAAGCCACGATATTAATTTGGCAAGTACCCGCCCTGGACCGTCCAGATCGATTTCGTTTTTTACTGAAACTTCCGATAATAACAGCACGGGTACTACAACAGCAACAAGGTATAGTACGGTTTCTACAATTCCAATTTAAGAATCTCATCTTATAAATATAAATTGTATTGTTATTAAGCACAAATTATAATAATCCGTCCAATTTATCTCTTAAATAAGTAAATTTAAAAGAAATGATCGAATTATTTTAGGTTATGTTTAATATTTTGACGTTTAACTTAACCTATAAATCGAAGAATTTTTCCCGTCCATTTTTTAATAAATATCTCTTCATTATGTATTATTTTAAATGTTTTTTATCGATAGATTTAATTGAAAGTTGTAAATAATAAAATTGTAATGATATTTAAATAAAAAATCGCTTCTAATTGAGACTTGTTTACATATATAGTTGCTAAAATGATCGGGTGATGGCGCCACTGGTAATTAACCCATTTTTTTTGATAAAATTATTTAAATCCCTTAATTAATTTTAATAATAATTAGGAAATACTCAAAATAAATCAGAAATCAATTATTTAAGAATGAATTAATAAAATTTTCGATGATTTGTTAAAATAACCGTAAGATGGCGACACTTGTATTACACTCATTTCTGTTGATAAAAAATTTATTAAAAATCGCTTAATTAATATTAAATGTCATCATCGAATTATTAAAAATAATAAAAATAAATCAAAAAATCGATTATTAAAGTATGAATTAATTAAATAATCGATTTTAGGCCGATTATGTAATCAATACATGTATAATTGCTCAAATTACCGTAAGATGGCGCCGCTTGCATTAAAATGATTTAAAACTGCTTAATTAATGTTAAAAATCTTCAATGAATCATTAAAAAAATCATCAAAATGAATAAAAAATCGATTATTTAAGAATGAATTAATTAAATATTCGATTTAAAATGTTTAACACTGTTTACATATTATAATTGATAGAATAATCGTAAGATGGCACCACTTTGACAAATAAAACATTTAAGTCAAATAAAAATTAAAAAAAGTTATCATTCAAATATCATTTTCGAAATGATTTTTATTATTTTTTTTAATTATCAAACATTTATTTCCTTTATAAATTATAAAATTAAATTAATAATCTATATTAAAAATCGTTTAATTTGATACCAAACTCGCCATATTTACGATAAATGTCAAAAAAGTTAGGTTATAATCATTAAAATCTGCCATTTTGAACATTTTTAGGTTAATTTTTTTCATATCTCGCTTAATTTTGAAGATAACCCTATCGAGTTTCGTCTCATTTTGAAGCATATTTAATTTTCTAAACGAAATTAAGATCGAAATGATTTTTATTATTTTTTTTAATTATCAAACATTTATTTCCTTTATAAATTATAAAGTTAAATTAATAATCTATATTAAAAATCGTTTAATTTGATACCAAACTTGCCATATTTACGATAAATGTCAAAAAAGTTAGGTTATAATCATTAAAATCCGCCATTTTGAAAATTTTTAGGTTAATTTTTTTCATATTTCGCTTAATTTTGAAGATAACCCCATCGAGTTTGGACTCATTTTGAAGCATTTTTAATTTTCTAAACGAAATTAAGATCGAAATGATTTTTATTATTTTTTTTTAATTATAAAAAAATTATTTTTGTTGTAAATTATAAAGTTAAATTAATAATCTATATTAAAAATCGTTCAATTTGATACCAAACTCGTCATTTTTACGATAAATGTCAAAAAAGTTAGGTTATAATCATTAAAATCCGCCATTTTGAAAATTTTTAGGTTAATTTTTTCATATTTCGCTTAATTTTGAAGATAACCCCATCGAGTTTGGACTCATTTTGAAGCATATTTAATTTTCTATACGAAATTAACCTCGAAATGATTTTTATTATTTTTTTTTAATTATAAAAAAATTATTTTTGTTGTAAATTATAAAGTTAAATTAATAATCTATATTAAAAATCGTTCAATTTGATACCAAACTCGTCATTTTTACGATAAATGTCAAAAAAGTTAGGTTATAATCATTAAAATCCGCCATTTTGAAAATTTTTAGGTTAATTTTTTTCATATTTCGCTTAATTTTGAAGATAACCCCATCGAGTTTGGACTCATTTTGAAGCATTTTTAATTTTCTGAACGAAATTAAGATCGAAATGATTTTTATTATTTTTTTTAATTATCAAACATTTATTTCCTTTATAAATTATAAAGTTAAATTAATAATCTATATTAAAAATCGTTTAATTTGATACCAAACTCGCCATATTTACGATAAATGTCAAAAAAGTTAGGTTATAATCATTAAAATCCGCCATTTTGAAAATTTTTAGGTTTATTTTTTCATATCTCGCTTAATTTTGGAGATAACCCCATCGAGTTTGGACTCATTTTGAAGCATTTTTGATTTTCTAAACGAAATTAAGATCGAAATGATTTTTATTATTTTTTTTTAATCATCAAAAAATTATTTCTTTTATAAATTATAAAGTTAAATTAATAATCTATATTAAAAATCGTTTAATTTGATACCAAACTCGCCATATTTACGATAAATGTCAAAAAAGTTAGGTTATAATCATTAAAATCCGCCATTTTGAAAATTTTTAGGTTTATTTTTTTCATATCTCGCTTAATTTTGGAGATAACCCCATCGAGTTTGGACTCATTTTGAAGCATTTTTGATTTTCTAAACGAAATTAAGCTCGAAGTTATTTTTATTATTTGTTTTAATTATCAAAAAAATAATTTTTGTTATAAATTATAAAGTCAAATTCCTAATCTACATTAAAAATCGTTTAATTTGATACCAAACACGCTATATTCACGATGAATGTCAACAAAGTTAGGTTATAATCATAAAAATCCGCCATTTTGAAAATTTTTAGGTTAACTTTTTTCATACCTCGCTTAATTTTGGAGATAACCCCATCGAGTTTGGACTCATTTTGAAGCATTTTTGATTTTCTAAACGAAATTAAGCTCGAAATTATTTTTATTATTTGTTTTAATTATCAAAAAAATAATTTTTGTTATAAATTATAAAGTCAAATTCCTAATCTACATTAAAAATCGTTTAATTTGATACCAAACACGCTATATTCACGATGAATGTCAACAAAGTTAGGTTATAATCATAAAAATCCGCCATTTTGAAAATTTTTAGGTTAACTTTTTTCATACCTCGCTTAATTTTGGAGATAACCCCATCGAGTTTGGACTCATTTTGAAGCATTTTTGATTTTCTAAACAAAATTAAGCTCGAAATTATTTTTATTATTTGTTTTAATTATCAAAAAAATAATTTTTGTTATAAATTATAAAGTCAAATTCCTAATCTACATTAAAAATCGTTTAATTTGATACCAAACACGCCATATTCACGATAAATGTCAAAAAAGTTAGGTTATAATCATTAAAATCCGCCATTTTGAAAATTTTTAGGTTAACTTTTTTCATACCTCGCTTAATTTTGGAGATAACCCCATCGAGTTTGGACTCATTTTGAAGCATTTTTGATTTTCTTTACGAAATTAAATCAAAATGAGATAAAACATATTTTTTTGAAATAATCCGTTTTATTTTTACATATTATGTTGTAAAATGGATTAATTTACCAAAATCAGTAATAAATTAATAGAAAATTTCAATTAGAGATGGCATCACTTTGCAATTTATCTTCAAAATTTAAAAATACCAAAATTATTCATCAAAATTAAAATTTATCCAAATTTATAATAACCTGGAATAAAATCGATTTTTGATATTAACCATCAAATCTTCAAACGTTTTTAAATCTTCCTTCAAAGATGAGATAAAGTATATACATTTTGTACACAGATTGCCAAAACAATCACAAGATGGCACCAAAAAAATACGATTTTAAAATGTTAAAAAAAAACTGTATCTAAGCAACACTCCAACGAAACCAAACGAATCAATACATCAACTTCTAACCTCAAACATTTCCTTCAATATCATTCAAAGAAAAAGAAAATAGAAATGGAACGTTTATTAAAAGACTCGGAGGATCATAACTTAAACGAAGAATTCAACAATTTCATGCATCGTGTAAACGAAGTCAATAGGATCGTTAAAAAACTATCAGCCACCGACAAATCAGAACAAAAAATTGGAATTTTAGAAGCCGATAATTACCTCAAACAAATCGATGAAGACGTTTTAGAGAAAATCGATGAGGAAAGTGTCGTTTTAAAGGTAAAAAGTGAGCGGACTTTAATTAATAAAAAAGCGCTTGAAGAACCCAAAGATCAAGATACGATGTCTCAAGAAGCTTTTATGGCTTCAGTCTCGAAAGATGCTGATAAACGATATAAAGATAGAATGGTGCGTAAAGAGAAAATGGAGACTTTTAAAAAGCAAGCTGGGTTGGCTTTTCGAAGGGGGGAGTTTGAGAAAGCTTTGAATTGTTATAACAAAGCGATAGAATTAATTAAAGATAATGTAACTTTATATAATAATCGAGCCTTAACGTTGATTAATTTAAAATTGTATGATGATGCTATAAAAGACACCGATGTGGCTTTACGATTAGAAGAGGATCATTTAAGATCGCAATTATTGCAAAGTAAGGCTTTATTTTTGAAGGGAGATATAAAAAAGTTTGAAGATTTGATGATTAATATCAAAAATGTTCATTTTAATGAAATCGATTTTATTCAAGGTTATTATAAATTTAGATAAGTTTTAATTTGGATCAATAATTTTGATATTTTTAGATTTTGAAGATAAATTGCGAAGTGATGTCATCTCTAATTGAAAATTTCTATTAATTTATTACTGATTTTGATAAATTAATCCATTTTACAACATAATATGTAAAAATAAAACGGATTATTTCAAAAAAATTTTTTTTTTATTTAATTTTGATTTAGTTTCGTAAAGAAAATTAAAAATGCGTTAAAATGAGTTCAAACTCGATGGGGTTATTTCAAAAATTAAGCGAGATATAAAAAAAATAAACCTAAAAATTTTCAAAATGGCGGATTTTAATGATTATAACCTAACTTTTTTGACATTTATCGTAAACATGGCGAGTTTAATATCAAATTAAACGATTTTTAATATACATTTTTAATTTAACTTCATAATTTATAAAAGAAATAATTTTTTTATGATTAAAAAAAAATAATAAAAATCATTTCGATCTTAATTTCGTTTAGAAAATTAAAAATACTTAATAAAATACAAAATGAGTCCAAACTCGATGGGGTTATCTCCAAAATTAAGCGAGATATAAAAAAATAAACCTAAAAATTTTCAAAATGGCGGATTTTAATGATTATAACCTAACTTTTTTGACATTTATCGTAAATATGGCGAGTTTGGAATCAAATTAAACGATTTTATTATAGATTATTAATTTAGCTTTATAATTTATAAAAGAAATAATTTTTTTATGATTAAAAAAAAATAATAAAAATCATTTCGATCTTAATTTCGTTTAGAAAATCAAAAATGCTTCAAAATGAGTCCAAATTCGATGGGGTTATCTCCAAAATTAAGCGAGATATGAAAAAAATAAACCTAAAAATTTTCAAAATGGCGGATTTTAATGATTATAACCTAACTTTTTTGACATTTATCGTAAATATGGCGAGTTTGGTATCAAATTAAACGATTTTTAATATAGATTATTAATTTAACTTTATAATTTATAAAAGAAATAATTTTTTTGTGATTAAAAAAAAATAATAAAAATCATTTCGATCTTAATTTCGTTTAGAAAATTAAAAATACTTCAAAACGAGTCCAAACTCGATGGGGTTACCTCCAAAATTAAGCGAGATATGAAAAAAATAAACCTAAAAATTTTCAAAATGGCGGATTTTAATGATTATAACCTAACTTTTTTGACATTTATCGTAAATATGGCGAGTTTGGTGTCAAATTAAACAATTTTGAATATAGATTATTAATTTAACTTTATAATTTATAAAAGAAATAATTTTTTGATGATTAAAAAAAAATAATAAAAATCATTTCGAGCTTAATTTCGTTTAGAAAATCAAAAATGCTTCGAAATGAGTCCAAACTCGATGGGGTTATCTCCAAAATTAAGCGAGATATGAAAAAAGTAAACCTAAAAATTTTCAAAATGGCGGATTTTAATGATTATAACCTAACTTTTTTGACATTTATCGTAAATATGGCGAGTTTGGTGTCAAATTAAACAATTTTGAATATAGATTATTAATTTAACTTTATAATTTATAAAAGAAATAATTTTTTGATGATTAAAAAAAAATAATAAAAATCATTTCGAGCTTAATTTCGTTGAGAAAATCAAAAATGCTTCAAAATGAGTCCAAACTCGATGGGGTTATCTCCAAAATTAAGCGAAATATGAAAAAATTAACCTAAAAATTTTCAAAATGGCGGATTTTAATGATTATAACCTAACTTTTTTGACAATTATCGTAAATATGGCGAGTTTGGTGTTAAATTAATCGATTTTTAATGAAATTTAATAATTTTTTTTCAAAAATTTTATGATTTATATTCTTAAACTCGCCCTAAATCAATCAAATTGAGATTATTGTTAAATTAATCATCAAATTAATGATCAAAATTAAAGGATTATTAGAAAAATGGATTAATTAATGGACTAATTTGATTTTTTAAAAGTCAAAAAAATATTTATATTATGTTCTTTAAGACAGTCTTATCTTTTACTTAAATTAATGTAAGTACAATCCAAAAATTAATAAATACACCCTCAAAAAAATCAAAAAAGACATCTTAACCTCAAACTAAATTAAAACCAGCCTTCGTAGTTTTCTCCCCAACCGGCAATTTACTCTCCGCTTCGTTTAAAGCTTTTAAAAGCTCACTCCTAGCTTTCGAACCAAACCAAACGATCAATCCAGCTGCTAAAACAAGCTAAATTTTCTTTTTACAACTTCCGTTTTATTTATAATCGATTATTTACCTGAGCCCCAGCAAAAATATACGTCCCAGTCGAAAAATGTTGATTCTCCAAAACATCCTGCATCGATCTTAAAGTCGACCCAACATAAACCCCCATAAATTGCCCCGCAAACAACCCAATACACGAGGCAAAATGATAAATTTGAGTGTTAACATTACTCAAAGCAAAAATAACATTCTGCAATCCAAAAGGAATCGGAGTCAACCTTGCACACAACACGATTTTAAAACAAGAAGGCCCCGATAACACCCTCATTATCGCCGCGGCCGTCTCATTATCAATCAATCGTCTCACTTTCTGGTGGTGCCCCAACAATTTAATCACATTATGAGCCACTAAAATCCCAATATTCGCACCAACAACCGATAAACAAAACCCTTTTAATATCCCGAATAAGTATCCAGCAGCTCCAACTACAACGATGTACCCCACACTTAAAGGAAACGACACAATTATAAATAAGATGATGATTGTTGAGGATATCACGATGGAGTCTTGATTTTCTAACCAATATAGTACGGTGCGTAAATAGTGTTTGCATAAGTATAAAACGGCTGTTATCACGAATAGTAGTATCACAAGGTAGAGGAATTTCGCTATGGAGCAATACCTGGAAGTGAAGGAGTCTTTGGGGCCTTCGAATGGTGCTCCGTGGGGTTTTTGGTTGCCGATGTCGATGCTTATTTGCATTTTGTTTGATTTTTTCGTTTGGTTTGGTTAAAAAGGATACATTTTCGGCTGGTTTTTAGTTATTATCTCAATTAATTTTTTATTTCTAATTTTTACATTATGATGAAAATGAGTCATAATGACAGATGATAAGATAAGGTTATGTCTTAAAATTGGCGAGTTGAAATCTACTTTATCGGCTTAAATTTAGTTTGAGGAATTGTTTATAGATGTCTCCTCTTCGATTTTTTTTTTTAATAAAAAAATTATTTTTTTTATTAAAAAAAGAAAATGTTTTAAAAAGATAATCGTTTTAAAACTTTAAATAAACAGATTTTGAGGTTAAACATAAAGAATTATATCTTGTTTTTAACCAAAAAAAAAAGAAAATCATTGGAGTTACAAAACGTCAAATTGGAACTTGGAGATTTTTGATAAATAAACCTTAAAATAACGCTTACCTTGAATCGAGGGGTTGAATCGACACAATTGCGACTAATTACACATAAAACACATCCCGCTTTTTAATTAAAAGTGTTCTAAATGATTAAAAATAACTAAGCACTTTTTAGACTTAACGCACTGTCAAATTTTGAGTTAGCGTCACCAATGCTACCAACCTAAATTAAACTTTATTTAAATACATTTTTAATATTAATTTGTTTAATTTGCAACATTTTGATTGATTCAAATCAAATTTAAATCTTCCTTTTCGTAAAAATCAATTTAATTCAATTCTCAACAAAAAATTAAACGATTTTTATGAAATTAAAAAAAAAAAAATGATAAGTAGCGCCATCTCTGGATTTTCAATCGCAATTCCAATAATAATATTATTTTGAATTTAAATTATTATTATTATCATAAATAATCGATTTAAAGCTTTAAATAAATAAATATAGGGTAAGTTAATTTTCTGACTTGTTAATCAATTTTTTGTTTTTTGAAATTTGTCTCGTTAATGACGTCATTTCCGGCAATTTTATGTATGATGAGTATATTAAACAGAATTTTCTTTTTCAATTTGTCTCCGATATTAATAATTCTACTTAATTAAGCTTAAAAAATCATTTAATTTGATACCAAACTCGATTAGGGTATCTTTTATTATGAAACTGACGTTTAACACTGACAGATGTCAAATCCGCCATTTTGAATTTTAATAATACAACTTCATTAAGCTTAGGAAATAATTTAATTTAATATAAATCATTAAAATCATTTAATTTGATACTAAAACTCGACTATTTTAGCTGTTATAATAAAAAGTTGTGTGACATTGACAGATGTCAAATCGGCCATTTTGAATTTTAATTATTGCACTTAATTTGACTTAAAAAATCTTTTAATTTGATACCAAACACGATTAGGGTATCTTATATTATGAAATTGACGTTTAACATTGACAGATGTCAAATCCGCCATTTTGAATTTTAATAATACAATTTCTTTAAGTTTAGGAAATCGTTTAATTTAATACCAATCATTAAAATCATTTAATTTGATACCAAACTCGACTATTTTTGCTGTTATAATAAACAGTTGTGTGACATTGACAGATGTCAAATCCGCCATTTTGAATTTTAACAATTGCACTTAATTTGACTTAAAAAATCATTTAATTTGATACCAAACACGATTAGGGTATCTTATATTATGAAATTGACGTTTAACATTGACAGATGTCAAATCCGCCATTTTGAATTTTAATAATACAATTTCATTAAGCTTAGGAAATCGTTTAATTTAATACCAATCATTAAAATCATGTAATTTGATACCAAACTCGACTATTTTCGCTGTTTTAATAAAAAGTTATGTGACATTGACAGATGTCAAATCCGCCATTTTGAATTTTAATAATACAATTTCATTAAGCTTGGGAAATCGTTTAATTTAATACCAATCATTAAAATCATTTAATTTGATGACAATCTCATGAAAAAGTTTGAGAAGAAAAATTGATAATAAGTAAAGTTTGACATTTGAGATTGACACATGTCATATCCACCATTTTGAATGTAATAATTTCGTTATTATCCGTAAAAACACCTTTAATTAATGTTAAAAAAATCACTAAATTAGTTATTTTATCTCATAAAAAAGTTTAAATGTAACATTTGACATTGAAGAAAAAGTAAAATTTGACAGATGTCATATCCGCCATTTTGAAAATAACGAAAGATTTAAAAATCCTTTATTTAAAACCAATTAAGATGATTAAGGGAAAAATCGAACACTTTTTATATTTATTTAACAAATTTGACAGCTGTCAAAATTATTACAATTTGCGTTAAAACGTCAAAATTAATTTTTATCCGGATATAGTGATTAGGTTGGTATCAAAATTTACGCTTAATCGAAATAAAAACGTTGCAAGTGACACCTGTCAAACGTCAATGTCAAAATTATTGAATAAAAAAAAAATGATTTAACGTTAGTTTAAATCGATTTAAAATTGAAAATCGGGTTATTTAAGTACAAACACGGCGAGTTTATTTTAAAAATTGACGAAGACAAAAGAAAATATTAAATTAAAGATGGCGGCTGTCAATGTCATTTGTGACTTTGATTTAATTAATTGGAAATATGGGTTGTTGGGTATTAAATTGAAGGATTTTTTTATGCTTATTACGATTTTGATGTTTTTACAGCTTATTAAAATAATTATAAAATCAAAATGGCGGATATACACTTTTTTTAAATTAAAACTAAATTTAATTAAAACAATGACGAAAAGTACATTTCCAAAATATGAAATAAGTCCATACTCGATTAGTTTATTTTAATAATTAAGAAAGATATCGAAAAATTAAATTAAAGATGACGGCTGTCAATGTCATTTATTATATTATACAAGTTTGATTTATTTAATCGAAAATATGGGTTGTGGGATATCAAATTAAAGGATTTTTTGTGCTTATTACGATTTTGATAATTTCAAAAAAAATATTAATAAAAATATCAAAATGGCGGATTTTTATTAATTTTTTTTGTTTATTATTATTTTTTTTTTTCAAAAATATGGGTTGTCAAATTAAAAGATTTTTTGTATATTGTCTATGACATCAAATGCATTTAGACAACTTGAAACAATTTTTTAAAAATTTCTGCAAATTTTTGACATTATCTATGACAGGAAATGCATTTAGACAACTTTGAGAGAATTTTTTGACGTCTCCCGCCAATTTATGACGTTGTCTACGACATTAAATACATTTACACAACTTCAAAACAATTTTTTTTTAATTTCCCGCCAATTTTTGACATTATCTATGACGGGAAATGCATTTAGACAACTTCAAAACAAATTTTTTTTAAATTTCCCGCCAATTTTTGACATTATCTATGACAGGAAATGCATTCAGACAACTTTGAGAGAATTTTTTAAAGTCTCCCACCAATTTATGACGTTGTCTACGACATTAAATGCATTTAGACAACTTCAAAACAAATTTTTTTAAAATTTCCCGCCAATTTTTGACATTATCTATGACGGGAAATGCATTTAGACAACTTCAAAACAAATTTTTTTTAAATTTCCCGCCAATTTTTGACATTATCTATGACAGGAAATGCATTCAGACAACTTTGAGAGAATTTTTTAAAGTCTCCCACCAATTTATGACGTTGTCTACGACATTAAATGCATTTAGACAACTTCAAAACAAATTTTTTTAAAATTTCCCGCCAATTTTTGACATTATCTATGACAGGAAATGCATTTAGACAACTTTGAGAGAATTTTTTGACGTCTCCCGCCAATTTATGACGTTGTCTACGACATTAAATACATTTACACAACTTCAAAACAATTTTTTTTTAATTTCCCGCCAATTTTTGACATTATCTATGACGAGAAATGCGTTTAGACAACTTCAAAACAAATTTTTTTTAAATTTCCCGCCAATTTTTGACATTATCTATGACAGGAAATGCATTTAGACAACTTTGAGAGAATTTTTTGACGTCTCCCGCCAATTTATGACGTTGTCTATGTTAAATACATTTACACAACTTCAAAACAATTTTTTTTAATTTCCCGCCAATTTTTGACATTATCTATGACAGGAAATGCATTTAGACAACTTTGAGAGAATTTTTTGACGTCTCCCGCCAATTTATGACGTTGTCTACGACATTAAATGCATTTAGACAACTTAACAACAATTTTTTTTAAATTTCCCGCCAATTTTTGACATTATCTATGACAGGAAATGCATTTAGACAACTTTGAGAGAATTTTTTGACGTCTCCCGCCAATTTATGACGTTGTCTACGACATTAAATACATTTAGACAACTTAACAACAATTTTTTTTTAATTTCCCGCCAATTTTTGACATTATCTATGACAGGAAATGCATTTAGACAACTTTGAGAGAATTTTTTGACGTCTCCCGCCAATTTATGACGTTGTCTACGACATTAAATGCATTTAAACAACTTAACAACAATTTTTTTTTAATTTCCCCCCAATTTTTGACATTATCTATGACAGGAAATGCATTTAGACAACTTTGAGAGAATTTTTTGACGTCTCCCGCCAATTTATGACGTTGTCTACGACATTAAATGCATTTAAACAACTTAACATTTTTTTTTAATTTCCCGCCAATTTTTGACATTATCTATGACAGGAAATGCATTTAGACAACTTTGAGAGAATTTTTTGACGTCTCCCGCCAATTTATGACTTTGTCTACGACATTAAATGCATTTAAACAACTTAACAACAATTTTTTTTTAATTTCCCCCCAATTTTTGACATTATCTATGACAGGAAATGCATTTAGACAACTTTGAGAGAATTTTTTGACGTCTCCCGCCAATTTATGACGTTGTCTACGACATTAAATGCATTTAAACAACTTAACAACAATTTTTTTTTAATTCCCTCCCAATTTTTGACATTATCTATGACAGGAAATGCATTTAGACAACTTTGAGAGAATTTTTTGACGTCTCCCGCCAATTTATGACTTTGTCTACGACATTAAATGCATTTAGACAACTTCAAAACAATTTTTTTTTAATTTCCCGCCAATTTTTGACATTATCTATGACAGGAAATGCATTCAGACAACTTTGAGAGAATTTTTTAAAGTCTCCCGCCAATTTTTGACGTTGTCTACGACATTCAATGCATTTAGACAATTTCAAAACGAAATTTCTTACATTTAAAGGTAAATTCAAAGAATTACGTCAAATTTAAAGATAGATTTGTAATAAATAAGTCTGAAAATTATTCTTACCTTTACATCTCAGAGTTGAATCAACAAATTTTTTGATAAAAAATTCCCGCATTTCAAATATCATCTATCCTGCCTTAAATTTAAGTTTAATCATTAATTTTCTTCAAATTAATTTCCGCTTCATCCCTTTTATTTAAATCTTTTTTATCGAGTTTCATCCAATTTAATTCTTTCTTCCCCGAAAAAGCAATATATTCGCAATAAAATCTAAAAAATCAAAACAAATTCACAAAATTAAAAAGGGTTAATAAAAAGTAAACATTTAAGCTTTAAAGTTTACTTTGAAAGCGATTAATTAACTCTACCCTAAACATTTTCCTCCGATACAGTTTTGGTTAAAATTAAATTACAATTTCAACTTATCCTAAATAAAAAATAAAAATAAATCATTCGGAATGAGACTTATACTTGTTTCTTCTTCTTCATAATCATCAATTATTATATTAATCATTTAAAGACTCTTCAACATTGAATCATAAGCTTGATACACAAACGGAGCCACCTCCAACGACCTCGTTTTCAAACTCAAAGTAGCCGTAGTCGACCCAGGCTGCGTCTTCAACTCCAACAAAACCCAAATTCCATTCGTCATCTTCAAACTTTGATACAACATATCTTGTCCTTCAACAGTACGTTTGGCGATTGTAAAAATGTTATTATAAGTCATCTTATTCGCGATTTGATCGGAAGTCGCTTTTACTTCGGTGATAGTGTATTGGACTTCGTTGGCGGCGGGGATGTCTTTCCAAGTGCTTAAAAAGAATTTCTTTTCTAATTGGCCGTCTTCGCAGAATAAGATTTGTAATGGGATGCCGCAAGCGTAGTAAAAAACGTCCACGTTGTTTTTGACGGCGACTTGGAGGTTGTTGAGGGGTTCCATGCGTTGGACTGGGCCGGAAGTGTTTAATGCGACGGTTGATTCGATGCTTTGGCCGGGTTGGAGGACTCCCACGGTTAATGGGGCTGCGGGGGCTACGCCGAAACTGTTTTTGTTGAATTGGATTGCAAATCCGGTCATTGCCTGAAATAATATTATTACAATTTAAAATTAAGTAAGAAATCTTTAAAAATTGATTTTAGAGGAATTGATAACCGTGAAATCTTATAATTAAGTTAAAATCAACACCAAACATCTGTCAAAAAGCTGTCAAACTGTCAAAATTTTACAAAATTGTCATAAATAAATGATTTTTAATAAATTATTTGGAATAAAATCATGAATTAAGTCTAATTTGATATTTGAATGACGAATTAAGTCAAAATCGATATTAAACATCTGTCAAAAAACTGTCAAACTGTCAAAATTTTACAAAATTGTCATAAATAAATGATTTTTAATAAACTATTTGGAATAAAATCATGAATTAAGTCTAATTTGATATTTGAATGACGAATTAAGTCAAAATCGATATTAAACATCTGTCAAAAAACTGTCAAACTGTCAAAATTTTACAAAATTGTCATAAATAAATGATTTTTAATAAACTATTTGGAATAAAATCATGAATTAAGTCTAATTTGATATTTGAATGACGAATTAAGTCAAAATCGATATTAAACATCTGTCAAAAAACTGTCAAACTGTCAAAATTTTACAAAATTGTCATAAATAAATGATTTTTAATAAACTATTTGGAATAAAATCATGAATTAAGTCTAATTTGATATTCGAATGATGAATTAAGTCAAAATCGATATTAAACATCTGTCAAAAAGATGTCAAACTGTCAAAATTTTACAAAATTGTCATAAATAAGTGATTTTTAATAATTATTTGGAATAAAATCATGAATTAAGTCTAATTTGATATTTGAATGACAAATTAAGTCAAAATCGATATTAAACATCTGTCAAAGAACTGTCAAACTGTCAAAATTTTACAAAATTGTCAAAAATTAATCATTTTTAACAAATTATTTTAAATTAAATCATTAATTATGTCTAATTTTATATTCAAATGACGAATTAAGTCAAAATTTATATTAAACATCTGTCAAAAAAGCTGCAAAATGTAACAAAATTGTGTTTAAAAAACAATTTTGCCTAATTCTTCACAAGAAAATCGCGAATTAAGTTTAATTTGATATTTATACAAAGAATGAAGATAAAACGGCATTAAGCATCTGTCAAAAATCTGTCAAACTGTCAAAATTTAACAAAATTGTCTTTAAAAGACAATTTTTATCTAATTCTTCACAAGATTATCGCGAATTAAGTTTAATTTGATATTTATACCAAGAATGAAGATAAAAACGGCATTAAGCATATGTCAAAAAGCTGTCAAACTGTCAAAATTTAACAAAATTGTCTTTAAAAGACAATTGTTACCTACTTCTTCACAAGAAAGTCGCGAATTAAGTTTAATTTGATATTTATACAAAAAATGAAGATAAAAACGACATTAAGCATCTGTCAAAAACCTGTCAAACTGTCAAAATTTAACAAAATTGTCTTTAAAAGACAATTGTTACCTACTTCTTCACAAGAAAATCGCGAATTAAGTTTAATTTGATATTTATACTAAGAATGAAGAGAAAAACGACATTAAGCATCTGTCAAAAACCTGTCAAACTGTCAAAATTTAACAGAATTGTGTTTAAAAGACAGTTTTCAACTAATTCTTCACCATAAAATCGCGAATTAAGTCTGATTTGGCATTTACATCAAGAATTGAGATAAAACCGACATTAAGCTTCTGTCAAAGAACTGTCAAACTAACAAGATTTGACAGAATTGTTTTTAAAATCCAATTTTTAATTAATTCTTCTTAATAAAATCGCGAATTAAATCTTATTTGGTATCATCACACATTAAGGCAGAAACTATCTCAATAACAAATTAGAATTTAGAGATTAGAATGCTTATAATCTGTCAAACAGCTGTCAGACTGTCAAAATAACTAGCAAAAAGAGCGATTTTGAATTAATTATATTAAATAAAGTGGCTAATTGAAACGAGTTGATTAATTAAATCAAAAATTAAGATTAAAATAATTTTTAACAAACGTCAAAAAGCTGTCAAACTGTCCATTTTTGATTTTTAATGTAGATAATGAATGTCAAAGTTGACGTTGATATTTTCAAACCGGAAGTTGAGCATAACTTCGTTAATTTTGAAGATAAGTGTGTCGTGTTGGTACTCATATCAAAGGATTTTTAATAAAGAGCATAAATGAGAAACGCCCATAATCTGTCAATTAGCTGTCAAAATTTGTCATAATTAGCTAAAAATAAGATTTTAAAACAACATATTCAAATGAAATCGTGAACTAAGACCATTTTTTTTTGTTTATTAAGTCACAAATTAAAAAAAAATTATTTAATGATCTGTCAAAAAACTGTCAAATCATCAAAAATTGATGTTTTTAATTAAATATTGATGATCTCTGCGAAAAAATCGTTAAAACGAGTCCACACTCGACGTATTTAACTTCGATATTACCGGAGATATGGTCAACTTCCGGTTTGAAATGTCAATGTCTTAAACAAAAAATTTTGACATTTCAAAATGACATTAACGTTTTAATCGGAAGTTGCTTATATCTCGAGAAATATTAAAAATAAATATGTCCAGTTTGGGTTCGTTTTAAAGGATTTTGAATGTAGATAATGAATGTCAAAGTTGAAGTTGACATTTTCAAACCGGAAGTTGAGCATAGCTTTGTTAATTTTGAAGATAAATGTGTCGTGTTGGTACTCATTTCAAAGGATTTTTAATAAAGAGCATAAATATATCAAATTAAAATGATTTTTAACAAACGTCAAAAAGCTGTCAAACTGTTAATTTTTGACAAAATTGTCTTGACAAACTATTTGGTATTAATTATTGCAAATAAATCCGCAAATTAGGACGAATTTCTTATTTAAATCACAAAGTAAGACAGAAATTAGTTTAATGATAGATGAGAAACGCCTAAAATCTGTCATTTAGCTGTCAAAATTTGTCATAATTAGCTAAAAATAAGATTTTAAAACAACAGATTTAAATGAAATCGCCAACTAAGACGATTTTGGTGTTTATTTAGTCATAAACTAAAAAAAATTATTTAACGATCCCTCAAACAATCAAAAATTGATGTTTTTAATTAAATATTGATGATCTCTGCGAAAAAATCGTTAAAACGAGTCCAAACTCGACGTATTTAACTTTGATATTACCGGAGATATGGCCAACTTCCGGTTTGAAATGTCAATGTCTTAAAAAAAAAATTTGACATTTCAAAATGACATTGACGTTTTAACAGGAAGTTGCTTATGTCTCGAAAAATATTAAAAATAAATATGTCGAGTTTGGGTTCGTTCTAAAGGATTTTTAATGTGATGAATGTCAAAATTGACGTTGACATTTTTCAAACCGGAAGTTGAGCATAATTTCGTTAATTTTGAAGATAAATGTGTCGTGTTGGTACTCGTTTCAAAGGATTTTTAATAAAGAACATAAATATATCAAATTAAAATGATTTTTAACAAACGTCAAAAAGCTGTCAAACTGTCAAATTTTGACAGAATTGTCTTGAAGAACTTTTTGGTATTAATTATTGTAAACAAACCCGCAAATTAGGACGAACTTCTTATTTAAATCACAAAGTAAGACAGAAATTAGTTTAATGATAGATGAGAAACGCCTAAAATCTGTCATTTAGCTGTCAAAATTTGTCATAATTAGCTAAAAATAAGATTTTAAAACAACAGATTTAAATGAAATCGCCAACTAAGACGATTTTGGTGTTTATTTAGTCATAAATTAAAAAAAAAATATTTAACGATTTGTCAAACAATCAAAAATTGATGTTTTTAATTAAATATTGATGATCTCTGCGAAAAAATCGTTAAAACGAGTCCAAACTCGACGTATTTAACTTTGATATTACCGGAGATATGGCCAACTTCCGGTTTCAAACGTCAATGTCTTAAACAAAAAATTTTGACATTTCAAAATGACATTGACGTTTTAACAGGAAGTTGCTTATATTTCGAGAAATATTAAAAATAAATATGTCGAGTTTGGGTTCGTTTTAAAGGATTTTTAATGTGATGAATGTCAAAATTGACGTTGACATTTTCAAACCGGAAGTTGAGCATAATTTCGTTAATTTTGAAGATAAATGTGTCGTGTTGGTACTCATTTCAAAGGATTTTTAATAAAGAGCATAAATATATCAATTTTTTTTCTTTTTTTTCAATGTTGCCAGATGAGGGAATCATTAATTATTAATATTATTTTTTTTACCTGCATAGCTTTATTGGTAAACGTCAAATCCATGGTGATTTGGCCATTCCTCCTCGAAAAAGTCCCCCAAATCTCCAATCCTTTTCCTTTATCGGCGGGTAACCAACAACTTTTAGGCGGGCAAAACATACTTGGAGCTGCAGTTAACCCGAAAATGTCTCCTAAAAGCCCCGTTGTGCTCGGGGGGATATCACTCGGTCCTCCAAGCTAATCATAAAACATTTTTATTAAAAAATTAAAATTTAAAAAAATTAATCTCACCAATAAATCAACATTACTCGTCGGTTGGGGGGCCGCGGCAACAACCGGGACACTCCCCCCAATATCCATCGATAATAAATCCCCAATCAAAGAATCCTGATTCGGAATAACCGTACTTTCAGGTTGAGAACTCGAAGTTGTAGCTTCATCAACTGATCCTTGCCTTGCAGGCAAAGATTTCCTAATCCCAGCACTTCGTCCTTCAACAAACGCAGTCGGAGGTTTATGATAAACACTGGCCAAGGAAGAAATGTGGCAAATCAACTCATCCAAAAGAGTCGGCTCCAATAAATCGGTCTCCTCAGAAATTAAAGGTTTATCCGCCAAAACGACTTCTTTAGCAGCCGCGGGATCCGTGCTTAAAAGCCTCCAATAAATAAACCCGCGATCTCTCAAATCGGGGTTATCAGAATCTTGAGTCGCCAAGCTTAAAACGTGTTGGACCAAAGCTTGGGTGTGAGCGGGGCGTTTCAAAAACAATTTAACAACCGCCGTGAGGAGTTGAAGTTGAACTTGGGCGTTCTCATCCCCGAAACCTTCAAGAAAACTATCAAGGAGCTCATCTGCATTATCGATTCGCTCGGCGTATTCCCCAATGATCCAAATCATGCTTGCGCGCGCTTCCGGCTCATCTAAAGTATCCAAATTTTCGCATAAAGTGCTAATAATGCTTTCATATTTATTGGGGTATTTCCTAAAGATATCTTTAATAACAACGATCGCTTCCTGCACGACATAATTAACTTTCGTCTGGATTAAATCAAGGAGGGTTGAGACGCATCGTTCAGCGGATGGTTCAACTTTAATTGCGCATCTCCCAATCGCCCGAACAGCTTTTCTAACAAAATCAACGTCGACTTCCGTTGCATACTCTTTTAATTCGCTCAAAACTTGCGCGATATTCGCTTGGGACGCTAATCGGATCATAATATCTAATTTCTCAAGTTTAACATAAATTGGGTCGTTGTATTTAACAAAAAAAACTTTCATTTCATGTTTGAGAATATCCGGGCGTTTTTGTACGATCAAATTAATGTTGCGTAACGCAACATATTGGACTTCGGGTTCGGATGAGAGTAATGTCACTAAAGGGGGGGCTAATTTCTTGGTTAAATTCCCGCAAAATTCTGTATCGTTCGCTAAAATCTCCATCATTTTCATTAAAACTTTAACGGCTGATAAAACAACGGCTGCGTTTGCATGAGCTAATCGTGGGGTGATTCTTTCGCAAATGCTTTGAGCCTCTCGATCATCTTTCGGGCTATAATTCGATAAAGAGTCTAAAATGAAGACTTGCCCCCATTCGGTACATTCATTCAAAGCTGTTAATAATTTGTTAATTGTGTTTGTGTTTAACTCAACTAACGGAGCCCCAGTTGGGGAGCTCTCGTTGATTTCGCTTAAAGCTGCGACGGCGTTTGCAACAACCATCGGGTTAGAATCGCTTAATAAGTCTTTTAATTGATCTAAAAATCCTTGATCTTCGACTAAACCTGAGGAAATGTCGTATAATTTCGCGACGCAAACTGCAGCGGTTTTTCGGACGTAAGGGTCCTCATCTTTAAGGCATTTTCTAAGTGGTTCACATAAATATTCCGTGATTTTATCAACTCGGATACACCCCATCGTTCGTACAGCTAAAGCCCGAATTAAAGGATTGGGATCTTCGCAATCTTTCACGAAAGTATTCACCGCCATAATCGCCATATCCGGTTGGGATTTCGCATAATTCATTAAATACAAATAAACAAGCTTTTTAAGCTCTAAATTATCCGTTTGCATGCAATTAACAACATCCGGGAATAAAGCTGAGACATCTTTTCCGACTGTCATACTTGCGATAACCTAAAAATTTTTTTTTACGTTATTTTCTTGATTTACACTAAATAATTATTATTAAAAAGTACCTTTTTAACCGCTTCTTTCTTCTTTTCTTTCTTATCGTTGTTTAGCTCGGATTTAAGCTCGAAAATCTCACCTTTTTTGGTGGTTGTGAAGTACTTTGAGTCGGTCATTTTGAGCGCTCTGAAAACGGAAATGAAAGTCAATAAAAATGAAATGAATGTGGTTGGGGGTTGTTATTGTTAATAAGGGATGTGTTACTTACGATTTTTGTGTTAAAACGCCCCTTAAAACGCCGACTAAAACACGGAGATGTCAAAACGTCACGGATTTTCTGACAGATAATGATTAAAATGGTTTGAGATGTTACCAATAGATGGCGCCCTGAAATTAAATGTTTTTGTTATTTTTTAGTTATAATTATTGATAATTTTAATTGTTAATAATAAATTAGTAATAAAAAAGACGATTAATATGATGAATTTTAAAAATTAATAATTAATTGTGCTAAAATAATTATTAATAAGTTTGTAGGGGAATGTTGTGATTGATAGATGGCGCTTATTCACTTATTCTTTTTTAAATTAAATAATAAAAAATAATAATTATAAAATAATTAATAATAATAATTAAAAAGGCCATAAAACCTTTATTTATTTACGAAAAATATCTAATAATTAGAAATAAATTTAATTATTCGTGAAAATTTAAAAAAGAAACTGCCAAAATTTGACGTATACATCTTAAATTTCGATTAAGGCAATTTCGATTAAGTCATCGTTTTAAAATTAGAATTCTGTCAAAAAAGATTTTAGTAAACGTCAAATTTTGGCATAAATATCTTAAAAAGATAATTTCGAATTAATTTTTTTAAATAAAGTTATAAATTAAGTCGAATTTGTTGTTTAAATTCCAAATTAAGGCAAAATAACTTTAAGTAGATCTTAAAATCAACTTAGTCATGTCAAAAAGCCGTCAAACTGTCAATATTTGGCAGCATGATCTTAAAAAGTTGATTTTGAATTAATTCTTATAAATAAAAGTACGAATTGTGTCAAATTTGTTATTGAAATTCCAAATTAACACAAAATAACTTTAAATAAATCTTAAAATCAACTTAAAATCATGTCAAAAAGCTGTCAAACTGTCAATATTTGAGAGCATATTCTTGAAAAGATGATTTGGAATTAATTCTTCTAAATAAAGTTACGAATTGAGTTAAATTTGTTGTTTAATATCCAAGTTAAAACAGAAATAACTTTAAAGAAATGTCAAAAAGCTGTCAAACTGTCACTATTTGACAGCATGATTTTAATAAGATAATTTTGAACTAATTCTTCTAACTAAAATTACGAATTGAGTCAAATTCATTGTTTAAAATCCAAATTAAGGCGAAAATAGCTTTAAGCAAATGTCAAAAAGCTGTCAAACTGTCACTATTTGACAGCATGATTTTAATAATATGATTTTGAATTAATTCTTCTAACTAAAATTACGAATTGAGTCAAATTCATTGTTTAAAATCCAAATTAAGGCGGAAATAGCTTTAAGCAAATGTCAAAAAGCTGTCAAATTGTCAATATTTGACAGCATGATTTTAATAAGATGATTTTGAATTAATTCTTCTAACTAAAATTACGAATTGAGTCAAATTCATTGTTTAAAATCCAAATTAAGGCGGAAATAGCTTTAAGCAAATGTCAAAAAGCTGTCAAATTGTCAATATTTGACAGCATGATTTTAATAAGATGATTTTGAATTAATTCTTCCAACTAAAATTACGAATTGAGTCAAATTCATTGTTTAAAATCCAAATTAAAGCGGAAATAGCTTTAAGCAAATGTCAAAAAGCTGTCAAACTGTCAATATTTGGCAGCATGATTTTAATAAGATGATTTTGAATTAATTCTTCCAACTAAAATTACGAATTGAGTCAAATTCATTGTTTAAAATCCAAATTAAGGCGGAAATAGCTTTAAGCAAATGTTCAAAAGCTGTCAAACTGTCAATATTTGACAGCATGATTTTAATAAGATGATTTTGAATTAATTCTTCCAACTAAAATTACGAATTGAGTCAAATTCATTGTTTAAAATCCAAATTAAGGCGGAAATAGCTTTAAGCAAATGTTAAAAAGCTGTCAAACTGTCAATATTTGACAGCATGATTTTAATAAGATGATTTTGAATTAATTCTTCCAACTAAAATTACGAATTGAGTCAAATTCATTGTTTAAAATCCAAATTAAGGCGGAAATAGCTTTAAGCAAATGTCAAAAAGCTGTCAAACTGTCAATATTTGACAGCATGATTTTAATAAGATGATTTTGAATTAATTCTTCCAACTAAAATTACGAATTGAGTCAAATTCATTGTTTAAAATCCAAATTAAGGCGGAAATAGCTTTAAGCAAATGTTAAAAAGCTGTCAAACTGTCAATATTTGACAGCATGATTTTAATAAGATGATTTTGAATTAATTCTTCCAACTAAAATTACGAATTGAGTCAAATTCATTGTTTAAAATCCAAATTAAGGCGGAAATAGCTTTAAGCAAATGTCAAAAAGCTGTCAAACTGTCAATATTTGACAGCATGATTTTAATAAGATGATTTTGAATTAATTCTTCCAACTAAAATTACGAATTGAGTCAAATTCATTGTTTAAAATCCAAATTAAGGCGGAAATAGCTTTAAGCAAATGTCAAAAAGCTGTCAAATTGTCAATATTTGACAGCATGATTTTAATAAGATGATTTTGAATTAATTCTTCCAACTAAAATTACGAATTGAGTCAAATTCATTGTTTAAAATCCAAATTAAGGCGGAAATAGCTTTAAGCAAATGTCAAAAAGCTGTCAAATTGTCAATATTTGACAGCATGATTTTAATAAGATGATTTTGAATTAATTCTTCCAACTAAAATTACGAATTGAGTCAAATTCATTGTTTAAAATCCAAATTAAGGCGGAAATAGCTTAAAGCAAATGTCAAAAAGCTGTCAAACTGTCAATATTTGACAGCATGATTTTAATAAGATGATTTTGAATTAATTCTTCCAACTAAAATTACGAATTGAGTCAAATTCATTGTTTAAAATCCAAATTAAGGCGGAAATAGCTTTAAGCAAATGTTAAAAAGCTGTCAAACTGTCAATATTTGACAGCATGATTTTAATAAGATGATTTTGAATTAATTCTTCCAACTAAAATTACGAATTGAGTCAAATTCATTGTTTAAAATCCAAATTAAGGCGGAAATAGCTTTAAGCAAATGTCAAAAAGCTGTCAAAAACTGCCAATATTTGATAACATGATCTTAAAAATCAAATTTGTTATCTAGATTCCAAATTATTACAGATATAACTTTAGGTAGATGTCAAAAAGCTGTTAAACTGTCAATTTTTTTATGAAATCATTTTTGACAAGTGATTTTGAATGAATTCTTCTAAATAGTATTACGAATTAAGTCAAATTTAGTATTTAAATTCCAAATTAGGACAGAAATAACTTTAAACTGTCAAAAAAAATACGTCTAAGATGTCAAAAAGTTGTCAAACTGTCAATTTTTGATGGAATCATCTTTATAAGATGATTTTGAATTGATTCTTCTAAATAATATCACGGATTAAGTCAAATTTGTGATTTATATTCTAATAATAACGTTAAGTAGATGTCAAAAATCTGTCAAACTGTCAATTTTTGATAAAATCACCATAAAAATTTGACAGATTTGTATTAAACCGGCTACTATCAATTAATTCTTGTAAATGAAGCCATAAATTTACCCGAATTCATTACTTTAATTGCAAATTAAATCAAAAATAACTTTACACAAATGTCAAAATGCTGTCAAACTGTCAATTTTTGACGGAATTGTCTTAAAAAGGTGATTTTAAATGAATTAATCCAAATAATGATACGAATTTGTTATTTAAATTCTAAATGAAGACGGAAATTGCTATAAACAAAGATTAGAAAGCTGTCAAACTAAGTCAAAAATAACTTTAAGCAAATGTCAAATAGTTATCAAATTGTCGTTTTGATATAAAAGCTGTCACTTTTAAAATTGATAATTTCAAAAGTTTTTGTCAATTTAGATCAATTTTAGTCGAATAATAAACAATTTGCAAGCTTAATCACTTAATTGAAAGATTACCAACTTGGAATTTTTGACATATGTCAAATTATATGTGACAGTTTTAATGAAATTTTAACTTTCATCGTGGCATAAAACGTATTCGCTTATTTTTTGCACAATTTTTTAAAATTATTTATTAAATATTCAACTAATTGATTCGAAACGTCACTTTCTGAATTGAAATTTTGACAGCTGTCACTTTTAAATTTAACAACTTCAAAAGTTTCTGTCAACTTAGATTGATTTTAATTGAATTCTAAACGGTTTGTGCGTTTAATTACTTAATTGAAGTATTGGCAACTTAAAATTTTTGACATATGCCAAATTATGTTTGACAGCTTTGATAAAATTTTATTTGCATTTTGATATAAAAAGAATTTTCTTATTGATGTCGATTATAATCGAATTCTGTACGATTCATGTCCTTAATCACTTAATTAAAGTATTACCAATTTGAAATGTTTGACATTTGTCAAATTAAACATAATTGACAGTTTTGATGAAATTTTAATTTACGCCTTGGTATAATATTTACGTAGATGTTAGTCGAAATCTGTCATTTTTGATAGAATCATTTTGAAAAGACAATTTTGAATGACAGAAATAGCAATATCCAAAGATGAGGAAGCTGTCAAACTGTCAAAATTTGACAGATTTGTCTGAAACGGGCTATTTTTGAATTAATTGTTCTAAATGAAGCCGCGAAATTTGTCGAATTCGTTACTTTAATTACAAATTAAGACAAAAATAGCATTAAGTAAATATCAAAAAGCTGTCAAGCTGTCAATTTTTGACTTAATATGTCGACTTAATAACTAAATGATTAATAAGCTTTCATAATTCATAATAAGCATGAAAAATCCTTTAATTTGATACCCAACAAAACATATTTTAAATTGAAAAATACATCCTTAAAATGACATTGACAGCTGTCATTTTTTAAATTACAAGAAAAAAATATGTTTTTAAATAAAAATTAAATTCAAATAAAAACCATAAATATAAATAAAAATGTTATAACTTTATAACCATCATCCGACACAAAATTAACAAAAATAGCATAAAATCGGCCATTTTGTTTTTCAATTATTTTTTTAATCATGAAAATGTCAAAATCGCAATAAACATAAAAATCATTTTTAATTTGATATCCCACAACCGATATTTTTGATAAAATACCATAAAAATGACATTGACATCCGCCATCTTTAATTCTATTGTTTTTTTTTAAATTTTTGTGTATCTTTTGATTTAATCGAGATAAACCCATCGAGTTTGGACTCAAATCGTTTGATTTTTAATTTTAAATCGATTAGAAACAATTCCAAAAAATGTTTTGAAAAAATTAAATGACATTGACAGCTGTCAATTTTAAAGTTTGACAAAACATAAAATGACATTGACAGCCGCCATCTTGGATTTCACTATTTTATTAAAATTTAGCGTATATTGAACACTATTTGAGATAAACTCATCGTGTTTGGACTTAAATTACTCAATTTTCATTTTTAAGTCGATCTAAAACGTTTTTATGTCAATGACATTGACACCCGCCATCTTGGATTTTATTATTCCTTAATTTTGTAATAAATTGGATACTATTTGAGATAGACCCACCGAGTTTGGACTTAAATTACTCGATTTTCAATTTTAAATCGATTAAAAATGCTTTTATTAAATAAAAATCTACTTCAATCAACATTTATCATAAAAAAATTTGCATAAAATGTTCATAGATGGCACATTTCTTTCTATGTAATTTACTTTGATTTTACACAAACCGGAAAATAAATAATGCGGTTTTATTTAATTTAGATACGTAGTGAAACTTTCCCAACTATTTTTTTTCCAATTTCTTTTTATTTTTCAATTTACGACGACACCGATAAATAAAACCCATACTTTAATTAGAAACCATAACACGACGCATTAAACGGTTAGAGTCTTCTATAAAGGAAGAAAATCGAAACCGAAGAAAACCATAGACTAGTTCTTTGCTCTAACCCGACCACAATTAGAAGGTGTAATTACCAATGTAGTTTCTTGTATTATATAAGGATTAAACGAAATCGAATAAACTACAAGAATCATCCTAACAAATCATCCTCAAAATCCATTAAAGAGATATAAATCGTGATGAATTTAATTATTACGTAACTCGAAGCGTTTATTATTAGGTAATTACAAAGGTGGAATACGGAGATGAGGAGAAAAAAATGGGGAAAGAGTTATGGTCGGTGCCACGACGTAAATGGTAAATTCGCGGCTTCCAGGTCACGAAGAAGACAAAGTTCTTTGTTTCGAATCTATCTCACGAGATCGTAAATCTGACTTCCTTTTAGGAAATGCAAAATAAAAAATTTTAGATTTGATTTTCTTTTTTTAATTTTTCTCAGAATTAACGAGACATTTTCAAATTTTTTAATATTTCAATTTGATACTCAACAACCCATATTTATATTTAATAACAAAGTTGAAGATGACATTAAAAGTTTTCGGCTTTGGAGTTTATTATTTTATTAAAAATCGTAATAAGCATGAAAAAACCTTTAATTTGATACCCAACAACCCATATTTTCGAATTAATTAATAAAATTAAAGATAACATTGGCATCTGCCAACTTGGATTTATCTATTTTATTGAAAAATCGTAATAAGCGTAAAAAATCCTTTAATTTGATACCCAACAACCCATATTTTCGAATTAATTAATAAAATTAAAGATGACATTGACAGCTGCCAACTTGGATTTATCTATTTTATTGAACAATCGTAATAAGCGTAAAAAATCCTTTAATTTGATACCCAACAACCCATATTTTCGAATTAATTAATAAAATTAAAGATGACATTGACAGCTGCCAACTTGGATTTATCTATTTTATTGAAAAATCGTAATAAGCGTAAAAAATCCTTTAATTTGATACCCAACAACCCATATTTTTGATTTAATAACTCGAAAAAAATGACATTGACAGTCGCCATCTTGGATTTTATTGTTTTGTTTCAAAATCGTAACTAACATGAAAAATCCTTTTATTTGATACCCAACAACCCATATTTTAAATGAAATAACTTAATGTCAAAAATGACATTGACATCCGCCATCTTGGATTTTATTATTTCTTTAAATTTGTGTATCTTTTGACCTAAATCAAATGGACTCATCGAGTTTGGACTCAAATTGTTCGATTTTTAGTTTCAAATCGATTAAAAACACTTTCAATTCATTTCTTTTTGAAAAACCAAATAACATTGACAGCTGTCATACTTAAAATTTTAAAAAAATGTCATTAAAGAAAAATAATGGATGATAATATGTTAGAAAAGTATAAAAATAATTAAAAAACTTTATCTTGATACCGAGTAACTCAAAATAATTTAGTCAAGAAAACATAAAATCCACCATTTTGTTTTTAAAATTATATGTTTAGAAGTTAAAAATATCAAAATAATAACCACCATCAAAAATCGTTTAATTTGATACCCAACAACCCATATTTTGATTAATTTGATTAAACAACAATCTTAAAAATGACATTGACAGTCGCCATCTTTAATTTTATTACACGTTTAATATTGGCTATCTTTGGGCCAAATTGAGATAAACCCATCGAGTTTGGATTCAAACTACTCGATTTTCAATTTTAAATCGATTAAAAATAACTCCAAATCAATTTTCAATTTTTTAAAATATCAATTAACATTGACAGCTGTCATTTTTAAAATTAAAAAAAACATTTAACTAAAAGTTTCTAAATAATCAAAAGATTAATTAAGTCTCTGTCATGATACACAGAATCTGTTATTAAATTAATTAAACGAAAAACAAAAATTCGGGATTTTGTTTTTCAGTAATTTTTTAAAATTTTAAAAACGTCAAAATCGTAATAAATAAGAAAGATCCTTTAATTCGATACCCAACAACCCATATTTTGGTTTAAATAACTTAGTCATAAAAATGACATTGACATCCGCCATCTTGGATTTTACTGTTCTTTAATTTCGTCTATTTTTAAACGTAATTGAGATGGACCCATCGAATTTGGATTCAATGTGCTCGATTTTTAATTTTAAATTGATTAAAAATAATTCCAAATCGATTTTTTTTAAAATCAAATGACATTGACAGCTGTCAATGTAACGTTTTTTTAAAAAATTCACTTTTTCATAAAAAGTTTGTTAAAAAATGACAAAGGCAATTAAGTTCTGTAATTTAAAACCCAAAATACACAATAAATTAATTTGAAAAAACGTAAAAATCGCCATTTTGTTTTTCAGTAATTTTTTAAAATTCAAAAAACATCAAAATCATGATAGGCGTTAAAAATCCTTTAATTTAATACCCAACAACCCATACTTTGGATTAAATAACATAAAAATGACATTGACAGTCGCCATCTTGGATTTTATTATATTTTTCTTAACTTCGTGTTGCTTTGGACTTAATTGAGATAGACTCATCGAGTTTGGACTTAAATTACTCCATTTTGAATTTTAAATAGATTAAAAATAATTCAAAATCTATTTCCAATTTTTTGACAAAACAAATGACATTGACAGCTGTCAATGTTAACGTTTTTTAGAATTTTTTTATTAAAAATTTATTAAAAAATGACAAAGGCAATTAATTTTTGTAATTAAAACCCAAGATGCACAATAAATTGATTGACATTTTGTTTTTTCAACTACATTATCAAAACTTAAAAACATCAAAATCGCAACAAACTTTAAAAATGCTTTAATTTGATACCCACCAACCCATATTTTAGTTCAAATAACTTAACGTCAAAAATGACATTGACAGCCGCCATCTTAGATTTTATTATTTCTTTGATTTTGTATATCTTTAGATCTAATTGAGATAAATCCATCGTATTTGGACTCAAATTACTCCATTTTGAATTTTAAATAGATTAAAAATAATTCAAAATCAATTTCCAATTTTTTTAAAAAACAAATGACTTTGACAGCTGTTAATGTTAACGTTTTTTAGAATTTTTTTATTAAAAATTTATTAAAAAATGACAAAGGCAATTAATTCTTGTAATTTAAAACCCAAGATGCATAATAAATTGATTTAAAAAAAACAGTAAAAATCGCCATTTTGTTTTTTCAACTACATTTTCAAAACATAAAAACATCAAAATCGTAACAAACTTTAAAAATCCTTTATTTTGATACCTAACAACCCACTTTTTCAATTAAAAACATAAAATGACATTGACAGCCGCCATCTTGGATTTTATTATATTTTTTTAATTTAGAGTATATTAAACCAGAATCAATCAATTAGAACTCGATTTTCACTTAAATCAGACGATTTCATCTTGATTTGATGTATCACAACCCGAATTTATCACAAAATCAACTTTTTAGGAAACCATTTTGATTTCGGCCATCTTGGATTTAGTCAAAAATGCAAACATTAAAACATTAAAATCGTAATTTACATGAAATCTCCTTTAATTTGATACCCAACAACCCATATTTTGGACTAAATTTTGTGCCAAGATGGCGGCTGTCAATGTCAGTTTATGATCAATAAAATGACATTGACAGCCGCCACCTTGGATTTACCTTTTGATTAAAATTTAGTGCATATTTAACACTATTTGAGATAGATCCGCCGTGTATGGACTCAAATGACTCGATTTTCAATTCTAAATCGATCTAAAAAGTTTTTATGTCAATGACATTGACATACGCCATCTTGGATTTTAATATCTTTTTATTTTATCATACATTCGGAGCCTATTTAAGATAGACCCACCGTATTTAGATTTAAATTCCTTGATTTTCAATTTTAAATCGATCTAAGACGATTTTATGTCAATGACATTGACATCCGCCATCTTGGATTTTATTATCTTTTAATCTATTACACATTCGAATTTATTTATGATAGACCCATCGTGTTTGGACTTAAATTTCTCGATTTTCAATTCTAAATCTATCTAAAATGGTTTCAAGTCAATAACGTTGACATTCGCCATCTTGGATTTTATTATCTTTTTATTTTATCATATATTCGAGTCTATTTACGACAGACTCAACGTGTTTGGACTTAAATTACGCGAATTTCAATTTTAAATTGATCTAAATCGATTATTATGTCAATAACTTTGACGTCCGCCATCTTGGATTTTATTACCTTTTTATTATATCAGACATTCGAGTCTATTTAACATAGACCTACCGTGTTTGGGCTTAAATTACGCGAATTTCAATTTTAAATTGACCTAAATCGATTTTTATGTCAATAACTTTGACGTCCGCCATCTTGGATATTATTACCTTTTTATTATATCAGACAATCGAGTCTATTTAAGATACACCTACCGTGTTTGGGCTTAAATTACGCGAATTTCAATTTTAAATTGATCTAAATCGATTATTATGTCAATAACTTTGACGTCCGCCATCTTGGATTTTATTACCTTTTTATTATATCAGATATTCGTGTCTATTTAACACAGACCTACCGTGTTTGGGCTTAAATTACGCGAAATTCAATTTTAAATTGATCTAAATCGATTTTTATGTCAATAACTTTGACGTCCGCCATCTTGGATTTTATTACCTTTTTATTATATCAGACATTCGAGTCTATTTAACATAGACCTACCGTGTTTGGGCTTAAATTACGCGAAATTCAATTTTAAATTGATCTAAATCGATTTTTATGTCAATAACTTTGACGTCCGCCATCTTGGATTTTATTACCTTTTTATTATATCAGACATTCGAGTCTATTTAACATAGACCTACCGTGTTTGGGCTTAAATTACGCGAAATTCAATTTTAAATTGATCTAAATCGATTTTTATGTCAATAACTTTGACGTCCGCCATCTTGGATTTTATTACCTTTTTATTATATCAGACATTCGAGTCTATTTAACATAGACCTACCGTGTTTGGGCTTAAATTACGCGAAATTCAATTTTAAATTGATCTAAATCGATTTTTATGTCAATAACTTTGACGTCCGCCATCTTGGATTTTATTACCTTTTTATTATATCAGATATTCGTGTCTATTTAACACAGACCTACCGTGTTTTTTGCTTAAATTACGCGAAATTCAATTTTAAATTGATCTAAATCGATTTTTATGTCAATAACTTTGACGTCCGCCATCTTGGATTTTATTACCTTTTTATTATATCAGACATTCGAGTCTATTTAACATAGACCTACCGTGTTTGGGCTTAAATTACGCGAAATTCAATTTTAAATTGATCTAAATCGATTTTTATGTCAATAACTTTGACGTCCGCCATCTTGGATTTTATTACCTTTTTATTATATCAGACATTCGAGTCTATTTAACATAGACCTACCGTGTTTGGGCTTAAATTACGCGAAATTCAATTTTAAATTGATCTAAATCGATTTTTATGTCAATAACTTTGACGTCCGCCATCTTGGATTTTATTACCTTTTTATTATATCAGACATTCGAGTCTATTTAACATAGACCTACCGTGTTTGGGCTTAAATTACGCGAAATTCAATTTTAAATTGATCTAAATCGATTTTTATGTCAATAACTTTGACGTCCGCCATCTTGGATTTTATTACCTTTTTATTATATCAGACATTCGAGTCTATTTAACATAGACCTACCGTATTTGGGCTTAAATTACGCGAAACTCAATTTTAAATTGATCTAAATCGATTATTATGTCAATAACTTTGACGTCCGCCATCTTGGATTTTATTACCTTTTTATTATATCAGACATTCGAGTCTATTTAACATAGACCTACCGTGTTTGGGCTTAAATTACGCGAAATTCAATTTTAAATTGATCTAAATCGATTTTTATGTCAATAACTTTGACGTCCGCCATCTTGGATTTTATTACCTTTTTATTATATCAGACATTCGAGTCTATTTAACATAGACCTACCGTGTTTGGGCTTAAATTACGCGAAATTCAATTTTAAATTGATCTAAATCGATTTTTATGTCAATAACTTTGACGTCCGCCATCTTGGATTTTATTACCTTTTTATTATATCAGACATTCGAGTCTATTTAACATAGACCTACCGTGTTTGGGCTTAAATTACGCGAAATTCAATTTTAAATTGATCTAAATCGATTTTTATGTCAATAACTTTGACGTCCGCCATCTTGGATTTTATTACCTTTTTATTATATCAGATATTCGTGTCTATTTAACACAGACCTACCGTGTTTTTTGCTTAAATTACGCGAAATTCAATTTTAAATTGATCTAAATCGATTTTTATGTCAATAACTTTGACGTCCGCCATCTTGGATTTTATTACCTTTTTATTATATCAGACATTCGAGTCTATTTAACATAGACCTACCGTGTTTGGGCTTAAATTACGCGAAATTCAATTTTAAATTGATCTAAATCGATTTTTATGTCAATAACTTTGACGTCCGCCATCTTGGATTTTATTACCTTTTTATTATATCAGACATTCGAGTCTATTTAACATAGACCTACCGTGTTTGGGCTTAAATTACGCGAAATTCAATTTTAAATTGATCTAAATCGATTTTTATGTCAATAACTTTGACGTCCGCCATCTTGGATTTTATTACCTTTTTATTATATCAGACATTCGAGTCTATTTAACATAGACCTACCGTGTTTGGGCTTAAATTACGCGAAATTCAATTTTAAATTGATCTAAATCGATTTTTATGTCAATAACTTTGACGTCCGCCATCTTGGATTTTATTACCTTTTTATTATATCAGACATTCGAGTCTATTTAACATAGACCTACCGTGTTTGGGCTTAAATTACGCGAAATTCAATTTTAAATTGATCTAAATCGATTTTTATGTCAATAACTTTGACGTCCGCCATCTTGGATTTTATTACCTTTTTATTATATCAGACATTCGAGTCTATTTAACATAGACCTACCGTATTTGGGCTTAAATTACGCGAAACTCAATTTTAAATTGATCTAAATCGATTATTATGTCAATAACTTTGACGTCCGCCATCTTGGATTTTATTACCTTTTTATTATATCAGACAATCGAGTCTATTTAACATAGACCTACCGTGTTTGGGCTTAAATTACGCGAAATTCAATTTTAAATTGATCTAAATCGATTTTTATGTCAATAACTTTGACGTCCGCCATCTTGGATTTTATTACCTTTTTATTATATCAGACAATCGAGTCTATTTGACATAGACCTACCGTGTTTGGGCTTAAATTACACTAATTTCAATTCTAAATTGATCTAAATCGATTTTTACGTCAATAACTTTGACGTCCGCCATCTTGGATTTTATTACCTTTTTATTATATCAGACAATCGAGTCTATTTGACATAGACCTGCCGTGTTTGGGCTTAAATTACGCGAAACTCAATTTTAAATTGACCTAAATCGATTTTTATGTCAATAACTTTGACATCCGCCATCTTGGATATTATTACCTTTTTATTATATCAGACATTCGAGTCTATTTAACATACACCTACCGTGTTTGGGCTTAAATTACGCGAATTTCAATTTTAAATCGATCTAAGACGGTTTTAAGTCAATCACATTGACATCCGCCATCTTTGATTTTATTATTTTATTAAATTTAAGTGTATATTTAATAGCATTTGAGATAAACTCACCGAATTTGGACTTAAATCCCACGATTTTCAATTTTGAATCGATCTAAAACAATTTTGACATTGACATTCGCTATCTTGGATTCTCTTATCTTCTAATTTATCATGCATTCGAGTCCAATTAAGATAATCCCACCGTGTTTGGGCTCAAATAACTCGATTTTCAATTTGGAATTGATCAAAAACGTCTTTATAAATCGATCTGGAATAGAAATAAATTTTGCGTTAATATTGAACCTTTAACCTTTCAAAGAATTAACGAGATGCTCCTCTTTCATACCAGAACGCGAACTCTTAAAGTACCGTTACGTAAATAATGAGTTTAAATTTTTCGTGGCCTAATTGAAGTTGACTTTCTAAGATTTTGTTATAACAACACTACTCCGATTGTGAAACCCAAATCTGTTTTATTGTTAGATGAAGGGGATCGAAAAATCTCGATTTATTAAGCGAGGAAGTGAGGATGAATATGGGCTTTCTTGGTAACAACAGGAAGAAGAAGAAAAAGAAAAACAGTCTCGTCTTCACATTTTTCCGCCCGAGACTTCCTGTCCAATAGAGTTAAAGTCGTTCGCGTTGACGAGTAGTAAGTAGACGAAGAAGTTGCGAGAATAACTTTCTATAGCTTCGCGATTCACGGTTGGCGGAAGTGAATTTTACTTTACGGTGAACTATGATCTTTCGCCGACTCTGCACTGACCACACTTTCATTGAACGGAGGGAAGAAGCAGTCATGAATTTTTATTTAGAAAATATATCTAATTAAAAAAGGAGGATTCCTTTCAATGACATCATCAAAAACTAAATGCGATAAGTGAAATTGCAATTTCCCATCAACTAACTCGTACTAAGTGACTAAGAAACTAAGTAAAAGCGATGTCGCTTCTTGTTTTAGCAATTTAAGCATTCGATGTCCTCCGCAAATTAACATAGACAACGAACGGCGATGTTTTTCTTTTTTTAATTCAACAGGAAGAGAAAATTCTGCATACAACGCATCAAAAAAAAATTTCTCAACTAATAAATTCCCAACTAATTAAGAAAAAATTATTCTTAATGAAGATAATTAACTCAATAAACAATCAAGATCCGTTAGGAATGAGATGAAATCGAAGATGTCTCAACCAAAATTAGAAATGGAATGAAATGTAATGTGTCTTCTTCTTCTTCCTGGTTGTTTAAATCAGATAACATAAAAAGTCGAAAAAGAATAAAACAGAAAGAAGGAAACTCGAAAGTCCTCTCAAGAACCGATCGAGTCATAGTTCATATAATGTATAATGGGAACCATATAGCTCGGGTAAAAGTAATTTTTCCCATATAGAAGCGTGTATACGGACCGAAGTGAATGCCTAATAATCTCGCCTCTTCGCATCACTTTGGAGAAGACGACGCCGAAGAAACGCGAGGTGGGGAAAATTACTATTTAAGAAGTTGAGGGCTCTCGATGGAGCATCAGTTCGGTATTGTGCTAAGATGAAGCCGTTCCTGGTAAGTCCACAATTAAACTACATTCAAAATAATACGAAACAATCAATTTACAAATCAAAAAAATAAATTAAAATCATCGTAACGATTTTGCCTGGCATCTCAAGTATTTTCGAGGTGTTTTTAGTCGATTAAAACGATTTTGATTCACACCAATTAATTTTTTGCTTTACACCATATCGTTGTAACATAGTCAAAATTGACCAAAATCTTTTTATTGGTTATTGAATTATTTTTAAATGTCTTAGAGATGTTTCTAATCGATTTTGATTCACACCAATCTATTTTTTGTATACCCCAATAATTTCTTTTTAATTATTTCATCATGGAAGGAGGCATTTTGACACACACCAACTAAAAGCTGTATATATTAACTTTGTGAACCCCCTGTATATATAGTTAATTTTTGACTTTCTGGTTTAATTGAGTTATCCAGAAAAGATTAACAATTAAATAATTGGTTGACAACTTAATGTCTTCTTATTTTGTCCCCTTTCTTAAATCTTTTTGACTCAGATTATCTTAATATAATCATTATTGAACCTTCCCTAGCAACAAATTAATTAATCAAAATCATTTTGGCTAAAACCAATCAATTTTTTACACCTCCTTGTAACTTTAAGACATTTTCCAAAACTACCCAAATCATTTTTTTGATTGTGTCTAATTGACAAGTTATCCTACAGACATTTTTATCATATTAAAACAATTTAGACACACATCAAAAAGTTTTAACCAAATTTTGGAGATGTTTGAACCATTTGCAAAAAGATCCCCATCATTTTCATAACTCTATTCATCTTTATCAAGAAGTCTAAAACTGTTTTCAATCATTTTGAGCAATTTTGACAAAGACCAATCAGTTTTTTCAGTTTTCTTATAATTTTGGAATATTGTGCAAAAAGATCAAAACCGATTTCTTCAATTGTTTCATCCTGCTTATGTGGCCTAAAGTTTTTTCATCTTTATCAAGTAATCTGGATATGTTTTCAATCATTTTGAGCCATTTTGACATAAACCAATCGGTTTTATCTGATCTTTTATAACTTTGGAACATTCTTCAAAAAGATCAAAATCAATGTTTTCAATTGTTTCATTAAAGCTATATGTCCTAGAGATGGTTTTAACAATTTTGATAGAGCTTTTCTAACCAATTCAAATTTTCTAAAGTTTTGCAAAAACATCTCCATGCATTCTCTATTAATATTTGCTATATCTTTCAACATTAATAAATGATTATAGGGCGTTTCTAATTGATTTAAGCTATTTTAACACACACTAATCAAGTTATTCTCATTTTCTGATAGTTATCACCATTTTGACACAAACCAGTACACTTATTCTATTCAGCACTCACAATTACACTTTATCAAACATCATAAAAACATAAACTAATTTTATTGAGTTATCCGCTCTCTTGAAGTGTAATAGAGATATTTTGAACCAATTAGAATCGTTTTAGCCACCACCAATACACGTTTCTTATTCACTACTCACTGTGATGCTTCATCAATGCACTCAAAAAACGTAAACATTAATTTTAATGATTCCCCAGTTCTCCTCAAGTATCACAAAGATGTTTTAAGTCAATTAGAATCATTTTGACTCTCACCAATTCACTTTCTTTGTTCACTAATCACGCTAAGAGATCATTATGCACTTCTAAATAACACAAAATTAATTTTAATGATTCCTCCATTCTCTTGGAGTATCATAAAGATGTTTTAAATCAATTAGAATCATTTTGGCCCACACCAAATCACTTTTTCTATTCACTACTCACTTCAAAACTTCATCAAACACCATTAAAAAACATAAATATTAATTTTAGTGATTCCCCAATTCATTTTAAATATCATAGAGATGTTTTAAAGCAACTAAAATTATTTTGACTTGCACCAATTAACTTTCTTTATTCACTAATCACTTTGAATCTTCATCAAACACTTTCAAAAAATAGTAATATTAATTTTAGTGTTTCCATAGCCCATTTGAAGTGTCATAGAGATGTTTCAAATAAATTAGAATCATTTTGACTCGCACCAATTCACTTTCTTTGTTCACTAATCACTCTAAAATATCATTAAGCACTTCTAAATAACATAAAATTAATTTCACTAATTCTTCCATTCTCCTGGAGTATCACAGAGATGTTTTGAATCACTTAGAATCATTTTGACCCACACCAATGCACTTTCTCTATTTACTAATCACTTTGAATCTTTATTAAACATTCTCAAAAACAGTAATATTAATTTTAGTGATTCCCCAATTCACTTGAAGTATCATAGAGATGTTCTAAATCAATTAGAATCATTTTGAATCACACCAATTCACATTCTTTATTCACTAATCACTCATTTTAACCAATGTAGTTTTTGTATTCACTATTCACTTTGAATCTTTACCAACACTTGCAAAAATCATAAATTTTTGTTTTAGTGATTCTCCAGTTCTCCTAAGATGTAGAGATGTTTTAAACCAATTAGGAATCATTTTGACTTGCACCAATTCACGTTCTTTGTTCACTACTCACTTTAAGACATCACTATCTTCTTCTATATAACATAAAATTAATTTTATTAATTCCCCGTTCTCCCAGAGTATCATAAAGATCTTTTAAATTAACTAGAATCATTTTGACTGGCACCAATTCACCAATCACTCTAAAACATCACTAACAACTTCTAATAGACACAAAATTAATGTCATTAATTCCTTTGTTCTCCTAGAGTATCATAGAGATGTTTTAAATCAATTATAATCATTTTGACTCGCACCAAATCACTTTCTTTGTTCACTAATCACTCCAAAACATCACTAAGTACTTCCAAATAACACTAAATTAATTTTATTAACTCTTCCATTCTCCTGGAGTATCATAGAGATACTTAGAATCGTTTTGTCTTACACCAATGCACGTTCTCTATTCACTAATCACTTTAAAACTTCATCAAAAATCGCCAAAAAAACATCAATGTTAATTTTAGTGTCTCCCTAATTCCACTGAAATATCACTGAGATATTTTAAATCACTTAAAGTCATTTTGACTCACTCCCATTCACTTTCCTTGTTCACTAATCACTTCAAAACATCACTAAGTACTACCAAATAATACAAAATTAGTTTGATTAATTCCTCCGTTCTCCTGAAGTATCAGAAAAATGTTTTCAATTAATCGGAATCATTTTAGCCATCACCACTTCATTTTCTCTATTCACTACTCACTTTAAAACTTCATCAAACACCTCCAAAACACATAAATGATTATTTTAGCGATTCCTCAGTCCTCCTCAAATATCGTAGAGATATTTTAAATCATTAAGATTCATTTTAGACAACACCAATTCACTTTATCTATTCACTACTCATTTTGAAATATCACTAGTTACTTCTAAATAACACAAAATTAATTATATTAATTCCTTCGTTCTCCTGAAGTGTCATAGAGATGTTTTTAATTAATCAGAATTATTTTAGCCAATGCCAATTCACTTTTTCTATTCACTACCCGTTTTGAAACTTCACCAACCACCTTCCGAAAATTTAAATATCAATTTTAGTGATTCCTCAGTTCTTCTCAAGTATCATAGAAATGTTTCAAATCAATTAGGATTATTCTGACCCATACCAATTCACTTTTTCTATTCACTACTCTCTTTGAAACTTCATCAAACACCTCCAAAACACATAAATGATTATTTTAGCGATTCCTCAGTCCTCCTCAAGTATCCTAGAGATATTTTAAATCATTAAGATTCATTTTAGACAACACCAATTCACTTTATCTATTCACTACTCATTTTGAAATATCACTAGTTACTTCTAAATAACATAAAATTAATTATATTAATTCCTTCGTTCTCCTGAAGTGTCATAGAGATGTTTTTAATTAATCAGAATTATTTTAGCCAATGCCAATTCACTTTTTCTATTCACTACCCTTTTTGAAACTTCACCAACCACCTTCAGAAAATTTAAATATCAATTTTAGTGATTCCTCAGTTCTTCTCAAGTATCATAGAGATGTTTCAAATCAATTAGGATTATTCTGACCCATACCAATTCACTTTTTCTATTCACTACTCTCTTTGAAACTTCATCAAACACCGCCAAAACACATAAATGATTATTTTAGCGATTCCTCAGTGCTCCTCAAGTATCTTAGAGTTTTTTTAAATCATTAAGATTCATTTTAGACAACACCAATTCACTTTATCTATTCACTATTCATTTTGAAATATCACTAGTTACTTCTAAATAACATAAAATTAATTATATTAATTCCTTCGTTCTCCTGAAGTGTCATAGAGATGTTTTTAATTAATCAGAATTATTTTAGCTAATGCCAATTCACTTTTTCTATTCACTACCCGTTTTGAAACTTCACCAACCACCTTCAGAAAATTTAAATATCAATTTTAGTGATTTCTCAGTTCTTCTCAAGTATCATAGAGATGTTTCAAATCAATTAGGATTATTCTGACCCATACCAATTCACTTTTTCTATTCACTACTCTCTTTGAAATTTCATCAACTATCTTCAAAAAACTGAAATATTAATTTTAGTGATTCCCCAGTTCTCTTAAAGTATCATAGAGATGTTTCGAATCAATTCAATTTTTCTATTCACTACTTTCTTTGAAACATCATTAACCACCTACAAAAAACTTAAATATTAATTTTAGTGATTCCCAGTTGTCCTGAAGTATCATAGAGATGTTTCAAATTAATTAGGATTATTCTGACCCATATCAATTCATTTTTCTATTCACTACTTTCTTTGAAACATCATTAATCACCTACAAAAAACTTAAATATTAATTTTAGTGGTTCCCCAGTTCTCCTGAAGTATCATAGAGATGTTTCAAATTAATTGGGATTATTCTGACCAATACCAATTCATTTTTCTATTCACTACTTTCTTTGAAACATTCATTAACCACCTACAAAAAACTTAAATATTAATTTTAGTGGTTCCCCAGTTCTCCTGAAGTATCATAGAGATGTTTCAAATCAATTAGGATCATTCTGACCCAGACCAATTTACTTTTTCTATTCACTATTCTCTTTGAAACTTCATCAACCACCTTCAAAAAATTAAAATATTAATTTTAGTGATTCTCCAGTTCTCCTGAAGTATCATAGAGATGTTTCAAGTCAATTAGAATCATTGTGGCTCACATCAATTCACTTTCTTATTCACTACTCACTCTAAAACATCACTATCTACTTCCAAATAACGCAAAAACCATTTTATTAATTTCTCCATTCTTCTAAAGTATCAGAGAGATATTTTGAATCAATTTGACCCACACCAATTCACTTTTTATAATCACTACTCATTTCAAAATTTCATCAAACATCATGAAAAACATAAATATTCAATTTTAGTGATTCCCCAGTTCTCCTAAAGTACCAAAGAGATGTTTTAAATCAATCAGGGTTATTTTAACCTACACCAATTCACTTTTTCTAATTATCACTCACTTCAAAACTTCATCAAACACCATCAAAAAATATAAACATTAATTTTAGTGATTTCAAATTTCTCTTTAAGTATCATAGAGATATTTTAAATCAATTAGAACCATTTTAGCCAACACTAATTCATTTTTTCTATTCATCACTAACTTCAAAACTACATCAAACAAAATTAAAAAACAAAAACATTAATTTTAGTGATTCCCCATTTCTCTTCAAGTATCACAAAGATATTTTAAACGATCTAAAATCATTTTGACCCACACCAACTCACTTTTTTCATTCACCACTCACTTTGAAACTTTTTAATCATTAATTTTGATTCATTTCAGCTCTTAACAAGTCTTGTGGCTCTCGCCACCGCCAAACCTGAAGCTGGTTACAGCTATTCGCCTCCATCTAGCTCGTATGGAGCTCCATCTGGAGGCGGAGGGGGTGGTTTTGGATCATCCGGAGGAGGCGGTGGATTTGGAGGACATGGTGGAGGAGGAGGCGGATTTGGAGGAGGAGGCGGCGGATTCGGAGGCGGTGGTGGAGGTAAAAATATCAACATGTTTTAAATCTTACAATTAATCAAAATTAATTGTAATGTTAGGATTTGGAGGCGGATTAGGAGGTGGATTCGGAGGTGGTGGTGGAGGAGGCGGTGGATTCGGAGGAGGTAACTACAATTATTTTATTTATATTCTCTTTATATTTAATGTATAATAACTTAATGTATTGCAATTTTTAGGTTTTGGAGGAGGATCAGGTGGCGGATTTGGAGGTGGAGGTGGCGGAGGAGGCGGATTCGGGGGTGGTTTCGGAGGTGGATTCGGAGGAGGCGGTGGTACCACCGTCCAAAAACACATTTACGTCCACGTCCCACCCCCAGAACCGGAAGAATTCCGTCCACAAAGACCCATCATAACCGGACAGGCTCAAAAACACTACAAAATCATCTTCATTAAAGCCCCATCCCCACCAACTCCAACTGCCCCCGTCATCCCGGTTCAACCCCAAAACGAAGAGAAAACCTTGGTTTACGTCTTGGTCAAAAAACCGGACGAAGCGCCAGAAATCAACATCCCAACCCCAGCCCCAACTCAACCCAGCAAACCGGAAGTCTACTTCATCAGATACAGAACTCAGGTGAGCAATAAAAAAAAAGAAAATCAATTTGCCAATTTCGATTAAACAAATAGAAACGTATTTATTTAACCCACAAATTGAAGATGAAATTGACAATTAGAAAACGAAACTTTCTTATTCTCATCTTCGATTCATAAATAAATTTTTTTCGCTAAATAAGAACGGTGACCTCTTCGCCGGTTCAACGTTAGGTGGCGTACTCGAAGATTCAAAAACATCTGTTTAGCGCACTTTCACTACTTGCGCGCTAATAATAATACATCCACACACACACAAGAAAACGATCGCTTAGAAAATTGAAACGGAGCCACACGAGGAAAGTTCTTTCGCCGTAATCATTTTTTAACGGCCCTCTTTTGTTGCGCTGTCAACGTTTTTTATCACATTACCTTTACTTAATAGAAAGTAATTGTAAAATAATCGTTAATTTTTTACGTCACTTTCATATTCCCACACGTTTTATTATTTCGCTTTATTCAAATCGTTTCGAAAAAGAAAATTGCATTGTTTCGGACAAATTGGGGCATTCTCAGGAGTTTCTTATCATTAATTTGGGTTAATTTTGTTTAAATAGACAAGTGGAGGAGGAGGAGGCGGTGGTGGGGGAGGATTTGGAGGGGGAGCTGGCGGTGGATTCGGAGGGGGAGCTGGAGGTGGATTTGGAGGTGGCGCTGGAGGCGGATTCGGTGGGGGAGCTGGAGGTGGATTCGGAGGAGGCGGCGGTAAGATTTTTTTTTGATTAAAATTAAATTAAATAATCAAAAAAATTAAAAATTAGGTGATGGAATCGGGGGTGGAATCGGAGGTGGAATTGGAGGAGGAATTGGAGGAGGAATCGGAGGGGGACATGGAGGTGGAATTGGAGGAGGAATCGGAGGGGGACATGGAGGTGGTGGTGGAACCGGGGGAGGAGTTTCAGGAAGTTATGGCCCTCCCGCTAAAACGGGTGGACCTTATTAAGGAACGAAACGTCAACGTCAAAATCTTCAGTTGTTTTGTAGCCATCTTCGCTTTAATCCTCGATTTTTATCACCCCGAACTCTGTAAATACGCAAAAGAAGGATTTAATAGCAAGGATTGGGGGAGGATCACTACAAACCGCAACTAAAGGGCGTATTTTAGAAAAAATCGTATTAAAAAAATTGCCAAAAAAAGGATTAAGCATCGAAATGACCTCGTGTGATGTACTAACCCCTTTCACCTCTGCACCACACCACCCCGGCATCGCTCACCCAGCACCCACCACCCCACAGTGTATATATTTGTGCAATACGTCTCATTAATCGTTTATTATTATTTTTTTAAATGAATAGTTTATAAAAAATGTTTTTGTTTGTATATTACATACATGTAATTTGCTACAGAAGCTAAATCGTGTTATTTTTACTATTTTTTATTATTAACTTTTTAATTTTTTATAATAATTTAATCGCGAAAAATACGGTGACAAATAAATGTATTTTTTTATTTAAAAATTTTGAGAGAAATCACTTAACTAAGCTAAATCGGAAGTTTTCTGTGTAAATGCTTTTGGACCCAATCTTTCATCTGGGTCACCGCCAACCCCCCCAAGATAATCTGAGTGGGGTGATAAACCAAAAGCGGCAAACTGATCAAACTTAAATGCGAATAACCATGGAACATAACCCGAAGAATCGGAATCCCTAAAAATATTAAAACGTCATAATCTAAAAATTAAACTAAAATTTGAACTAACCTAAAGTTAAAGATTTATGCGTGGAACAAAACGTAACGGCGACAACATCACTTGGAGTGAAATATTTGTTGAAACGAGTCGCGATTGAGAACGAAATCAACATAAAAACCATTTGGATTAGGATTACTGAAATTAAAATAACTCGAACTAGCTAAAAGTGTTAATTAATTCATTTTGTACCTAAAAGAACCGTGATGAGAACATCGGAAGCTGATAATCCTAATTCTGGAGTTGAGAAAGTGTCGCAAAACGTGCAATAAACGATAAATAATAAAGCACCTTGCCCGATTGAATTCAACGGGAGATTATAACCCCTAAAATTGGTGAATTTTCGAATACCCTGCCCGATTAAGATGGGGAATAATACGGTAATTATTAATTCTAAGATTGTTCCAAATGTGGGGACAATCGCTGTATAACCCAACTAAAAATAATCAATTATAAACATTTTTTCAACAAAATTAATTTATTGGAATCATTCAGGTTTCAGATTCCAATCAAAAATCGACGATTTATGATTTAATCGATAGGAAATGGTTTAAAAATGACGTTAGCGATTAAATAAAAGTGCAGAACTTACTTTAAAGCTTTCTTTAAAGTTTATAAAGTTTCTTATTAAATAAATTAATAAAAATATTAAAAAAATTAAGTAATTTTTTTCAAAATTTGTTGAGATTACGAATCTATTATTACTCATATTACGACACCTTTTATTTAAAATTTTTATTTACCATCTACTTGCTTGTGTGATATGAACGTTAAAGTTTTTTAAAAAATAATCTTTTTATTGAAAACCCTTTGTCCTCCGAGTTATAGCCCTCTAAAGTTGTAAGAAAATTGATATTTTTTGAACATTTTTATAACCCCTATAAATATTTTGGATCAAAACTAATACAATAATATTTTTCAACTTAAAAATTTGATGGTTCAATACGTAACTTTTTTGTCTCTTAACATTTTCTCCTAAAATCGTTACTATGTCCACAAAAAATAATAAAATGAGATGAAATAAATCAAACCCAGTTTGATTTTAACCCTTTGATTATAAATATAGATAGATCATGTAATGCTAAAATTTAGAAACATGTAATGGGACACGAAAGTGACAGCTGTGGGACACGAGATTTATGGCACTAATTACAAAGCTTATCCTATCCAAAACTAGCTGTCTTTGTTCAAAAGTGTTATTAAACATTCTATCTTAACAGAAAAATCTAATACTCAAAACAATGATAGGGAAATTGGTGGAAATCCTAAAAACGATTACTTACGACGAAATTTTAAGGTTGGAAATGGAAAGTGGTTGGGCATCTGGATGGGATGGAAATCAGAGTAGCGCGCCAAAAGACAGATATTGTTGGTCTTCCGGGAAGAAGAAAAACACCGCGATGTGATGTGGAAACTGTACCCTTGGTAAAGTATTTGAGGGATAAAAACATGCAAATAACCTCACACGTCAAGAAAATAACAAAGAAGGCAATTAAGATGATAGACAACCTGCGCAAAATTTTGCCGAATGTTACAGGTCCAAAAGCCAGCAAAAGAAAGCTACTGGCACAAACACTGGTATCGGCGGTTTTGTACGCAGCATCAATATAGAGAAGAGCTCTGATATACAAGCATTATAAGAATGTGTTAAAATCACTTAACACAAGACTTGCTATAGGTGCTACCATCAGCATATTGCACGGTGTCGGAGTAGTGCGTAAAGATAATCGTCAGTATGCCTCCCATGGATTTACTCGTGGAGGAGAAGCATAGCGTGATGGAAAAAGGAGTTCCTGATGCAAGTGTTGAACAATGAGCAACAAGAAAGTGTGACAAAGTGGATCATTTTATTTTATCGAACACGAAATCTATGGAAAATATCTCCACAAAACACGAAAAGCAGACACAACCGAGTATTGGTTCCGCACCAATAATCCGGAATTAAAAAATATTCTTTGTTGGCTAAGGGTCGTCGAGATAGAAGAAGTCTTCCAGGAGAAGTGGGGCGAAGAGATGAGATGAGAAAAGAAAGGGGAATGTTACTAACGGAGGGATGTCGAGTATAATAGTGATGCAGAAGACAATATGACTGACCGTCCTAAGGGAGAGAGAAAAAAATTTTCTTATTTCTTCTTCCCGTGTTGTACGTTAGAGTAAGAAAGTTGGTTCAATGAAATATATTCCTTTTTGGTTGAGGGTCGGAGAGATAGAAGAGGCTAGATGGCATCGAGTCAGACAGGACAAATTCCATATACCCCGAAGAAATGTCCTGACGGACGGTTCCAAAAAAGAAAAAGAAAGAGGGGGCGGTTAGTTTTTTAGTTCGGGGCTTGAATAGCCCCACATTCCCGAAGTGCAACAATTTTCCAAATAAACAGACAGCAATACATTTTCCCCTCCCCTACACAAAAAAAAATCTGCTAGAACCAATATCAAGTGTTCTAAGAACCTTTGGAAGCATTTCAAGTCTTCTAGAACCATTGAAAGCCTTCTTTATGCAATATCAAATATTCTAAAAGAAGTATCAAGTATTTTGGAAGCATTTCAAGTTTTCTGCAACTATCTCTTGTCTTCTGAAAGTAATAGCATATCTTCTAGAAGCAATATCTTGTGTTCTAGAAGCAGTAATAAGTATTCTGGAGCCATCTCAAGTTTTTCAGAAGCAGAATCAAGTATTCTGGAAGCACATCATGTCTTCCAGAAGCAATATCAGGTCTTTTGAAAGCAATTCAAGTCCTCTAGAACCACTTCTAGTCTTTTGAAAGTAACAGTACAACATCTAGAAGAAATATCAGGTGTTTTAGAAGCCGTATCAAGTATCCTGGAACCATTTCAAATCTTCCAGAATCAAAATCAAGTATTCTAGAAGCATATCAAGTCTTCCAGAAGCAATATCAGGTCTTTTGAAAACAATTCAAGTCCTCTGGAACTACTTCTAGTCTTCTGAAAGCAATAACATATCTTCTACAAGCAATATCTTGTGTTCTAGAAGCAGTACTAAGTATTCTGGAACCATCTCAAGTCTTTCAGAAGCAGAATCAAGTATTCTGGAAGCATATCAAGTCTTCCAGAAGCAATATCAGGTCTTTTGAAAGCAACTCAAGTCCTCTAGAATCACTTCTAGTCTTCTGAAAGTAACAGTATAACATCTACAAGAAATATCAGGCGTTTTAGAAGGCGTATCAAGTATCCTGGAACCATTTCAAATCTTCCAGAATCAAAATCAAGTATTCTAGAAGCATATCAAGTCTTCCAGAAGCAATATCAGGTTTTTTGAAAGCAATTCAAGTCCTCTGGAACTATTTCTAGTCTTCTGAAAGTAATAGCATATCTTATAGAAGCAATATCACGTATTCTAGAAGCAGTATTAAGTATTCTGGAATCATTTCAAGTCTTCCAGAAGCAGAATCAAGTATTCTGGAAGCATATCAAGTCCTCCAGAAGTAATATCAGGTCTTTTAAAAACATTTCAAGTCTTCTGGAACTACTTCTACTCTTCTGAAAGTAATAGTATATCTTCTAGAAGCAATATAAAGTGTTCGAGAAGCAGTATTAAGTATTCTGGAACAATATCAAGTCTTCCAGAAGCAAGATCAGGTCTTTTGAAAGCATTTAGAGTCATCCAGATGCAATATCAGGTCCTTTGAAAGCATTTCAAGTCTTCTGGAACTAATTCTAATCTTATGAAAATAATAGTATATCTTCCAGAAACAATATCAAGTGTTCTAGAAGCAGTATTAAGTATCCTGGAACCATTTCAAGTCTTCCAGAAGCAGAATCAAGTATTCTGGAAGCTTTTCAAGTCTTCCAGAAGCAATATCAGATCTTTTGAAAGCATTTCAAGTCTTCTGGAACCACTTCTAGTATTCTCAAAGTAAAAGCATATCTTATAGAAGCAATATTAAGTGTTCTAGAAGCAGTATTGAGTATTCTGGAGCCATTTCAAGTCTTCCAGAAGCGGAATCAAGTATTCTGGAATCATTTCAAGTCTTCCAGAAGCAGAATCAAGTATTCTGGAAGCATATTAAATCTTCCAGAAGCAATATCAGATCTTTTGAAAGCATTTCAAGTCTTCTGGAACTACTTCTAGTATTCTCAAAGTAATAGCATATCTTATAGAAGCAATATTAAGTGTTCTAGAAGCAGAATTGAGTATTCTGGAGCCATTTCAAGTCTTCCCGAAGAAGAATCAAGTATTCTGGAAGCATATCAAGTCTTCCAGAAGCAATATCAGGTCTTTTGAAAGCAATTCAAGTCCTCTAGAACCACTTCTAGTCTTCTGAAAGTAACAGTATAACATCTAGAAGAAACATCAGGTGTTTTAGAAGCCGTATCAAGTCCTCTGGAACTATTTCTACTCTTCTGAAAGTAATAGCATATCTTATAGAAGCAATATCAAGTGTTCTAGAAGCAGTATTAAATATTCTGGAACCATTTCAAGTCTTCCAGAAGCAGAACCAAGTATTCTGAAAACATATCAAGTCCTCCAGAAGTAATATCAGGTCTTTTAAAAACATTTCAAGTCTTCTGGAACTACTCCTACTCTTCTGAAAGTAATAGCATATCTTCTAGAAGCAATATCAAGTGTTCTAGAAGCAGTATTAAGTATTCTGGAACAATATCAAGTCTTCCAGAAGCAAGATCAGGTCTTTTGAAAGCATTTAGAGTCTTCCAGATGCAATATCAGGTCCTTTGAAAGCATTTCAAGTCTTCTGGAACTAATTCTAATCGTATGAAAGTAATAGTATATCTTCCAGAAACAATATCAAGTGTTCTAGAAGCAGTATTAAGTATTCTGGAACCATTTCAAGTCTTCCAGAAGCAGAATCAAGTATTCTGGAAGCTTTTCAAGTCTTCCAGAAGCAATATCAGATCTTTTGAAAGCATTTCAAGTCTTCTGGAACCACTTCTCGTCTTCTGAAAATAATAGCATATCTTATAGAAGCAATATCACGTGTTCTAGAAGCAGTATTAAGTATTCTGGAATCATTTCAAGTCTTCCAGAAGCAGAATCAAGTATTCTGGAAGCATATTAAATCTTCCAGAAGCAATATCAGGTGTTTTGAAAGTATTTCATGTCTTCTGGAACCACTTCTAGTATTCTCAAAGTAATAGCATATCTTATAGAAGCAATATTAAGTGTTCTAGAAGCAGTATTGAGTATTCTGGAGCCATTTCAAGTCTTCCACAAGCAGAATCAAGTATTCTGGAAGCATATCAAGTCTTCCAGAAGTAATATCAGATCTTTTGAAAACATTTCAAGTCTTCTGGAACTACTTCTACTCTTCTGAAAGTAATAGCATATCTTCTAGAAGCAATATCAAGTGTTCTAGAAGCAGTATTAAGTATTCTAGAACAATTTCAAGTCTTCCAGAAGCAAGATCAGGTCTCTTGAAAGCATTTCAAGTCTTCCAGATGCAATATCAGGTCTTTTGAAAGCATTTCAAGTCTTCTGGAACTAATTCTAATCTTCTGAAAGTAATAGTATGTATATCTTCCAAAAACAATATCAAGTGTTCTAGAAGCCGTATTAAGTATTCTGGAACCATTTCAAGTCTTCTAGAAGCAGAATCAAGTATTCTGGAAGCATTTCAAGTCTTCCAAAAGCAATATCAGATCTTTTGAAAGCATTTCAAGTCTTCTGGAACCACTTCTCGTCTTCTGAAAATAATAGCATATCTTATAGAAGCAATATCACGTGTTCTAGAAGCAGTATTAAGTATTCTGGAATCATTTCAAGTCTTCCAGAAGCAGAATCAAGTATTCTGGAAGCATTTCAAGTCTTCCAAAAGCAATATCAGATCTTTTGAAAGCATTTCAAGTCTTCTGGAACCACTTCTCGTCTTCTGAAAATAATAGCATATCTTATAGAAGCAACATCACGTGTTCTAGAAGCAGTATTAAGTATTCTGGAATCATTTCAAGTCTTCCAGAAGCAGAATCAAGTATTCTGGAAGCATTTCAAGTCTTCCAAAAGCAATATCAGATCTTTTGAAAGCATTTCAAGTCTTCTGGAACCACTTCTCGTCTTCTGAAAATAATAGCATATCTTATAGAAGCAATATCACGTGTTCTAGAAGCAGTATTAAGTATTCTGGAATCATTTCAAGTCTTCCAGAAGCAGAATCAAGTATTCTGGAAGCATTTCAAGTCTTCCAAAAGCAATATCAGATCTTTTGAAAGCATTTCAAGTCTTCTGGAACCACTTCTCGTCTTCTGAAAATAATAGCATATCTTATAGAAGCAATATCACGTGTTCTAGAAGCAGTATTAAGTATTCTGGAATCATTTCAAGTCTTCCAGAAGCAGAATCAAGTATTCTGGAAGTATACTAAATCATCCAGAAGCAATATCAGGTCTTTTGAAAGCATTTCAAGTCTTCTGGAACCACTTCTAGTATTCTCAAAGTAATCGCATATCTTATAGAAGCAATATTAAGTGTTCTAGAAGCAGTATTGAGCATTCTGGAGCCATTTCAAGTCTTCCAGAAGTAGAATCAAGTATTCTGGAAGCATATTAAATCCTCCAGAAGCAATATCAGGTTTTTTGAAACCATTTCAAGTCTTCTGGAACCACTTCTAGTATTCTCAAAGTAATAGCATATCTTATAGAAGCAATATTAAGTGTTCTAGATGCAGTATTGAGTATTCTGGAGCCATTTCAAGTCTTCCAGAAGCAGTATCAAGTATTTTGGAAGCATTTCAAATCTTGTAAAACCACTTCAAGTCTTCTCAAAGCAATGGGATGTCTTCTAGAAGCAGTATCAAGCATTCTAGAATCATTTCAAGTCTTCTGTAAGCAATATCAAGTGTTCAAGAAGCAATATCAAGTCTTCTAGGAGCAATCTCAAGTCTTCTAGAAGCAGTATCAACTATTTTGGAAGAATTTTAAGTTTTCAAGGAGTAACATTAAGTCTTTTGGAAGCATTTCATTCTTCCGGAAGCAATTGTCAAGGCTTTTAGAAGTATCTAGTCGTCTAGAAACCTGAAGAAACCTTTGGAAACGTTTGGCGAGGAAAAATTATGACTTTATTGTTAAAAATAGAAGAGATGTTATTTTGTCATAATTAGGACACGTAACTTTTGTAATAAAACGATAGGATTTCCTCACTCCACTTGTTCTCAGTGGTGTTTTAATGTTATTGGTGGTTGTTTGTATTACAAATACGAAAATTTACAGATAGTTAGTATCAATACACGATTTGTAGTTAATACTATGTTTGTTTGAATTAGTTACAGAATACTTTTTTTCTTCTTTCAAATGGAACTGACATATACAGGGTGTATCTGAATTTATGCAATAAACTTGAACATTAAAATAATTCAGCTACATACTTAATTTTAAAAATTTTAACTGTTTTATGGTATTTTTTGCTTATGACGTAATGAACATCATTATGGTTGGGTACAAACTTAGAGAACTTGTAATATATTAACAAAAAAACGTCCCAATCTGTTACTATGTCAGAGACCCTATATTTCATTAAAACAATTTAAATATATCAGTAAAATTGTAACTTGATGAATGCTAATCTCAACAAACTTTGTAAAAATTATTTAATTTGAGCTTTACTAAGAAATAAACGCTACGTGACTGAGCTTTCTGAACTTTTTTTATTGCCAATGATTTAAGATCAATAAATCATCGATTAGACTCTAAACCTTGAAACAAGTTAACTTTTTTTAATTACCACAAGCAATAAAATGAAAGGTGTTATTACAACACCTAAAAAGCTCCCTAAAACGGAATTAAAAATAGCTGCTGCTTCATTACCCTGAGCGGCCCTCGTTAAAATAACAGCACTCGAGACAGGAGGGGGCATACACCCCACCGTGATTAATCTAAAAAGCAAAATTCAATGAACCACAATTAATTAATTAAATTGACTTAAAAACCCCTTTAATATCCAATCATCGACGTTAAAAAACCTCACCCCCCAAATAAAAATTTGCATAAAACACGGGATAAAAACGAACGTGAATATCTGCACGAAGGAATGAATTTTAGTCTGTTTTAGCGCATCGAATAAGTTCTCCGTTTTAATCGATAACCCGCTTAAGAAGAAAATTAAGGTTACGGCGAGATATTTTACGGTAAATTCCGGTTTGAGAGGGCCTAAAATCAAAAAAATTAGTTAATTTAATTTTTATAACCTCAAAATGATGATAACTCGCCGTTTTTACTGCCCAATTTCGGGTAAATTCCCGCCAAGAAAATCGACGAGATTATTCCGACTAATAAAAAGTTTTTTTTGACGAAATCTGAGGGTTTTATTCGGCCCATTTTAACACATATTTAAATAAATAAAGTTAAAAGATTTAATTTGTGACGTTAAAGGATTTGTGTCAATATTCGTTTGTGTTGGTGGTGCCATCTATTAAACGATTTATTAAGTTATTTTTGTTATTAATTAAATTAATAAAAGGATTTAAATTTAAATTTAAATAAAAATATCTCAAAAGATGAGCATAAATGGATCGATTATAATTATCTATATCATTTAAATAACTTATTTTGCATTTATAATCGATTTAGAAGCAAATTTGAAATTATTACATAAATTTTAAATCTAATTTTGCAACTTCTTTTTGACTAATATAGGAGTATACGTTAAAAGAAATGTTTTTGAGGTAATCTTACTTGTTTTATCACGATTTATCCTGCAGGAAACGGCTGGAAAAGTGGGAATACCGGGACGTTTCCAAAATTTCGACTTTTCTTCCGAGATGGCGCCACCTATTTTTATTAAAAATAATATTTTTATTAAATTATTTATTAATTAGTTTATAAATAAGAAAAAATCGATTTAATTAAAGAGATAATTGTATCTCCTTTATCCAGAATTTTCTCCAAGAAAATACCCGGAAATGAGGCATCACCTCACAAATTTTAAATTTAATTTCGGAACTGTTTTATGATTAATATAGCTAATATACGTTAAAAGAAAAGTTTTTGAGGTAATCTTACCTGTTTTATCCCGATTTATCCTGCAGGAAACGGCTGGAAAAGAGGGAACTTGGGGACGCTTCCAAAATTTTAACTCGACTCCAATTGTTTTTTTTCGTAGGTTTCGATTTATCATCCGAGATGGCGCCACCTATTTTTATTAAAAATAATATTTTTATTAAATTATTTATTAATTAGTTTATAAATAAGAAAAAATCGATTTAATTAAAGAGATAATTGTATCTCCTTTATCCAGAATTTTCTCCAAGAAAATAGCCGGAAATGAGGCATCACCTCACAAATTTTAAATTTAATTTCGCAACTCTTTTATGATTAATATAGCTAATATACGTTAAAAGAAAACTTTTTGAGGTAATCTTACCTGTTTTATCCCGATTTATCCTGCAGGAAACGGCTGGAAAAGAGGGAACTTGGGGACGCTTCCAAAATTTTAACTGGACTCCAATTGTTTTTTTTCGTAGGTTTCGATTTATCATCCGAGATGGCGCCACCTATTTTTTATTAAAAACAATATTTCTATTTAATTAATTATAAATTAGTTTATAAAGACGAAAAAAATTATTTAAAAGAACGTTTAGCGATAATTTTAATTGTTTTATCCCGATTTATCCTGAAAAAATTGCGGAAAAACGGGACGCTTATAATACGCGATTATTTCTCAAAGATGGCGCCACATTTTCTGTTAAAAAGGTGAAGATTTTATTGATTATTAATGTTTTATTTAATTACAATTAATTTATTATAAAAAAGGAAAATAATGATTTAGACGAAAAAAGGAAATGAATGAATAAAATAAAGTTAAAATTTTAAGAAAAAGGAATTTTTCTCTTGAAAAATTAGCGCCATCTATGGGCGAAATTTATCTAATTAATTTAATTTTATTAATTCATTAAAATTTTTCGTTTTCCTTTTTTTAAATTTTAATTTAAACCTTATTTATCAATAAATAATAATAAAATTTAATAATCTTTATGATTAAAAATCTAATTTTATGGCAAACATAATAAATCACAAACATAACCTAACTTTTTATACCCAAACTGTCACTTTTAATCGGAAAAAATTTTCCAACAACAATCAAAAAAGAAAGCGATTTTCCCTTAAAACGCAATGTCCAAAAGGAAATTCGACTCAACAGAGCCGTTCGATACGGTTAACGTCGCAAGAAAATACCAAAAACGCCCCGTTTACGGAAAAAAGCACACCCTCGACTCCGATGAGGAAGATTTTCAAGAAGAGGACAATGTTCTTGATGAAAACGAAATTGAGGGTAAATATGATCATAAAAACCTCTTTATAAATTAAAATTGATGTAATTAATGTTTAGGTGAAGAAGATGGTACGATAACGGAAGATGGAGAACAAAGAATGACCGCTTTTAACATGCAAGAAGAGATGGAAATGGGGCATTTCGATAAAGATGGTCATTTTATATGGAAAAATGAGAAAGAAGTGCGAGATAATTGGCTAGATAACATCGATTGGCAACAAATTAAGCGAAACGCCAACATTGAGTCATCCGAACCGAAAAGATTGGGGGAAGAAACCGACTCCGACGATGATGAAAACGAGCATTTCGATGAAATCAAAACATACAAGTTAATTTTAACTTATTTAAAACCAACGGAGACTATTTCGAAAGCTTTGCGCCGACTCGGGGGCCCAACCGAGAAATTAAGCAGCATCGAACGATTGAGACGCAAAAAAGCCGGGACTTTAAACACAAATAAAGAAGTAATCGAATTGACCGAGTTATCAAATAAGATTTTGAATAACTTGGGAAATATGGATGTTTATCAAGAAACTTACGAGTTTATTTCCGGGAAAATCGATAAACATGAGAAAAAAAATAAATCGAAGAAGAACGAACCCGAATTGGATATGTATTCAGATAATTTCGATGATAAAGAAAAAGAAAAATTGGGGTTGGACGATAAGAAAAATAATGAAGATGATGATACGGAAAAAGTTTTAATGTGGGAGTTAAAACGGGATCAGAATAAAGAGGAGATTGAGGGGCCTTTTACGAGTGAGCAAATGTTGAAGTGGAGTGAGGATGGGAGTTTTAAATCGGGGGTTTTCGTGAGGAAATGTGGGGAGGGTGGGAATTTTTATTCTTCGAGCAGAATCGATTTTGATTTGTACATATGAATTTATTAAATTTGTTTAAAACTTTTCTGTTTTTAATCAAAATCGTTCTATTAATTTAAATCGATTTTGGGTTTTTTAACCCAAAATCGATTTTGTAATAAATTTGATTTACCCTGTGGTAAGTTATAGAGTTGTATACATATATAGAGTTACAATCAAACATATATTGGTTAAAAAAAAGAGATGATTTCGCAAAGCGGAGGCGGGATACATGCAAATACTACTACTTACGAATTAATAAATATTATAACTAACAACTATAATCAGATAGATATAAATAATTTCATTGATATTGAATTCACTGAAGGATATTTGAGAGAATTATTTGATTGCATGGAAAAGGGTTATATTCTTGATGTTTCCAGTAATAAACGTTGGATTCATCTCAAGGTCATCAAATTTTTGTGCCAGGTAATGAAAGCACATGGGTTTGACATAAAAATAGGGACAAAATAGTAAATTTATACACTAAATATAATAATTACGACGCTCCACCTTACATTATTAATCGAGAATTACCGGACTTCGTGACATTCAAGTGGGAAAAATTTTTTACGAGAATGAAGTGGAAGGAATTAAGAAAATTGAAAAAAGAGGAAGGAATAAATTGGAGATAGAAGTTACGAATAAGCAGAGCGCTAATGAGTTTCTGTTATCCAATATTTTGATTGAAAGGAGGTGGAAAGCATATACAGGGTGTCTCACGTAACTGGTTCATTAGAACTTTATCAGGTTCTACAATTCATAGAAGCTAGAAATTTGTCAAATATATTTAATATTTGATTTTTGTTTCTATATTAATATGAGGTCGGATAACCTTTACGTTTAATGGCCTCCCTTAAACGTTTAGGCATGGAGTGCATTAATTTCTTCGTTTCGTCCGAACTGATTTTGGCCCATTCTTCAATCATAACATTTTTTAACGTTTCCTTCGACGTTATGTTGTGTTGCCGAATCCTGCGTTCCAGTAAATCCCAGAGGTGTTCGATGGGATTCAAGTCCGGCGATTGTGGAGGTGTTTTAAGTTGCTTTGGGGTATTGTATAGTAGCTAAAGCTTAGTGTAAAAAGTATTCGGGCCCCAAGCCCAAGTTTTCGATGCTAGGCTTCAAATTTTCTTTTAAAATGTCTCTATACATTTTATGGTCCATTGTCGATGTTATGAAAACCAACCTTCCCACCCCTTTGGTGCACATACACCCCCAAACCATAACTCCACCACCTCCGTGTTTTACAGTCGCTTTCAAATTTTCGGGATTAAGGGCAGTGTAATAAACCGCATTACACCTAATAGATATAAGAAATTGTTTAGTAGAAGTTAAGCGAGTTAATTTGATCGTTCTAGACTGACGGCGTTGGCTTCACGGTACGGGATGAAATCCAAGTCATTTTTTTTTAATTAACTGTTTGGTTCAGTTCAATAAAAATTGAATACTTTGTCCTTTCCTTAATGGATTAATTTGTTATCGCTAGGTTTCGTTTAGTGCGTAGACTAAACAAAACTTAATATTCTTAGGCCGTGGGAGTCGTCGCGTGGGTGGTGATAAGAGGGCGAGATGAAAAGGAAGGGTGAGAAAGATATAAAGAGAGGGAGTCGAAAATAAAGAGGAGAACGCAGGCTTGAGTGGTTGAATTGTAACCATTTTCCGAAAAGTAGTAATTTTTCTCATTGCTGTTTGTTATCCATAAATTGAATTTCGAAGTTTGAGTTGTATTCTTGTAAAAGGTTAAATTGTTTTTTTTGTTTGTTGTATAAAAGAAAGTGATTCCGTATCGTACTGAATTTTGAACCTTTGGGAAATGATGGGACATCGTAAGTAGAATTTTCTCGAATTGTTGGAACATCGTCGCCTCTTATCGAAGATTACCATCGTATAGTTTAATTGTTGAAGAAATTAATTTGTTAAAGCACATTATATATACTTTTAACCTTTGTTTTGTTTGTTTGTTTCACTTATCACCTGCCTTTTTCGAGTCCTGCTGTTCGTTTTCAAACGAGCGCGATAGCAGAGTGCACGACCTTCCCTAGTAAATTACACGAGCCGCTCCGTGTCTTTTACAGCAGTGTTAGGTTTTCTCCATACAAGTTGTTTACCCTTAATGCCGAAAATGCAAAATTTTGCTCTCATCTGTAAAGAGAACTTTCTCCCAGAATTCAATGGGCTTGTCTAAGAGTTTTTTTGCAAAGGCGATCCGCTTCTGACGATTGACCTCTGACACAAATGGCTTTTTTCGTGCAACGCGACTGTGATAGTTAGCTTTTTTTAACGTCCTTCTCACCGTATCTTTGCTGATAGTTTTATGAAATTCTTCTTGCCTAGGTTCTTTTCTAACCTGCTGTACAATTTTTCGCATCTCTCGGTTTGTTAAAAGGGGTCGCTTCTCTCGGTCAGATCGCGGACGTGAGAGGTAATCTTCAGTGTCTTTATAATTATTAATTACTCTTTGAATGGAAGAGTGTGACCTGCCGACAGTTTCTCCTATTTTTCGAAAAGATTTTCCCTCTTTCCATAACTTTACAATAATTTTTCTCTCCCCCAAATCAATTTCCTTTCCTTTCGTGTCCATTCTAACTTTTAGCTTCTAAGCCTCTGCTAATATAATTGACACCGATTATCTTTTATTTAAATCGGAAAGCGTACATCGCCAACTACGTATTTAAGTAAATAAGTATATTTTGGAGAAGGCGTCTTTATTTGTACGCAGATTTTTGCATACGCATTATTTGGAGAATTTTTAATTTTAATTTTTTTTCTAACTAATATTTCTGTTTTATTGATTTATTTTTCAGTTAAAGTGTTACAAGTTTTTTGTACGCAGACTTCTGCTGCTAAGTGTATATTGTTGGTAAAGAAGATTTAAATGGGTATTTTGACGTTTTGAAAAAGTTTAAATTAAAAAAATCTTTATAAGTGATTAACCCTGCGCCTATAAGCGTGAGTATTTCCTGTCCAAATTGTACCTATTTCCATCAATAATTTTCTAATAAGCAAATAGATACTGCCTCGACGGATCACTTTTCTATCTTATTCGTGGGATCAGCATGGAAACGCATAAAAAGAAAACCCTAGACAATGTGAGGATAAACATGCAGCTGCCTCAGAGAAACAGCTGTATTACAAGACTCCCGTGAGCGGAATCAAACTACCCCGCTCAACAGTTAAACGCAGATTCATTTCAGCCGTAGAGAGCATCCGAAATGCGGAGGTACTTTTAGTTACCTACGCGGATGCTTACTCGAAGGACTGGCTTGTGAACATAATCATGTCTTCGTCCATAGGATGGTGCCCATATTATGGCGGTCTAGAGAGAGATATTCGTCGCACGCCTTCATCTCAGACAACGAAGACTGTGTTCCTTCCACCAAAGAAACGGTGTTAACCCTTTCCTCGTCTTCTTCCGGGAACCACCGGGAACGCGTTACTTCGGAAATAATCAGTTACCCCGTTTACCGCCACTCAGGGGACCAATCTCGCCTCTTTCTTCCTGCTTCTTTCCGTTTTTCCTCTATGCTTCTAGGTGGCTCTCATCCCTTCAACCACTCTGTGTTATTTTCTCTTCTGTCTCCTTTGTGGCAACGATCTCTCTTACAAATTCCTCGATGATTTTCCACTTTTCTTCGGACTTCAGCATTGTGTCAACCAATGCTGTCAGATCTACCGCTTTTCGTCTTAAGCTACCGTGTTACCGCTGTATGATTGGAATCTACCGTTTCATTATCAATATTATAACAAACGCTATATTTTATCAAATTTATCCCCTACCTGCTTTGAAATAAACTTACATTTTTATTCCTAATTTAATTATTGCATTTAGCGACATCTATGGGACGTACAGATTTCAGTTCTCTGTGATCACCATCCACACAAAACAGAAACCGCTTTTTTTTGAATATTCGTAATAAGTCTTCAAGTTCTTCTACCGATCGAAACTATGTTGGTAACCTACCTTAGGGTCAGATTTAGATCTCGGGGATTTCCTAAATTACTTAAACTAATTGTAAGCCCAACCGGAAATGTGTTGCTTGTACGTTTGTTTTAGTGGTTGGCTTTGTGTTAATAGTCATTTTAACTAAAAAGTTTATCATGAGGTGAGTTAATTTTTGGTTTACGATGATGCTTTCGTTTTACTTTCTTTTATTTTAAATTAATTTTAATGCTACTGTGAGCGTCAAAAGAAAGTAAACACTAGCTTCTTACTTCTAAAAACCCTTTTTACTACGATTCTGTTAACTTACAATAAAAATTTATATACCAAAATTTACGACTTTATTTGTGAGCAATCCTATCGTAAAAAATAGTTAAGCAAAAAACCCCACAAATATGGTAAATCCCCTTTAGAGTAAAAATACCCCGATTTTTACGCGTCAAAAGAAAGTAAACAGCCGGTCCGGTTGTTGTAAATTCATTTTAGATTTAGGGGAAGTACCACACTTTTCGTATAAATACTTATAAACCCCTCTCAGGACAACTTTAGAACATTTTAGAAGAAACAGCAAGTGGTTGAACGTCGAAATTAATTATAAATACCAAAAATCATCATGGGAAAACAAACAAGTATAGAAACGCGTAAAATTATATTAAGTTTAAATAAAAAAGGTAAATCCTTACGCGAAATAGCTAAAATAATGGGACGAAATCATTGCACAATAAAAAAAATTTTGGATAAATACGCAAAACATCATACTGTAGCCGATTTACAACGCGTTGGACGACCAAAGCGTTGTAAATCGACAGGGGTACAGGCCAATTTCATTAATTAATTGCTCGAGGAAGCTACTCGAGCGCATGCTGTTGGCACGCATGGAATGGTGGATGGAATCTAATTCAATGTTCGGCGAATCTGTGTCTGGCTTTAGAAAGGGAAGAGGAGTCGGCAATTGTCTTTTTGCTGTGATCGGGACTGTGCAACAGGCTTTTTATCGCAGAAATGTTTTGACTGGTGTATTTTTGGACATTCTGTCAGCATACGACAATGTAAACATCTTTAAATTGTTGGGAATGCTTAGTCGAGATGGATGCCCTTCAGTTCTGGTCGCACTTCTGCATCAACTGCTAACTGGTAACATATACCAGTTAAAACATGATCCCTATAGGATTGGAGGCAGAGTGTCCTACAAGGGACTCCCCCAGGGTAGTTCCCTAAGTCCCCTACTTTTTAACTACTACATCAGGGATATTAGCAGAATTAACGAGGAACATGGAATTAAAACAGTTGTTTTTGCGGATGACGTGGTATTAATGAAGGAGGCAACCTCCTTCGAGTTGGCGATTGAAATTATGAACTATGCGTTGCAGGCGACATCTGGGTTTTTTAAGGAACGTGGTTTGAGTCTGTTACCCAACAAATCGCGAGCTATGTTGTTTAGTCGCAGAAGGAGGGCTGAATTAAACTGGGGGATGAGAATATCGCTGCGACCGTGAATATGGTATACCTGGGACTGCACATAAATAACAAACTTTCCTAGAAAGAACATATGAACCATATAGTAGCCAATTGCCAGAAGGCACTCAACTTACTCAGATCGCTGTCTTGAACTAAATGGGGATGTGGTCCCAGGATTTCGACATTGTTGTATAGTGCGCTCATACAGTCGAGGCTCGAGTTTTTCACCTGGTTGATGCTGCCTATTCCCTCTCTTCTGTTTAAGAAACTGACCAACATACAGCATCAGGCAGCCAGGGCTATCACCGGCATTTTAAGATCTACTCCAACCAATGCGCTATTGGTCGAAGCAAATATAATGCCTCTGGACTTGAGGCTTCAACTACTCATGGATAAATTTGTTGCAAGGAATCACATGTTTAGAACGGGTTCGGTTGGAAGGTTGATGAATAGCTTGAGCCGACTTCATAGAGAGGGCAGAGTGGCACATATCGTGCGGAGGTATGAGTTTTGGTTACCCAGATTGGTTGATGTGGCGTGTTGGACATGTACTCGGTGGGGTATGATGCCTTTATTCACCTTCCCAAGATCAGAACTAATCTGTTGTGCGCAAGGCTTAGACAATCATTACCGGGAGTCAATTTTAATTATAACGCGGTTTTTATACGAGAAGCTTTGACTCTGTGGCCTAATACAGTTTTTATGTACACTGATGCGTCGGTGATAACCGATCCGGTAAAGCGGGTGCATTTTGGCGTCTGCGCGCCCCAGTTGGAGTTGTCTCATTCGGGTAAGCTACCCGATTATACAAATATATTTGTGGCGGAACTGTTTGCTGTTTGGTGGGCCTTGAATTACATAAAAACAAATGGAATTACTCCAGTGGTCGTATTTTCGGATTCGTTGAGCGTAATTCGTGCGTTGGATGGGGTTATGGGTGGAAGGTCGAGGGTACATTATCTGGTGAACAAAGTCAAAGAACTTAGTTGGCAATGTGCTGCAGGGGAATTAAGGGTAGAATTTGCTTGGATTGTCGGGAATGAGTTGGCCGATAGGCTGGCGGCGGAACAGAACGATTTTCCATTCTACCAGATCAGCAAGGACATTTGCGATATCTTTAGGGAAATGAAAGAAGAAACTTGGAATACGTGGCAGCAAGAATGGAATGGTAGTTGCAGAATCAAGGGTCGTGCTTTGTGGTTGATTAAGGGTGATGTCAGAGAGGGAACATGGTATGGGTCTTTTGTCTCTGAGTCTAAACATATGATTTCTACAATCAGTCGGATGCGAATGGGTCACGGCATGTTTCCTGCTCATATGTACCGGATAGGAATGGCGGATTCACCGAGCTGTAGCTGTGAATCCGCATTATTTTGGAATGTGAAGTGTATGAGCTGGAGAGAGGTAGAATGTTTAGCAAACTGCGAAGTATGGGGATTTTTCCTCCATACAGCATAAGCTCTCTATTGGCCACAAATAAATTACCAGTTCTAAGAATGCTTTTTTATTTTCTATGTAATAATGGAATCTTTATTTAGTTTGTGGAGGGCTTTTTGTTTATGTAGTTAAGGCATGACGGTTTGTTTGGTAGATGCTTTTCCTTTCGAGGGGTTGACCCGGGGAGCTGCATTTATCGCCGTTCGGACTAACTTTTGCTTGAGTTGCTGTTGCTTTATTAGTAGTGCAAGGAAGGATCATTCCCCCTTCCGAGAGTTTTATTTTCATTTGTACAATTCGTATATTATTCATTTTATGCTCCCACAGGGCTAATTAACCGGAGATACTACAAAAACAGGTGATTTAATAGCTCACACACCAAGATATTGCCCCGTTTTGTGAAGAAGAAGAAGAAGAATCAGTCTAACCTCACTGTTTTAATTTTTATTAAAAAAGGGACTTAAAATTTTATTTCTAAAAGATTCCGATAAATAAATTAAATTTGGGGGCCTAAGGTGATCAAAAATAATCAATTTTTGCATATAAAGATGGTTTTTTGATGAAATTCGAAGGAAACTAAAATCTTGAAACAACGTCAATTTAATTTTTACATAAATCGATAAAATTTAATTTGATTTAATTAAATCGATTTATACAAACAAATTTATTAAACTCATCAAAACTCAATTGTATCATTATTCTTATTCAAATCAACCTCCATCGTTCTAATAAACTCATCAAATAAATTAGTCGGCTTCAACAAACTCGTCTTCTTATAATCTTTAATCACAGACATCGTAATCATTTCATTTTCATCCCCTAATTCGTTTTTTTGCTCGTTAGTTTTCGCATCGTACTCGTTAATCTCATCGACGAGGGTATTAATCGTTGGTACAAGATCCGGATTGAATTTATCCGCCAATTTTGGATTAAAAGGAATCGAAATTTTCCCGGTTTTAGGGTGCACCGAAAAAGGGGCTTTTAATAAATGATTCATCCCTTTTGTAACGTTAATATCTAATCGTGGATACGTATAATGAAGAATAATTTCTTCTTTTAAGTTTTTAAGGTTTTTTGGGAGCTGTTGGCGTTGAAATAATAAATCGAAATGGTCAATAAAAGCTCTCCAGCGCTGCTCGGATGTTGTTTCTTTCATTATAGCCTCTTCAAAACTCCCTCGAATCTCTTTATCGATTATTAATAAAAATCTTTTTGTGCTATCCTCAAACCCAAGAATATTTTGCTCTTTAATTATAACACTCTCAAAGTACTCATTGATTATTTTTAACGCCCTTTTAATTGATGAATGGATTTTGTCCCCGAAAAGGTGCACTTTCTTCGCGACATATTCACCCCCTTTAATTAATTGGAGATATTCCGCGATCGAAGCGCGATTTGTATCACTCAAAACCCTCGCAGATTTATCACAAACCCAACAATGAATCCCTCTCCTCCCGGAGAATATCCACAATAAATGTTTAAACCCGAAATCCTCTCGTAAAGCCGAATCGATTATCTTACAAGCGATTGTCATTAATTTCCAACATTTTAAACAAACATTAGCCCCTTTGCAGCAAGTTCTGATATCGTCGTAATCAGTCATATCGATATCAAAGACTAATTCGCGCTCTTTCGGGATGTAAACGTTGAATCTTTTCCGAAACTTTGGAGGTTGGGTGTAAACGGCCCCAATATCGATTTTAATGGGATTTCGCTTTTGTAACTCGCTCATTAATTCTTGTTGGTTATCGAATGATAGATAACGGAGGTAGATATCTCCAAAAAGGGTGAAAGAGATCTCTCGGTTGAGGATGTAGTTCTCGTCACCTAAAAATTTGATTTAAAACTCGAATTTATTCCTTTTAAAGAGCCTCACCGTAAGTTAGCCATCGAAAAAAGGATAAATGTGGGAATAATCTCTTATAATAAAGGGGTAAAACGTCCGGGAGAGATTCTTCGTTGTATTTATTAGCTTCCATCGTTTTGAGCAAAAAAGTTAGGTTATGTTTGTTTTTTCGCGGTAAAACCACCAAATAAAAAATAATTTGTTGTAATACAAATAAATAATAAAAATTATTTTATTATTTATTAATTCTAGCCCAAAATCAACTTTTAATTCAATATTTAAAAAAAAATTAAGAAATATTTTGAAATAAAAAGATTGATTTAGGCGCCATCTATGAATCGAATTTTGAATTATTATTACGCATTATTATTATTATTATTAAATTTAATTAAATAATCATAAAATAAACTTAATCACCTTAACGGGATCATCAAATACCTCAGCACAACAAAAAATTGGTTGAAAAGTGCATAAAAAATAACTTTTTGTGCGCTTAATATGATTTTTAAACGCTTAAAGTAAAAAGATAAAGAGATTTCGATAAATACCTTGATTTTTGGGAGATTAAGACGTCCGGAAATAACCAATTCTGCATTTAAAGATGATTTTTTACTAAAAAATTAAAGAAAAATAAAATCAACAATTATAAACGTCATTATGTAAAGAGATAATAGAGGGCGCTCCTTTTTGTTATTTAATACAAATTAATTTAAATAAATTGTTTATTTTGGTCGATTTAAACCTAATAAACAACAAATTGGCATTAAAATGTATAAATAATCAAATTAATTTTGATTATTTTGGCTCTAAATCGCTCAATTTTATAGAACAACCTAACCTCACTTTTAATTCTGATAAAAGTCGATTTAAAGGAGAAAGATAAAAAGGATACGATAAATACCTTGATTTTTGGGAGATTAAGACGTCCGGAAATAATCAATTCTGCATTTAAAGATGATTTTTTACTAAAAAATTAAAGAAAAATAAAATCAACAATTATAAACGTCATTATGTAAAGAGATAATAGAGGGCGCTCTTCTTTGTTATTTAATACAAATTAATTTAAATAAATTGTTTATTTTGGTCGATTTAAACCTAATAAACAACAAATTGACATTAAAATGTATAAATAATCAAATTAATTTTGATTATTTTGGCTCTAAATCGCTCAATTTTATAAAACAACCTAACCTCACTTTTAATTCTGATAAAAGTCGATTTAAAGGAGAAAGATAAAAAGGATACGTTAAATACCTTGATTTTTGGGAGATTAAGATGTCCGGAAATAACCAATTCTGCATTTAAAGATGATTTTTTACTAAAAAATTAAAGAAAAATAAAATCAACAATTATAAACGTCATTATGTAAAGAGATAATAGAGGGCGCTCTTTTTTGTTATTTAATACAAATTAATTTAAATAAATTGTTCATTTTGGTCGATTTAAACCTAATAAACAACAAAATGGCACTAAAATGTATAAATAATCAAATTAATTTTGATTATTTTGGCTCTAAATCGCTCAATTTTATAGAACAACCTAACCTCACTTTTAATTCTGATAAAAGTCGATTTAAAGGAGAAAGATAAAAAGGATACGATAAATACCTTGATTTTTGGGAGAATAAGACGTCCGGAAATAACCAATTCTGCATTTAAAGATGATTTTTTACTAAAAAATTAAAGAAAAATAAAATCAACAATTATAAACGTCATTATGTAAAGAGATAATAGGGGGCGCTTTTTTTGTTATTTAATTCCAATTAATTTAAAAAAATTGTTTATTTTGGTCGATTTAAACCTAATAAACAACAAAATGGCACTAAAATGTATAAATAATCAAATTAATTTTGATTATTTTGGCTCTAAATCGCTCAATTTTATAGAAAAACCTAACCTCACTTTTAATTCTGATAAAAGTCGATTTAAAGGAGAAAGATAAAGAGGAAACGATAAATACCTTGATTTTTGAGAGATTAAGGCGTCCGGAAATAACCAATTCTGCATTTAAAAATGATTTTTTACTAAAAATTAAAGAAAAATAAAATCAACAATTATAAATGTCATTATGTAAAGAGATAATAGAGGGCGCTCTTTTTGTTATTTAATACCAATCAATTTAAATAAATTGTTTATTTTGGTCGATTTAAACCTAATAAACAACAAAATGGCACTAAAATGTATAAATAATCAAATTAATTTTGATTATTATGGCTCTAAATTGCATAATTTTACAGAAAAACCTAACCTAACAACCTCACTTTTTATTCCCATAAAAGAGGATTTAAAGGAGAAAGATAAAAAGGATGAGATAAATACCTTAATTTTTGGGAGATTAAAACGATCGAAAATGATCATTTTTCTATTTAAAATCGATTTTTCACAAAAAATTCGAAGAAAATTAAAATCACAATCAATAAACATCAATTAAATTAACTTACATAAATCGATAAAAGATGGCGCTTTTATTTATTTATTTATTTCAAATTAATTTAATTTTAAATTAATTTAAAATAAAATTAATAAATACGAGAAGAAAAATTAGATTTAATTAAACATTTAAATTAAGAACGAATATTTAAAGTTAAAGTATTAATAAAATTAAAATTAATTTAATCGCCATCTATGAAGCAATATTCGAATCATTACACAACTAAATTATTTATTATTAATAATAATAATTAATTATAATTATTATTAATTAATTAAATTCTAAAAAAGATATTTCGTTAAATCGATTCATATTTTTATAAAAACAATCTTGAAATAACCCTAACTTAAAATTATTAATAACCCCATCGTCCTCATCAAAAAATATCCCCAATTTGGGCAAATTTCCAGGCAAATATATCCTAACAACATCAACAAAATCATCATAAACCTCAAAAACATCATTAAATTCCCGATTAATCTCAAAAATCGTATAAAAAACAACTTTTTCGACTCTCAAATCCTTAATGTGTTCGATAAAATTAACAAAATCATCAATTTTTGCGTCAAGGAGCACCCCAAAACTACAAATTCCCCAATTAAATTTATCAAAAATTTCTTTTTCGCGATTATAATTAATTTTTAATAAATTATCCGGTTTGGAGCACTCATAATCGACCAAAGAAACCGAATGAGGTAATTTATCATCAAAAATTTCGGGAACTTCACAATTAATCACAAAAAATTGGTACGATTCATCAAATTTAGTTGAAACGGAAACATTCTTTAAGCCACTTTTAACACCTTCAACGACCCCTCCATGATTTTTAAACCAAATTTGGCACATCACACTCGATTCAAATACACGATTCGAAGTACCAATCACTTTAATGATGGGAATTCTCTCAGAGTCATCGTAAAAAGCACTCAATAAATATAAATTGATTCCGTTTAAATCGATTTTTTGCCAATTGATGTTGTCGAAGTTGATTTGGTGTAACCCAGGAAATTTGGTGCATTTTTTCCCGATGAATAACTTTGGGGGGTTTAAATTGCACCCATCGTAAAGCTCCAAAGGAAAATTTGAGTCGTTTTCTTCGTTGATGTTGTGTTGGCTCAAGCAAATCGGATTTTTTGATCGGTTTAAAAAGATGAGTGTGGAAATTACACTGAAAGATATTAAGAACCAAATTAATAAGGTTAATTTTGATTTTTTTGGTTCTAAAATGCGTAATTTCATGATTTATTACAATTTAAACTAAAATTTTTACGACATAACCTCACTTTCTTATTTCGATAAAATCGGATTATTGGGTTAAGATAAAAAGATTTCGATAAATACCTTGATTTTTTGGGGATTAAGACGACCGAAAATAATCATTTTTTTATGTTTAAAGATGATTTTTCCCTGAAAATTCGAAGAAAATTTTTATCACTTAAACACAAATTGTCAATGTCACTTACACAAATTGATAAAAGATGGCGCTTTCGATTTAAATAAATTAATTTGTTTAAATTTAATTAATTATTTTTAAATCGACTTAAAAGTCGGTTATAATAATTAATTTAATCCGATTTAAGTTGGGAATAAATATTTTTGAGCTCATAAGGATCCACCATTAAATCGTAAGCTTCGACGAAAACCTAAAAAAAAAATTCGATTTACTCAAAATAATTCTAAATATAAGACATAAAGAACGAAATTAATAATGTTAATTTTGATCTTTTTGGTTCTAAAATGCGTAATTTCATGATTTATTACAATTTAAACTAAAATTTTTACGACATAACCTCACTTTGTTATTTTGATAAAAACTGATTATTGGGTTAAGATAAAAAGATTTCAATAAATACCTTGATTTTTCGGGGATTAAGACGACCGGAAATAATCATTTTTTATATTTAAAGATGATTTTTTCCTGAAAATTCGAAGAAAATTTTTATCATTTATACACAAATTGTCAATGTCACTTACACAAATTGACGATAGATGGCGCTTTCGATTTAAATAAATTAATTTGTTTAAATTTAATTAATTATTTTTAAATCGACTTAAAAGTCGGTTATAATAATTAATTTGATCCGGTTTAAGTTGGGAATAAATATTTTTGAGCTCATAACGATCCACCATTAAATCGTAAGCTTCGACAAACCCCTAAAAAAATCGATTTTATCAAAATAATCCACAAAAATTAATTAATTAATTAACTAAATCATCGTTAAACTGGCAATACTTAAAATCCTCGTATTTCCCGAATATTTTAACACAACTATAAGTATTATTCTTCGAATCTTGGCATTTGCACCAATTTTCCAACGAGCATTGAGCGAGATCTCTCGGAGATGAAATTAAACAATTTTCATCGACACTTTCACCTCCTTCACCGAAATACTCCAAAAAAACGAATTCGTTTTTATCTTTATCCATAATGAAGGAGTCTTTATACTTATTATTATCGAATAAGTGATGTTTAAACGAAACCCCATCGATGTCTCCAGGAATTTCGATCGAGGCTAAATCCAAAATCGTAGGTAACACATCAATCGTTGAAATTGGATGATTTGTAATAGATTTTGGTCGAATTTTAGGCCCTTTAATGAAAAATGGGACTTTAATATCACTCTCGTAAGGTTGCCTTTTATCCCACGGTTGGGTAAATTGCCCGATATGAAATCCATTATCCGATGTAAATATAATGTAGGTTTCGTTCAAAATTTTTAGCTCAATTAATTTATTTATAATCCTCTCAATCATTTCATCGACGGATAACAAAGTTTCCATTCGAAGTTGTTGGATTCGATCTAAATTCGTGATGTTTGTGGGTAAATATTTCGGGGGAATCCCAACAATCCAATGTTTCTAAAAAATAATAATAAAAATGATTTAAAATTGATTATTTTTAAGTTGAAGTACTTACATCGTGGGATGAATAATTAAAATTAGGAGACTTAACGACTTTCGTCCCATTAAAAGCCCCAATATGACGAGGGGCTGGTTCGAAGGGGCTGTGGCAAGCCGGGGGGGCTATTGTCATAAAGAAAGGGGATTTCCTTTGATTTAAGAACTCAATCGAATAATCCGACTAAAAAAATTTTTAAAAAAATCATCAAAGTAACCCAAAAATGATTTAATCTTACCAAAACGTCGGTTAAATAGTCGTTTTGAAACGACTTTTTCGTCCCATTTATCGATAATGAGTAATTATAATAAATTGAGTTCCCTTTTAACCCAATCCACCAATCGTATCCAACGGGAACGTGTTTTAATCCCCCGGAAAGTTTATTTCCATATTGATTTAAGTATTTTCCGGCGTAAAAAGTGGTGTAGTTCTTATTAATTTTTAATAAATTCGCAATCGAGTTATTTTCGTGGGTTTTTTGCCAAAAATCGTTCCCACAATTTCCGGATAATGAGTTATTAAAAACTTTTAAGTTATGGATGTATTTTCCTGTTAAGATCGTGCTTCGGCTCGGGCAACAAATTGGGGTGTTCACAAACTACAACAAAATTAAATTATTTTAAATTAATTAATTTAACTTAATAAATTAAGATAAAAAAAGTGAGGTTATGTGTCAAAAAATTTTTAATTACCGCGTTTGTGAAGGTAATTCCTTCGTTGGCGATTAATTTTTGGGTGCTCCTCATGGGTAACTGCAAAATAAATCGATTAATATAAAAATTATTGGGGTTTTATGATAATTCTTACTAATCCGTTTAATAACAAATCTTGATCGTCGGTTAGGATAAAAACGAAATTGGGGTCGCCGCACTCGAACAAAGCGAGGAGGCTAATAAACACAATAAAACCCAACATCTTTTTTAAACAACTAAATAATTTAAACGTTTATTTCGATCGAAAAAATCATTTTCTAAAAAGACTTAATTAGCGCTGGGGAGAAGCTCCATTCCCACGCATTCTTTGGCGATGGTGATTCCAAGTGCGAACATCCCCACGCTTTTTACGACCGACCTAAGAATAAACCAAAATTAGCTCAAAATTTGGAAATTTATTGAGGGAGAAAAAGTGAGGTTATGTCAAAAAAAAAATTTTTTTTTTATCAAATAATATTTACCATTTAAAATCGTCGTAATAAACGGTCTTAAAAAAGGTCATAAACGAATTTTCTTTGGCCATTTTCCACGGGGAATCAAAATTTTCTTTTAAATTTTAATCGGATTGAAAACGTGATCGATTTGACTTGAAACTAACTTCACGCCAAAACAAATTAATCAACGATTCGAATAAAATTAATTTTTTTAATTAATTTTGTTGCAAATTGGATTAAGTCGATTTTAATTATTAATTTATGAGTCAATTTAATCGAATTTAATCAAATTTAATCGAATTTAATCAATAAATAAATAAAAAATAGCGAGACATTTTAAGTTGGCACTAAGAAATAAACAACCTGTCAAAAAGCAAATGTCGCGACAACATCAATTTCGTTATTTAATTTAACGAATTTTCGACTAAAATTGGATTAAATCGGGTTAAAAATGACGGAGGAGCGTTTACACATAGTAAGTGATTAATTAATTAAGTTATCTGTTAAAAATTTGGTGAAAAAAATTAAAATTTTTTACCCAAAAAAAAGTGAGGTTATAATTTATTCTTAATTTAATTAATTAAATTAAATCGTCTTATTTAGGATTGGGGCAACGATAAATTGTATCGGACTCAAAGGCAAGTCGAGAAGAACGCGTACGATTTGGAATCATGGTCGATTTTGTTACGGGAAGCCCAAAGCAAACACATCTCGGAGGTTAGGGCCCTTTACGAGCACTTAATTTCGATTTTTCCGAGCGCTTCGAGGTATTGGAGGATTTATATCGAGCATGAGGTGAAATTTTATCGATTTAAATGTATTTTTTTTATAAAAATTGTTATCTTTTTGTGTTTAAGATAAAATCGAGGAATTTTGAGAGGGTCGAAAAGGTAGGCTCGGTGATTTTTGCGATTTTGAACGATTTCTTGAATAATAAAAATCATGGATTAAGATCGATCTTTTATTTTTTTCTTGATTAAATCTGTGTATTTATGATTCGGGAGGGAGATGTTTTTTTTTGGCTCAAAATCGATCTTTTAATTTAAAAAAGATTAGAAAAAGAACGCTCCTTTCTGAATTAAATGGATCCTTGTGATAATTCCTACAAAAAGAGAAATATTTTTTCGTTTTTTTTTGTTCTTATTATTTTAACAGCTCTTTCAAAGGTGTCTCATGAAGATACTGAACATTGAGCTGTGGAAGCTGTATTTATCGTACGTGAAGGAGACGAAAGCCGCTTTACCCACTTACAAGTAAGAAAATTAAACAATTTAAATCGAAATTAATCTCTTTTATCCCTTAATCGTAGAGAAAAGATGGCCCAAGCGTACGATTTCGCTTTAGACAAGATCGGGATGGACATCCACTCATATTCGATTTGGAACGACTACGTTAACTTCCTAAAAAGTGTTGAGGCAGCCGGAAGTTACGCGGAGAACCAAAAAATCTCCGCAGTTCGAAAAGTGTACCAACGAGGGGTGATTAACCCAATGGTCGGTATGGAAACTTTTTGGAAAGATTACATCGCTTTCGAACAAGTATTCACCTCAATCTTAATTAATTAATCAAAATTAATCGAGTTATTTTTAGGCAATAAACCCGATAATCGCCGAAAAAATGTCAATTGAAAGAAGCCGAGATTACATGAACGCTCGTCGAGTCGCAAAAGAACTCGAAGTCCAAATTCGGGGGATTAACCGAAACGCCCCAAGTGTCCCCCCATGCGGGACATCCGACGAATTAAAACAAGTCGAGTTATGGCAAAAATACATCGCGTGGGAGCGAGGGAACCCCCTTCGAACAGAAGACACGGCTTTATTAACTCGCCGAGTTGTTTTCGCCTTAGAACAATGCCTTTTATGTCTCGGACATCACCCGGACGTTTGGTATCAAGCAGCCCAATTTTTGGAGTATAGCTGCAAAGTTTTGCAAGAAAAAGGCGATGTAAATGCATCAAAACTCTTCAGTGAAGAAGCCGCAAATATGTTTGAACGAGCCACGAGCTCATTGTTAAGTAAAAATATGCTGTTGTATTTCGCTTACGCCGATTATGAAGAGGGGAGGTTAAAATACGATAAGGTTCATCAGATTTACCAGAAATATTTGGATATTAAAGATATTGACCCAACCTTGGCTTATGTGCAGTATATGAAGTTTGCGAGGAGGGCCGAGGGGATTAAATCGGCGAGGAATGTTTTTAAACGGGCGAGGGAGGACCAAAGATCGCTTTATCATATTTTTGTTTGTGCGGCTTTGATGGAGTATTATTGTAGTAAAGATAAAAACATCGCTTTTCGCATTTTTGAGTTGGGGTTGAAGAAATTTAGTGATAACCCGGATTATATCACTTGTTACATCGATTATTTGTCTCATTTGAATGAAGATAACAATACGAGAGTTCTTTTCGAGAGGGTCTTATCATCGGGCAGTTTGGAACCGGAAAAATCAGTGTAAGTATTAATTTTAAGCTTATTTTTTTGATTAGTGATGTCTATCCAAGTCTTTGAAGCAACATTATTGATGAAAACTACATGAAAATCTGATTAATTTGAGTCCAAACACGATATAGTTATCTTAATTAGTTTCCGAGATATCGCAATTTTAATTTTGACGTTTAACTAAAAAAAATGACGATCGATTAATTAAAAATTGCGATATCTCGGGAATTAATTAAGATAACTACGTCGTGTTTGGACTCGTTTTAAGCGATTTTTTAGTCTGAATCGATTAAAATCGTTAAAAATAATCCGAAATGAAGTTTTTGGTGAAGTTGTGTTGATCTAAACTAAATATGTTTTAATGAAATTACATAAAAATGTGATTAATTTGAGTCCAAACACGATTTAATTATCTTATTTGATTTGCGAGATATCGCAATTTTAATTTTGACGTTTAATTAAAAAAAATGACGATCGATTAATTAAAAATTGCGATATCTCGGGAACTAATTAAGATAACTACGTCGTGTTTGGACTCATTTTAAGCGATTTTTTAGTCCGAATCGATTGAAATCGTTAAAAATAATTCGAAATGAAGTTTTTGGTGAAGTTGTGTTGATCTAAACTAAATATGTTTTAATGAAATTACATAAAAATGTGATTAATTTGAGTCCAAACACGATTTAATTATCTTATTTGATTTGCGAGATATCGCAATTTTAATTTTGACGTTTAATTAAAAAAAATGACGATCGATTAATTAAAAATTGCGATATCTCGCGAACTAATTGAAATAACTACGTCGTGTTTGGACTCATTGTAAGCGATTTTTTAGTCCGAATCGATTGAAATCGTTAAAAATAATCCGAAATGAAGTTTTTGGTGAAGTTGTGTTGATCTCAACTAAATATGTTTTAATAAAAATTATATAAAAATGTGATTAATTTGAGTCCAAACACGATTTAATTATTTTATTTAATTTGCGAGATATCGCAATTTTAATTTTGACGTTTAACTAAAAAAAATGACGATCGATTAATTAAAAATTGCGATATCTCGCGAACTAATTGAGATAACTGCGTCGTGTTTGGACTCGTTTTAAGCGATTTTTTAGTCCGAATAGTTGAAATCGTTAAAAATAATCCGAAATGAAGTTTTTGGTGAAGTTGTGTTGATCTCAACTAAATATGTTTTAATAAAAATTATATAAAAATGTGATTAATTTGAGTCCAAACACGATTTAATTATTTTATTTAATTTGCGAGATATCGCAATTTTAATTTTGACGTTTAACTAAAAAAAATGACGATCGATTAATTAAAAATTGCGATATCTCGCGAACTAATTGAGATATCTACGTCGTGTTTGGACTCGTTTTAAGCGATTTTTTAGTCCGAATCGATTGAAATCGTTAAAAATAATTCGAAATGAAGTTTTTGGTGAAGTTGTGTTGATCTCAACTAAATATGTTTTAATGAAAACTATATAAAAATGTGATTAATTTGAGTCCAAACACGATTTAATTATTTTATTTAATTTGCGAGATATCGCAATTTTAATTTTGACGTTTAATTAAAAAAAATGACGATCGATTAATTAAAAATTGCGATATCTCGCGAACTAATTGAGATAACTGCGTCGTGTTTGGACTCGTTTTAAGCGATTTTTTAGTCCGAATAGTTGAAATCGTTAAAAATAATCCGAAATGAAGTTTTTGGTGAAGTTGTGTTGATCTCAACTAAATATGTTTTAATGAAATTACATAAAAATGTGATTAATTTGAGTCCAAACACGATTTAATTATCTTATTTAATTTGCGAGATATCGCAATTTTAATTTTGACGTTTAACTAAAAAAATGACGATCGATTAATTAAAAATTGCGATATCTCGCGAACTAATTGAGATAACTACGTCGTGTTTGGACTCATTTTAAGCGATTTTTTAGTCCGAATCGACTAAAATCGTTAAAAATAATCCGAAATGAAGTTTTTGGTGAAGTTGTGTTGATCTCAACTAAATATGTTTTAATGAAATTACATAAAAATGTGATTAATTTGAGTCCAAACACGATTTAATTATCTTATTTAATTTGCGAGATATCGCAATTTTAATTTTGACGTTTAACTAAAAAAATGACGATCGATTAATTAAAAATTGCGATATCTCGCGAACTAATTGAGATAACTACGTCGTGTTTGGACTCATTTTAAGCGATTTTTTAGTCCGAATCGACTAAAATCGTTAAAAATAATCCGAAATGAAGTTTTTGGTGAAGTTGTGTTGATCTCAACTAAATATGTTTTAATGAAATTACATAAAAATGTGATTAATTTGAGTCCAAACACGATTTAATTATCTTATTTAATTTGCGAGATATCGCAATTTTAATTTTGACGTTTAACTAAAAAAATGACGATCGATTAATTAAAAATTGCGATATCTCGCGAACTAATTGAGATAACTACGTCGTGTTTGGACTCATTTTAAGCGATTTTTTAGTCCGAATCGACTAAAATCGTTAAAAATAATCCGAAATGAAGTTTTTGGTGAAGTTGTGTTGATCTCAACTAAATATGTTTTAATGAAATTACATAAAAATGTGATTAATTTGAGTCCAAACACGATTTAATTATCTTATTTAATTTGCGAGATATCGCAATTTTAATTTTGACGTTTAACTAAAAAAATGACGATCGATTAATTAAAAATTGCGATATCTCGCGAACTAATTGAGATAACTAGGTCGTGTTTGGGCTCATTTTAAGCGATTTTTTAGTCCGAATCGATTAAAATCGTTAAAAATAATTCGAAATGAAGTTTTTGGTGAAGTTGTGTTGATCTCAACTAAATATGTTTTAATAAAAATTATATAAAAATGTGATTAATTTGAGTCCAAACACGATTTAATTATTTTATTTAATTTGCGAGATATCGCAACTTTAATTTTGACGTTTAACTAAAAAAAATGACGATCGATTAATTAAAAATTGCGATATCTCGGGAACTAATTAAGATAACTACGTCGTGTTTGGACTCATTTTAAGCGATTTTCTAGTCCGAATCGATTGAAATCGTTAAAAATAATTCGAAATGAAGTTTTTGGTGAAGCTGTGTTTATCTTAACTAAATATGTTTTAATGAAAACTCTACAAAAATGTGATTAATTTGAGTCCAAACACGATTTAATTATTTTATTTAATTTGCAAGATATCGCAATTTTAATTTTGCCGTTTAACTAAAAAAAATGACGATCGATTAATTAAAAATTGCGATATCTCGGGAACTAATTAAGATAACTACGTCGTGTTTGGGCTCATTTTAAGCGATTTTTTAGTCTGAATCGATTAAAATCGTTAAAAATAATTCGAAATGAAGTTTTTGGTGAAGTTGTGTTGATCTCAACTAAATATGTTTTAATGAAAACTCTACAAAAATGTGATTAATTTTCGTCCAAACACGATTTAATTATTTTATTTAATTTGCGAGATATCGCAATTTTAATTTTGATGTTTAACTAAAAAAAATGACGATCGATTAATTAAAAATTGCGATATCTCGCGAACTAATTGAGATAACTACGTCGTATTTGGACTCATTTTAAGCGATTTTTTAGTCTGAATCGATTAAAATCGTTAAAAATAATCCGAAATGAAGTTTTTGGTGAAGTTGTGTTGATCTCAACTAAATATGTTTTAATGAAATTACATAAAAATGTGATTAATTTGAGTCCAAACACGATTTAATTATTTTATTTAATTTGCGAGATATCGCAATTTTAATTTTGACGTTTAACTAAAAAAATGACGATCGATTAATTAAAAATTGCGATATCTCGGGAACTAATTAAGATAACTACGTCGTGTTTGGACTCATTTTAAGCGATTTTTTAGTCCGAATCGATTGAAATCGTTAAAAATAATCCGAAATAAAGTTTTTGGTGAAGTTGTGTTGATCTCAACTAAATATGTTTTAATGAAATTACATAAAAATGTGATTAATTTGAGTCCAAACACGATTTAATTATCTTATTTAATTTGCGAGATATCGCAATTTTAATTTTGACGTTTAATTAAAAAAATGACGATCGATTAATTAAAAATTGCGATATCTCGCGAACTAATTGAGATAACTACTTCGTGTTTGGACTCATTTTAAACGATTTTTTAATCCGACTCGATTAAAATCCTCGACTTAATCCGATTAAAATCATTAAAATCCATTCAAAACGAAATTTTAATTTCATTTTTTATTTTAAATTTAAATTGTTAAAGGAATGCTTTTTCGTCTTGAACAAATTAAAGATGTTTTTATTTTTATTTAATTTTGTAGTTTTTATTAAGACGAATATTATTTGTTAGAGTTCTACCGGTTTCGGCTCTGTTTAAACCATCTTCAGGAATTTTCGAGCACTGTTGTTCTTCAGATTATTTAAAATCAATTCAAAATTTGTTGGTTTCATTATGTCGAGTTTTATTTAAATAATCTGAAGATCAACAGTGCTCGAAAGTACCTGAAGATGGCCTAAACAGGACCGAAACCGGTAGAATTATAACAAATAATATTCGTCTTAATAAAAACTACAAAATTAAATAAAAATAAAAATATTTTTAATGAATATATTTTGATAAAATCTACATAAATATCGTTTGAAACGACTCCAAACACAACTTGATTATCTTCAAAAACAAGGAAGATACGATTAAATTAAACGTCATTTTTAGGTTAGATTAAAAACCGGAAGTTGTTTAATTTTGGAGATAACCCCATCGAGTTTGGGCTCATTTTAAAGCATTTTTAATCTAGATTTTAATGATTTAAGAATCGAATCATTTTTATTAATGAATTAATAATTCGAGTTTAAAACAGCCCGATTTTTGAGAATTTAGATTGGATGTCGCTTCTTTATTTTAAAGCGATTATTTAAAAGTTTGATAAAATTTTAACAAATACATAACAACAATAATTGTTGATATAACAACAAAAAAAATTTTTAACTATGACTCCACGCACGTTATATTTGGTATTTTTGTTGCTTGTTTTTTTTATTATTATATTTTTTTCATAATTTATTTAGTTCTATTTACAACTCCTATAAACAAAAATTTCATCTATTCGTTTATCTACCACACAAACTGATTGAAATTTTGTTATTGTTGTTATCCTACATTTTCTGTTATATATTTTTTTAAATTTATCACGCGAATATCTCACTTATTACGACAGATAGTACATTATATCTGTTTTTAGTGCATATCAAACTTAAAATAATTCGTTATTTTTTTCTGATAACAAATACTATGTGTAATACGCACATATACTCAACTTAACTTTGAAATTAACTTTGAATATATCTTCATAACACTTTGGAACTAATTAATAGTCGTGGACAATATGTGGATTACGTCAAAGGACACTAAAATGTGTTAATTTTGAAAAAAATGCCGGAATTCGACTAAACAGTTATTACTAACTTATGGATCATCGGAGTTGACGCTTTCGGTGTAATGTTACGTTACGATCGGAATTTATGACTCATCTTTGTTGAATGTAAAGTTTTTTAAATCGAATTATTCCGTTAAATCAAATGTTTGCGGTCTTAATCTGCATTTGAAAAAAAAAAATTCTAAATTAATTGGGATAGGAGTTATGGATGACCCTGTATATAAGACCTCAATGATGTGATTCAAGATATATGCATTTTTTATTTCAAAAAAGTTTAATTTTTATTCGTATTGAATCGGATTTCATATCAAACAAAAAGGATTATTAATCACAATGATGACTTTTGTATAAATATCTTTAAATCCTAATAATATTTCGAAAATTTGAGATAGTTTTTCCAGTTCTTATTAAAGCAGTTTAGTCACGATTGCAAAATTAATGTTAACCACACCATAAATAAATATCTTTTGATTCTTATGAATGATCTTTATATTCTTAAGATATTTGAAAAAGTTTTAATTGATAAATCCATTTTGATGTAATTATTAAAAATAATGCAAAACTTTAAATTATCTTGAATAACATGTTTTTTATCAAATGAAAGTATTTATTGGGTTTAATGAAGTTTATGTTAAATTAATGATAAATATCTTAAAATTTTTGAGATATTTCGATTTTTTTATCCAAGAAAATCCCCCGAAACTAATTCAAAGTCTTTTTTTTTCAATGCCCGTTTTGGTTAGGATCGAATTTTCTTTCTAACTCGATTCATTTGAATCAATATTTGAAAAATATCTCAAAAATTTGAGATAACTACATTTCTATATATTCAATAATTTTTTTTTATTGAATAATTTCGTATTTCTTCATCAAATCTAAGTGTTTTTATTCATTTTGATGAAATTTATGTTAGAATTAATATGAGATATCTTAAAATTTTTGAGATATTTCAATTTTTTAATCAAGAAAATCATCCGCAACGAATTCAAAGTCTTTTTTTTCAATTCCTGTTTAGGTTAGGTTGAAATTTTCTTTCTAACTTGATACATTTTCATCAATATTTTGGCAATATCTCAAAAATTTGAGATAACTACGTTTCTATATCTTCAATAATTTATTTTTTATTGACAAATATCATATTTCTTCATTAAATCTAAGTATTTTATTCACTTTGATGAAGTTTATCTTAAAATTAATGTTAGATATCTTAAAATTTTTGAGATATTTCGATTTTTTGATCAAGAAAATCCTCCGAAACGAATTAAAAGTCTTTTTTTTCAATTCCTGTTTAGGTTAGGTTGAAATTTTCTTTCTAACTTGACACATTTTCATCGATATTTTAGAGACATCTCAAAAATTTGAGATAATTACATTTCTATATCTTCAATAATTTATTTTTTGTTGAATAATATCATATTTCTTAATCAAATCTAAGTATTTCATTTACTTTGATGAAGTTTATGTTAAAGTTAATGTTAGATATCTTAAAATTGTTGAGATATTTCAATTTTTTAATCAAGAAAATCATCCGCAACGAATTCAAAGTCTTTTTTTTTCAATTCCTGTTTAAGTTAGGTTGAAATTTTCTTTCTAACTTGACACATTTTCATCAATATTTTAGAGATATCTCAAAAATTTGAGATAATTACATTTCTATATCTTCAATAATTTATTTTTTATTGAATAACATCATATTTCTTCATCAAATTGCAGTGTTTTATTCACTTTGATGAAATTTATGTTAAAATTAATGTTAGATATCTTAAAATTTTTGAGATATTTCGATTTTTTAATCAAGAAAATCCTCGGAAACGAATTCAAAGTCTTTTTTTTTCAATTCTTGTTTAGGTTAGGTTGAAATTTTCTTTCTAACTCGATACATTTTCATCAATATTTTGGCAATATCTCAAAAATTTGAGATAACTACGTTTCTATATCTTCAATAATTTATTTTTTATTGACAAATATCATATTTCTTCATTAAATCTAAGTATTTTATTCACTTTGATGAAGTTTATCTTAAAATTAATGTTAGATATCTTAAAATTTTTGAGATATTTCGATTTTTTAATCAAGAAATTCCTCGGAAACGAATTCAAAGTCTTTTTTTTTTCAATTCTTGTTTAGGTTAGGTTGAAATTTTCTTTCTGACGTGATACATTTTCATCAATATTTTAGAGATACCTCAAAAATTTGAGATAATTACATTTCTATATCTTCAATAATTTATTTTTTATTGAATAACATCATATTTCTTCATCAAATTGCAGTGTTTTATTCACTTTGATGAAATTTATGTTAAAATTAATGTTAGATATCTTAAAATTTTTGAGATATTTCAATTTTTTAATCAAGAAAATCCTCCAAAACGAATTCAAAGTTTTTTTTCTCAATTCCTGTTTAGGTTAGGTTGAAATTTTCTTTCTAACTCGATACATTTTCATCAATATTTTGGCAATATCTCAAAAATTTGAGATAACTACATTCTATATCTTCAATAATTTATTTTTTATTGAATAATATCATACTTCTTCATCAAATCTAAGTGTTTTATCCACTTTGATGAAGTTTATGTTAAAATTGATGTTAGATATCTTAAAATTTTTGAGATATTTCGATTTTTTAATCAAGAAAATCATCCGCAACGAATTCAAAGTCTTTTTTTTCAATTCCTGTTTAGGTTAGGTTGAAATTTTCTTTCTAACTTGATACATTTTTATCAATATTTTAGAGATATCTCAAAAATTTGAGATAATTACATTTCTATATCTTCAATAATTTATTTTTTATTGAAAAATATCATATTTCTTCATCAAATTGCAGTGTTTTATTCACTTTGATGAAATTTATGTTAAAATTAATGTTAGATATCTTAAAATTTTTGAGATATTTCAATTTTTTAATCAAGAAAATCCTCCAAAACGAATTCAAAGTCATTTTTTTTTCAATTCATGTTCAGGTTAGGTTGAAATTTTCTTTCTAACTTGATACATTTTCATCAATATTTTAGAGATATCTCAAAAATTTGAGATAATTACATTTCTATATCTTCAATAATTTATTTTTTATTAAATAATATCATATTTCTTCATCAAATCTAAGTGTTTTGTTCATTTTGATGAAATTTATGTTAAAATTAATATGAGATATCTTAAAATTTTTGAGATATTTCAATTTTTTAATCAAGAAAATCATCCGCAACGAATTCAAAGTCTTTTTTTCAATTCCTGTTTAGGTTAGGTTGTAATTTTCTTTCTAACTCGATGCATTTTCATCAATATTTTGGAAATATCTCTAAAATTTGAGATATCTACATTTCTATATCTTCAATAATTTATTTTTTATTGAATAACATCGTATCTCTTCATCAAATCTAGGTATTTCATTTACTTTGATGAAGTTTATGTTAAAATTAATGTTAGATATCTTAAAATTTTTGAGATATTTCGATTTTTTGATCAAGAACATCCTCCAAATGAATTCAAAGTCTTTTTTTTTCAATTCATGTTTAGGTTAGGTTGAAATTTTCTTTCTAACTCGATACTTTTTCATCAATATTTTGGAGATATCTCAAATATTTGAGATAACTACATTTCTATATCTTCAATAATTTATTTTTTATTGAATAATATCATACTTCTTCATCAAATCTAAGTGTTTTATCCACTTTGATGAAGTTTATGTTAAAATTGATGTTAGATATCTTAAAATTTTTGAGATATTTCGATTTTTTAATCAAGAAAATCATCCGCAACGAATTCAAAGTCTTTTTTTTCAATTCCTGTTTACGTTAGGTTGAAATTTTCTTTCTAACTTGATACATTTTTATCAATATTTTAAAGATATCTCAAAAATTTGAGATAACTACATTTCTATATCTTCAATAATTCATTTTTTATTGAATAACATCATATTTCTTCATCAAATTGCAGTGTTTTATTCACTTTGATGAAATTTATGTTAAAATTAATGTTAGATATCTTAAAATTTTTGAGATATTTCGATTTTTTAATCAAGAAAATCATCCGCAACGAATTCAAAGTCTTTTTTTTCAATTCCTGTTTAGGTTAGGTTGAAATTTTCTTTCAAACTTGATACATTTTCATCAATATTTTAGAGATATCTCAAAAATTTGAGATAATTACATTTCTATATCTTCAATAATTTATTTTTTGTTGAATAATATCATATTTCTTCATCAAATCTAAGTGTTTTATTCACTTTGATGAAGTTTATCTTAAAATTAATGTTAGATATCTTCAAATTTTTGAGATATTTCGATTTTTTAATCAAGAATTTCCTCGGAAACGAATTCAAAGTCTTTTTTTTCAATTCATGTCCAGGTTAGGTTGAAATTTTCTTTCTAACTTGATACATTTTCTTCAATATTTTAGAGATATCTCAAAAATTTGAGATAATTACATTTCTATATCTTCAATAATTTATTTTTTATTGAAAAATATCATATTTCTTCATCAAATTGCAGTGTTTTATTCACTTTGATGAAATTTATGTTAAAATTAATGTTAGATATCTTAAAATTTTTGAGATATTTCAATTTTTTAATCAAGAAAATCCTCCAAAACGAATTCAAAGTCATTTTTTTTTCAATTCATGTTCAGGTTAGGTTGAAATTTTCTTTCTAACTTGATACATTTTCATCAATATTTTAGAGATATCTCAAAAATTTGAGATAATTACATTTCTATATCTTCAATAATTTATTTTTTATTAAATAATATCATATTTCTTCATCAAATCTAAGTGTTTTGTTCATTTTGATGAAATTTATGTTAAAATTAATATGAGATATCTTAAAATTTTTGAGATATTTCAATTTTTTAATCAAGAAAATCATCCGCAACGAATTCAAAGTCTTTTTTTCAATTCCTGTTTAGGTTAGGTTGTAATTTTCTTTCTAACTCGATGCATTTTCATCAATATTTTGGAAATATCTCTAAAATTTGAGATATCTACATTTCTATATCTTCAATAATTTATTTTTTATTGAATAACATCGTATCTCTTCATCAAATCTAGGTATTTCATTTACTTTGATGAAGTTTATGTTAAAATTAATGTTAGATATCTTAAAATTTTTGAGATATTTCGATTTTTTGATCAAGAACATCCTCCAAATGAATTCAAAGTCTTTTTTTTTCAATTCATGTTTAGGTTAGGTTGAAATTTTCTTTCTAACTCGATACTTTTTCATCAATATTTTGGAGATATCTCAAATATTTGAGATAACTACATTTCTATATCTTCAATAATTTATTTTTTATTGAATAATATCATACTTCTTCATCAAATCTAAGTGTTTTATCCACTTTGATGAAGTTTATGTTAAAATTGATGTTAGATATCTTAAAATTTTTGAGATATTTCGATTTTTTAATCAAGAAAATCATCCGCAACGAATTCAAAGTCTTTTTTTTCAATTCCTGTTTACGTTAGGTTGAAATTTTCTTTCTAACTTGATACATTTTTATCAATATTTTAAAGATATCTCAAAAATTTGAGATAACTACATTTCTATATCTTCAATAATTCATTTTTTATTGAATAACATCATATTTCTTCATCAAATTGCAGTGTTTTATTCACTTTGATGAAATTTATGTTAAAATTAATGTTAGATATCTTAAAATTTTTGAGATATTTCGATTTTTTAATCAAGAAAATCATCCGCAACGAATTCAAAGTCTTTTTTTTCAATTCCTGTTTAGGTTAGGTTGAAATTTTCTTTCAAACTTGATACATTTTCATCAATATTTTAGAGATATCTCAAAAATTTGAGATAATTACATTTCTATATCTTCAATAATTTATTTTTTGTTGAATAATATCATATTTCTTCATCAAATCTAAGTGTTTTATTCACTTTGATGAAGTTTATCTTAAAATTAATGTTAGATATCTTCAAATTTTTGAGATATTTCGATTTTTTAATCAAGAATTTCCTCGGAAACGAATTCAAAGTCTTTTTTTTCAATTCATGTCCAGGTTAGGTTGAAATTTTCTTTCTAACTTGATACATTTTCTTCAATATTTTAGAGATATCTCAAAAATTTGAGATAATTACATTTCTATATCTTCAATAATTTATTTTTTATTAAATAATATCATATTTCTTTATCAAATCTAAGTGTTTTGTTCATTTTGATGAAATTTATGTTAAAATTAATATGAGATATCTTAAAATTTTTGAGATATTTCAATTTTTTAATCAAGAAAATCCTCCAAAACGAATTCAAAGTCTTTTTTTTCAATTCCTGTTTAGGTTAGGTTGAAAATTTCTTTCTAAGTCGATACATTTTCATCAATATTTTGGAGATATCTCAAAAATTTGAGATAACTACATTTCTATATCTTCAATAATTTATTTTTTGTTGAATAATATCATATTTCTTCATCAAATCTAAGTATTTCATTTACTTTGATGAAGTTTATGTTAAAATTAATGTTAGATATCTTAAAATTTTTGAGATATTTCGATTTTTTAAACAAGAAAATCATCCGCAACGAATTCGAAGTCTTTTTCCTCAATTCCTGTTTAGGTTAGGTTGAAATTTTCTTTCTATCTCGATACATTTTCATCAATATTTTGGAGATATCTCAAAAATTTGAGATAGCTACGTTTCTATATCTTCAATAATTTATTTTTTATTGAATAATATTATATCTCTTCATCAAATCTAAGTGTTTTATTCACTTTGATGAAGTTTATGTTAAAATTGATGTTAGATATCTTAAAATTTTTGAGATTTTCTGGAACCAACCCAACCCAACCCATAATGTTTGTTAAATATCTTAATTAAATTAAATTCGTTTCATTTTAGCGACATTTGGAACCGTTTCCTCGAATTCGAGAGCAACATCGGCGACTTACAAAGCATCGTAAAAGTGGAAAAGCGTCGCTCCGAAGTTCTCTCAAAAATCAAAGAATTCGAGGGGAAAGAAACAGCCCAATTAGTCGATCGTTACCGCTTTTTAGACTTATTCCCTTGCTCCCCCGCCGAATTAAAAAGCATCGGCTACACGGAAGTCATTACAATCACCGGGGCGGGAAAACACAACACTTTCCAAGCGATGATAAACAGCGGGGATGATGACTCAATTTTACCCCGCCCGGATATCGCCCAAATGATCCCTTACAAACCCAAATCAAACCCATCTCCGGGGGAACACCCCGTCCCGGGCGGGACATTCCCCCATCCCCCAGCCGTAGCACATTTATGCACATTATTACCCCCTCCGAGTTGTTTTTGCGGCCCCTTCGTTAACATCGACCAATTAATGGACATTTTTAACCGGATACAACTCCCGGATAATGTCCCACCACCTTCAGAGAATGGGGCGGATGTGAGATTATTCGATCTTGCGAAATCGGTGCATTGGATCGTTGAGGAAGGAGGAGGACTTGGGATTAAAAAGAGGAAGAGATTTGGGCTTGCTTTGGATGGGTCCGATGATGAAGAGATGCCTTTACCTCCGAGTAACGATATTTATAGGCAGAGGCAACAAAAACGCGTTAAATAAGGATTAATTTTAAGGTTATTATCGATGTGGAATTGCATTTATGTATTTTTTTGAGTGTTTAATAATAGATTCTTTTTAAATTTACCTTAATTTCTTCATCCTGATATAATCTACAACAAAAAAAATTAAAATAAATAGAATTTTTTTTGACATATTGAGGTTATGTTGACTCGATTTTATTTACTCCATAAAATAAATTCCTCGCATATTTCGCGTTATCTATTTACTTAAACGATAATAATATCACCTTACCTTCTTAACTATATAACTTAATCCTCCAATTTAATTAATTAACTCAAAATAATTCGACTTTTAATAAAGCGATGTATTATTTACATTCTTTCAAACAAGAAGTGGTACCAACCCAAAAAAATTAATTCTTTTAATTCAATTCATTTTAATCCGGATTTTTTTCTCATTTTTTTCCCATTGTTTGCAAATTCGCATCGAATCGCTTTTCCTCGGCGATACACAAGAGATAATGCGTAATTGTCGTTGCAAAAGCGAATCTTTTTCGGCGATTTCATGCGTAGGTGAAATCGAAATCGACTTTTTTTTATAACCTCACTTTTTTTTCTTATACCCCACTCATTTCTTGTATAAACAACACCTTTTTTTGTAACAATAATCGAATTTTAATTACTTTTTTATAACAATTTAGGTCCCCTTTTATTTCAGATTAAAATTGGAATTATCTAAATCGATTTGGACCCAAAAATTAATCGATTCGTTTTAAAACGATCCAAATTCGTTCTTGAGCTTAACATTGACCTCGTTTACGTGAAATAATAATGAGAAAAATGCTTTATAATCGATTTTTGGTTTTATTTGGGTATGTATTCATTTTGACGTTTAAATGTCATTAATTTTAATTGATTTATTTTTTTTTCTTTTTTAATTAATTAATTATTTTATTAAAAATGATATCAAAATGATTAATAATCTTTATTTAATGATACAATTCCCATATTATCAATTTTAATTAAAATAATTAATAATTATTATTTTTTATGTCAAAGATGACGTTTTAAAACGTCAAGTTCGTGTCAATGTCATTAATTTGGTTTTTGTGATAAAAATATCGAAAATTTTTAAATTAAAGAAATTGAGGTAAGTTATTAATTAATAAAACAAAATAAAGATACTGTATATGCAATTCTACAGGGATTATCATCACGAATTCAACAATACGATGATTTACATTTACATCAAAGAAGGAGGACTTCGTAAGCACCTAAATCATTTAAAATTTAAATACAAACTTTGGAGCTATTTGTTATGAAAAGATTATGGTGCACACTTTGAAGCTCGTAATATTCAAGAGGATTCGACTCCAACATTGGAAATTGGTGCAGATACTCTTTTACGAAAAATGGTGTTTATTTTGGATACAAGAAGATGAAGAATGTGGAGATATCGCTTTAAAAGATGATACTGTAAGTACTTTTTTGGATAAAATCTTACTTTCACATAGATTAAGTTGTATCAAACGATTTGGCAGATTGAGGATAAAATCGTCTTAATACTAAGAAGGATTAAAAATCACTGAAACATTGCAGAGTTTGTTTATTTAAATAAGTTTTAAAAAATCCTGTATATACAGGGTGTTTCGCATAAGAACCGACACAGAGTAATTGCCTTATACCAAGTTGCACTCCTGAGAAGCTACGAGCCTTTAAAGTTGAGTCTTAAATTTCGAGAAAAATTAATATCTCAGTAATAGATTAAGTTAGAAAAACCAAATTTGGTATACGTTATGAGTGTATGAAGGGCATTAATCGGTAGAAAGCAAGGATCATTTAAAGCATTTCAAAGAAAAAGAAAAATTGATTTAATTTAAATTAATTCGACTTAAATGAAGTTGGCGTTTTGAAATGTCAGATTTGAGATGAAAAATTATAATTATTTTAATTAATATTAATAAATATTAAAATTGTATAACTAAATAAGAATTTTTTATCATTTGGATATCATTTTTTGGTTAATATTGATTAATTAAAAAAGAAAAATTGGATTAATTTAAATTAATTCGACTTAAATGAAGTTGGCGTTTTAAAACGTCAGATTTGAGATGAAAAATTAAAATTATTTTAATTAAAATTAATAAATATTAAAATTGTATAACTAAATAAGAATTTTTTATCATTTCGATATCATTTTTTGGTTAATATTGATTAATTAAAAAAGAAAAATTGGATTAATTTAAATTAATTCGACTTAAATGAAGTTGGCGTTTTGAAATGTCAGATTTAAGATGAAAAATTAAAATTATTTTAATTAATATTAATAAATATTAAAATTGTATAACTAAATAAGAATTTTTTATCATTTCGATATCATTTTTTGGTTAATATTGATTAATTAAAAAAGAAAAATTGGATTAATTTAAATTAATTCGACTTAAATGAAGTTGGCGTTTTGAAATGTCAGATTTAAGATGAAAAATTAAAATTATTTTAATTAATATTAATAAATATTAAAATTGTATAACTAAATAAGAATTTTTTATCATTTCGATATCATTTTTTGGTTAATATTGATTAATTAAAAAAGAAAAATTGGATTAATTTAAATTAATTCGACTTAAATGAAGTTGGCGTTTTGAAATGTCAGATTTAAGATGAAAAATTAAAATTATTTTAATTAATATTAATAAATATTAAAATTGTATAACTAAATAAGAATTTTTTATCATTTCGATATCATTTTTTGGTTAATATTGATTAATTAAAAAAGAAAAATTGGATTAATTTAAATTAATTCGACTTAAATGAAGTTGGCGTTTTGAAATGTCAGATTTGAGATGAAAAATTAAAATTATTTTATTTAATATTAATAAATATTAAAATTGTATAACTAAATAAGAATTTTTTATCATTTCGATATCATTTTTTGGTTAATATTGATTAATTAAAAAAGAAAAATTGGATTAATTTAAATTAATTCGACTTAAATGAAATTGGCGTTTTGAAATGTCAGATTTGAGATGAAAAATTGAAATTATTTTAATTAATATTAATAAATATTAAAATTGTATAACTAAATAAGAATTTTTTATCATTTCGATATCATTTTTTGGTTAATATTGATTAATTAGAAAAGAAAAATTGGATTAATTTAAATTAATTCAACTTAAATGAAGTTGGCGTTTTGAAATGTCAGATTTGAGATGAAAAATTAAAATTATTTTAATTAATATTAATAAATATTAAAATTGTATAACTAAATAAGAATTTTTTATCATTTCGATATCATTTTTTGGTTAATATTGATTAATTAAAAAAGAAAAATTGGATTAATTTAAATTAATTCGACTTAAATGAAGTTGGCGTTTTGAAATGTCAGATTTGAGATGAAAAATTAAAATTATTTTAATTAAAATTAATAAATATTAAAATTGTATAGCTAAATAAGAATTTTTTATCATTTCGATATCATTTTTTGGTTAATATTGATTAATTAAAAAAGAAAAATTGGATTAATTTAAATTAATTCGACTTAAATGAAGTTGGCGTTTTGAAATGTCAGATTTGAGATGAAAAATTAAAATTATTTTAATTAAAATTAATAAATATTAAAATTGTATAGCTAAATAAGAATTTTTTATCATTTCGATATCATTTTTTGGTTAATATTGATTAATTAAAAAAGAAAAATTGGATTAATTTAAATTAATTCGACTTAAATGAAGTTGGCGTTTTGAAATGTCAGATTTAAGATGAAAAATTGAAATTATTTTAATTAATATTAATAAATATTAAAATTGTATAACTAAATAAGAATTTTGTATCATTTCGATATCATTTTTTGGTTAATATTGATTAATTAGAAAAGAAAAATTGGATTAATTTAAATTAATTCGACTTAAATGAAGTTGGCGTTTTGAAATGTCAGATTTGAGATGAAAAATTAAAATTATTTTAATTAATATTAATAAATATTAAAATTGTATAACTAAATAAGAATTTTTTATCATTTCGATATCATTTTTTGGTTAATATTGATTAATTAAAAAAGAAAAATTGGATTAATTTAAATTAATTCGACTTAAATGAAGTTGGCGTTTTGAAATGTCAGATTTGAGATGAAAAATTAAAATTATTTTAATTAAAATTAATAAATATTAAAATTGTATAGCTAAATAAGAATTTTTTATCATTTCGATATCATTTTTTGGTTAATATTGATTAATTAAAAAAGAAAAATTGGATTAATTTAAATTAATTCGACTTAAATGAAGTTGGCGTTTTGAAATGTCAGATTTGAGATGAAAAATTAAAATTATTTTAATTAAAATTAATAAATATTAAAATTGTATAGCTAAATAAGAATTTTTTATCATTTCGATATCATTTTTTGGTTAATATTGATTAATTAAAAAAGAAAAATTGGATTAATTTAAATTAATTCGACTTAAATGAAGTTGGCGTTTTGAAATGTCAGATTTAAGATGAAAAATTGAAATTATTTTAATTAATATTAATAAATATTAAAATTGTATAACTAAATAAGAATTTTGTATCATTTCGATATCATTTTTTGGTTAATATTGATTAATTAAAAAAGAAAAATTGGATTAATTTAAATTAATTCGACTTAAATGAAGTTGGCGTTTTAAAACGTCAGATTTAAGATGAAAAATTAAAATTATTTTAATTAATATTAATAAATATTAAAATTGTATAACTAAATAAGAATTTTTTATCATTTCGATATCATTTTTTGGTTAATATTGATTAATTAAAAAAGAAAAATTGGATTAATTTAAATTAATTCGACTTAAATGAAGTTGGCGTTTTGAAATGTCAGATTTGAGATGAAAAATTAAAATTATTTTAATTAAAATTAATAAATATTAAAATTGTATAGCTAAATAAGAATTTTGTATCATTTCGATATCATTTTTTGGTTAATATTGATTAATTAAAAAAGAAAAATTGGATTAATTTAAATTAATTCGACTTAAATGAAGTTGGCGTTTTGAAATGTCAGATTTGAGATGAAAAATTAAAATTATTTTAATTAAAATTAATAAATATTAAAATTGTATAGCTAAATAAGAATTTTTTATCATTTCGATATCATTTTTTGGTTAATATTGATTAATTAAAAAAGAAAAATTGGATTAATTTAAATTAATTCGACTTAAATGAAGTTGGCGTTTTGAAATGTCAGATTTAAGATGAAAAATTGAAATTATTTTAATTAATATTAATAAATATTAAAATTGTATAGCTAAATAAGAATTTTTTATCATTTCGATATCATTTTTTGGTTAATATTGATTAATTAAAAAAGAAAAATTGGATTAATTTAAATTAATTCGACTTAAATGAAGTTGGCGTTTTGAAATGTCAGATTTAAGATGAAAAATTAAAATTATTTTAATTAATATTAATAAATATTAAAATTGTATAACTAAATAAGAATTTTTTATCATTTCGATATCATTTTTTGGTTAATATTGATTAATTAAAAAAGAAAAATTGGATTAATTTAAATTAATTCGACTTAAATGAAGTTGGCGTTTTGAAATGTCAGATTTGAGATGAAAAATTAAAATTATTTTAATTAATATTAATAAATATTAAAATTGTATAACTAAATAAGAATTTTTTATCATTTCGATATCATTTTTTGGTTAATATTGATTAATTAAAAAAGAAAAATTGGATTAATTTAAATTAATTCGACTTAAATGAAGTTGGCGTTTTGAAATGTCAGATTTAAGATGAAAAATTAAAATTATTTTAATTAATATTAATAAATATTAAAATTGTATAACTAAATAAGAATTTTTTATCATTTCGATATCATTTTTTGGTTAATATTGATTAATTAAAAAAGAAAAATTGGATTAATTTAAATTAATTCGACTTAAATGAAGTTGGCGTTTTGAAATGTCAGATTTAAGATGAAAAATTGAAATTATTTTAATTAATATTAATAAATATTAAAATTGTATAGCTAAATAAGAATTTTTTATCATTTCGATATCATTTTTTGGTTAATATTGATTAATTAAAAAAGAAAAATTGGATTAATTTAAATTAATTCGACTTAAATGAAGTTGGCGTTTTGAAATGTCAGATTTGAGATGAAAAATTAAAATTATTTTATTTAATATTAATAAATATTAAAATTGTATAACTAAATAAGAATTTTTTATCATTTCGATATCATTTTTTGGTTAATATTGATTAATTAAAAAAGAAAAATTGGATTAATTTAAATTAATTCGACTTAAATGAAATTGGCGTTTTGAAATGTCAGATTTGAGATGAAAAATTGAAATTATTTTAATTAATATTAATAAATATTAAAATTGTATAACTAAATAAGAATTTTTTATCATTTCGATATCATTTTTTGGTTAATATTGATTAATTAGAAAAGAAAAATTGGATTAATTTAAATTAATTCGACTTAAATGAAGTTGGCGTTTTGAAATGTCAGATTTGAGATGAAAAATTAAAATTATTTTAATTAATATTAATAAATATTAAAATTGTATAACTAAATAAGAATTTTTTATCATTTCGATATCATTTTTTGGTTAATATTGATTAATTAAAAAAGAAAAATTGGATTAATTTAAATTAATTCGACTTAAATGAAGTTGGCGTTTTGAAATGTCAGATTTGAGATGAAAAATTAAAATTATTTTAATTAAAATTAATAAATATTAAAATTGTATAGCTAAATAAGAATTTTTTATCATTTCGATATCATTTTTTGGTTAATATTGATTAATTAAAAAAGAAAAATTGGATTAATTTAAATTAATTCGACTTAAATGAAGTTGGCGTTTTGAAATGTCAGATTTGAGATGAAAAATTAAAATTATTTTAATTAAAATTAATAAATATTAAAATTGTATAGCTAAATAAGAATTTTTTATCATTTCGATATCATTTTTTGGTTAATATTGATTAATTAAAAAAGAAAAATTGGATTAATTTAAATTAATTCGACTTAAATGAAGTTGGCGTTTTGAAATGTCAGATTTAAGATGAAAAATTGAAATTATTTTAATTAATATTAATAAATATTAAAATTGTATAACTAAATAAGAATTTTGTATCATTTCGATATCATTTTTTGGTTAATATTGATTAATTAAAAAAGAAAAATTGGATTAATTTAAATTAATTCGACTTAAATGAAGTTGGCGTTTTGAAATGTCAGATTTGAGATGAAAAATTAAAATTATTTTAATTAAAATTAATAAATATTAAAATTGTATAGCTAAATAAGAATTTTTTATCATTTCGATATCATTTTTTGGTTAATATTGATTAATTAAAAAAGAAAAATTGGATTAATTTAAATTAATTCGACTTAAATGAAGTTGGCGTTTTGAAATGTCAGATTTGAGATGAAAAATTAAAATTATTTTAATTAAAATTAATAAATATTAAAATTGTATAGCTAAATAAGAATTTTTTATCATTTCGATATCATTTTTTGGTTAATATTGATTAATTAAAAAAGAAAAATTGGATTAATTTAAATTAATTCGACTTAAATGAAGTTGGCGTTTTAAAACGTCAGATTTAAGATGAAAAATTGAAATTATTTTAATTAATATTAATAAATATTAAAATTGTATAACTAAATAAGAATTTTGTATCATTTCGATATCATTTTTTGGTTAATATTGATTAATTAAAAAAGAAAAATTGGATTAATTTAAATTAATTCGACTTAAATGAAGTTGGCGTTTTAAAACGTCAGATTTAAGATGAAAAATTAAAATTATTTTAATTAATATTAATAAATATTAAAATTGTATAACTAAATAAGAATTTTTTATCATTTCGATATCATTTTTTGGTTAATATTGATTAATTAAAAAAGAAAAATTGGATTAATTTAAATTAATTCGACTTAAATGAAGTTGGCGTTTTAAAACGTCAGATTTAAGATGAAAAATTAAAATTATTTTAGTTAATATTAATAAATATTAAAATTGTATAACTAAATAAGAATTTTTTATCATTTCGATATCATTTTTTGGTTAATATTGATTAATTAAAAAAGAAAAATTGGATTAATTTAAATTAATTCGACTTAAATGAAGTTGGCGTTTTGAAATGTCAGATTTGAGATGAAAAATTAAAATTATTTTAATTAATATTAATAAATATTAAAATTGTATAACTAAATAAGAATTTTTTATCATTTCGATATCATTTTTTGGTTAATATTGATTGATTAAAAAAGAAAAATTGGATTAATTTAAATTAATTCGACTTAAATGAAGTTGGCGTTTTAAAACGTCAGATTTAAGATGAAAAATTAAAATTATTTTAATTAAAATTAATAAATATTAAAATTGTATAACTAAATAAGAATTTTTTATCATTTCGATATCATTTTTTGGTTAAAATTGATTAATTAAAAAAGAAAAATTGGATTAATTTAAATTAATTCGACTTAAATGAAGTTGGCGTTTTAAAACGTCAGATTTAAGATGAAAAATTAAAATTATTTTAATTAATATTAATAAATATTAAAATTGTATAACTAAATAAGAATTTTTCATCATTTCGATATCATTTTTTGGTTAATATTGATTAATTAAAAAAGAAAAATTGGATTAATTTAAATTAATTCGACTTAAATGAAGTTGGCGTTTTGAAATGTCAGATTTAAGATGAAAAATTAAAATTATTTTAATTAATATTAATAAATATTAAAATTGTATAACTAAATAAGAATTTTTTATCATTTCGATATCATTTTTTGGTTAATATTGATTAATTAAAAAAGAAAAATTGGATTAATTTAAATTAATTCGACTTAAATGAAGTTGGCGTTTTGAAATGTCAGATTTAAGATGAAAAATTAAAATTATTTTAATTAATATTAATAAATATTAAAATTGCATAACTAAATAAGAATTTTTTATCATTTCGATATCATTTTTTGGTTAATATTGATTAATTAAAAAAGAAAAATTGGATTAATTTAAATTAATTCGACTTAAATGAAGTTGGCGTTTTAAAACGTCAGATTTAAGATGAAAAATTAAAATTATTTTAATTAATATTAATAAATATTAAAATTGTATAACTAAATAAGAATTTTTCATCATTTCGATATCATTTTTTGGTTAATATTGATTAATTAAAAAAGAAAAATTGGATTAATTTAAATTAATTCGACTTAAATGAAGTTGGCGTTTTAAAACGTCAGATTTAAGATGAAAAATTAAAATTATTTTAATTAAAATTAATAAATATTAAAATTGTATAACTAAATAAGAATTTTTCATCATTTCGATATCATTTTTTGGTTAATATTGATTAATTAAAAAAGAAAAATTGGATTAATTTAAATTAATTCGACTTAAATGAAGTTGGCGTTTTAAAACGTCAGATTTAAGATGAAAAATTAAAATTATTTTAATTAATATTAATAAATATTAAAATTGTATAACTAAATAAGAATTTTTCATCATTTCGATATCATTTTTTGGTTAATATTGATTAATTAAAAAAGAAAAATTGGATTAATTTAAATTAATTCGACTTAAATGAAGTTGGCGTTTTAAAACGTCAGATTTAAGATGAAAAATTAAAATTATTTTAATTAATATTAATAAATATTAAAATTGTATAACTAAATAAGAATTTTTCATCATTTCGATATCATTTTTTGGTTAATATTGATTAATTAAAAAAGAAAAATTGGATTAATTTAAATTAATTCGACTTAAATGAAGTTGGCGTTTTAAAACGTCAGATTTAAGATGAAAAATTAAAATTATTTTAATTAATATTAATAAATATTAAAATTGTATAACTAAATAAGAATTTTTCATCATTTCGATATCATTTTTTGGTTAATATTGATTAATTAAAAAAGAAAAATTGGATTAATTTAAATTAATTCGACTTAAATGAAGTTGGCGTTTTAAAATGTCAGATTTAAGATATTAATTAATATTATTATAAGATTTAAGATACTCCAATATTAATTCATTTTAATTAAATTTTTTTATTAATTTTTAACCCGACATTTCAAAACGCCATCTCCATTTAAACGTCATTAATTTAAAACAATTTTTCTTCCTTAATTAATTAATTTCACATAAAAAATTAATTAAAAACAATAAAAAATCGTTTATTTTTCGACACAATTCCAATATTAATTCATTTTAATTAAAATAATTAAATTTTTTAATTAATTTTTAACCCGACATTTCAAAACGCCATCTCCATTTAAACGTCATTAATTTAAATCAATTTTTCTTCCTTAATTAATTAATTTCATATAAAAAATTAATTAAAAACAATAAAAAATCGTTTATTTTTCGACACAATTCCAATATTAATTCATTTTAATTAAAATAATTAAATTTTTTAATTAATTTTTAACCCGACATTTCAAAACGCCATCTCCATTTAAACGTCATTAATTTAAAACAATTTTTCTTCCTTAATTAATTAATTTCACATAAAAAATTAATTAAAAACAATAAAAAATCGTTTATTTTTCGACACAATTCCAATATTAATTCATTTTAATTAAAATAATTAAATTTTTTAATTAATTTTTAACCCGACATTTCAAAACGCCATCTCCATTTAAACGTCATTAATTTAAATCAATTTTTCTTCCTTAATTAATTAATTTCACATAAAAAATTAATTAAAAACAATAAAAAATCGTTTATTTTTCGACACAACTCCAATATTAATTCATTTTAATTAAAATAATTAAATTTTTTAATTAATTTTTAACCCGACATTTCAAAACGCCATCTCCATTTAAACGTCATTAATTTAAAACAATTTTTCTTCCTTAATTAATTAATTTCACATAAAAAATTAATTAAAAACAATAAAAAATCGTTTATTTTTCGACACAATTCCAATATTAATTCATTTTAATTAAAATAATTAAATTTTTTAATTAATTTTTAACCCGACATTTCAAAACGCCATCTCCATTTAAACGTCATTAATTTAAATCAATTTTTCTTCCTTAATTAATTAATTTCATATAAAAAATTAATTAAAAACAATAAAAAATCGTTTATTTTTCGACACAATTCCAATATTAATTCATTTTAATTAAAATAATTAAATTTTTTAATTAATTTTTAACCCGACATTTCAAAACGCCATCTCCATTTAAACGTCATTAATTTAAATCAATTTTTCTTCCTTAATTAATTAATTTCATATAAAAAATTAATTAAAAACAATAAAAAATCGTTTATTTTTCGACACAATTCCAATATTAATTCATTTTAATTAAAATAATTAAATTTTTTAATTAATTTTTAACCCGACATTTCAAAACGCCATCTCCATTTAAACGTCATTAATTTAAATCAATTTTTCTTCCTTAATTAATTAATTTCATATAAAAAATTAATTAAAAACAATAAAAAATCGTTTATTTTTCGACACAATTCCAATATTAATTCATTTTAATTAAAATAATTAAATTTTTTAATTAATTTTTAACCCGACATTTCAAAACGCCATCTCCATTTAAACGTCATTAATTTAAATCAATTTTTCTTCCTTAATTAATTAATTTCATATAAAAAATTAATTAAAAACAATAAAAAATCGTTTATTTTTCGACACAATTCCAATATTAATTCATTTTAATTAAAATAATTAAATTTTTTAATTAATTTTTAACCCGACATTTCAAAACGCCATCTCCATTTAAACGTCATTAATTTAAATCAATTTTTCTTCCTTAATTAATTAATTTCACATACAAAATTAATTAAAAACAATAAAAAATCGTTTATTTTTCGACACAACTCCAATATTAATTCATTTTAATTAAAATAATTAAATTTTTTTCATCAATTTTTAACCCGACATTTCAAAACGCCATCTCCATTTAAACGTCATTAATTTAAATCAATTTTTCTTCCTTAATTAATTAATTTCACATAAAAAATTAATTAAAAACAATAAAAAATCGTTTATTTTTCGACACAATTCCAATATTAATTCATTTTAATTAAAATAATTAAATTTTTTAATTAATTTTTAACCCGACATTTCAAAACGCCATCTCCATTTAAACGTCATTAATTTAAAACAATTTTTCTTCCTTAATTAATTAATTTCACATAAAAAATTAATTAAAAACAATAAAAAATCGTTTATTTTTCGACACAATTCCAATATTAATTCATTTTAATTAAAATAATTAAATTTTTTAATTAATTTTTAACCCGACATTTCAAAACGCCATCTCCATTTAAACGTCATTAATTTAAATCAATTTTTCTTCCTTAATTAATTAATTTCACGTAAGAAATTAATTAAAAACAATAAAAAATCGTTTATTTTTCGACACAACTCCAATATTAATTCATTTTAATTAAAATAATTAAATTTTTTAATTAATTTTTAACCCGACATTTCAAAACGCCATCTCCATTTAAACGTCATTAATTTAAAACAATTTTTCTTCCTTAATTAATTAATTTCACATAAAAAATTAATTAAAAACAATAAAAAATCGTTTATTTTTCGACACAATTCCAATATTAATTCATTTTAATTAAAATAATTAAATTTTTTAATTAATTTTTAACCCGACATTTCAAAACGCCATCTCCATTTAAACGTCATTAATTTAAAACAATTTTTCTTCCTTAATTAATTAATTTCACATAAAAAATTAATTAAAAACAATAAAAAATCGTTTATTTTTCGACACAATTCCAATATTAATTCATTTTAATTAAAATAATTAAATTTTTTAATTAATTTTTAACCCGACATTTCAAAACGCCATCTCCATTTAAACGTCATTAATTTAAAACAATTTTTCTTCCTTAATTAATTAATTTCACATAAAAAATTAATTAAAAACAATAAAAAATCGTTTATTTTTCGACACAACTCCAATATTAATTCATTTTAATTAAAATAATTAAATTTTTTAATTAATTTTTAACCCGACATTTCAAAACGCCATCTCCATTTAAACGTCATTAATTTAAATCAATTTTTCTTCCTTAATTAATTAATTTCACGTAAGAAATTAATTAAAAACAATAAAAAATCGTTTATTTTTCGACACAACTCCAATATTAATTCATTTTAATTAAAATAATTAAATTTTTTAATTAATTTTTAACCCGACATTTCAAAACGCCATCTCCATTTAAACGTCATTAATTTAAAACAATTTTTCTTCCTTAATTAATTAATTTCACATAAAAAATTAATTAAAAACAATAAAAAATCGTTTATTTTTCGACACAATTCCAATATTAATTCATTTTAATTAAAATAATTAAATTTTTTAATTAATTTTTAACCCGACATTTCAAAACGCCATCTCCATTTAAACGTCATTAATTTAAATCAATTTTTCTTCCTTAATTAATTAATTTCACGTAAGAAATTAATTAAAAACAATAAAAAATCGTTTATTTTTCGACACAATTCCAATATTAATTCATTTTAATTAAAATAATTAAATTTTTTAATTAATTTTTAACCCGACATTTCAAAACGCCATCTCCATTTAAACGTCATTAATTTAAATCAATTTTTCTTCCTTAATTAATTAATCTCACATAAGAAATTAATTAAAAACAATAAAAAATCGTTTATTTTTCGACACAACTCCAATATTAATTCATTTTAATTAAAATAATTAAATTTTTTTATTAATTTTTAACCCGACATTTCAAAACGCCATCTCCATTTAAACGTCATTAATTTAAATCAATTTTTCTTCCTTAATTAATTAATCTCACATAAGAAATTAATTAAAAACAATAAAAAATCGTTTATTTTTCGACACAACTCCAATATTAATTCATTTTAATTAAAATAATTAAATTTTTTTATTAATTTTTAACCCGACATTTCAAAACGCCATCTCCATTTAAACGTCATTAATTTAAATCAATTTTTCTTCCTTAATTAATTAATCTCACATAAGAAATTAATTAAAAACAATAAAAAATCGTTTATTTTTCGACACAACTCCAATATTAATTCATTTTAATTAAAATAATTAAATTTTTTTATTAATTTTTAACCCGACATTTCAAAACGCCATCTCCATTTAAACGTCATTAATTTAAATCAATTTTTCTTCCTTAATTAATTAATCTCACATAAGAAATTAATTAAAAACAATAAAAAATCGTTTATTTTTCGACACAACTCCAATATTAATTCATTTTAATTAAAATAATTAAATTTTTTTATTAATTTTTAACCAGACATTTCAAAACGCCATCTCCATTTAAACGTCATTAATTTAAATCAATTTTTCTTCCTTAATTAATTAATCTCACATAAGAAATTAATTAAAAACAATAAAAAATCGTTTATTTTTCGACACAACTCCAATATTAATTCATTTTAATTAAAATAATTAAATTTTTTTATTAATTTTTAACCCGACATTTCAAAACGCCATCTCCATTTAAACGTCATTAATTTAAATCAATTTTTCTTCCTTAATTAATTAATCTCACATAAGAAATTAATTAAAAACAATAAAAAATCGTTTATTTTTCGACACAACTCCAATATTAATTCATTTTAATTAAAATAATTAAATTTTTTTATTAATTTTTAACCCGACATTTCAAAACGCCATCTCCATTTAAACGTCATTAATTTAAATCAATTTTTCTTCCTTAATTAATTAATCTCACATAAGAAATTAATTAAAAACAATAAAAAATCGTTTATTTTTCGACACAACTCCAATATTAATTCATTTTAATTAAAATAATTAAATTTTTTTATTAATTTTTAACCCGACATTTCAAATCGCCATCTCCATTTAAACGTCATTAATTTAAATCAATTTTTCTTCCTTAATTAATTAATTTCACGTAAGAAATTAATTAAAAACAATAAAAAATCGTTTATTTTTCGACACAATTCCAATATTAATTCATTTTAATTAAAATAATTAAATTTTTTAATTAATTTTTAACCCGACATTTCAAAACGCCATCTCCATTTAAACGTCATTAATTTAAATCAATTTTTCTTCCTTAATTAATTAATCTCACATAAGAAATTAATTAAAAACAATAAAAAATCGTTTATTTTTCGACACAACTCCAATATTAATTCATTTTAATTAAAATAATTAAATTTTTTTATTAATTTTTAACCCGACATTTCAAAACGCCATCTCCATTTAAACGTCATTAATTTAAATCAATTTTTCTTCCTTAATTAATTAATCTCACATAAGAAATTAATTAAAAACAATAAAAAATCGTTTATTTTTCGACACAACTCCAATATTAATTCATTTTAATTAAAATAATTAAATTTTTTAATTAATTTTTAACCCGACATTTCAAAACGCCATCTCCATTTAAACGTCATTAATTTAAAACAATTTTTCTTCCTTAATTAATTAATTTCACATAAAAAATTAATTAAAAACAATAAAAAATCGTTTATTTTTCGACACAATTCCAATATTAATTCATTTTAATTAAAATAATTAAATTTTTTAATTAATTTTTAACCCGACATTTCAAAACGCCATCTCCATTTAAACGTCATTAATTTAAAACAATTTTTCTTCCTTAATTAATTAATTTCACATAAAAAATTAATTAAAAACAATAAAAAATCGTTTATTTTTCGACACAATTCCAATATTAATTCATTTTAATTAAAATAATTAAATTTTTTAATTAATTTTTAACCCGACATTTCAAAACGCCATCTCCATTTAAACGTCATTAATTTAAAACAATTTTTCTTCCTTAATTAATTAATTTCACATAAAAAATTAATTAAAAACAATAAAAAATCGTTTATTTTTCGACACAACTCCAATATTAATTCATTTTAATTAAAATAATTAAATTTTTTAATTAATTTTTAACCCGACATTTCAAAACGCCATCTCCATTTAAACGTCATTAATTTAAATCAATTTTTCTTCCTTAATTAATTAATTTCACGTAAGAAATTAATTAAAAACAATAAAAAATCGTTTATTTTTCGACACAACTCCAATATTAATTCATTTTAATTAAAATAATTAAATTTTTTAATTAATTTTTAACCCGACATTTCAAAACGCCATCTCCATTTAAACGTCATTAATTTAAAACAATTTTTCTTCCTTAATTAATTAATTTCACATAAAAAATTAATTAAAAACAATAAAAAATCGTTTATTTTTCGACACAATTCCAATATTAATTCATTTTAATTAAAATAATTAAATTTTTTAATTAATTTTTAACCCGACATTTCAAAACGCCATCTCCATTTAAACGTCATTAATTTAAATCAATTTTTCTTCCTTAATTAATTAATTTCACGTAAGAAATTAATTAAAAACAATAAAAAATCGTTTATTTTTCGACACAATTCCAATATTAATTCATTTTAATTAAAATAATTAAATTTTTTAATTAATTTTTAACCCGACATTTCAAAACGCCATCTCCATTTAAACGTCATTAATTTAAATCAATTTTTCTTCCTTAATTAATTAATCTCACATAAGAAATTAATTAAAAACAATAAAAAATCGTTTATTTTTCGACACAACTCCAATATTAATTCATTTTAATTAAAATAATTAAATTTTTTTATTAATTTTTAACCCGACATTTCAAAACGCCATCTCCATTTAAACGTCATTAATTTAAATCAATTTTTCTTCCTTAATTAATTAATCTCACATAAGAAATTAATTAAAAACAATAAAAAATCGTTTATTTTTCGACACAACTCCAATATTAATTCATTTTAATTAAAATAATTAAATTTTTTTATTAATTTTTAACCCGACATTTCAAAACGCCATCTCCATTTAAACGTCATTAATTTAAATCAATTTTTCTTCCTTAATTAATTAATCTCACATAAGAAATTAATTAAAAACAATAAAAAATCGTTTATTTTTCGACACAACTCCAATATTAATTCATTTTAATTAAAATAATTAAATTTTTTTATTAATTTTTAACCCGACATTTCAAAACGCCATCTCCATTTAAACGTCATTAATTTAAATCAATTTTTCTTCCTTAATTAATTAATCTCACATAAGAAATTAATTAAAAACAATAAAAAATCGTTTATTTTTCGACACAACTCCAATATTAATTCATTTTAATTAAAATAATTAAATTTTTTTATTAATTTTTAACCCGACATTTCAAAACGCCATCTCCATTTAAACGTCATTAATTTAAATCAATTTTTCTTCCTTAATTAATTAATCTCACATAAGAAATTAATTAAAAACAATAAAAAATCGTTTATTTTTCGACACAACTCCAATATTAATTCATTTTAATTAAAATAATTAAATTTTTTTATTAATTTTTAACCAGACATTTCAAAACGCCATCTCCATTTAAACGTCATTAATTTAAATCAATTTTTCTTCCTTAATTAATTAATCTCACATAAGAAATTAATTAAAAACAATAAAAAATCGTTTATTTTTCGACACAACTCCAATATTAATTCATTTTAATTAAAATAATTAAATTTTTTTATTAATTTTTAACCCGACATTTCAAAACGCCATCTCCATTTAAACGTCATTAATTTAAATCAATTTTTCTTCCTTAATTAATTAATCTCACATAAGAAATTAATTAAAAACAATAAAAAATCGTTTATTTTTCGACACAACTCCAATATTAATTCATTTTAATTAAAATAATTAAATTTTTTTATTAATTTTTAACCCGACATTTCAAAACGCCATCTCCATTTAAACGTCATTAATTTAAATCAATTTTTCTTCCTTAATTAATTAATCTCACATAAGAAATTAATTAAAAACAATAAAAAATCGTTTATTTTTCGACACAACTCCAATATTAATTCATTTTAATTAAAATAATTAAATTTTTTTATTAATTTTTAACCCGACATTTCAAAACGCCATCTCCATTTAAACGTCATTAATTTAAATCAATTTTTCTTCCTTAATTAATTAATTTCACGCAAGAAATTAATTAAAAACAATAAAAAATCGTTTATTTTTCGACACAACTCCAATATTAATTCATTTTAATTAAAATAATTAAATTTTTTTATTAATTTTTAACCCGACATTTCAAAACGCCATCTCCATTTAAACGTCATTAATTTAAATCAATTTTTCTTCCTTAATTAATTAATTTCACATAAGAAATTAATTAAAAACAATAAAAAATCGTTTATTTTTCGACACAACTCCAATATTAATTCATTTTAATTAAAATAATTAAATTTTTTAATTAATTTTTAACCCGACATTTCGAAACGCCATCTCCATTTAAACGTCATTAATTTAAATCAATTTTTCTTCCTTAATTAATTAATTTCACATAAGAAATTAATTAAAAACAATAAAAAATCGTTTATTTTTCGACACAACTCCAATATTAATTCATTTTAATTAAAATAATTAAATGTTTTAATTAATTTTTAACCCGACATTTAAAAACGCCATCTCCATTTAAACGTCATTAATTTAAATCAATTTTTCTTCCTTAATTAATTAATTTCACATAAGAAATTAATTAAAAACAATAAAAAATCGTTTATTTTTCGACACAACTCCAATATTAATTCATTTTAATTAAAATAATTAAATGTTTTAATTAATTTTTAACCCGACATTTAAAAACGCCATCTCCATTTAAACGTCATTAATTTAAATCAATTTTTCTTCCTTAATTAATTAATTTCACATAAGAAATTAATTAAAAACAATAAAAAATCGTTTATTTTTCGACACAACTCCAATATTAATTCATTTTAATTAAAATAATTAAATTTTTTAATTAATTTTTAACCCGACATTTAAAAACGCCATCTCCATTTAAACGTCATTAATTTAAATCAATTTTTCTTCCTTAATTAATTAATTTCACATAAGAAATTAATTAAAAACAATAAAAAATCGTTTATTTTTCGACACAACTCCAATATTAATTCATTTTAATTAAAATAATTAAATTTTTTAATTAATTTTTAACCCGACATTTAAAAACGCCATCTCCATTTAAACGTCATTAATTTAAATCAATTTTTCTTCCTTAATTAATTAATTTCACATAAGAAATTAATTAAAAACAATAAAAAATCGTTTATTTTTAGACACAACTCCAATATTAATTCATTTTAATTAAAATAATTAAATGTTTTAATTAATTTTTAACCCGACATTTAAAAACGCCATCTCCATTTAAACGTCATTAATTTAAATCAATTTTTCTTCCTTAATTAATTAATTTCACATAAGAAATTAATTAAAAACAATAAAAAATCGTTTATTTTTCGACACAACTCCAATATTAATTCATTTTAATTAAAATAATTAAATTTTTTAATTAATTTTTAACCCGACATTTAAAAACGCCATCTCCATTTAAACGTCATTAATTTAAATCAATTTTTCTTCCTTAATTAATTAATTTCACATAAGAAATTAATTAAAAACAATAAAAAATCGTTTATTTTTCGACACAACTCCAATATTAATTCATTTTAATTAAAATAATTAAATGTTTTAATTAATTTTTAACCCGACATTTAAAAACGCCATCTCCATTTAAACGTCATTAATTTAAATCAATTTTTCTTCCTTAATTAATTAATTTCACATAAGAAATTAATTAAAAACAATAAAAAATCGTTTATTTTTCGACACAACTCCAATATTAATTCATTTTAATTAAAATAATTAAATTTTTTAATTAATTTTTAACCCGACATTTCAAAACGCCATCTCCATTTAAACGTCATTAATTTAAATCAATTTTTCTTCCTTAATTAATTAATTTCACATAAGAAATTAATTAAAAACAATAAAAAATCGTTTATTTTTCGACACAACTCCAATATTAATTCATTTTAATTAAAATAATTAAATTTTTTAATTAATTTTTAACCCGACATTTCAAAACGCCATCTCCATTTAAACGTCATTAATTTAAATCAATTTTTCTTCCTTAATTAATTAATTTCACATAAAAAATTAATTAAAAACAATAAAAAATCGTTTATTTTTCGACACAACTCCAATATTAATTCATTTTAATTAAAATAATTAAATTTTTTAATTAATTTTTAACCCGACATTTCAAAACGCCATCTCCATTTAAACGTCATTAATTTAAATCAATTTTTCTTCCTTAATTAATTAATTTCACATAAAAAATTAATTAAAAACAATAAAAAATCGTTTATTTTTCGACACAACTCCAATATTAATTCATTTTAATTAAAATAATTAAATTTTTTAATTAATTTTTAACCCGACATTTCAAAACGCCATCTCCATTTAAACGTCATTAATTTAAATCAATTTTTCTTCCTTAATTAATTAATTTCACATAAAAAATTAATTAAAAACAATAAAAAATCGTTTATTTTTCGACACAACTCCAATATTAATTCATTTTAATTAAAATAATTAAATTTTTTATTTAATTTTTAACCCGACATTTCAAAACGCCATCTCCATTTAAACGTCATTAATTTAAATCAATTTTTCTTCCTTAATTAATTAATTTCACATAAAAAATTAATTAAAAACAATAAAAAATCGTTTATTTTTCGACACAACTCCAATATTAATTCATTTTAATTAAAATAATTAAATTTTTTATTTAATTTTTAACCCGACATTTCAAAACGCCATCTCCATTTAAACGTCATTAATTTAAATCAATTTTTCTTCCTTAATTAATTAATTTCACATAAAAAATTAATTAAAAACAATAAAAAATCGTTTATTTTTCGACACAACTCCAATATTAATTCATTTTAATTAAAATAATTAAATTTTTTAATTAATTTTTAACCCGACATTTCAAAACGCCATCTCCATTTAAACGTCATTAATTTAAATCAATTTTTCTTCCTTAATTAATTAATTTCACATAAAAAATTAATTAAAAACAATAAAAAATCGTTTATTTTTCGACACAACTCCAATATTAATTCATTTTAATTAAAATAATTAAATTTTTTATTTAATTTTTAACCCGACATTTCAAAACGCCATCTCCATTTAAACGTCATTAATTTAAATCAATTTTTCTTCCTTAATTAATTAATTTCACATAAAAAATTAATTAAAAACAATAAAAAATCGTTTATTTTTCGACACAACTCCAATATTAATTCATTTTAATTAAAATAATTAAATTTTTTAATTAATTTTTAACCCGACATTTCAAAACGCCATCTCCATTTAAACGTCATTAATTTAAATCAATTTTTCTTCCTTAATTAATTAATTTCACATAAAAAATTAATTAAAAACAATAAAAAATCGTTTATTTTTCGACACAACTCCAATATTAATTCATTTTAATTAAAATAATTAAATTTTTTATTTAATTTTTAACCCGACATTTCAAACCGCCATCTCCATTTAAACGTCATTAATTTAAATCAATTTTTCTTTCTCAATTAATTAATTTCACCCAAAAAATTAATTAAAAACAACAAAAATCGATTATTTTTTTTTACAAATTCAATATTCATTAATTTTAATTAATAATAATTAAAATTTCTCATCTCATTTAAATCGCCAACTTCATTTTACGTCAAATTTGACGTTTAAACGTCATTTTAATCAAATGTCATTGATGGTGAGTGATTTTTCTTTTTATAATAGATAATTAATTAATTATTAATTAATTCGTTATTGAGCCCGCGCTTCCTGAAAAAAGAAAGAACAAACGTTTTTTTCGAGAAATCTTCTTCACGCCGTTTAAACAAACGGCCAATTTGCATAATCGTGAGAAGCTTAATTTATTTCAATAATAATAATAAATATACGAAATAGTCATTATTAATAATCGTTCTTTTTTTAAAGATAAAACGTTTTTGTTTTTTTTTTTTTCTTTTTTTGTTTAAATCGAAATTGAATCATCAAGTTTGAGTCAAAACACCATCACCATCATAATCTTATCGGGTTATTTTCAATTAAATTTCTTTCTCAACTCCTTTTTTAAATTACCTTTTCTCCTTCTCCTCGCATTTTTTTTTCTTTCTTCCTCTTTCTTCAATGCAACATTTTGAATCGGCGTGCGCTATAAAAACATCGCGTCAACATTGGCGAGAGGCAATTGTTCATAAACAAAAGCCGGGTTAAGTTGAGTCGAGTTACTCACAACCTTCTCGATTTTTATTTTATTTTATTTTATTTAAATTAATTAATTAATTAATTAATAATAAGTGATTCTTTTTTTGGATTTACCCAAAAAATCGGTGAGTTAATAAACAATCTTAATATTTATCATCAATTTTAAGCAATAATACAAAAACAAAAACATAATTTTAATTAGTAAACAAGATCGAGTTCTAAATTTACAATTTTTGGCACGGATTCGAGTCGAAATATAACAACGTACGCAAGAAAAACATAAATAAACGGTTAAAGGTGTGCTTTAGATGCGTTTTGACTCGGATCGATTGTGTTGAACGTTTCGTTTCTTGTGTTTCGAAGGTTTTTATTATAATTCGAAGGTTTTTACACGTTATTATTATTTCATTAACATTCTACAAACCCCCATTATTATTTTAATGCGCTACACGTTAAAAAAATGCTCGAAATTCGAGGTATTCCGACCCAGAAATATTTCCAATGACGTTTATTATTAAAAATTTCTATTTTTCCTTGAATTAAAATCGATTTTTTTTATTATTTTTAGTCGAATAATGCATCACGTCTTCGATAAGATAAAAAAGCATTGGGAATACGGACTAGGAAGAACGGTGAGTGTTATTTAAACAGTTTAGTGTCAATTTAAAGTTTGTTGACTCCGAAATCTCTTCATTTCTTCAACATTTTTTTTTTTTTTTCGTTTACTAAATAATAATTATTGGTCGTCTCGAAATTAATTTATGCAATTTTGAGTCAAATCGGGCTCGTGCGCTTAAACACATCTTTCGAATTTGACATTGAAAACGGAATCTAAAACGAAAATTTCTTTAAATTGCGAACTTCCGGATAAAACCACTTAAAATATATCATTACTTGATTAAGTTATTGATCTAATTTTATTAAAAAATTGCTCGGAAAAAAACTAAATTTTCTTTATTTGTCTTATTTCAATCTGATTCAATCTGATTGAGTGTTGCTTAATGTATGGTAATTATAAATAATGAAGTAATCATACATCTAGTATGATTATTTCGATTGAATGAGATCGATACAATGTGATAATGTTTGCAAATTATTCAAAAATGACGTCTTCGATGAAATAGAGGATGATATCTCAAAAAATTATAAATGATGAGGAGAAAAAAACTTTTTACGTCATCCCAAGAATGGATGTTATTAATAATATTAGGATATTATTTGCTATTACTGGGTTAAAATTGAAAAATCGTTAAGAAAATGAATTTTGATGAAATTGGGGGTGATATCTCAAAAATTAGAAATGATGGAAAGAAGTTTTTTGGACTAAGAATGTTTTAAATCATTCCAAGAATGAGAATCGGTAATAATATTTGGTTATTATTAATTATAATCGGGTTAAAATTGAAAAATCGTTAAAAAAATGAATATTCGGGTTTTTGATGAAATTGGGGGTGATATCTCGAAAATTAGAAATGATGGAAAGAAGTTTTTGGGAGTAAAAATGTTTTAAATCATTCTAAGAATGAGAATCGGTAATAATATTTGGTTATTATTAATTATAATCGGGTTAAAATTGAAAAATCGTTAAAAAATTAATATTCGGGTTTTTGATGAAATTGGGGGTGATATCTCGAAAATTAGAAATGATGGAAAGAAGTTTTTGGGAGTAAAAATGTTTTAAATCATCCTAAGAATGAGAATCGGTAATAATATTTGGTTATTATTAATTATTATCAGGTTAAAATTGAGAAATCATTAAAAACATGAATATTCGAGTTTTTGATGAAATTGAGGGTAATATCTCGAAAATTAGAAATGATGGAAAGAAGGTTTTTGGACTAAAAATGTTTTAAATCATCCTAAGAATGAGAATCGGTAATAATATTTGGTTATTATTAATTATAATCGGGTTAAAATTGAGAAATCGTTAAAAAAATGAATATTCGTGTTTTTGATGAAATTGAGGGTGATATCTCGAAAATTAGAAATGATGTAAAGAAGTTTTTGGGAGTAAAAATGTTTTAAATCATTCTAAAAATGAGAATCGGTAATAATATTTGGTTATTATTAATTATAATCGGGTTAAAATTGAAAAATCGTTAAAAAAATGAATATTCGGGTTTTTGATGAAATTGGGGGTGATATCTCGAAAATTAGAAATGATGGAAAGAAGTTTTTGGGAGTAAAAATGTTTTAAATCATTCTAAGAATGAGAATCGGTAATAATATTTGGTTATTATTAATTATTATCGGGTTAAAATTGAAAAATCGTTAAAAAAATGAATATTCGGGTTTTTGATGAAATTGGGGCTGATATCTCGAAAATTAGAAATGATGGAAACAAGTTTTTTGGACTAAAAATGTTTTAAATCATCCTAAGAATGAGAATCGGTAATAATATTTGGTTATTATTAATTATAATCGGGATAAAACTGAAAAATCGTTAAAAAAATGAATATTCGGGTTTTTGATGAAATTGGGGGTGATATCTCGAAAATTAGAAATGATAGAAGAAATATTTTTAGACAAAAAATGCTTTAAATCATCCCTAGAACGCGTATCATTAATAATACTTTCATATCATGCACCGTTTCAAGCTTAAGATTCAAAAAAACTAATAAAAACGAAGAATTGACGTTTTTTATACAACATAGGGTTATATCTCAAAAATTAAAGATGATACAAAGATTCTTTTCAGACAAAAAAGTTTTTAAATCGTTCCTAGAGTAGACATCGTTAATCATATTTTTATATTATTCATTATTTCTAGCTCAAAAATTCAAATTGCCGAAAATTGAGGTTTTGATACAACATAGGGTTATAGCTTAAAAATTGAAAATGCTACAAAGATTTTTTTTTGACAAAAAACTTTTTAAATCATCCCAAGAATAAGTATCATTAATAATATTTTTATCTCGTTCATTATTTCAAGCTTAAGATTCAAAAAATTAGGTAAAAACCGAAATTTGACGTTTTTGGTACAATATAGGGTGATATCTCAAAAATTAAAGATGATATAGAGGTTCTTTTTAGACAAAAAAGTTTTTAAATCATCCCTAGAATAATTATCGTTAATCATATTTTTGTATTATTGATTATTCCCAATTCAAAAAGGGAAAAACTGACGTTTTGACACAACGTAGGGTTATATCTCAAAAATTAAAAGTGATAAAACCTTTTAAATCATTCCAAAAAGGGATATCATTAATAATATTTCTATATCATTCATTATTTTTAGCTTAACATTAAAAAGGAACAGTTAGAATCCGAATATTGTCGTTTTTGGTGCAATATAGGGTCATATCTCAAAAATTAAAGATGATATAAAGATTCCTTTTAGACAAAAAAGTTTTTAAATCATCCCTAGAGTAAATATCATTAATCATGTTTTCATGTTATTCATTATTTCCAGCTTAAAAATTCAAAAAGTCGAAAATTGAAGGTTTTGATACAACATATGGTTATATCTCAAAAATTAAAGATGATACAAAGATTTGTTTCAGACAAAAAACTTTTTAAATTATTCCTAGAATGGATATCTTTAATAATATTTCTATATCATTCGTTATTTCAAGCTTAAGATTCAAAAAAGAGGTAAAAACCGAAATTTGACGTTTTTTTGGTACAATATAGGGTCATATCTCAAAAATTAAAGATGATACAAAGATTTGTTTCAGACAAAAAGTTTTTAAATTATTCCTAGAATGGATATCTTTAATAATATTTCTATATGATTCGTTATTTCAAGCTTAAAATTCAAAAAAGAGGTAAAAACCGAAATTTGACGTTTTTTTGGTACAATATAGGGTCATATCTCAAAAATTAAAGATGATACAAAGATTTGTTTCAGACAAAAAACTTTTTAAATTATTCCTAGAATGGATATCTTTAATAATATTTCTATATGATTCGTTATTTCAAGCTTAAGATTCAAAAAAGAAGGTAAAAACCGAAATTTGACGTTTTTTTGGTACAATATAGGGTCATATCTCAAAAATTAAAGATGATATAAAGATTTCTTTTAAACAAAAATGTTTTTAAATCATCCTTAGGGTAGATATCGTTAATCATATTTTCATATTATTGATTATTTCCAGCTCAAAAATTCAAAAAGCCGAAAATTGAAGGTTTGATACAACGTAGGGTTATATCTCAAAAATTAAAGATGATACAAAGATTTGTTTCAGACAAAAGTGTTTTTAAATCATCCCAAGAATAGATATCTTTAATAATATTTCTATATCATTCGTTATTTCAAGCTTAAGATTCAAAAAAGAGGTAAAAACCGAAATTTGACGTTTTTATGGTACAATATAGGGTCATATCTCAAAAATTAAAGATGATATAAAGATTTCTTTTAAACAAAAATGTTTTTAAATCATCCTTAGGGTAGATATCGTTAATCATATTTTCATACTATTGATTATTTCCAGCTCAAGAATTCAAAAAGCCGAAAATTGAAGGTTTGATACAACGTAGGGTTATATCTCAAAAATTAAAGATGATACAAAGATTTGTTTCAGACAAAAGTGTTTTTAAATCATCCCAAGAATAGATATCTTTAATAATATTTCTATATCATTCGTTATTTCAAGCTTAAGATTCAAAAAAGAGGTAAAAACCGAAATTTGACGTTTTTTGGTACAATATAGGGTCATATCTCAAAAACTAAAGATGGTATAAAGATTCCTTTTAGACAAAAATGTATTTAAACCATCCTTAGAGTAGATATCGTTAATCATATTTTCATATTATTGATTATTCCCAGCTCAAAAACTCAAAAAGGCAAAAATTGACGTTTTGATACAACGTAGGGTTATATCTCAAAAATTAAAAATGATACAAAAATTCTTTTCAGACAAAAAACTTTTTAAATCGTTCCAAAAAGAGATATCATTAATAATATTTGTATATCATTCATTATTTTTAGCTTAAGATTAAAAAGGAACAGTAAGAATCCGAATATTGACGTTTTTGGTGCAATATAGGGTCATATCTCAAAAATTAAAGACGATATAGGTATTCTCTTTAGACAAAAAGGTTTTTAAATCATCCCTAGAGTAAATATCATTAATCATATTTTCATGTTATTCCTTATTTCCAGCCCAAAAATTCAAAAAGTCGAAGATTGAGGTTTTGATACAACATAAGGATATATCTCAAAAATTAAAAATGATACAAAGATTCTTTTCAGACAAAAAACTTTTTAAATCATTCCAAAAATAGATATCATTAATAATATTTCTATATCATTCATTATTTTTAGCTTAAGATTAAAAAGGAACAGTTAGAATCCGAATATTGACGTTTTTGGTGCAATATAGGGTCATATCTCAAAAATTAAAGACGATATAGGTATTCTCTTTAGACAAAAAGGTTTTTAAATCATCCCTAGAGTAAATATCATTAATCATATTTTCATGTTATTCATTATTTCCAACCCAAAAATTCAAAAAGTCGAAAATTGAGGTTTTGATACAACATTGGGATATATCTCAAATATTAAAAATGATACAAAGATTCTTTTCAGACAAAAAACTTTTTAAATCATTCCAAAAATAGATATCATTAATAATATTTCTATTTCATTCATTATTTTTAGCTTAAGATTAAAAAGGAACAGTTAGAATCCGAATATTGACGTTTTTGGTACAATATAGGGTCATATCTCAAAAATTAAAGACGATATAGGTATTCTTTTTAGACAAAAAAGTTTTTAAATCATCCCTAGAGTAAATATCATTAATCATGTTTTCATGTTATTCATTATTTCCAACCCAAAAATTCAAAAAGTCGAAAATTGAGGTTTTGATACAACATTGGGATATATCTCAAAAATTAAAAATGATACAAAGATTCTTTTCAGACAAAAAACTTTTTAAATCATTCCAAAAATAGATATCATTAATAATATTTCTATATCATTCATTATTTTTAGCTTAAGATTAAAAAGGAACAGTAAGAATCCGAATATTGACGTTTTTGGTGCAATATAGGGTCATATCTCAAAAATTAAAGATGATATAGGTATTCTTTTTAGACAAAAAAGTTTTTAAATCATCCCTAGAGTAAATATCATTAATCATATTTTCATGTTATTCATTATTTCCAACCCAAAAATTCAAAAAGTCGAAAATTGTGGTTTTGATACAACATTGGGATATATCTCAAAAATTAAAAATGATATAGGAAATCTTTTTAAACAAAAAACTTTTAAAATCATTCCAAGAATGGATATTATTAATAATATTTCCATATCATTCATTATTTCCAGTTGAAATTTCAAGAAACACTTACAAACCGAAAATTGACATTTTTGGTATAATATAGGGTTACATCTCAAAAATTAAGAATGATAGAAATAATCTCTTTAGACAAAAAACTCTTTAAATCATCTCTGAAATAGATATCATTAATAATATTTCCATATCATTCATTATTTCTAGCTAAAATTTCAAAAAACAGTTAAAAATTAAAAATTGACTTTTCGATATGACGACAGGAATATATCTCAAAAATTAAAGATGATATAGAGGTTTTTTCAGACAAAAAGTATTTTAAACCATTCCTAGACTGCATATCAATAATATTTCCATATCATTCATTATTTCCAACTGAAGTTTTAAAAAATGCTTCAAAACTGTAAATAGACGTTGATATGACGACATAGGGATATTTCTCAAAAAGTAAAGATGGTACAGGAAAAGCTTTCGGATAAAGAACTTTTTAAAACATCCCAAAAACCTACATCATTCATAATATTCGTGAATTATTCATTGTTACCAACCCAAAATTACAAAAATTGTAAAAAACCTTAAATTTGACATATCTCACATCAAAACGGATTGTATCTCATAAATTAAAAATGATGAAAAAAATCTTTTAGCACAAAAAACATTTAAGATTATCTTAAGAATTCATATCATTAATAATATTTGAATATGATTCATTGTTACCAACGTAAGATGATATAATCGTTAAAAACATCAATTTTGACATATTTCATATTAATTTTTTGTATTTTTTGATTGTATCTCAAAAATTAAAAATGATAAAAATTTATCTCTCTTATTTCTCGAAATAATAATTATTTTAATCAAGTTATTATCAAAGATGGTGGATTATTACCTTATTTTCCAACATTCACGATTTTTAATCGAAATGCGTTGAGTTCGTTATCAAATAAATCAAAATTTTAAATTTTATTGCTTTAAATCCTTAATGGTAATAAGTAAAGTAAAAAGAAGATAATAAGTAGTAAATAAAAGATAATAAAAATAATAATTTTGGTAATAATGATTAAAATTAATACAAAATCACGTATTTAATCGATTTATTCGGTATAAATAAAAATATTATTTTATTTTAAGACATCCTTAAAAAGGTAATAATAATAACAAAAACTCGGATTGAAATAAAATTGATTTTTATCGAATCAAAAATTAATTTTTTTTGAAAAAAACGCAAATTAGATGATTTTGGAGAGAGAAATAGAAAATGTTGTAATAAGAAATTAATAATGTGGTAATAATCCGCCATCTTTGATAATAATTCTATTAAAATAATTATTATCTTGGGAAATAAGCGAGATAAAATCATCGAGTTTTTATTATTAATGTTACTATTATTATTATCTTTTTGGGGATGTCTTAAAATAAAAAATATTTCTATTTATATCGAATAAATCGATTTAGCACCAAATTATACATCATTTCGAATCAATTTTAATCATTATTACCAAAATTATTATTTTTATTACCATTTTATCCCACCACTTATTATCATTGAGGATATAAATTAACAAGATTTTGAATTATAATTAATTTGATATCAAACTCGGAACAATTTTATTTAAAATCGTACTGTTATAATACAAAAACTTAATTGTGTGATAATAATCCGCCATCTTTGATAATAGCTCTATTAAAATATTTATTATCTTTTAAAATAAGCAAGATAAAATCGTCGAGTATTACTCTTTTCAAGGAAAATTCATTTTTCCTTCGCTGAAAATCAATTTTATTTCAATGCGAGTTTTTATTATTATTGTTATTATTATTATTATCTTTTTGGGGATGTCTTAAAATAAAAAATATTTCTATTTATACCGAATAAATCGATTTACCACCAACTTGTGCATGATTTTGAATTAATTTTAACCATTATTACCAACATTATTATTTTTATTACGATTTTATCCCACCACTTATTATCATTGAAGATATAAATTAAAAAGATTTTGAATTATGACTAATTTAACATCAAACTCGAAGCAATTTTATCTAAAATCGTAATGTTGTAATAAAAAATTAATAATGTGGTAATAATCCGCCATCTTTGATAATAACTTTATTAAAATAATTATTATCTCGAGAAATAAGCGAGATAAAATCATCGAGTATTACTTTTTTCAAAGAAAATTCATTTTTCCACGCTTAAAGTCAATTTTTCTTCAACGCGAGATTTTATTATTATTGTTACTATTATTATTATCTTTTTGGGGATGTCTAAAAACAAAAAATATTTCTATTTATTCCGAATAAATCGATTTAGTACCAAATTATACATGATTTTGAATCAATTTTAATAATTATTACTAAAATTACTATTTTTATTACCATTTTATCCCACCACTTATTACCATTGAGGATATAAATTAACAAGATTTTGAATCAAACTAGGAACAATTTTATTTAAAATCGTAATATTGTAATAAAAACTTAATTGTGTGGTAATAATCCACCATCTTTGCTAATAGCTCTATTAAAATAATTATTATCTTTTAAAATAAGCAAGATAAAATCGTCGAGTATTACTCTTTTCAAGGAAAATTCATTTTTCCTTCGCTGAAAATCAATTTTATTTCAATGCGAGTTTTTATTATTATTGTTATTATTATTATTACTTTTTTGGGGATGTTTTAAAATAAAAAACATTTTTATCTATACCGTTTTGGTACTATTTAGTACAAAATTTTCGTGATTTTATATTACTTTTAATCATTATTACCAAAATTATTATTTTTATTACCATTTTACCCTACAACTTATTATCATTAAGGATATAAATTAACAAGATTTTGTATTATAATAAATTTAATAACTCGGAGCAATTTTATTTAAAATCGTTATGTGGTAATAAAAAATTAATAATGTGGTAATAATCCGCCATCTTTGATAATAATTCTATTAAAATAATTATTATCTTGGGAAATAAGCGAGATAAAATCATCGAGTATTACTCTTTTCAAGGAAAACTTATTTATTATTTACACATGATTTTGAAACAATTTTAATCATTATTACCAAAATTATTAGTTTAAAGACATCATAAAAAGGTAATAATAATAATAAGTCGGATTGACATAAAATTGATTTTTAACGAACCGAAAATGAATTTCCCTTGAAAAGAGTAATACTCGATGATTTTATCTCGCTTATTTCCCAAGATAATAATTATTTTAATAGAATTATTATCAAAGATGGCGGATTATTACCATATTATTAATTTTTTATTAAAACATTACGATTTTAAATAAAATTGCTCCGACTTTGATATCAAATTAGTCATAATTCAAAATCTTGTTAATTTATATCCTCAATGATAATAAATGATGGTATAAAATGGTAATAAAAGTAATAATTTTGGTAATAATGATTAAAATTGATTCAAAATCATGTCTAATTTGGTGCTAAATCGATTTATTCGGAATAAATAGAAATATTTTTTATTTTAAGACATTTTCAAAAAAATAATAATAATAATAATAACAATAATAATAAAAACTCGCATTGAAATAAAATTGATTTTAAGCGAAGGAAAAATGAATTTTTTTTGAAAAGCGTAATACTCGATGATTTTATCTCGCTTATTTCCCAAGATAATAATTATTTTAATAGAATTATTATCAAAGATGGCGGATTATTACCATATTATTAATTTTTTATTAAAACATTACGATTTTAAATAAAATTGCTCCGAGTTTGATATCAAATTAGTCATAATTAAAAATCTTGTTAATTTATATCTTCAATGATAATAAGTGATGGGATAAAATGGTAATAAAAGTAATAATTTTGGTAATAATGATTAAAATTGATTCAAAATCATGTATAATTTGGTGCTAAATCGATTTATTCGGAATAAATAGAAAAATTTTTTATTTTAAGACATCCCCAAAAAGGTAATAATAATAATAACAATAATAATAAAAACTCGCATTGAAATAAAATTGATTTTAAGCGAAGGAAAAATGAATTTTCTTTGAAAAGAGTAATACTCGATGATTTTATCTCGCTAATTTCCCAAGATAATAATTATTTCAACAGGATTATTATCAAAGATGGCGGATTATTACCACATTATTAATTTTTTATTCAAACATTACGATTTTAAATAAAATTTCTCCGAGTTTGATATCAAATTAGTCATAGTTCAAAATCTTGTTAATTTATATTCTCAATGATAATAAATGATGGTATAAAATGGTAATAAAAGTAATAATTTTGGTAATAATGATTAAAATTGTTTCAAAATCATGTATAATTTGGTGCTAAATAGATTTATTCGGAATAAATAGAAATATTTTTTATTTTAAGACATCCCCAAAAAGATAATAATAATAATAATAACAATAATAATAATAACTCGCATTGAAATAAAATTGATTTTACGGGAAGGAAAAATGAATTTTCTTTGAAAAGAGTAATACTCGATGATTTTATCTCGCTTATTTCCCAAGATAATAATTATTTTAATAGAATTATTATCAAAGATGGCGGATTATTACCACATTATTAATTTTTTATTACAACATTACGATTTTAGATAAAATTGCTCCGAGTTTGATATCAAATTAATCATAATTCAAAATCTTGTTAATTTATATCCTCAATGATAATAAGTGGTGAGGTAAAATGATAATAAAAATAATAATTTTGGTAATAATGATTAAAATTAATACAAAATCACGAATGGTTTAGTACTAAATTGATTTATTCGGTATATATAAAAATATGTTTTATTTTAAGACATCCTCAAAAAGGTAATAATAATAATAATAACATAAATAATAAAAAGTCGCATTGAAAAAAAATTGATTTTTATCGAAGTGAAAATGAATTTTCTTTAATAAGAGCAAAGCTCGATGATTTTATCTCGCTTATTTCTCGTGATAATAATTATTTTAAAAAAATTATTATCAAAGATGGCGGATTATTACCTCATTATTAATTTTTTATTACAACATTACGAGTTTTGATAAAATTGCGCCGAATTTGGTATCAAATTTATCGGGATGTAGATTATTTTTAATTTTTTTCTGAAATGATAATAAGTAATGAACTAAAAAGGTAATAAAAATAATAATTTCATCAATTTGTATTGTAATAATGTTCATTTTGTCATAAAATTAAAATAAGTGTAAAATCTTTTTGATTTAAGATGCTAATAAGAATGAGATTGAAGAAAAAAAAGATAATAATAGTAATAATAACGATTTTGATAATATCTAAACATTCTCATATATAAATATTAATAATCAATAATAATTTCATACCCTATTTTGTGTTAAATTAATCGGAATTTAAAATCTTATTAATTTATATCCTCGATGGTAATAAGTAGTGGGGCAAAATGATAATAAAAATAATAATGTTAGTGATAATGATTAAAATTAATACAAAAATCTTATTAATTATTAATTAAATCGATTTATTCGGTGTAAATAGAAATATTTTTTTATTTTAAGACATCCTCAAAAAGGTAATAATAATAATAACTCGGATAGAGATAAAATTGATTTTTATCGAAGCGAAAATGAATTTTCTTTGAAAAGGGCAAAACTCGATGATTTTATCTCGTTTATTTCTCGAGATAATAATTATCTTAAAAGAGTTATTATCAAAGATTATTACTTTTTTACTACAACATTACGATTTTTGATAAAATTGCGCCAAATTTGGAATCGAATAATTTTAATATTGTTCATTATTATTAATTTTATTTCGCTTAATTCTCGAGATAATAATTATTTTAAAAGTTATTATCAAAAATGAAGACATTACCGATTTTTTCTTACAATTATTGATGTGTTATTAATTGCTACCAACCCAAGATTAAAAAAAAATCTAAAAAAACTAATAATTATTAATTTATTTTAATATCTTTATGGCAAAGTTATGTTTAATTTATTTCTCTTTTACATTCAACACCGATTATTACTATTTTTATGCGAAAATAAAAAAAAACAACATTTTTTCCACACATACCCGATTAATATAACATTCAAATCATTGAATTCATCGATATAATTATAATTTTCTTCGCATTCCTCATCATTTCTCACATTCATTACGACTTATTTATTCCATTTTTATATAATAATCATTAATTAATTTTTTTAGGCAATAGCCGCTATATGCGCCCATTCCGTATCAATATCAATCGGAATCTGCCAAGGATACAGTGCCATTTTAATCCCGCAACTTTTAAACTCAACGGAAACCATTCAAATCGACTTGGAACAGGCTTCGTGGCTGGGTGAGTGAAAAATTCGATTCATTATTAATCTAATTTATCGGGAAGGTCAATATCCGTTTTGCTCTCTTCCTAATTTCACCGGAAATCGCGTCGAATTGGTTCAAGGGGAATTTTACTTCCTCGAATCGCGTTAAATAAAGTTGGTTTACTTGGAGGTCCGAACCACATCATATTATTCGTTTACTGATTAATAGGTTTCAGTGGAAAGAAGTGTATCAAGGTTATTATCTTGAAAACAATAAATATTGCGAGATATAGTCGTATTACGTTCTTGTTTCTTCTTATTTCTTCGGTTATTTATGCGAATGTATTTTATAATAAACATAACCTTGCCCAAGAAACTCGGCAGTGTTAAGGTCAATGCGTTGGTTTTAAATTACTTCGATATTATAATATATTAGTTATTTAGTTTATTAATTAAATCGATTTATTATTAAAAATATTTAAAAAATTAAAAAAATAATTAATTTTGAATAATAAATTTAACACCCCCATAAGAGATGGCGCTACTTACATAAATTTAAACACAATTAATTTAATTTTTTTTAAATTAATGATTAATTTGAATCAATTTTATTTCGTTTTTATTTGTTTAAATCAAAATTAAATAATTATTACTTTTAAATGCAATTTTAAAAATTAATTTTAATAAATTTAATTTTTATTTAAGTTAATTCGTTTACGCATAGATGGCGCCATCAATCAATTCATCCCCCAATTTATAATTTTATTTTAATAATTAATTTAAATTAATTTTAATTATTTTTCTATTATTTAAATCTAAATTAAACGATGTTTTTAAATATAACTTTAAATATATTATTATATTTATTAATTTTATATTTATTTGTAGTATAGCGCCATCTATGTGTAATGAAATTAATTTAAATAATTAGGATTAAAAAAAATTATTAAAAAAAAATGTTTAAAATGGTATTTAAAATTAATATTGATTTAAATTTGATTTAAATAAAATAAAAATCGATTAAAATTAAAACAAATTAATTATTAAAAAGAAAAAAATTAAATTAATTGGGGTTAAATTGATATAGAAAGTGGCGCCATCTAAATAAAAATAATCTAATTTATATAAAAATAAATTAAATTAAATAATTTATAATTAAATAATGTATGAATTTAATGATTATATTTAAATATTATTTAATTTTGATTTAAATAAAATAAAGAAATGATTAAAATTAAGATAAATTAATTATTAAAAAGAAGAAAATTAAATAAAATAATTTGCAATGTGGCGCCATCTACACAAAAACAATATAACTTATTCTAAAATAATTAAATAATATTTAATTAAAAATTGTGATTTTAAAATTAATATTATTTAAAAACATTGTTTAATTTTGATTTGAATAATCAAAAAAATAATTAAAATTAATTTAAATTAATTATTAAAATAAAATAAAAAATTGGGGGATGAATTGATTGATGGCGCCATCTCTACACAAACGAATTAATTTAAATAAAAATTAAATTTATTTAAATAAATTTGGATTTAAAAATAATATTTATTTAATTTTGATTTAAATAAGAAAAAATTGAAAAAAATTAATAAATTAATTATTAATATAATAAATAAAAAAATTTTTAAATTGGGGCGCCATCTATTTGTAAATAAATTAATTTAAATAATTAAGATTTAAAAAAATTATTTAAAAAAATGTTTAAAATTGTATTTAAAATTAATATTTATTTAATTTTGATTTAAATAAAATAAAAATCGATTAAAATTTAGATTCATTAATTATTAAAAAGAAAAATAAAATAAATTGGGGTTAAATTGATGTTGAAAGAGACGCCATCTAAGTAAAAATAATCTATTTACTTTATTAAAATATGAATAAATATTCGTAATCTAGATTAAAAATGCTTTAAAATGAGTCCAAACACGACGGGGTTATCCTTAAAAACAACCGAGATATGATGATTTAAAAAATACTTTGACAGTCGATTTTCAGTTGTTTTTAAAACATTTTTACTTTGTAACTTAGTCATTTTTTGAGACAACCCCATCGTGATTGGTCTTATTTTAAAAGATTTTTAATTTTCTACCGCCCAAAAACAATTTCAACCTAAATTAACCAATTTTACGATCATTTCCGGTTTTTAAATCGATAAATTTTTGATGTAAACATCATCGTTTTATTAATTCTTTACTAACAGAGGATAATATAATAAAATAAATCAAAGAATTTGTTTATTAAATTAATTATGAAAAAGTTATATTAAAAAAATTAATCAAAATGAAGTAAAACTAAAATGTGAATAAAAATTCGTAATCTAGATTAAAAATGATTTAAAATGAGTCCAAACTCGATGGGGTTATCTTTAAAAACAACCGAGATATGATGATTTAAAAATTATTTTGACAGCCGATATTCAGTTGTTTTTAAATCATTTTTACTTTGTAACTTAGTCATTTTTTGAGATAACCCCATCGTGTTTGGTCTCATTTTAAAGGATTTTTAATTTCCTACAACCCGAAAACAATTCTAACGCAAAAATAACCCATTTTACGATCATTTCCGGTTTTTAAATCGATAAATTTTTGATGTAAACATCATCATTTTATTAATTCTTTACTAACAGAGGATAATATAATAAAATAAATCAAAGAATTTGTTTATTAAATTAATTATGAAAAAGTTATATTAAAAAAATTAATCAAAATGAAGTAAAACTAAAATGTGAATAAAAATTCGTAATCTAGATTAAAAATGATTTAAAATGAGTCCAAACTCGATGGGGTTATCTTTAAAAACAACTGAGATTTGATGATTTAAAAATTATTTTGACAGCCGATATTCAGTTGTTTTTAAATCATTTTTACTTTGTAACTTAGTCATTTTTGAGATAACCCCATCGTGTTTGGTCTCATTTTAAAGGATTTTTAATTTCCTACAACCCGAAAACAATTCTAACGCAAAAATAACCCATTTTACGATCACTTCCGGTTTCTAAATCGCTAAATTTTTGATATAAACATCATCGTTTTATTAATTCTTTGCTAACAGAGGATAATATAGTAAAATAAACAAGCCGATATATGATGATTTAAAAATTATTTTGACAGCCGATATTCAGTTGTTTTTAAATCATTTTTACTTTGTAACTTAGTCATTTTTTGTGATAACCCCATCAAGTTTGGACTCATTTTAAAGCATTTTTAATCCTGATTACGAATTTTTATTCACATTTTAGTTTTATTTCATTTCGATTAATTTTTTTAATATAACTTTTTCATAATTAATTTAATTAACAAATTCTTTGATTTATTTTAATAAGTTATCCTCTGTTAGTAAAGAATTAATAAAGCGATGATATTTATGTCAAAAATTTATCGATTTAAAAACCGGAAGTGATCGAAAAAGTGGTTATTTTGGGTTGGTGTTGTTTTAAAGTTGTGGGGAATTAAAAATCCTTTAAAATGAGACCAAACACGATGGGGTTATCTCAAAAAAAAGCGAAGTTACAAAGTAAAAATGATTAAAAACAACTGAATATCGGCTGTCAAAACAATTTTTAAATCATCATATCTCGGTTGTTTTTGAAGATAACCCCATCGAGTTTTGACTCATTTTAAAGCATTTTTAATCTAGATTACGAATTTTTATTCACATTTCAATAAAGTTTTATCTAATTAGATTATCTTCACTTAGATGGTGTCCCTTTCCACATCAATTTAACCAAAATGTGTTTTATTTTTTTATTTTTAATAACTAATTTATCTTAATTTTAATCGATTTTTATTTTATTTAAATAAAAATTAAATAAATATCAATTTTAAGTACAATTTTAATTTTTTTTTAAATAATTATTTTTAATCCTAATTATTTAAATTAATTTATTTACGAATAGATGGCGCTATACTACAAATAATTTTATTCCAATTTAAAATTTTTTTTATTTCTTATATTAATAATTAATTTATTAATTTTTTTCAATTTTTTCTTATTTAAATCAAAATTAAATAAATATTATTTTTAAACCCAAATTAATTTTAATAAATTTAATTTTTAATTAAATTAATTCGTTTGTGTATAGATGGCGCCATCAATCAATTCATCCTCCAATTTATAATTTTATTTTAATAATTAATTCAAATTAATTTGAATTATTTTTTTATTATTTAAATCAAAATTAAACGATGTTTTTAAATATTATTAATTTTAAAATCACAATTTTTAATTAAATATTATTTAATTAATTTAAAATAAGTTATATTATTTTTGTGTAGATGGCGCCACATTGCAAATCGTTTTATTTAATTTTTTTCATTTTAATAATTAATTTATCTTAATTTTAATCATTTCTTTATTTGATTTAAATCAAAATTAAATAATATTTATATATAATCATTAAAATTATATATTATTTAATTATAAATTTTATTATTTAATTTATTTTTATATAAATTAGATAATTTTTACTTAGATGGCGCCACTTTCTACATCAATTTAACCGTAATTTATTTTATTATTTTCTTTGAATAATTAATTTATTTTAATCTCAATCATTTCATTTATTATTTAAATCAAAATTAAATAATATTTAAATACAATTATTAAAATTTAAATACAATTTTTTTAATTAATTCTAATTTTTATATCAATTACATCATTCTAGCATAGATGGCGCCACATTATACAATTTAACTCCTATTTATTTTATTTTTTTCTTTGAATAATTAATTTATTTTAATCTCAATCATTTTATTTATTATTTAAATCAAAATTAAATAATATTTAAACACAATCATTAAAATTTAAATACAATTTTTTTAATTAAATCTAATTTTTATATCAATTACATCATTCTAGCGTAGATGGCGCCATATTATACAATTTAACTCCTATTTATTTTATTTTTTTCTTTGAATAATTAATTTATTTTAATCTCAATCATTTCATTTATTATTTAAATCAAAATTAAATAATATTTAAATACAATTATTAAAATTTAAATACAATTTTTTTAATTAATTCTAATTTTTATATCAATTACATCATTCTAGCATAGATGGCGCCACATTATACAATTTAACTCCTATTTATTTTATTTTTTTCTTTGAATAATTAATTTATTTTAATCTCAATCATTTTATTTATTATTTAAATCAAAATTAAATAATATTTAAATACAATTATTAAAATTTAAATACAATTTTTTTAATTAAATCTAATTTTTATAGCAATTACATCATTCTAGCATAGATGGCGCCACATTATACAATTTAACTCCTATTTATTTTATTATTTTCTTTGAATAATTAATTTATTTTAATCTCAATCATTTCATTTATTATTTAAATCAAAATTAAATAATATTTAAATACAATTATTAAAATTTAAACACAATTTTTTTAATTAAATCTAATTTGTATATTAATTACATCATTCTAGCATAGATGGCGTCACATTGAATCCCAATTTATTTTATTATTTTCTTTTTAATAATTAATTTATCTTAATTCTAACCACTTTTTTGCTTCATTTAAATCAAAATTAAATAAATTATTATTTTAAAAACAATTTTAACCAAAATTTTTAAATAAATCTCTTCTTTACATAAATTACATAATTTTCGCATAGATGGCACCACTTTCCACATTATTTTATTAAAATTTTCATTTTTTCGTTTTAATAATTAATTTATCTTAACCCAAATCACTTTTTTTCTTCATTTAAATCAATATTAAATAAATTCTACTTTTAAAAACAATTTTAAACCCAATTTATTAATTATTTTTTTATTTTATTTAATTAATCTTTATAAAATAAATCTGTCACATTTTGACGTTTAACATAACCTCATTTTTTACCCCAATTCTTAATCAAATCTTATTAATTATTTTTATTTATTTAATTTCAGCAAGTTTTGGTGCTATAACGAACCCAATCGGCTCAATTCTCTCCGGATTAATTGCAGAATGGTGCGGGCGGAAAATCTCAATCCAATTCAGCTCGATCCCCTTCATAATCGGATGGATTTGCGTCAGTTTATCCCAAAATATCCACATATTATACATCGGACGACTCATAACGGGGATAGCAGCCGGAATGGCCACAGCGAGTTACACTTACGTCTCAGAAATCTCAACCCCAACAACTCGAGGAACCTTCCAAGCTTTAGGTCCAATCTCAGCCTCATTCGGGATACTTTTAACGTACTCTTTGGGTTATTTCTTCCATTGGAAAATCACATCGCTTTTAAGCATAATTTTCGCATTATTCACCTTAATTACGGTGCATTTTTTACCGGAATCTCCAAGTTATTTGTATAAAAAGAAAAAAAAGGATTTGACGAAAAAAAGTTTGTTTTGGTTTAGAAGGAATTTAATTTTAGTCCAAGATGAGTTTAATCGGCTCGAAGAATACAACTCGATTAAAATTGAAGATAAAACTTCATTAAAATATTATTTTAGCCTACAAACTTTGAAGCCGTTTTTGATTTTATTGATTCTCTTTTTGTTGCAAGAAGCCTCGGGGATTTACGCAATCTTATTTTACTCGGTTAATTTTTTTAAGGACGCCAAAATTGATATTGACGAGTTTATTTCTTCGATAATCGTTGGATTAATCAGATTCATCATGTCGATTTTAAGTGCGATATTAATCAATAAATTTAACCGAAAATCGCTTTGTTTAACTTCAAGTTTCGGAATGGCGTTAAGTATGTTTATAATTTTAGGATATTTAAAATTCTTAGACCAAAAAAATTTCACAATAATCCCATTAATTTGCGTTTTAGCAAACGTTTTATTTAGCATGATCGGAATGCTCCCGATCCCGTGGATTTTAGTCGGCGAATTATTCTCAATTCGCGTCCGATCAATAATGATGGGTTTAGTAATATGTTTGGCTCAAATTTTTATATTTATAAGCGTTAAATTTTATCCGTATTCAATCGAGACTTTCAAATTCTTCGGGACTTGCACCATCTTCTTCGTAGCCTCGATTTTAAGCGTCCTTTTTAGCCGATTCATCCTCCCAGAAACTAAAAATAAAAGTTTAGAGGAAATTGAGGAAACGTTTAAGCGGAAAATTAGTTTAAAGAATAATTTTGGGGTTATTAACAAAGCTTTTGACTTGAAATCGGAGGTTAATCCGAGTAATGATTTAAGCGGGATTTTTACCGTTAAATTAAGCTGATTTTTAAACTTACCACTATGATAATGATGTGATATTGTATTAATTAAGTTGTAAAGTACAAATTACTTTTATAAATTATGTTTTAATAATAAATAAGTTTGGTTAACTTTTTCTTTGATTTATGTCAGCTGTCAATTTGACATTAATTTAACACCAACCCAAAAACAAAAAAAATATTAATTTATAATTAATTCAATAACAGATTTATTACATTTTTCGTTATTTTATTGATTTTTGATTAAATTTTCGTTGTTTAAATTCAAATTAATATTAATTTAAACAATTTTTAATCTAATACTTATTTACTAACCATGATTTTAAATTACATTATTTACACATAGATGGCGTAACATTACAAATCAATTTATTTATAATTTTTTCCTATTTAATAACTAATTTGAATTAATTTTAATCAATTTTTGTTTTATTTATTAATTTTAAATTAAAATTAAATAAGCACTAATTTTAAAAACAATTTAGAACATTTTTTTAATAAATTTAATCTTTATTTAAATTAAATTATTGTTGTATAGATGGCGCCACATCATAACTCAATTTATTTTTAATAAAATTTTTTTATTAAATCGATTTTTCAAAAAAACAATTTTATATATTTCATTATAATACACATTATTTACAAAAATAAGCTTAATACTAACTCATTTTAAGTACAAATATTAAATCGTTAAAAAAATATTAAGGAACATCGATATAAAATTAATTAATTAACTTTGAAACAAATAAAGCAATAAATAATAATAATAACTTTGGCTTAAAATTAATAAAATTAAAATAAGTATTCTTTTAAACCAGTCTTTCTATTTTGCACCTCAATCGAATTTATTTTCCTATCTTGTGTTGGCCTTCCTGTATAAATCCAACTCATCTTTCGTCAGATAAATCGTTTCGTTCTCCATATAACTCCTAATATCCAAAGGATTCCTTTCGATGTTGTGCTTTTGGTGGCGAATTTTGTGGTGGTGGTCGACGCCGACTAAATTTTGAACCTTTCGGTGGTTGCTCTCGCATTGATTCGTTTGGTTATGTATCGTTTTGTGCAGTTGGCAACGCACGAACTTCTCGCTTAATGGAGCACCGGTTATGCTCTCGACTGTGCATATATTTATGATGGGGGAATGCCCCATGCTCGATAAGATGTTTTCTAATGTGTTTACGTGAAATTCGTTTGAAGTGTTGTTTAGGAGATGGTCTAATGATGGGAAATTTTGACCTAAAAAGAAATTTTTGTTACTAATTTAGGTTAGAAAATAACTTGACAAAATTTAAATTTAATTTTTATTGATAAAAACGATTAATTCTTAATCTGTACAAAAAATGCTTTAATTTGATACCAAACATGCCATATTTACGAGAAAAAGCAAAAAAGTTAGGTTAAAATTTAAAAAAAATCCGCCATTTTGAAAATTTGTAGGTTAACTTTTTGTGTATCTCCGCCATTTTAAAAAGATAGCCCCATCGAGTTTGGACTCATTTTAAAGCATTTCTAATTTTTTTTACGAAATTAAAATCAAAATTTAAATTTAAAAAAAATTGTCAAAATAAAAATTAAATTTTTATTAATGAAAATAACTAATTCTTAATCTACATAAAAAATGCTTTAATTTGATACCAAACACGACACATTTACGAGAAAAAACAAAAAAGTTAGGTTAAAATTTTAAAAAAGTCCGCCATTTTGAAAATTTTTAGGTTAACTTTTTGTGTATTTTGTAATTTTTAAATCATCATATCTCCGCCATTTTTAGAGATAATACCATCGAGTTTGGACTCATTTTAAAACATTTTTAATTTCCTTCATGAGATTAAAATAAAAATTGAATTAAAAAAAAAAAATGGTGAAGGTGGAAATTTAATTTTATTGATGAAAATGACTAATTCTTATTCTGCATAAAAAATCCTTTAATTTGATACCAAATATGTCATATTTACGAGAAAAATAAAAAAAAATAGGTTAAAATTTAAAAAAAATCCGCCATTTTGAAAATTTTTAGGTTAATTTTTTGAGTTTTTCCGCCATTTTTAGAGATAATACCATCGAGTTTGGACTCGTTTTAAAGCATTTTTAATTTCCTTTACGAAATTAAAATCAAAATTGAATTTTTTTTTTAAATGTTGAAAGTTGAAATTTAAATTTATTGATGAAAATGACTAATTCTTATTCTGCATAAAAAAAATCCTTTAATTTGATACCAAATATGTCATATTTACGAGAAAAAGCAAACAAATTTGGTTAAAATTTAAAAAAATCCGCCATTTTGAAAATTTTTAGGTTAATTTTTTGAGTATCTCCGTCATTTTTAGAGATAACCCCATCGAGTTTGATCTCATTTTAAAGCATTTTTAATTTCCTTTACGAAATTAAAATCAAAATTTAATTTTTTTTAAAATTGTTAGAACAAAAATTTAATTTTTATTGATGAAAATGAATAATTCTTAATCCACATAAAAAATGCTTTAATTTGATACCAAATACATCATATTTACGATAAAAACCAAAAAAGTTAGGTTAAAATTTAAAAAATCCGCCATTTTGAAAATTTTTAGGTTAACTTTTTGAGTATTTCCGCCATTTTTAGAGATAACCTCATCGAGTTTGGTCTCATTTTAAAGCATATTTAATTTCCTTTACGAAAATAAAATCAAAATTTAATTTTTTAAAAAATTGCTACAACAAAAATTTAATTTTTGTTGATGAAAATGATTATTTCTTAATCTGTATAAAAAATGCTTTAATTTGATACCAAATACATCATATTTACGATAAAAATAAAAAAAGTTAGGTTAAAATTTAAAAAAATCCGCCATTTTGAAAATTTTTAGGTTAACTTTTTGAGTATTTCCGCCATTTTTAGAGATAACCTCATCGAGTTTGGACCCATTTTAAAGCATTTTTAATTTCCTTTACGAAAATAAAATCAAAATTTAATTTTTTAAAAAATTGCTACAACAAAAATTTAATTTTTGTTGATGAAAATGATTATTTCTTAATCTGTATAAAAAATGCTTTAATTTGATACCAAATACATCATATTTACGATAAAAATAAAAAAAGTTAGGTTAAAATTTAAAAAAATCCGCCATTTTGAAAATTTTTAGGTTAACTTTTTGAGTATTTCCGCCATTTTTAGAGATAACCTCATCGAGTTTGGACTTATTTTAAAGCATTTTTAATTTCCTTTACGAAAATAAAATCAAAATTTAATTTTTTAAAAAATTGTTTCAACTAAAATTCAGTTATTATTAATAAAAAATGATTAATTCTTAATCCACATAAAAAATGCTTTAATTTGATACCAAACACGACATATTTACGAGAAAATTCAAAAAAGTTAGATTAAAAACAAAAAAAAATCCGCCATATTGAAATTTTTTAGGTTAACTTTTTGTATATTTCCGCCATTTTTAAGGATAACCCCATCGAGTTTGGACTCATTTTAAAGCATTTTTAATTTTCTTTACGAAATTAAAATCAAAATTTAAGTTTTTTAAAAATTGTTAAAATTAAAATTTAATGTTTATTGATAAAAACGATTAATTCTTAATCTACATCAAAAATCCTTTAATTTAATACCAAACACGACATATTTACGGTAAAAATAAAAAAAATTAGGTTAAAATCAAAAAAAGTCCGCCATTTTGAAAATTTTTAGGTTAACTTTTTTAGTATCTCCGCTATTCTTGGAGGTAACCCCATCGAATTTGGGCTCATTTTAAAGCATTTTTAATCCAGATTACGAATTTTTATTCACATTTCAATAATTTAATAAAACGATTATGTTTATATCAAAAATATATCGATTTAAAAACCGGAAGTGGTCGTAAAATTGGTTATTTTGGGTTTTAATTGTTTCTGGGTGGTAGGAAATTAAAAATCCTTTAAAATAAGACCAAACTTGATGTGGTTATCTCAAAAAATGACTAAGTTACAAAGTAAAAATGATTTAAAAACAACTGAATATCGGCTGTCAAAATAATTTTTAAATCATCATATCTCGGCCATTTTTAGAGATAACCCCATCGAGTTTGGAGTCATTTTAAAGCATTTTTCACGATCTTTCCAAATAAATCAACAAAAACTCACCAATATTCGCTTTACAATCGGCGCCTCTATAAAAATTATTCGCTTTATACGCAACCTCCTCTTGATTTTCAACTTTAACAGCAAACCCAAGATTTTGCGTCTCCAACCACGAAATTAACGCAGGTTTCACGTTCAATTCGACCGTCGCTTGTCTTTCCGGGATTACGGCGCTGTCACACAACAACTTTTTAACTAAAAAAAATCAAAAAATTAATTATTTTTTTATTAAATAAATTTAATGTTCACCTTTTTGTTTTTTTCCTTGCTTACTGAACCAATAAATGGAGACCCTCAACAATTTTTCCTCGACTTTATCGCCATCTTGATTCTGATTGTTCGAATTTTCCGCGATTCGATGCAACTTGATTACGGCGCTTGCCAAAGTCGCGTTCACACCGTAAGTCACGTTAAAGAATAAATACAATAAATTCTCGTCTTTCCAGTTGTCTTTGGCGATTTTAGGCGCGGGGCATTTCGGGAGGAAGGGGATCACTTTTTCGATGGGGGGTAAGCTGTTTATTATGTCATCGTAGGATTTCGATGAGATGTTTTTGACGGATGTCTCGGTTAGATTGACTCGTCCCGTCATGATGGGGACCATCGCTTTTATATCGGTTATCCGATTAAGTTTGTCGCTAAATTGATTAATAACAAAAAAAATTAATCAATAATTGTAAAACAAAATCGTTCTTTTGATTTTTGGTCGGCTCGTTGGGCGCGCCCTTTAAATTTTAGACTTTTATTTGTAAATAAAATGACGTATTTAAGGTTTTTATTAAAAAAAAATCGTATTTAAAAAAAAATAAAAATTTTCTTTGACTATTAAGGTGCATCTTTATTAGCAGAATTAAATAGAGGATCAAAAATCCTTTAAAATGAGTCCAAACTCGACTAATTTATCTCAAATCGTTTTCGAGATATCTCAAAATTTAAAAAAAAGACGCCATTTTGTTTTTTAATTTGACAGGATAACCTAACTTTTTTATTTTTCAATCAAAATATAGCATGCTTGGTATCAAATTAAAGCATTTTTAATGCTTATTAAGAAAATTGAGACGATTTTAATTTTTAATTAAAAACAAAATTGACATTTTGAATTTTTAACTGATAAGGTGCGATTTTATTGATGGGTTTGAACACAGAATTAAAAAGGCTTTAAAATGAACCCAAACTCGATGAAATTATCTCAAATCGTTTTCGAGATATCTCAAAATAAAAAAAGAGACGCCATTTTGTTTTTTAATTTGACAGAATAACCCAACTTTTTTGATTTTTAACCAAAATATATCGTGTTTGGTATCAAATTAAAGCATTTTTAATGCTTATTATGAAAATTGAGATGATTTTAATTTTTAATTAAAAACAAAATGACATTTGGCAGCTTATAACTCAAATTTTTAATTATTTTCGAAAATATTTCGTGTTTGGTATCAAATTAATGCATTCTTTTTTGTTATTAAGAATTTAAGAAAAACAAATAATTTTGGAATTTCCCCAAAGTACTCAACATTTTTTTTATTAATGAGATATCATTCTGTTAGCACAATGATATAGAAAACTAAAAATCCTTAAAAATGAGTCCAAACTCGATTCATTTATCTCGATTCATCACCGAGATATCTCAAAATAACGAATTGACGCCATCTTGTTTTTTTAATTTGACAGTTCAACCTAACTTTTTTGTATTTTTGAGCCGAAATATTTCGTGTTTGGTGTCAAATTAAACGATTTTTAATTCTTATTAAGAAAATTGAGGTTACTTCAACGTCCAATTTAAAAATAAAATTATTCAAAATTTTTTGTTTCTAATGAGGTATCATTTTGTTAATTCAATGAAATAGAAAACTAAAAATCCTTTAAAATGAGTCCAAACTCGATTAATTTATCTCAATTCGTCGCCGAGATATCTCAAAATAACAAATTGACGCCATCTTGTTTTTCTTAATTTGACAGTTTAACCAAACTTTTTTGTTTTTTAACCGAAATATATCGAGTTTGGTGTCAAATTAAATGATTTTTGATTTTTATTAAGAAAATTGAGGTTACTTCAATGTTCATTTAAAAATAAAATGACTCAAAATCTTTTTTTATTAATGAGGTATCATTTTGTTAATTCCATGAAATAGAAAACTAAAAATCCGTTAAAATGAGTCCAAACTCGATTAATTTATCTCAATTCGTTACCGAGATATCTCAAAATAACGAATGGACGCCATCTTGTTTTTTTTAAATTTGACAGTTAAGTCCAACTTTTTTGTTTTTTAACCGAAATATGTCGTGTTTAGTGTCAAATTAAACGATTTTTGATTCTTATTAAGGAAATTGAGGTTACTTCAGCGTTCAATTTAAAAATAAAATGACACAAAATTTTTTTTTATTAATGGGATATCATTTTGTTTACGCAATGAAATAGAAAATTAAAAATCCTTTAAAGTGAGTCCAAACTCGATTAATTTATCTCAATTCGTTGCTGAGATATCTCAAAATAACGAATCGACGCCATCTTGTTTTTTTTAATTTGACAGTTAGGTCCAACTTTTTTGTTTTTTAACCGAAATATGTCGTGTTTAGTGTCAAATTAAACGATTTTTGATTCTTATTAAGGAAATTGAGGTTACTTCAACGTTCAATTTAAAAATAAAATGACTCAAAATTTTTTTTTATTAATGAGATATCATTTTGTTTACGCAATGAAATAGAAAATTAAAAATCCTTTAAAATGAGTCCAAACTCGATTAATTTATCTCAATTCGTTGCCGAGATATCTCAAAATAACGAATCGACGCCATCTTGTTTTTTTTAATTTGACAGTTAGGTCCAACTTTTTTGTTTTTTAACCGAAATATGTCGTGTTTAGTGTCAAATTAAACGATTTTTGATTCTTATTAAGGAAATTGAGGTTACTTCAACGTTCAATTTAAAAATAAAATGACTCAAAATTTTTTTTTATTAATGAGATATCATTTTGTTTACGCAATGAAATAGAAAATTAAAAATCCTTTAAAATGAGTCCAAACTCGATTAATTTATCTCAATTCGTTGCCGAGATATCTCAAAATAACGAATCGACGCCATCTTGTTTTTTTTAATTTGACAGTTAAGTCCAACTTTTTTGTTTTTTAACCGAAATATGTCGTGTTTAGTGTCAAATTAAACGATTTTTGATTCTTATTAAGGAAATTGAGGTTACTTCAACGTTCAATTTAAAAATAAAATGACTCAAAATTTTTTTTTATTAATGGGATATCATTTTGTTTACGCAATGAAATAGAAAATTAAAAATCCTTTAAAATGAGTCTAAACTCGATTAATTTATCTCAATTCGTCGCCGAGATATCTCAAAATAACAAATTGACGCCATCTTGTTTTTCTTAATTTGACAGTTTAACCAAACTTTTTTGTTTTTTAACCGAAATATATCGTGTTTGGCGTCAAATTAAAGCATTCTCGATTCTTATTAAGAATTTAATTAAGGAAATGACTTCCGGAAACACTCTGATTTAAGTTCATTTTTTTAAATAACTAATTTTCCTTTTATTTTAATATACTTTTAACAGAATTAGATAGAGCACCAAAAATCCTCTAAAACGAACCCAAACTCGATTAATTTATCTCAAATCGTTACCGAGATATCTCAAAATAACGAATTGACGCCATCTTGTTTTATTAATTTGACAGTTTGACATAACTTTTTTGTTTTTTAATCGAAATATATGGTGTTTGGTATCAAATTAAAGGATTTTTCAATCTTATTAAGAATTTAATAAAAAAAGAGACTTCTGGATGTACTTTAAATTTAGTTCAATTTTTTTTTCAATTGATAAGCAATTATTTCATAAACTGAATTAAGTAGAGAATAAAAAATCCTTTAAAATGAGTCCAAACTCGATTACTTTATCTCAATTCGTTACCGAGATATCTCAAAATAACTAATTGACGCCATCTTGTTTTATTAATTTGACAGTTTAACACAACTTTTTTGTTTTTTAATCGAAATATATGGTGTTTGGTGTCAAATTAAAGGATTTTTCAATCTTATTAAGAATTTAATAAAAAAAAAGACTTCCGGAAGTACTCTAAATTTAGTTCAATTTTTCTTTAATTGATAAGCAATTATTTCATTAACCGAGTTAAGTAGAGAATAAAAAATCTTTTAAAATGAGTCCAAACTCGATTAATTTATCTCAATTCGTTACCGAGATATCTCAAAATAACTAATTGACGCCATCTTGTTTTTTTAATTTGACAGCTTAACCCAACTTTTTTGTTTTTTAACCGAAATACATCGTGTTTGGTATCAAATTAAAGGATTTTTCAATCTTATTTAGAATTTAATAAAAAAAGAGACTCCTGAATGTACTTTAAATTTAGTTCAATTTTTTTTTTCAATTGATAAGCAATTATTTCATAAACTGAATTAAGTAGAGAATAAAAAATCCTTTAAAATGAGTCTAAACTCGATTACTTTATCTTAATTCGTTACCGAGATATCTCAAAATAACTAATTGACGCCATCTTGTTTTTTTAATTTGACAGTTTAACCCAACTTTTTTGTTTTTTAATCGAAATATATGGTGTTTGGTGTCAAATTAAAGGATTTTTCAATCTTATTAAGAATTTAATAAAAAAAAAGACTTCCGGAAGTACTCTAAATTTAGTTCAATTTTTTTTAAATTGATAAGCAATTATTTCATTAACCGAGTTAAGTAGAGAATAAAAAATCTTTTAAAATGAGTCCAAACTCGATTAATTTATCTCAATTCGTTACCGAGATATCTGAAAATAACTAATTGACGCCATCTTGTTTTTTTAATTTGACAGTTTAACCCAACTTTTTTGTTTTTTAATCGAAATATACGGTGTTTGGTGTCAAATTAAAGGATTTTTCAATCTTATTAAGAATTTAATAAAAAAAAAGACTTCCTGAAGTACTCAAAATGTAGTTCAATTTTTTTTAAATTGATAAGCAATTATTTCATTAACCGAGTTAAGTAGAGAATAAAAAATCTTTTAAAATGAGTCCAAACTCGATTAATTTATCTCAAATCGTTACCGAGATATCACAAAATAACTATTTGACGCCATCTTGTTTTATTAATTTGACAGTTTAACCAAACTTTTTTGTTTTTTAACCGAAATATATCGTGTTTGGTATCAAATTAAAGCATTTTCGATTCTTATTAAAATAATTGAAAAAAAAATTGAAAAAAAATGACATTTGACACATTCTAACCTAACTTTTTTAAATTTTAACCAAAATATGTCGTGTTTGGTATCAAATTAAAGCATTTTCGATCCTCATTACGAAAATTAATAAATTTTTCGAATCAAAAAAATGACATTTGACATTTCCCATCCTAACTTTTTTAATTTTTACCCAAAATACGTCGTGTTTGGTATCAAATGAAAGCATTTTCGATCCTTATTAAGAAAATTAATAAATTTTTCGATTTGAAAAGATAAAATTGAACGTGACCGTATTAATTATTTAAAATTGAAGTCGTAGTTGCGGTCATTGGGCGCGCCCCTTAAGTCTAGACGGTTTTACGCAATCGCCGCATTTCAAACCGGGCGCGAAGTAAGCAACGAGCCGACCACGACGACGGTTCAACGACATATTTTACATTCCAAACGGATTCGCAGACGAAAAAACAAATAAAATCAAAAAAAAAAACAATAAGCTAAATAAAAAAATTAAGGCGCATACACACTCAAAGCAGTCTTTTTAAAGTTTGATTCTAATTTTTTTTGTAAAAATCGTCTAGACTGAGATTATTGCAAGGAATTGAAGGAGTGTTGACCTCGGTGAGGTTCTCGCAAAGTGGTTGTGAGAGAAGCGCAAAGTTAAGTTAAGCCACAGCACACATTTATGTTAGAAATGACATAGAATAGCCTGTACCTATCGTAATCCAGGAGAGTGGTTGGTTCTTCGCCCCTTTTCGTTAAAAAGAAACAAAAAGAATGAAGATTTTGTTAAGGAAATCGGGTATAACGAGGTCGTTATATCCGATTTTTGAGTTATAAAGTTTCCCCGGTTCAAATTTGGATAAATAATGGATTTAAGTGACTTACGTTCTCATTCTTTTTAGGATGATGGGGTCGATTGTGGAGGAATCACCCCTGAAGTTCTTCACGACGACTTTTGATGATCCATCGTCATCCAATGGGGCGACACTGATCGTTTTGAAGCCGTCATCGTTCATGGGTTGATCCCCCATCATCAAATCATGGAAATTGTTTTCGTTGAGATCTTCTGTGGGCGGTTTGTTTACGTCTACCTCATTTTTACCGGCTCCATCGTCGCGGGTCATCGAATCCCTTTCGATGTCGTCCCTCCTGCTGCCAAGAACTGAGGTTATTTTCGTTTCCGTGACCGGCCAGCAACTCGTCGTCGACGAAAAAAAGAGGATTTTTAAAAAAAAACCCAACACAAATATTTGTAGACTCATTTCGATTCGATTTTTTGGGCGAAAAAATTTTTTTTCAATCTTTATTTTGATTTTTCTATTTCTTCTTCTTGATGATTGTTGATGGTCGGTTTTGTTTGGTCCGGTCTCGCTGAGTCAGCCGCTTCTATAACACCGCAACGTAAAAGAAACAGAAACTAAATGGCGTGATTCGTTTTAATCGGTAAAAATTAATTCAGCAAAAAACGAATTATTAAATCCCAAAAAAAAAATTTTAATTCAATTCATCAAATTAAATCGATCATCTCACCTGAACTCGAATTCGACAAAAAAAAATCAAAAATCGTCACAAAAATTCCCCAAAAAAACCAATCAATCCCCAAAAATAAATCTTTTTTTTCAAAATTTATTTATTAACGTTTGCAAATTGAAACTGAACGTTCGGCTTCGGCCGGTAACTGTTCATAACTAAGGTCCTCGTGGCCATATCGCTCACTATTTGTAGACTGCACGGCGGCGTCCAAACCGTGCGTGTGTGAGTGCTTTAAAATCGTATTTGCGATCGAGCAGAAATAGGAAATTCGCACTTTTATAAAAAAAATTTCGTTCGATCTAAAAAAAATCGCGTTTGGAAAAATTTGCAAAAAAATTTCGCTGTTAAGACACGTTTTTGTTAACATAATGAGATAGAGGATCAAAAATCCTTTAAAATGAGCCCAAACTCGATTAATTTATCTTAAGCCGTTCTCGAGATATCTCGAAATGAAAAAAAAGACGCCATCTTGTTTTTTTAATTTGACAGATTAATACAATTTTTTGTTTTTAACCGAAATATATCGTGTTTGGTATCAAATTAAAGCATTTTCGACGGTTATTACGAAAATTGAAACAATTTTAATTTTTAATTAAAAACAAAATTGTTAATGTAAATTTTTTGTTATTAAGATACGCTTTTATTAATGGAATTAAATAGAAAATTAAAAATGCTTTAAAATGAGTTCAAACTCGAATAATCTATCTTAAATCGTTTTCGAGATATCTCAAAATAACAAAAAGACGCCATCTTGTTTTTTTTTAATTTGACAGATTAATACAATTTTTTGTTTTTTAACCGAAATATATCGTGTTTGGTATCAAATTAAAGCATTTTCGACGGTTATTACGAAAATTGAAACAATTTTAATTTTTAATTAAAAACAAAATTGTTAATTTAAATTTTTGGTTATTAAGATACGCTTTTATTAATGGAATTAAATAGAAAATTAAAAATGCTTTAAAATGAGTTCAAACTCGAATAATCTATCTTAAATCGTTTTCGAGATATCTCAAAATAACAAAAAGACGCCATCTTGTTTTTTTTAATATGACAGATTAATACAATTTTTTGTTTTTTAACCGAAATATATCGTGTTTGGTATCAAATTAAAGCATTTTCGACGGTTATTACGAAAATTGAAACAATTTTAATTTTTAATTAAAAACAAAATTGTTAATTTAAATTTTTGGTTATTAAGATACGCTTTTATTAATGGAATTAAATAGAAAATTAAAAATGCTTTAAAATGAGTTCAAACTCGAATAATCTATCTTAAATCGTTTTCGAGATATCTCAAAATAACAAAAAGACGCCATCTTGTTTTTTTAATTTGACAGATTAATACAATTTTTTGTTTTTAACCGAAATATATCGTGTTTGGTATCAAATTAAAGCATTTTCGACGGTTATTATGAAAATTGAAACAATTTTAATTTTTAATTAAAAACAAAATTGTTAATTTAAATTTTTGGTTATTAAGATACGTTTTTATTAATGGAGTTAAATAGAGAATTAAAAATGCTTTAAAATGAGTTCAAACTCGACTAATTTATCTTAAATCATTTTCGAAATATCTCAAAATCAAAAAAAGACGCCATTTTGTTTTTTTAATTTGACAGAATAATTAAAATGTTTTGTTTTTTTAAGCAAAATATATCGTGTTTGGTATCAAATTAAAACGCTTTCGATGCTTATTAAGAAAATCGAGATGATTTTCATTTTTAAATAAGACAAACAATGATATTTTGAATTTTTTTATGTTAATATATGTTTTTATTAACGAAATTGAATAGAGAATTAAAAGTGCTTTAAGAAGAGCCCAAACTCGATCAATTTATCTCAAATCGTTCTCGAGATATCACAAAAAAAAACGACGCCATCTTGTTTTTTAATTTGACAGAATAACCCAATTTTTTTGTTTTTTGAACAAAATATATCGTGTTTGGTGTTAAATTAAAGCATTTTCGACGCTTATTACGAAAATTGAATCGATTTTAATTTTTAATTAAAACTAAAATTGACAGATTCCATTTTTTGTTATTAAGGTGCGCTTTTATTAATGAGATTGGATGTGGAATTAAAAATGCGTTAAAACAAGTCCAAACACGATTAATTTATCTCAAATCATTCTCGAGATATCCCAAAATAACAAAAAGACGCCATTTTGTTTTTTTTTTTAATTTGACAGAATAACTCAATCGTTTGTTTTTTGAGTAAAGTATATCGTGTTTGGTATCAAATTAAAGCAATGTCTATGCTTTTTAACAAAATTGAGATGATTTTTATTTTTAATAAAAAACAAAATTGGCTCTTTGAGTTTTTTCCTTTTAAGGCAGGTTCTTATTAATATGATTGAATGGGGAATTAAAAATGCTTTAAAACGAACCCAAACTTGACTAATTTATATCAAACCGTTTTCGAGATATCTCAAAATCAAAAAACGACGCCATTTTGTTTTTTTGTTTTTTTTAATTTGACAGAATAACCCAAACTTTTTTGTTTTTTAACCGAATTATATCATGTTTGGTATCAAATTAAAGCATTTTCGATTCTTATTAAGAAAGTTGAGACGATTTTCATTTTTAATTAAAAACAAAATTGACATTTGACAACTTTGAACCCAACTTTTTTAATTTTCAACCGAAATATATCGAGTTTGATGTCGAATCAAAACAATTTTTTATCCTCAATGAGAATTTAATTAAAAAAATTAATTTTCAGTGACATTTCAATTTGGGTTGATCTTTTTTTGGTTAATGAGATATGGTTTTATTGATTTAATGAAATAGAGAATTAAAAAAGCTTTAAAACGAACCCAAACTTGACTAATTTATCTCAAACCGTTCTCGAGATATCTCAAAATCAAAAAAAGACGCCATTTTGTTTTTTTTTCTAATTTGACAGAATAACCTAAACGTTTTTGTTTTTTAACCGAATTATATCATGTTTGGTATCAAATTAAAGCATTTTCGATTCTTATTAAGAAAATTGAGACGATTTTCATTTTTAATTAAAAACAAAATTGACATTTGACAACTTTGAACCTAACTTCTTTAATTTTCAATAAAAATATTTCGAGTTTGATGTCGAATCAAAACAATGTTTTATCCTCAATGAGAATTTAATTAAAAAAATTAATTTTCAGTGACATTTCAATTTGGGTTGATCTTTTTTTGGTTAACGAGATATGGTTTTATTGATTTAATGAAATAGAGAATTAAAAAAGCTTTAAAACGAACCCAAACTTGACTAATTTATCTCAAACCGTTTTCGAGATATCTCAAAATCAAAAAACGACGCCATTTTTTTTTTAAATTGACAGAATAACCCAAACTTTTTTGTTTTTTAACCGAATTATATCATGTTTGGTATCAAATTAAAGCATTTTCGATTCTTATTAAGAAAATTGAGACGATTTTCATTTTAAATTAAAAACAAAATTGACATTTGACAACTTTGAACCTAACTTCTTTAATTTTCAATAAAAATATTTCGAGTTTGATGTCGAATCAAAACAATTTTTTATCCTCAATGAGAATTTAATTAAAAAAATTTATTTTTCAGTGACATTTCAATTTGGATTGATCTTTTTCTGGTTAACGAGATATGGTTTTATTGATTTAATGAAATAGAGAATTAAAAAAGCTTTAAAACGAACCCAAACTCGACCAATTTATCTCAAACCGTTTTTGAGATATCTCAAAATCAAAAAACGACGCCATTTTGTTTTTTTTTTTTAATTTGACAGAATAACCCAAACTTTTTTGTTTATTAACCGAAATATATCGTGTTTGGTATCAAATTAAAGCATTTTTGATTCTTATTAAGAAAATTGAGAGGAATAAAACGAAAATTGAAACAATTTTGATTTTTAAGTAAAATAAAATTGGCGTTTGACAGCTTTTAGCCTAACTTTTTAATTTTTAACCAAAAAATTTTGAGTTTGGCCTCAAATTAAAACATTTTTTTTATTCTCATTATAAATTGAACAAAAAAAATTTTTTTGGTGACACCTCAATTTAAGTTAATTTTCTTTTGATTAAAAAGGTACCGCTTTATTGAATTCATTAAAAAGAGAATTTAAATTGCTTTGAAATGACTCCAAACTCGGCTAATTTATCTCTAATCATTCTCGAAATATCTCAAAATAAAAAAAGACGCCATCTTGTTTTTTTTTGACAGTTTAACCAAACTTTTTTGTTTTTTAACCGAAATATATCGAGTTTGGTATCAAATTAAAGAATTTTTTATTCTATTTAAGAATTTCATAAAAAAAAATAAAAAATTCTTAAAATTCTTTTCCCAAATTCTTATTAATTTTTTAAAAATTAATATTTTATCATTTTAGTAACAGAATCAGATAGAGGAATAAAAATCTTTTAAAACGAGCCCAAACTCGATTAATTTATCTCAAATCGTTTTAAATATCTCAAAATAACAAATTGACGCCATCTTGATTTTTTTTTAATTTGACAGTTTAAGCAAACTTTTTTGTTTTTTAACTAAAATATATCGAGTTTGGTATCAAATCAAACAATTTTCGATTCTTATTAAAACAATTGAAAAAAAAAATTGAAAAAAATGACTTTGACATTTTCTAATTTTTTTAAATTTTAACCAAAATACGTCGTGTTTGGTATCAAATTAAAGGATTTTTCATCCTTGTCACGAATTTAATAAAAAAATCAACATTTAAGAATTCCAGAAACATCAAAAAGCCTCTAAAAAAAATTTTTTTGTTTTAAAACAAAACAAATTTTAGTTTATGCGATAAAATCACGTCGTTTTTTGATATTTAACCGCGGCGAATCAAAAATTTACGTGAAAATCACGTTTTAAGTATTTCCTTTCGGGTTCTTTTAAGTATTTTACACAAATTCGAACGTTAGATGTAATCAAAAATATTATTTACGTACTCATAAACGAAGACACAACAACAAACAGTAACTTAAACTCGTCAAAATCGAAAGAAAAACATCAACAAATAAATAAATAAACAAATAATTTGTTGTTTTCCGCACGAATTTTTTGAGTCAACTGAGACGAAACACCTCAATATTTAGCTTTTATAGTTGAACGTTTCGAATAAAATTTAAATTTTCGGCTCATTTCAAGATTGATACATTTTTACTACAAACTGAAGTGCGTGGATTCGAGATTTATTTAAATGAATTCCTCATCGTCTAGACAATTTTGTATACATATGTAACGAGCTATATGAATTTTACATCGATCCTCTTCGTGTTATAAATAAAAAAAAGGATTTTTCCGTTAAAAATTTGTCGCGATTAACGAATTTTGTTGTTGCAATCGAATCGGTCGTTATTCGAGGAATTTTTGGGACGTAACAATTGATTTCGTTTTGATAATTAAACAGGTGCTAAAAAGTCTAATAACGAAAGAGTCGTTAAGAAATTTTACGACGAATATTTCTTTTTTCTTACTACATAGATTACGTTCAATGGAATTTCTCAATGGACTCGAAAAAATTAAAAAATTAAAAGATTTCCTTCGAATTTTAATCAGCGATTTAACTTTTTATTATGTCGACAAATTTTTTCGTTCCCTTTTTACTTTAAGTCGTCATTATTTCATTTTTTGTTGATGTGTATTGTTTAAAACAAGACGAAATTAACGGTTCAACAAACCCCAACATAAACAATCATTTTTAAATCGTTTTAAATCAAATTAAATTTATTTTTACCCATCCAGACGTACTCCAGACGTTTTACCGTTAGCTGTGAGCACGGAATTTATTACGTCTGCATTCCTTCTCGTTCCTTTTTGCAATTTTTTACCATTTTCTTGAAGCATTTTCATAAACACCTCTCGTATAGGCAACCAATTTAACACCAAACATATTTATCCTAAAATAACCCAATTTTTATAACTCCAACAACAAATTCAACCTAATCATTATAATCTAACTCCAAAAATCATCATCCTTCATCTTTAAACAAATTAATTGAGGACCCAAACCACTCGGAAGATCCAATTCGATAATTCAACATTACGAAGTTATCTCATACCCTAAAATAAACCTCATTAACTCAAATACATCACAATATCATCCCCTCACCATAAATTTACCCCAAAAACTCCTTTTAAAACATCTTTTAACCCAAAGATGTAAAATTCATCCTCTTCTTAATTCTTGAGTTAATCCATTTACCCACTTCTCATCCCCATTTCCGCACATTCTAATCCATTTTTGAACCACTTTTGAGTCAATCATTTCACAATTCTTCAATAAAACGTTAATTTTTAATCAATATCGATGTAACATAAATATTCGAATTGACAACAATGACATAACCTCAAACTTGATTTACAAATTTATTTTTTAATAATAAAATTATTTATTAATAACTAAAGTATTAACTTCTTTAAATTTAGGTAAAAATCGTTTTTACAACAAAAAATTACATTAATTATCATTTAAATTAAGAAATTAAATTAAATCGTTGGGGTGAATTATCTTTGATAGATGGCGTAACTTGTTTGTTGTGTTTAGACGTAAACAAAGTGATTTAACCTCACTTTTTTTGATGAAGTTATTAATTAGATTAATTCTTTTATAATAATTCGTTTTGTGTTATTATATTGAAAGTGTTAAATTCAAGATAAAAGAATGTGTAAGTTTTGAAGATCAATAATGATGAAGGAGTGAAAAATTATGTTGATGAAATTTTGTTATGGATTAGAATGATATTTGGAATGGGGAAGAGTTTTTGGGAATATTGGTGAAGATTTAGTTCGAGATAAAGCTTTGGGTTGGAATTATTAAGATAAATTCGAGTTTCGTGGAATTTTTTGTTATAATTAAGGTAAGCTGTAATAATTTTGTGATGAATTAATGTAATGATGGGATATTATTATGATATATATTGTGTTATAATGACGAGATGAGATATTATTAATTTTATTATAAAAATTAAAAGAATAATTTAAATAATTTAGATTATTTATGGCAAAATAGTTTCTAATTAGCCCCCTCTATGAGCCATCTTGCGAATTAATCGGATCAAATTTTAATTATTTTTTTGATAATAATATTTTTTGATTAAAAATTTTGTTGTTTATATTAATATTATTTAAAATTAATTAATTGATTATAAAAAAATTTATAATTAAATAAATAATTATTTCGAATCGAAATAATGTTAGATTGTTAGAATAAATTATTTTTAATAGATGGCGCTATTAATCACGAAATTAATGCAAACAAAGTATACATAACCTCACTTTTTTTTAATAATTAAAATCGTTATTTTGGTGATAAAATTGATTTAAAATTGCGTTTTGCTTTTGCAGGGTTAATTTGAAATTGTCAACAATACAAGATAAGAAGATGAATTATTCATTCATGAATAAATCGTCGAATTAAAATCCTTCCTAATTCTCCAAAAATCATTAAAAAAAATTGGATTTTTTTTGCAAATATGGGTTATTTAAGAAGTCTTGGTTGTAATTAAGGTAAGATATAATAATTTAATATAATAGATTAATAGAAAAAGTTAAATATCAATTAGAAAATTGTTATAAACAAAGTGAACATAACCTTACTTTTTTTTAATTTAAATTATTTTGGTCATAAAATTGTTTAATTTTTGCAGGATTAACTTCAAATTATCAACAATTCAAGATAAAAAGATGAATTAACAAAGGATTTCATAAAATCCTAAATCGTCGAATTAAAATCTTTAATCTTATTCTTCAAAAATCACAACAGAAAATTGAAACTTTTTTTGGAAATATGGTTTATTTAAAAATTTTTTAATGCAATTAAGGTAAGAATTAATAATTTTTTGATTAATTAATTAAATAGAGATAAAAATATTAATAATTTTATTAAAAAATGATAAAATCATCAATAGATGGCGCTATTAATCACGAAATTTATGTAAACAAAGTAAACATAACCTCACTTTTTTTTTAATTTAAGTTATTTTGGTGATAAAATTGTTTAATTTTTGCAGGATTAACTTCAAATTATCAACAATTCAAGAAAAAAAGATGAATTAACAAAGGATTTCATAAAAAATCGTCGAATTAAAATCTTTAATCTTATTCTTCAAAAATCACAACAGAAAATTGAAACTTTTTTTGGAAATATGGTTTATTTAAAAATTTTTTGATGCAATTAAGGTAAGAATTAATAATTTTTTAATTAATTAATTAAATAGAGATAAAAATATTAATAATTTTATTAAAAAATGATAAAATCATCAATAGATGGCGCTAATAATCACGAAATTTATGTAAACAAAGTAAACATAACCTCACTTTTTTATTAATTTAAATTATTTTGGTGATAAAATTGTTTAATTTTTGCAGGATTAACTTCAAATTATCAACAATTCAATATAAAAAGATGAATTAACAAAGGATTTCATAAAAAATCGTCGTATTAAAATCTTTAATCTTATTCTTCAAAAATCACAACAGAAAATTGAAACTTTTTTGGAAATATGGTTTATTTAAGACGTTTTTAATGCAATTAAGGTAAGAATTAATAATTTTTTGATTAATTAATTAAATGGAGATAAAAATATTAATAATTTTATTAAAAAATGATAAAATCATCAATAGATGGCGCTATTAATCACGAAATTGATGTAAACAAAGTAAACATAACCTCACTTTTTTTTAATTTAAATTATTTTGGTGATAAAATTGTTTAATTTTTGCAGGATTAACTTCAAATTATTAACAATTCAAGATAAGAAGATGAATTAACAAAGGATTTCATAAAAAATCGTCGTATTAAAATCTTTAATCTTATTCTTCAAAAATCACAACAGAAAATTGAAACTTTTTTTGGAAATATGGTTTATTGAAGAAGTTTTTAATGCAATTAAGGTAAGATTTAATAATTTTTTAATTAATTAATTAAATAGAGATAAAAATATTAATAATTTTATTAAAAAATGGTAAAATCATCAATAGATGGCGCTATTAATCACGAAATTGATGTAAACAAAGTAAACATAACCTCACTTTTTTTTTAATTTAAGTTATTTTGGTGATAAAATTGTTTAATTTTTGCAGGATTAACTTCAAATTATCAACAATTCAAGAAAAAAAGATGAATTAACAAAGGATTTCATAAAAAATCGTCGAATTAAAATCTTTAATCTTATTCTTCAAAAATCACAACAGAAAATTGAAACTTTTTTGGAAATATGGTTTATTTAAGAATTTTTTAATGCAATTAAGGTAAGAATTAATAATTTTTTGATTAATTAATTAAATAGAGATAAAAATATTAATAATTTTATTAAAAAATGATAAAATCATCAATAGATGGCGCTATTAATCACGAAATTTATGTAAACAAAGTAAACATAACCTCACTTTTTTATTAATTTAAATTATTTTGATGATAAAATTGTTTAATTTTTGCAGGATTAACTTCAAATTATCAACAATTTAAGATAAAAAGATGAATTAACAAAGGATTTCATAAAAAATCGTCGTATTAAAATCTTTAATCTTATTCTTCAAAAATCACAACAGAAAATTGAAACTTTTTTTGGAAATATGGTTTATTTAAAAATTTTTTAATGCAATTAAGGTAAGAATTAATAATTTTTTAATTAATTAATTAAATAGAGATAAAAATATTAATAATTTTATTAAAAAATGATAAAATCATCAATAGATGGCGCTATTAATCATGAAATTTATGTAAACAAAGTAAACATAACCTCACTTTTTTTTTAATTTAAATTATTTTGATGACAAAATTGTTTAATTTTTGCAGGATTAACTTCAAATTATCAACAATTCAAGATAAAAAGATGAATTAACAAAGGATTTCATAAAAAATCGTCGTATTAAAATCTTTAATCTTATTCTTCAAAAATCACAACAGAAAATTGAAACTTTTTTGGAAATATGGTTTATTTAAGAATTTTTTAATGCAATTAAGGTAAGAATTAATAATTTTTTGATTAATTAATTAAATAGAGATAAAAATATTAATAATTTTATTAAAAAATGATAAAATCATCAATAGATGGCGCTATTAATCACGAAATTTATGTAAACAAAGTAAACATAACCTCACTTTTTTATTAATTTAAATTATTTTGATGATAAAATTGTTTAATTTTTGCAGGATTAACTTCAAATTATCAACAATTTAAGATAAAAAGATGAATTAACAAAGGATTTCATAAAAAATCGTCGTATTAAAATCTTTAATCTTATTCTTCAAAAATCACAACAGAAAATTGAAACTTTTTTTGGAAATATGGTTTATTTAAAAATTTTTTAATGCAATTAAGGTAAGAATTAATAATTTTTTAATTAATTAATTAAATAGAGATAAAAATATTAATAATTTTATTAAAAAATGATAAAATCATCAATAGATGGCGCTATTAATCATGAAATTTATGTAAACAAAGTAAACATAACCTCACTTTTTTTTTAATTTAAATTATTTTGATGACAAAATTGTTTAATTTTTGCAGGATTAACTTCAAATTATCAACAATTCAAGATAAAAAGATGAATTAACAAAGGATTTCATAAAAAATCGTCGTATTAAAATCTTTAATCTTATTCTTCTAAAATCACAACAAAAAATTGAAACTTTTTTTGGAAATATGGTTTATTTAAGACGTTTTTAATGCAATTAAGGTAAGAATTAATAATTTTTTGATTAATTAATTAAATGGAGATAAAAATATTAATAATTTTATTAAAAAATGATAAAATCATCAATAGATGGCGCTATTAATCACGAAATTGATGTAAACAAAGTAAACATAACCTCACTTTTTTTTAATTTAAATTATTTTGGTGATAAAATTGTTTAATTTTTGCAGGATTAACTTCAAATTATTAACAATTCAAGATAAGAAGATGAATTAACAAAGGATTTCATAAAAAATCGTCGTATTAAAATCTTTAATCTTATTCTTCAAAAATCACAACAGAAAATTGAAACTTTTTTGGAAATATGGTTTATTTAAGAATTTTTTAATGCAATTAAGGTAAGAATTAATAATTTTATTAAAAAATGATAAAATCATTAATAGATGGCGCTATTAATCATGAAATTTATGTAAACAAAGTAAACATAACCTCACTTTTTTTTAATTTAAATTATTTTGGTGATAAAATTGTTTAATTTTTGCAGGATTAACTTCAAATTATCAACAATTCAAGATAAAAAGATGAATTAACAAAGGATTTCATAAAAAATCGTCGTATTAAAATCTTTATTCTTCAAAAATCACAACAGAAAATTGAAACTTTTTTGGAAATATGGTTTATTTAAGAATTTTTTAATGCAATTAAGGTAAGAATTAATAATTTTTTAATTAATTAATTAAATAGAGCTAAAAATATTAATAATTTTATTAAAAAATAATAAAATTATCAAACAAAGTAAACATAACCTCACTTTTTTATTTAATTAAAATCATTTTTGTGATAAAATCGTTTCATTTTTGCAGGGTTAATTTGGAATCAACAATTCAAGATAAGAAGATGAATTATTAATTCATGAAGAAATCGTGGAATTAAAATCCTTCCTGGTTCTCGAAAAATCACAAAAAAAATTTTAATATTTTTAGCAAATATGATTTTTTTAAGAAGTCTTGGATGTAATTAAGGTAAGATATAATAATTTAATATAATAGATTATTAGAAGAAGTAAAATATTAATTACAGAAGTGAACATAACCTCACTTTTTTTAAATATAAATTATTTTTGTAATAAAATCGTTTCGTTTTTTGCAGGATTAACTTTAATTTATCAACAATTCAAGATAAAAAGATGAATTAGTCAAGATTTCCATAAAAAATCTCATCCTTCCTCATTTTCCTAAAAACACCGAAGTAAATTGAAGCCAATTTTTTTTTAAATCCAATTCCTTTGTGGAAATATGGTCTATTTAAGAAACTTTGGTCATAATCAAGGTAAGTTTTATTTAATTAAACAATTTTATTCTAAATTAAAAAAGATTTAAATTTTCTTACATGAAAGTTAAAATTAACGCCATCTATGAGTCATCTCACTAATTATTTTATTAATTTTTATTAATAATTTTTTTAATTTAAATTATTTTTAATTTAAATTATTTCTAACTTAAATTAATTATTTTTAACAACAAACACTTTCTTTTAAACTTTTCCTCTCAAAATATCTTTGCAAAGCCTCATCAAAAACAATCCCCACAGTTCGTTTCTTCCAAATATCCAATTTCGGCTTTTTCTCCTCTTTCACTTCATCCAATTTCTTTTCAACACTTTCTTTATCATTTTTCTCTTTTGATTCGTCATCTTTATTTTCTTTTTTATCATCATTTTGATCATCGATCTTAACATCAGAATCTTTTTTAATTTTTTTAACTTTTTTATTTCCATCGTTATCAACATTTTCATCTTCCGATGAAGATGAATCGATACTAAAATCGGAATCTGCGTCTAAATTCGAATTAAGATGTTCCATTTTTTTAGATTCTTCCTCAGTTTCATTTTTAACCTCATTTTCTTCAGATTCTGATGATTTTCTTTGACGATATTTTCGATTTTTATTTAATTTTTTCTTCTCAACAATCTCAATTTTCTCTTCATCAATTCTATCAAGATTTTTATCATCAATTTTATTGTCTTTTTTATCATCATCACTCGATTTATCCTCGTAATTAACTTTTTGGTCGTACAAATGCCTATAAAACCCATCTAAATTTCCTTGTTTCGTAACATCACCAATCCTCTCCAAATACTCCTCCCTTAATTCTTCTTCCTCCATCTTTTTAAATTCCTCCAATTTTTTTCGATAAGCCGAAGTCACAAATGATTCTTTATCTTTAAATTCTTCCCCCTCAGCATCCCTTTCTTTTTGTACCTGCCGCTCAATTCTCCTTTCATTTTCCCTTTTCCTCTTCTCAGCCATCACCAATAATCGATTTATATACTTAGGTTTTTTCTCTTTGTCTCGGACGGAAGCTTTCGACTCTTTCCGTTTTTGCTCAATATCATCGTACAATTCATCATATTGGTAAATTGTTGGATCTTCCTCAACAGCTTTTTGTATCGCTATTCTATCTTGACGCTTTAAATTCTTTGTTATCCCGGTTGGTTTATCATCTTGGTCGGAATCATCATCAGAATCTTCTTCGAATATTGATGGTTTTTTAACTTCGTTAGCTGGGGTTAATTTCGATTTATTTGGGATAATTAAACCGTATTGTTTATTATTTGACATTGTTTTTAATATAAAAATTAGTTTATTTCTTGAAAATCGATTAAAACTTTGTGGAGAATAATTTTATTTTTGAGGTTATGTTTATGTCAAATTACAGGAATCTGTAAATTATTCAATTATAAATAATTATTTAAGAAATTTAATTTAAATAAACAATAAAATGATGATTAATATAAAAATTATCACCTTTATATTAGAACAAATATTTTCTTTTAAACGTTTCTCCTCAAAATATCTTCTAAACCATCATTGAATATTATCCCGATAGTTTATTAAAACATCCAATTTCGTATTTTTCTCATTTTTCACTTCACCAATACTCTTTTTTACTTCTTCAACACTTTCTTTATCATTTCCTAAATCATTTTTATCTTTTAAATCTTCATCGGAATCTTCTTCGAATATTGATGATCTTTTAACTTCGTTGGTTGGGGTTAATTTCGATTTATTTGGGATAATTAAACCTTATTGTTTGTTATTTGACTTAGTTTTTAATATAAAAATTAATTATTTTCTTGAAAATCGATTAAAATTATGTGGAGAATAATTTTTTTGTGGTTATGTTTACGTCAAATTACAAGAATCTGTAAATTAATTAATTATAAATAATAATTTATTTAGGAAATTTAATTTAAATAATCAATAAAACGATTATTAATATAAAAATTATCACCTTTATATTAGAATAAATATTTTCTTTTAAACGTTTCTTCCCAAAATATCTTCTAAAACTTCATTGATTATAATCCGGATCATTTATTAAAACATCCAATTTCGTATTTTTTTCATTTTTCACTTCACCAATACTCTTTTTTACTTCTTCAACACTTTCTTTATCATTTCCTAAATCATTTTTATCTTTTAAATCTTCAATGGAATCTTCCTCGAATATTGATGATCTTTTAACTTCCTTACTTGGGGTTAATTTCGATTTATTTGGGATAATTAAACCTTATTGTTTGTTATTTGACTTAGTTTTTAATATAAAAATTAATTTATTTCTTGAAAATCGATTAAAATTGTGTAGAGAATAATTTTTTTGAGGTTATGTTTACGTCAAATTACAAGAATCTGTAAATTAATCAATTATAAATAATAATTTATTTAGGAAATTTAGTTTAAATAATCAATAAAATGATTATTAATATAAAAATTATCACCTTTATATTAGAATAAATATTTTCTTTTTAATCGTTTCTTCTCAAAATATCTTCTAAAACTTCATTGATTATAATCCGGATCATTTATTAAAACATCCAATTTCGTAGTTTTCCCATTTTTCACTACACCATTTCTCTTTTTTACTTCTTCAACACTTTCTTTATCAATTTCCTAAATCATTTTTATCTTTTAAATCTTCAATGGAATCTTCCTCGAATATTGATGATCTTTTAACTTCCTTACTTGGGGTTAATTTCGATTTATTTGGGATAATTAAACCTTATTGTTTGTTATTTGACTTAGTTTTTAATATAACAATTAATTTATTTCTTGAAAATCGATTAAGATTGTGTAGAGAATAATTTTTTTGAGGTTATGTTTACGTCAAATTACAAGAATCTGTAAATTAATCAATTATAAATAATAATTTATTTAGGAAATTTAGTTTAAATAATCAATAAAATGATTATTAATATAAAGATTATCACCTTTATATTAGAACAAATATTTTCTTTTAATCGTTTCTTCTCAAAATATCTTCTAAAACTTCATCGATTATAATCCCGATCATTTATTAAAACATCCAATTTCGTATTTTTCTCATTTTTCACTTCACCAATACTCTTTTTTACTTCTTCAACACTTTCTTTATCATTTCCTAAGTCATTTTTATCTTTTAAATCTTCATCGGAATCTTCTTCGAATATTGATGATCTTTTAACTTCGTTATCTGGGATTAATTTGGATTTATTTGGGTTAATTAAACCGTATTGTTTGTTATTTGATTTAGTTTTTAATATAAAAATTAATTTATTTCTTGAAAATTGATTAAAATTATGTGGAGAATAATTTTTTTGAGGTTATGTTTACGTCAAATTACAAGAATCTGTAAATTAATTAATTATAAATAATAATTTATTTAGGAAATTTAATTTAAATAATCAATAAAACGATTATTAATATAAAAATTATCACCTTTATATTAGAATAAATATTTTCTTTTAAAGGTTTCTTCCCAAAATATCTTCTAAAACTTCATCGATTATAATCCCGATCATTTATTAAAACATCCAACTTTGTATTTTTCTCATTTTTCACTCCACCAATACTCTTTTTTACTTCTTCAACACTTTCTTTATCATTTCCTAAGTCATTTTTATCTTTTAAATCTTCATCGGAATCTTCTTCGAATATTGATGATCTTTTAACTTCCTTACTTGGGGTTAATTTCGATTTATTTGGGATAATTAAACCTTATTGTTTGTTATTTGACTTAGTTTTTAATATAAAAATTAATTTATTTCTTGAAAATCGATTAAAATTGTGTAGAGAATAATTTTTTTGAGGTTATGTTTACGTCAAATTGCAAGAATCTGTAAATTAATCAATTATAAATAATAATTTATTTAGGAAATTTAGTTTAAATAATCAATAAAACGATTATTAATATAAAAATTATCACGTTTATATTAGAATAAATATTTTCTTTTAAACGTTTCTTCCCAAAATATCTTCTAAAACTTCATCGATTATAATCCCGATCATTTATTAAAACATCCAATTTTGTATTTTTCTCATTTCTCACTCCACCAATACTCTTTTTTACTTCTTCAACACTTTCTTTATCATTTCCTAAGTCATTTTTATCTTTTAAATCTTCATCGGAATCTTCTTCGAATATTGATGATCTTTTAACTTCCTTACTTGGGGTTAATTTCGATTTATTTGGGATAATTAAACCGTATTGTTTGTTATTTGACTTAGTTTTTAATATAAAAATTAATTTATTTCTTGAAAATCGATTAAAATTGTGTAGAGAATAATTTTTTTGAGGTTATGTTTACGTCAAATTACAAGAATCTGTAAATTAATAAATTATAAATAATAATTTATTTAGGAAATTTAGTTTAAATAATCAATAAAACGATTATTAATATAAAAATTATCACCTTTATATTAGAACAAATATTTTCTTTTAATCGTTTCTTCTCTAAATATCTTTTAAAACTTCATCGATTATAATCCGGATCATTTATTAAAACATCCAATTTCGTATTTTTCTCATTTTTTACTCCACCAATACTCTTTGTTATTTCTTCAACACTTTCTTTATCATTTCCTAAGTCATTTTTATCTTTTAAATCTTCATTGGAATCTTCTTCGAATATTGATTTGTTGATTTTTTTCTTTTAATTTTATCGACCAGGATTAATTTCGATTTATTTTGGATAACTAAACCATTTTATTTATTATTTGCTATTTTTTTTATAAAAATTTAATTTTTTCCTTGAAAATCAATTAAAACTACAAAAAACAATTTTTTGAGGTTATGTTTACATCAAATTACAGAAATCTGTAAAATAATTTTTTTAATTTCGTGATTTATTTTGATTAATTAACTTAATTATTTATTAACATTTCTTTATGAACTAATTAATCTTAGTTTAAAATTGATAAAAATTAGAAAAAAGATAGTTTAATTTGTAGAAATTAGTTTTGCGAAATTACAGGAATCTGTAATTTTATCTCTTATAAATAATTATTAATTTATGAAATTTAGTTTAAATAATTATCAAAACGATTATTGATATAAAAATTATCACCTTTATTAATCAATTAATTAACAATTTCATAATTTAATTTTTTTTTATCGGGAAAAGTTACAATATCTTTCTCGCATAAAAAATGATAATAATCCGTAACCAAGAGCAAATAATAAATGTATTATAATGAGTAAATACATGAATATTGCTTATTTCCGATCGTTTGCATCAACGCAATAAATAAATCGATCAAAAACGGAAATCTTAGTGCGCTTAACGAACAAAATTAAGCCACAAGAATCTCCGATTTCGATTAAACAATGATTATAAAAATAAAAAGGATAATTAAAACGATTAAAAAAACAATAATTACGTTTTTTAAGCACGATTAATTAATTATTTTCTTTACATAGTTTTATGTAGTATGGCTCGGTTGAAAAAAAAATGAAAAATAATTAAATTGTTTAAGTACCTAATCCCAAAATGAAATGTTATTTGAGGAATTTAATTAATTAAATTAAATTAAATTGGGAAAATGCAAAAAATTTGTGATAAAAAAATTTATGATAAAAAAAAATTATGATAAAAAAATTTTTTTTTAATTTTCTTAATTAGATTTGATTTGATTAGATTAGAGGCACAATTTTTGAGCGATTATTTGTTTAAATTCAAAATAATTGTTTAAATTGTATTTACAAAGTTAAATTCAATTTAATTTATTATAAAAAAAAAAAAAAATTAAGTTGGTAGCAATGAACGTCAAATTGAATCTAACGTCACATTAATTAATTAAACGTCAAAGTCAAAATGAAATTAAAAAAGCTCAAATTAACTCAATCTGCGGCTTCGTTAAAATAAATTTTAGTGATCACAACATCCCCAGTGCTTAAAGTTTGAGTCTCAACGTCAACGTAACCCTCTCGTTTCGGAGAATCATCGTTTTGATTAACCGCAATGTAAGTACTATTAACGCTCAATATTTTCCCTTCGTTTAAGCATTTGCTAAAGGAATCTTTGCAATTACAATTATTACTATTATTAAATCCGTTCTCATTATTACCTTGCAAAGTGGTCGAGCTCAAAACCGCCTCTAATTTATCTAACTTATCGATTTTTCCTAAATTATTATCGTTTAAAATCGTATCGACCATCTGCATACTCTCCGTTAAACTGGTCGGGCCGGAAGTTCTCGGCGAAGTTAAATCGCTCTCAAAACTTGGATAATCGTTTTCTTCATCATCAGAAGAATATAAATCTTTTTCTTGTCCCAAACTTTCTAATTTTTCTAATTTTTTCGCAACTTTCGCCGAAGATTTCAACTTCTCCTTTTCTTCATCGGTTAACTCAACATACCTCAATAACCTCACCTCCCGATTACTCAAAACGATGCTTTTCGCGGGTTGTGCCAATTTAACTTTTAATTCCCCCACTTCCGTCTCGGTTTTTCGTTGGCGCTTTTTTAGTTTAACCGAATCGGGGGAAATGTGCATTAAAACTTGTTCTTGGCACAATTCGAGCATTAAGTTTCGGTTTTCTGGGTGAATTTGGTGGGTTAATGGGTAATAAAGTTTTTCGTGGATTAAGCATAAGACGTCGGCGGCTGCGTATAGGATCATTTCGCGGGTTAATGGGCGTCTTGACCAATACTTTTGATCCCTACGGTATATGTTTTTTAGTTGCTCTTTGATGGGGTTTGTTGGGACGCCGTAGCATTCGCAAAGGGCGTTTAATGCGACGCTTTTTGCTTTGTAAACGGGGCGTCCGGTTTCTTGGTATGTTAGGACGGCGTGGGCTGCTTGGGTGTCGAAAACGCTGCGTAAAGTGATGTTGTATTGCCGGAAGAGGTTGACTGAGTCGTTGCGGCAATCGTGGATTATCTAAAAATCGAAAAATAATAACATAATTAATGGTACAATATTTGCTTTACAACAATAATGATCATTAGAACGATGTTAACGAGAAATCAGTCAGCGGTGTCATTTCAAATTCAGGTAAAGTAAGCACTAGCATCTCCAATCTTGATGACAGTAAAGATATAAATTCTGAACGCGACATTATCAATATCTTCAACAAGGACACAATTACCATTGACGATGATTTCGAAACTGTGAAAAAGCGTGGCAGAGCTCTTTCATCAGTTGGATCTGAATTCAAATATGTTGAAAAAACTCCTAATAACTCTACTCTTGTTACGGATTTTGTTAAACCCTATCCTAAAAAGCGGAAAAGGAAGAATACAGCTGATGACCACGTTGATTCCGATTGTTGTCATATGAAATGTTTACTTCATATAACAACTTCTGTAAATTTATCTCTGATTCCAAAGGCAAACAAGACGCAAACGCAGTAGCTCAACTTTATTGTGAAGATATCGATTCTCTGTGTGAGTTGTTAGTTATTAAGCTAAACGAGCTTTTTTAAGCTCGTTTAAAACGGCTGCTTAAAAAATTAAAATTAAAAGGTAGTTTATCTAAGTCTGATGATTTTTTTATCACTTTTCCAAAAATATCGATGATTTCATTTACATGAGTTAGGTTGATGATGATTTTGAGTAATTTCTCCAAAATGTTCAAAAATCCATGAACTTGGACAGGATTAATGATAATTTTCAATCTTTTTTTCTAAAAATATCCATGATTTCATGAGCATGAGTTATCATTATTCCAAAAATATCCATATTTTATGAGATTGGGTTGGGTTAATGATGATTTTCATTCATTTTTCCATGAAATAAAATGAAAATATCCATCATTTCATGAGCTTTGATTGGGTTGATGACGATTTTTAACAATTTTTTCAAAAAATTTCCGAGATTTCATGAACTTGAATTGGATTGAAATAAGCTAATGATTATTTTTAATATTTCTTTTTTATTTCTTTTTAAAATATAAACGATTTGATAAGCTTGAGTTGGGTTGATGATGATTTTCAATCACTTTTCCAATAATTTTCACGATTTTATGAGCTGAGGTTAAGATGATGATGATACTGAATCATTTTTCCAAAAATATCCATGATTTTATAAACTTGGGTTAAGATGATGAACATTTTCAATCACTTTTCCAACAATTTCCACGACTTTATAGGTTTGAGATGGATTAATGATGACTTTTAATGATTTTTCCAAAAATTTCCATGACTTATGAGCTTGGAATGAATTGATGATGATTTTTAATCTTTTTAAAAAAATTTTAATGCTTTTATGAGCTTGGATTATTGATGATGATTTTCAACCATTGTTTCAAAAATGTCCAAGATTTTATAAAGATAAGTTGGGTTGGGCTGGATTGATAACAATTTTTACTCATTTTTCCAAAAATATCCATGATATCATGAAATTGAGTTGGGTTGATGATAAATTTGAATCATTTTTCCAAACATTTCCGTAACTTTATGCGCTTGAGATGGACTCTTGATGGTTTAATCATTTTTTTCAATAATTTCCATGGTTTATTCAACTTGGATTGAGTTGATGATAATTTTTGATCAGTTTTTAAAAAATTTCCAAGATTTCATGTAGTTGAGTTGAGTTAGCATTGATTCATGATGATTTTTAATAATATTTCCAAAAATATCCATGATTTCATGAAAATGAGTTAGATTGATGATAATTTTCAAATAATTCTCCAAAATATCCATAATTTCCTGAAGTTAGACTGGATTAATGATAATATTTAATCATTTTTCCAAAAATGTCCTTGATTTCAGGAACTTAGGATGGGTTAATGATGATTTTAAGTCATCTTTCGAAAAATGTCCATGGTTTCAAGAGCTTGGATTGGGTTGATGATAATCTTTAACCATTTTTCCAAAAATTTCCAAGATTTCATGAAGTTGAATTAGGTTGATGATGATTAAGAATAATTTTTCCAAAAATTTCCAAAATTTCATGAACTTCAGTTGAGTTAGGATGGATTCATGATGATTTTTAGTAATATTTCCAAAAATATCCATGATTTCATGGAAATGATTAGGATTGATGATGATTTTCAAATAATTCTCGAAAAATTTTACCAGAAGACTTAATTTTGCTTCTAGAAACCTCGATCAGCTTCTAGAAAGACTTGAAATGCTTCCAGAAAACTTGATCAGCTTCTAGAAAGACTTGAAATACTTCTAGAAATGAAATACTGCCAGAATCTTGCTTCCAGAAGACTCGATCAACTTCTAGAAAGATTTAAGAAGCTTCCAGAAGACTTAATCTTGCTTTTAGGAGACATGATCAGCTTCTGGAAAGACTTGAAATGTTTTAAGAAGACTTAATGAAAAAAGTCTCGATCAGCTTCTAGAAAGACTTGAAATGCTTCCAGAAAACTTGATCAACTTCTAGAAAAACTTGAAATGCTTCTGTAAGACTTAATCGTGCTTCTAGAAGACATAAAATATTTTCAAAAGACTTAATATTGTCCCTGCGATGTTTGAAATGCATCCAGAAAACTGGATGTTGCTTCTAGAAGACTTGAAATGCTTCCAGAAGATTCGATATCTCCTCTGGAAGAGTTAAAATGCTTCCATAAGACTTGATATTGCGTCTGAAAGACTTGAAATGTTTCCAGAAAACTTAATCCTGCTTCTAGAAGACTTGATCAACTTCTAGAAACACTTGGAATACTTCCAGAAGATTTAGTTTTGCTTCTAAAAGACTTGAAATGTTTTGAAAAGAATTAATATTACCTCTGGGAAATTTAAAATGCTTCCAGAAAACAGGATATTGCTTCTAGAAAACATAAAATACATTCTTAAGACTTAATACTGCTTCTAGAAGACTTGCGATACTTCCAGAAGACTTGATACTTAATACTTTAGCCCCTGGGAAATTTGAAATGCTTGCAGAAAACTGGATATTACCTGTAGAAATCCTGAAATGCTTCCATAAGACTTAATACTGCTTCCAGAAGACTTATAATGTTTCTAGATGATTTTATACTGTCTAGAAGTATAAAATCATATTTGACAGTTTTTCATGCTTTCAGATAACTTGCAGATAATTTTAGACAACTTCAAACAATTATTTGCTATTAGCAACATATTTTAGACAATTTCTTATACTTTTAGACAACTTGTGAATAATTTTAGAAACCTTTTGACAATTATTTAATATTAGAGGAATATTTTAGACAGTTTTTGATAATTTTAGACAACTTTAGACAATTATTTACCATTAGAAACACATATTTGACAGTTTTTCATGCTTTTAGGCAACTTTCAGATAATTTTAGACAATTTTAGATAATTATTTGCTATTAGCAACATATTTTAGACAATTTTTCATAGTTTTAAACAACTTGCAGATTATTTTAGACATCTTTAGACAATTATTTACTATTAGCAACATATTTTTGACAGTTTTTCATACTTTTAGACAACTTGCAGATAATTTTAGACAACTTTAGACAATTATTTACTATTAGAAACATATTTTTGACAGTTTTTCATACTTTTAGACAACTTCCAGATAATTTTAGACAACTTTAGACAATTATTTACCATTAGAAACTCATTTTTGACAGTTTTTCATGCTTTTAGACAACTTGCAGATAATTTCAGACAACTTCAAACAATTATTTGCTATTAGCAACATATTTTAGACAATTTCTTATACTTTTAGACAACTTGTGAATAATTTTAGAAACCTTTTGACAATTATTTACTATTAGAGGAATATTGTAGACAGTTTTTGATGATTTTAGACAACTTGTAGATTATTTTAGACATCTTTAGACAATTATTTACTATTAGCAACTTATTTTTAACAGTTTTTCATACTTTTAGACAACTTGCAGATAATTTTAGACAACTTTAGACAATTATTTACCATTAGAAACACATTTTTGACAGTTTTTCATGCTTTTAGACAACTTGCAGATTATTTTAGACATCTTTAGACAATTATTTACTATTAGCAACTTATTTTTAACAGTTTTTCATACTTTTAGACAATTTGCAGATAATTTTAGACAACTTTAAACAATTATTTACCATTAGAAACACATTTTTGACAGTTTTTCATGCTTTCAGACAACCTGCAGATAATTTTAGACAACTTCAAACAATTATTTGCTATTAGCAACATATTTTAGACAATTTCTTATACTTTTAGACAACTTGTGAATAATTTTAGAAACCTTTTGACAATTATTTACTATTAGAGGAATATTGTAGACAGTTTTTGATGATTTTAGACAACTTGCAGATTATTTTAGACATCTTTAGACAATTATTTACTATTAGCAACTTTTTTTTAACAGTTTTTCATACTTTTAGACAACTTGCAGATAATTTTAGACAACTTTAGACAATTATTTACCATTAGAAACACATTTTTGACAGTTTTTCATGCTTTCAGACAACTTGCAGACAACTTCAAACAATTATTTGCTATTAGCAACATATTTTAGACAGTTTTTGATGATTTTAGACAACTTTCAGATTATTTTAGACATTTTTAGACAATTATTTACTATTAGCAACTTATTTTTGACAGTTTTTCATGCTTTCAGACAACTTGCAGATAATTTTAGACAACTTCAAACAATTATTTGCTATTAGCAACATATTTTAGACAATTTCTTATACTTTTAGACAACTTGTGAATAATTTTAGAAACCTATTGACAATTATTTACTATTAGAGGAATATTTTAGACAGTTTTTGATGATTTTAGACAACTTGCAGATTATTTTAGACATCTTTAGACAATTATTTACTATTAGCAACTTATTTTTAACAGTTTTTCATACTTTTAGACAACTTGCAGATAATTTTAGACAACTTTAGACAATTATTTACCATTAGAAACACATTTTTGACAGTTTTTCATGCTTTCAGACAACTTGCAGATAATTTTAGACAACTTCAAACAATTATTTGCTATTAGCAACATATTTTAGACAATTTCTTATACTTTTAGACAACTTGTGAATAATTTTAGAAACCTTTTGACAATTATTTAATATTAGAAGAATATTGTAGACAGTTTTTGATGATTTTAGACAACTTGCAGATTATTTTAGACATCTTTAGACAATTATTTACTATTAGCAACTTTTTTTTAACAGTTTTTCATACTTTTAGACAACTTGCAGATAATTTTAGACAACTTTAGACAATTATTTACCATTAGAAACACATTTTTGACAGTTTTTCATGCTTTCAGACAACTTGCAGACAACTTCAAACAATTATTTGCTATTAGCAACATATTTTAGACAGTTTTTGATGATTTTAGACAACTTGCAGATTATTTTAGACATTTTTAGACAATTATTTACTATTAGCAACTTATTTTTGACAGTTTTTCATACTTTTAGACAACTTGCAGATAATTTTAGACAACTTTAGACAATTATTTACCATTAGAACCACATTTTTGACAGTTTTTCATACTTTTAGACAACTTGCAAATAATTTTAGACAACTTCAAACAAGTATTTGCTATTAGCAACATATTTTAGACAATTTTTCATACTTTTAGACAACTTGTGAATAATTTTAGAAACCTTTAGACAATTATTTACTATTACAGGCATATTTTTGACAGTTTTTGATAATTTTAGACAACTTGCAGATCATTTTAGACATCTTTAGACAATTATTTACTATTAGAAACATATTTTTGACAGTTTTTCAAACTTTTAGACAACTTGCAGATAATTTTAGACAACTTCAGACAACTATGTGGTATTAGCAACATATTTTAGATAGTTTTTTATGCTTTTAGACAACTTGTGGATGATTTTAGACAACTTTAGACAATTATTTGCTATTAGCAACATATTTTAGACAATTTTTCATACTTTTAGACTAATTGCAGATAATTTTAGACAACTTTAGACAATTATTTGCTATTAGCAACATATTTTAGACAATTTTTCATACTTTTAGACTAATTGCAGATAATTTTAGACAACTTTAGACAATTATTTACCACTAGAAACACATTTTTGACAGTTTTTCAAACTTTTAAACAACTTGCAAATAATTTTAGACAACTTTAGACAATTACTTGCTATTAGCAATATATCTTAGACAATTTGTGGATGATTCTAAACTGAGTTTAGATGATTTTAGACAATTGTAGATTATTAGAGACATATTTTAAACAGATTGTGATGATTTTAGACAACTTGTTGATCATTCTAAACTAATTTTAGATGATTTTAGACAACTTGTGGTTGATTTGAGATAACTTTAGACAATTATGGGCAGTTATTCGACAGTTTTTGATGATTTTAGACAAATTTTGATTATTTTAAGGTCATTCATAACTTGCGTTTTTTTGAAAATTAGTTTTTCAGCCAATAATTGGATGTAGCCATGTACAGGGTGGTTACAAAAAAGTAACCAACATGCAAAGTATATAGCAACATATCTTTTATAGTTTTAGAGATACAGGCTGTTTTTTAAAAAGTTCATTTTCTAAGTCATCCTAATTTTTTTCTTATTAAAAAAATCGTCCTTTTTATAAAACATTTCCAAAGCAACAAAAAAAGATATATTTTAATAATTATTCACATAAAAATGATTTTTGTAAATGTAACATCCTGTATGTTTCAATTTTTATAATTTTTTAAAAAATTCAGCTCCATTTCTATGTCGTTTATCTCAAACAGAGTGGAGAATGAACGAATGTATTTACAGAAAAAAAGATTTTTTATTAATAAGAAAAAAATTAGGATGATTTTTCGAAATTGCACTATTTTTTAAAAACACCCTGTATGTTGTCTCGTCTAGTATAAATTTTTTTTTTTTTTAAAGGTTCATTATAAAACAACATAAATTATATTTATGCTTATCTATTTTATAACATTAATTTGAACCAAATTCTTAATCAAATTTAAATTAATTTAAAAAATTTTAAATCATTAATTACAAAATTTGTCAAAAAAAAAAAAGAAAAAATAAGTTGGCACCACTTGACACAAGTAGTGACATCTAGCGTGCGCCAAAACCAATTTATTCATAAACAAACAATTTTTTTTAATTAATCCTAAATTAATCGTGATAATTTTGTGATTTGGGTGAGTTTTTGAACAAATCCTTCCTTTCATTACCATCTAATTCAATTTTACCAAAATTTTCTTAATCAAAAAGAAATAAAATAATTTGACAGACAAACATAACCTCAAAATAATTTTTTTTCCATTTAGAAATAATTAAATTAATTTATATTAAAATCAAACAAAATAAACTTACCTTAATCACATCGGGATGCTCCAACAACGCCTTTAACCCATAATCGATCATCCCAGGGCACGAAACCAAATCAAAAACATAAACGAACCCAGTCATCGTAGCAATCTGAATCAACGTTAATTGCCCTTTTAACCCCAAATTAATCCCTTCGCAATCAACAGCAACCACAACTTTATCCTCAGTAAAAGGCCACGTTGAAATGTCGGTGTCGAAATTTCCGTTTAATCTCGATTTTTTATTTGAGTTAATTAACGGGTCGATCACCATTTGGCACTCTTTTATTGTGCAAATGACCCTTGTGTGTTGGAATAGCGACACTTTCCATGATTCGGTGTAATTTTGACTTTGCGAAATCATGTTTTGGCGGTCCCTTCCGGTGTTTTCTTGTAATGTTTTTAAAACTAACGTGTTTATGCGTTGTTTTAATGATTGGTTTTGGGTTGAAATTGGTTTTGGACGTTCTAATGGGGCTTCCTTTGATTCGGATTGATTTATTTTAGTTTCGTTTTGATTAATTCTATTTTCTGGCGGTTTTTGAATCAATCTTTGTTGTTTTAAACGCTCATTAATCGATTTTGATCCAATCGGAGATGTAACTCTTTCAAATCTTCCATTATTTTGATTATTTTGATGTTGATTTTGATTATTTTGAATCTGATTTTGATTATTTTGAAATTGATTTTGATTATTTTGAAATTGATTTTGATTATTTTGAACCAGATTTTGATTGTTTTGAATTTGACTTTGATTATTTTGACTTTGAGATTGATAATTTTGGTGATTTATAGTCTCATTTAAATGATTCTGTTTCTGATTAAGTTTAGGATGTTGCAACAAAGTAACCAAATTCGACTGAATATGAAAACTATCCGAAAACAGCCTCAAAAAGCTCATTAATTGCCCGGAAGTATTAAACAACCCCGTCCATAAATACTCATCTAAATTACAGCTAATTAACTGGAATAATTGTTCGACTAAAATCGGTCCTTTCACGTCGATGCATTTCGCTAAAAAATCTAATAATTTCTGCGTGTTTTCCGGGTTGATTGAGACGATGAGGTTGTAATTGAGTTCTTGCGTGTGCGATTTGACTGAGGTGTAATTTTTGAGGACGACGATTTCTTTTTCGTCATCTATGTAGAAGGTTTCCGGGTGTTTTTGGAGGAAATCGCGGAATTCGTGGAAGTGTTGACCGGAAACGTGGCGCACTTCCGGGCTCGCTTGGCTGCGATGGCCGAGTAAGCTTCGAATGGGGACTTCCGTTCCTTCGCCGTATTGGGCTAATTTTTCGGAGAAGTAATCGACGGCTTGTGATGTGTAACCTTCATTATCTAAAAGAAAGAACGAAAAAATTATTAGTCCTTAAATACTCGCGTTATTTTTACTCGCATGAGTACACATTTGATACAACCTGTATAATAAATATTACGTTTTACTTGTAATGTATGTTAACGTGATCATTTTTTAAAAATTTTATTGCTTTGTATATTTACTGATACAAAAATTATTATATAGAGCCATTTTTTGTTGTGATAAATCATAAAAATGTCCCATGTGCGATTTTATATTTTGCTTCTGAAGATGGCTTTTGGTTGAAACACGTATTAAAATTATTAAGTCTCTAAATAAAATTATTACCATTAAAAATAACAATGTAGGTTGTCATGGCAATGAAACGAAATTATTGCAAATAAGTATCGTCTAAAAATGCGGTACAATTAATAAAGAAACTTTTGTTTGAAATATCTTTCTTTAAAATAACGAATGGCGAAGTTATTGGTTTAATTTTTAACCATTTGATACACCCTATATATTATTAAGGAACAAAATGTTATTATCAAAAAATCTTGGAACGTGTTGGACGACAACAGATGTCGTACCTAAAAAGTAGCAGCAAGTCATACTGTCAACAAAGTTAACAGACTTTATAATGAAAGTTTAGAGACATGAAAAGTTTGGAGACAGACTTTCTACGTATGATAAGGATATGAGGGACATAATAGCTCATGTTGCCAACAAGTTGGCAGTCTTTAAAATCATATATATTGTTTAGAACAGTGATAGCTCATGCTGCCAACAAGTTGGCAGACTTTATACTTATGATAAGGGGTTGTGGGACATAATAGCTCATGCTGCCAACAAGTTGGCAGTCTTTAAGATCATATATACTGTTTAGAACAGTGACAACTCTTGCTGCCAATAAGTTGGCAGACTTTATACTTGTGATAAGGAGTTGTGGGACATAATAGCTCATGCTGCCAACAAGTTGGCAGTCTCTAAAATCATATATACTGTTTAGAACAGTGACAGCTCATGCTGCCAACAAGTTGGCAGACTTTATACTTGTGATAAGGAGTTGTGGGACATAATAGCTCATGCTGCCAACAAGTTGGCAGTCTCTAAAATCATATATACTGTTTAGAACAGTGACAGCTCATGCTGCCAACAAGTTGGCAGACTTTATACTTGTGATAAGGAGTTGTGGGACATAATAGCTCATGCTGCCAACAAGTTGGCAGTCTCTAAAATCATATATACTGTTTAGAACAGTGACAGCTCATGCTGCCAACAAGTTGGCAGACTTTATACTTGTGATAAGGAGTTGTGGGACATAATAGCTCATGCTGCCAACAAGTTGGCAGTCTCTAAAATCATATATACTGTTTAGAACAGTGACAGCTCATGCTGCCAACAAGTTGGCAGACTTTATACTTGTGATAAGGAGTTGTGGGACATAATAGCTCATGCTGCCAACAAGTTGGCAGTCTCTAAAATCATATATACTGTTTAGAACAGTGACAGCTCATGCTGCCAACAAGTTGGCAGACTTTATACTTGTGATAAGGAGTTGTGGGACATAATAGCTCATGCTGCCAACAAGTTGGCAGTCTCTAAAATCATATATACTGTTTAGAACAGTGACAGCTCATGCTGCCAACAAGTTGGCAGACTTTATACTTGTGATAAGGAGTTGTGGGACATAATAGCTCATGCTGCCAACAAGTTGGCAGTCTCTAAAATCATATATACTGTTTAGAACAGTGACAGCTCATGCTGCCAACAAGTTGGCAGACTTTATACTTGTGATAAGGAGTTGTGGGACATAATAGCTCATGCTGCCAACAAGTTGGCAGTCTCTAAAATCATATATACTGTTTAGAACAGTGACAGCTCATGCTGCCAACAAGTTGGCAGACTTTATACTTGTGATAAGGAGTTGTGGGACATAATAGCTCATGCTGCCAACAAGTTGGCAATCTCTAAAATCATATATACTGTTTAGAACAGTGACAGCTCATGCTGCCAACAAGTTGGCAGACTTTATACTTGTGATAAGGAGTTGTGGGACATAATAGCTCATGCTGCCAACAAGTTGGCAGTCTCTAAAATCATATATACTGTTTAGAACAGTGACAGCTCATGCTGCCAACAAGTTGGCAGACTTTATACTTATGATAAGGGGTTGTGGGACATAATAGCTCATGCTGCCAACAAGTTGGCAGTCTCTAAAATCATATACACTGTTTAGAACAGTAACAGCTCATGCTGCCAACAAGTTGGCAGACTTTATACTTATGATAAGGGGTTGTGGGACATAATAACTCATGCTGCCAACAAGTTGGCAGTCTCTAAAATCATATATACTGTTTAGAACAGTGACAGCTCATGCTGCCAACAAGTTGGCAGACTTTATACTTATGATAAGGGGTTGTGGGACATAATAGCTCATGCTGCCAACAAGTTGGCAGTCTTTAAAATCATATATATTGTTTAGAACAGTGATTGCTCATGCTGCCAACAAGTTGGCAGACTTTATACTGATGAATGGGGGTTGTGGGACATAATAGCTCATGCTGCCAACAAGTTGGCAGTCTTTAAAATCATATATATTGTTTAGAACAGTGATAGCTCATGCTGCCAACAAGTTGGCAGACTTTATACTTGTGATAAGGAGTTGTGGGACATAATAGCTCATACTGCCAACAAGTTGGCAGTCTTTAAAATTATATATACTGTTTAGAACAGTGACATCTCATGCTGCCAATAAATTGGCAGACTTTATACTTGTGATAAGGAGTTGTGAGACATAATAGCTCATGCTGCCAACAAGTTGGCAGACTTTATACTTATAATAAGGGATTGTGGGACTTAATAGCTCATGCTGCCAACAAGTTGGCAGTCTTTAAGGTAATTTAAAATGATTGGGATGGTGACAGCTCATGCTGCCAACAATATGCCACCTTTTTTTCTTGCCATCTCATTCACATCAGGGTAAACACAGTCAAGGGCATAAGAAACAAGGTCAATTGTATTTTCGTCTTCTGCAATAATGGGTTTCCTTGCCATTGGTCAACAGAATTCTCCATTCGCCAGATACTCAACCATGTTATAACCCCATCCGCACTGTCTTTTCTCAGCTTGATAGGTCCTTAACTCATCCCCCTGATTATGAGGATCCTCCGAGTTTGTCAAGATCCCTTTCATTAATAGGTTCACTAACTATGTGGTAAATATTTTTAGTGAGTGTACTGAAAAACACTGTGACAAATTGTAAATTGATGAGCAAGACTTTCAAGATATAAGAACTCATGCTGCCAACAAAGTTGGCAATCTTGAAGATAATATACAGTTTTTGACACAGTAATAACTGATGCTGTCTACAGGTTGGTAAACTGCAAATTGATAAGCAATTCTTTCAAGATATAATAGCTCATGCTGCCAACAAGTTGGCAGTCTTTAAGATAACATACAGTCTTTGGGACAGTAATAACTCATGCTACTAACAGGATGGCAAACTGCAAATTGATGAGTAAGACATATAATAGCTTATGCCTCCAACAAAGTTGGTAGCCTTGAAGATAATATACAGTATTTGAGACAGTTATAACTCATGCAAATTGGCAGATTTCAAATTGATGAGCAAGACTTTTAAGATGTAATAGCTCATGCTGTCAACAATTTGGCAGACTTCATATTGATGAGCAAAACTTTTGAGATCAAAGTTGGCAGTCTTGAAAATAGTATACAGTATTTGAGACAGTAATAATTCATGCTACCAACAGGATGGCAAACTGCAAATTGATGAGTAAGATTTTCAAGATATAATAGCTCATGCTGCCAACAAGTTGGCAGTCTTGAAGATAGTATACAGTATTTGAGACAGTAATAATTCATGCTACCAACAGGATGGCAAACTGCAAATTGATGAGGAAGATTTTCAAGATATAATAGCTCATGCTGCCAACAAGTTGGCAGTCTTGAAGATAGTATACAGTATTTGAGACAGTAATAATTCATGCTACCAACAGGATGGCAAACTGCAAATTGATGAGGAAGATTTTCAAGATATAATAGCTCATGCTGCCAACAAGTTGGCAGTCTTGAAGATAGTATACAGTATTTGAGACAGTAATAATTCATGCTACCAACAGGATGGCAAACTGCAAATTGATGAGGAAGATTTTCAAGATATAATAGCTCATGCTGCCAACAAGTTGGCAGTCTTGAAGATAGTATACAGTATTTGAGACAGTAATAATTCATGCTACCAACAGGATGGCAAACTGCAAATTGATGAGGAAGATTTTCAAGATATAATAGCTCATGCTGCCAACAAGTTGGCAGTCTTGAAGATAGTATACAGTATTTGAGACAGTAATAATTCATGCTACCAACAGGATGGCAAACTGCAAATTGATGAGGAAGATTTTCAAGATATAATAGCTCATGCTGCCAACAAGTTGGCAGTCTTGAAGATAGTATACAGTATTTGAGACAGTAATAATTCATGCTACCAACAGGATGGCAAACTGCAAATTGATGAGGAAGATTTTCAAGATATAATAGCTCATGCTGCCAACAAGTTGGCAGTCTTGAAGATAGTATACAGTATTTGAGACAGTAATAATTCATGCTACCAACAGGATGGCAAACTGCAAATTGATGAGGAAGATTTTCAAGATATAATAGCTCATGCTGCCAACAAGTTGGCAGTCTTGAAGATAGTATACAGTATTTGAGACAGTAATAATTCATGCTACCAACAGGATGGCAAACTGCAAATTGATGAGGAAGATTTTCATGATATAATAGCTCAAGCTGCCAACAAGTTGGCAGTCTTGAAAATAGTATACAGTATTTGAGACAGTAATAATTCATGCTACCAACAGGATGGCAAACTGCAAATTGATGAGTAAGATTTTCAAGATATAATAGCTCATGCTGCCAACAAGTTGGCAGTCTTGAAGATAGTATACAGTATTTGAGACAGTAATAACTCATGCTGTGAACAAATTGGCAGACTTCACATTGATGAGCAAAACTTTTGAGATCAAAGTTGGCAGTCTTGAAAATAGTATATAGTATTTGAGACAGTAATAACTCATGCTACCCACAGGATGGCAAACTGCAAATTGATGAGGAAGATTTTCATAATATAATAGCTCAAGCTGCTAACAAGTTGGCAGTCTTGAAAACAGTATACATTATTTGAGACAGTAATAATTCATGCTACCAACAGGATGGCAAACTGCAAATTGATGAGTAAGATTTTCAAGATATAATAGCTCATGCTGCCAACAAGTTGGCAGTCTTGAAGATAGTATACAGTATTTGAGACAGTAACAACTCATGCTGTCAATAAATTGGCAGACTTCACACTGATGAGCAAAACTTTTGAAATATAATAGCTTATGCTGCCAACAAATCGGCAGTCTTTAAGATAATATACAGTGTTTGGAACAGTAATAACTCATTCTGCGAACAAGATGGCAAATTGCAAATTGATGAGGCAGACTTTCAAGATATAATAGCTCATACTGCCAACAAAGTTGGTAGTCTTGAAGATAATATACAGTATTTGAGACAGTAATAACTCATGCTACCAACAGGATGGTAAACTGCAAATTGACGAGGAAGACTTTCAAGATATAATAGCTCATGTTGCCAACAAGTTGGTAGTCTTGAAGATAGTATATAGTATTTGAGACAGTAATAACTCACGTTGTCTACGGGTTGGTAAACTGCAAATTGATGAGCAATTCTTTCAAGATATAATAGCTCATGCTGCCAACAAGTTGGCAGTCTTGAAGATGGTATACAGTATTTGAGACAGTAATAACTCATGCTGTCAACAATTTGGCAGAATTCACACTGATGAGCAAAACTTTAGAAATATAATAGTTTATGCTGCCAACAAATCGGCAGTCTTTAAGATAATATACAGTTTTTGGGACAGTAGTAACTCATGCTACTAACAGGATGGCAAACTGCAAATTGATTAGGAAGACTTTTAAGATATAATAGCTCATGCTGCCAACAAAGTTGGCAGTCTTGAAGATAATATACATTATTTGAGACAGTTATAACTCATGTTGTCTACGGGTTGGTAAACCGCAAATTGATGAGCAATTCTTTTAAAATATAATAGCTCATGCTGCCAACAAGTTGACAGTCTTTAAGATAATATATAGTCTTTGGGACAGTAATAACCCATGCTGCTATCAGGATAGCAAACTGCAAATTGATGAGTAAGACATATAATAGCTTATGCTGCCAACAAAGTTGGTAGTCTTGAAGATAATATACAGTATTTGAGACAGTTATAACTCATGCAAATTGGCAGATTTCGAATTGATGAGCAAGATTTTTAAGATATAATAGGTCATGCTGTCAACAAGTTGGCAGTTTTTAAGATAATATACAGTGCTTGAGACAGTAATAACTCATGTCGCTAACAAATTGGCATATTTCAAACTGATGAGTAAAACTTTTGAGAAATAATAGCTCATGCTGTCAACAAAATTGGCAGTCTTGAAGATAATATACAATGTACAAATACAAATTTCTTCTTTTTGTGTATCATTTATATTTGTATTTATGGGACAGTAATAACTCATGCTACTAACAGGAACTTCAAATTGATGAGCAAGATTTTCAAGATATAATAGCTCATGCTGCCAACAAGTTGGGAGTCTTTAAGATAATATACAGTGTTTGAGACAGTATTAACTCATGTCGCCAACAAATTGGCATATTTCAAACTGATGAGCAAGACTTTTGAGATATAATAGCTCATGCTGCCAACCAGTTGGTACTCTTTAAGATAACGTAGTATAAATTTGTTACATACAAATTTCTTCTTTCTGTGTATCATTCACATTTGTATTTATAATCATGAATGGCGAAATTATTGGCTATATTCCAGACATTTAACGCGCCATGTATGTTATTTGGAAGAGTCATAGATTATCAAAACATATTTGGAAATAAAATTATGCCACAACTTACAGAAACACTTACATATTGCTTATTTTCGGTTGATTGGTTATTTTTATGTATTATTTATTATTAATAGTATATTATATAGATATATTATATGTATTAGCAATGGAAATTAGTTCAATATTTTTATTCTTGCACTCATTGACCTTTCATTACTCATATACTTATCAATTAACTAATATATCATACTTTTTATTGCAATAAAAAGAAAAATGTTGCAATTTTCACTTATTTTTAAACCACTATCTTCACTCCTATTTTTTACCAACATTTTAAAACTAAATCCCCCACAAATTTTGCCCCCTCACATTTTAAATCAATTAATAATTATAATAATTCATTTACAAGCAAACCATTAAGAAAGGTGTTAAATAATTTGCAAATAAAGACAATTATGAATCAAAACATTCCAATAATTAAAAATATATTGATTTAAATAACTTTTTATTAACAATTTAACTTTCATCTTTTTATAATCCCGTCTTAATTTACAGTTTCAACTCGAACCGATTTAATATGCAACTCTGTTTCGAATTCAAACCCGACTCCTCCTTAATTATAACTGTATCTAACATACTTTCACCAATACTAAAACAAATCTTTTACTTTTTACATACTTTTTACCTCTCAAACAAATCGATAGAGTGCATCCAAATTAATTGTTTCAAATTTTCACCCAATTACTCACACATTTATTTTAAGATCTAACTTTTGGCAAGAACATTACATGTTAAATTTAAAACTCACCATTTGCGTTATCTTTCCCATTTTGAAACATCCTAATATTAACGTAATCCCCATCGATCGCAAACAACGAGGGGTATTGCGATAAAAACTTTTTCAACCCGCTTTGACTACCCCCGGCGATTTGGCGCATCTCTTTCGTGAATCCTTTCGAGCCGAATTGGCAGCTTAAATCGTGGAGGGTTCTTGGTTCTCCTTTATCCATTAATCTTTCGAAGAAGAATAATAATGTCATGTTTCGAGCTAATTCGTACTGCATCGCTTCCATGTTTCTTTTGATTTTGATATGTAATTATTATTGCTTTAGGTTTTTTTTGATTAATTATCGTTGTTACATCATTTTTCGTCGATTTAACATCAGCTGATAACCATGGTTTTGGTGTTGTTGTGGATCTTGGAATTCTTGAATTAATTTTGGGTGGGTTCTAACATTGCACTTTGTCTTTAAACGTTTTTGGTCGATTTTTAAGTTGTTTTGGTTGTTTTTGAGGGGTTTTTTGATGCTTTTTTGGAGGTTTTTTTGAGATTAACGTTATTTTTGAGGTGTTTCTTATGTCAAGTTGGCGAACGCCATCTTGAATACTTTTCTGACATTGACATTTTTAGGTTACAATCGAACGAACGAATATTCAAGATGATTTATTTCGCGATTATTTTATTATTCTATTTTTAGATTATTAATAAAACGCGATTTTTATCTTTATTGATCAAACTTACTCTAAATTCATCGCGATTTTCGCAAATTTAAAAATAGAGTTACGATTTATATTTATAAACATAACCCCCAATATTTATCTGGCCGATTGTGTCACTTTTTTGCATTCATTTTTGGAATTTTTTAATTAGAATCTCGCGCACGTTTCGTCCCAACACTATTTTAAACCCACATCATGTCTTTTTATCCTTTTTATAACACTTCCCATTACTTACGACCACAATTATTATTGTTTCGATTCAATCCCATGGGATGAGAAAAAAATTAAAATTCAATCACTTTCTCCTTCACACCATCATTATATCTTCATAATCGCTAAATCCGACGCAATTTTCGTAACAAAAACCCAATTTTATTTATAAATTAACCATAATTAATGAAATAAAATAATTTAATTCAAAGCGCCATCTCTTAACTTATCTCAAAACTAAATATGTCAACAATTTGCTCAGCATTAGCGCCCTCGAACGGAGCGGTTCCTAATTATTATCAAATATATTTAGCGCCAAATTCAATTTTGAATGCAAATTTAAATATTTTTTATTAATTTAAAGACAATTAATTAACGATTAATTACAAATTAATTAAAAAAGAAAGCGACAAATTTAATTGTTGTTACGAAAAAACTGATAAAATTTGACTCAAATTGAAGGTTGATTCTTCCTCTCTGAATTGATGTATAACTCGTTGTTTCGATTTGAAATTTATTCCACCCAAAAAATGTTAAAAGATAATAGAATAAGCAGAATAAGCACAAAAAATCCTTTAATTTGATACCCAACAACCCATATTTTCGAAAAAAAAATAATAATAATAAACAAAAAAATTAATAAAAATGCGCCATTTTGATTGATATATTTGAGTTGAAAAACAAAAAAGTTGGGTTAAAAACTGTCAAGTGTCAAAATTGAACACACGATTTTTTTATAAATGCTGAAATGAGCTTGATAAGAATTAAAAATGATGAAATTTGATACCAAACGTGATATATTTCGGCTAAAAAACGAAAAAGTTGCGTTATAAACTGTCAAATGTCAAATAACTGTCATTTTTTTATTAAAAATTGAGATATTTTGATAATGATTGAAATTAAATAGGTCGAGTTTGGATTCATTTTAAAGGATTTTAAATTCTCAATCTAATTAAGTTAAAAAATCAACATATTTATAATCAAACATTTTTTCTGAATTAATACAATTCAGTTTTAATGTATGAGCAACCTAAATATTTTTGGAATAATTTTACTAAGAATCAAAAATCCTTTTATTTGACACCAAAGATGATATATTTGAGTTGAAAGACAAAAAAGTTAGGTTAAAAACTATCAAATGTCAAAATTGAATATACGATTTTTTTATAAATACTGAAATGAGCATGATAAGAATCAAAAATGATGAAATTTGATACCAAACATGATATGTTTCGGCAAAAAAACGAGAAAGTTACGTTATAAACTGTCAAATGTCAAATAGCTGTCATTTTTTTTATTAAAAATTGAAATATTTGGATAATAATTGGAGTTAAATAGGTCGAGTTTGGATTCATTTTAAAAGATTTTTAATTTTTAATCTAATTAAGTTAAAAAAACATTTTTATAATCAAAAAATTTTTTTGAATTAGTACAATTCAGTTTTAAAGTATGAGTAACCTAAATATTGTTGGAATAATTTTACTAAGAATCAAAAATGCTTTTATTTGACACCAAACACGTTATATTTCAGTTGAAAAACAAAAAAGTTAGGTTAAAAGCTGTCAAATGTCAAAGTTTAATACACGATTTTTTTATAAATACTGAAATGAGCTTAATAAGAATTAAAAATGATGAAATTTGGTACCAAACATGATATATTTCGGCTAAAAACGAGAAAGTTGCGTTATAAACTGTTAAATGTCAAATAACTGTCATTTTTTTGTTAAAAATTGATATATTTTGATAATGATTGGAATTAAATAGGTCGAGTTTGGACTCATTTTAAAGGATTTTAAATTCTCAATCTAATTAAGTTAAAAAAACAACATTTTTATAATCAAAAAATTTTTCTGAATTAGTACAATTCAGTTTTAAACTGTGAGTAACCTAAATATTATTGGAATAATTTTACTAAGAATCAAAAATGCTTTTATTTGACACCAAACATGATATATTTGAGTTGAAAGACAAAAAAGTTAGGTTTAAAACTGTCCAATGTCAAAATTGAATATACGATCTTTTTTATAAATGCAGGAATGAGCTTCATAAGAATCAAAAATGATAAAATTTGATACTAAACATGATATATTTCGGCTAAGAAACGAGAAAGTTGCGTTATAAACTGTCAAATGTCAAATAACTGTCATTTTTTTATTAATAATTGAGATATTTTGATAATGATTGGAATTAAATAGGTCGAGTTTAGATTCATTTTAAAGGATTTTAAATTCTCAATCTAATTAAGTTAAATAAACAACATTTCCATAATCAAAAAATTTTTCTGAATTAGTACAATTTAGTTTTAAAGTATGAGTAACCTAAATATTGTTGGAATAATTTTACTAAGAATCAAAAATGCTTTTATTTGACACCAAATACGATATATTTAAGTTGAAAAACAAAAAAGTTAGGTTAAAAACTGTCAAATGTCAAATAACTGTCATTTTTTTGGTAAAAATTGAGATATTCGGATAATGATTGAAATTAAATAGGTCGAGTTTGGACTCATTTTAAAGGATTTTAAATTCTCAATCTAATTAAGTTAAAAAAACAACATTTTTATAATCAAAAAATTTTTCTGAATTAGTACAATTCAGTTTTAAACTGTGAGTAACCTAAATATTATTGGAATAATTTTACTAAGAATCAAAAATGCTTTTATTTGACACCAAACATGATATATTTGAGTTGAAAGACAAAAAAGTTAGGTTTAAAACTGTCCAATGTCAAAATTGAATATACGATTTTTTTTATAAATGCAGGAATGAGCTTCATAAGAATCAAAAATGATAAAATTTGATACCAAACATGATATATTTCGGCTAAGAAACGAGAAAGTTGCGTTATAAACTGTCAAATGTCAAATAACTGTCATTTTTTTATTAATAATTGAGATATTTTGATAATGATTGGAATTAAATAGGTCGAGTTTAGATTCATTTTAAAGGATTTTAAATTCTCAATCTAATTAAGTTAAATAAACAACATTTCCATAATCAAAAAATTTTTCTGAATTAGTACAATTTAGTTTTAAAGTATGAGTAACCTAAATATTGTTGGAATAATTTTACTAAGAATCAAAAATGCTTTTATTTGACACCAAATACGATATATTTAAGTTGAAAAACAAAAAAGTTAGGTTAAAAACTGTCAAATGTCAAATAACTGTCATTTTTTTGGTAAAAATTGAGATATTCGGATAATGATTGAAATTAAATAGGTCGAGTTTGGACTCATTTTAAAGGATTTTAAATTCTCAATCTAATTAAGTTAAAAAAACAACATTTTTATAATCAAAAAATTTTTCTGAATTAGTACAATTTAGTTTTAAAGCATGAATAAACTAAATAATATCGGAATAATTTTAGTAAGAATCAAAAATGCTTTTATTTGATACCAAACACGAATTATTTGAGTTGAAAAACAAAAAAGTTAGGTTAAAAACTGTCAAATGTTAAAATTAAATATACGATCTTTTTATGAATGCTGAAATGAGCTTGATAAGAATCAAAAGTGATAAAATTTGACACCAAACATGATATATTTCGGCTAAAAAACGAGAAAGTTGCATTATAAACTGTCAAATGTCAAATAACTGTCATTTCTTTGTTAAAAATTGAGATATTTTGATAATGATTGGAATTAAATAGGTCGAGTTTGATTCATTTTAAAGGATTTTAAATTCTCAATCTAATTAAGTTAAAAAAACAACATTTTTTAATCAAAATATTTTTCTGAATTAGTACAATTTAGTTTTAAAGCATGAGTAACCCAAATATTATTGGAATAATTTTACTAAGAATCATAAATGCTTTTATTTGACACCACACACGATATATTTGAGTTGAAAAACAAAAAGGTTAGGTTAAAAACTGTCAAATGTCAAAATTGAATACACGATTTTTTTATAAATGCAGAAATGAGCTTGATAAAAATCAAAAATGATGAAATTTGATACCAAACATGATATATTTCGGCTAAAAACGAGAAAGTTGCGTTATAAACTGTCAAATGTCAAATAATTGTCATTTTTTTGTTAAAAATTGATATATTTTGATAATGATTGGAATTAAATAGGTCGAGTTTGGACTCATTTTAAAGGATTTTAAATTCTCAATCTAATTAAGTTAAAAAAACAACATTTTTATAATCAAAAAATTTTTCTGAATTAGTACAATTCAGTTTTAAAGTATGAATAATCTAAATATTATTGGAATAATTTTACTAAGAATCAAAAATGCTTTTATTTGACACCAAACACGATATATTTGAGTTGAAAAACAAAAAACTTAGGTTAAAAACTGTTAAATGTCAAAATTGGATATACGATTTTTTTATAAATACTGAAATGAGCGTGATAAGAATCAAAAATGATGAAATTTGATACCAAACATGATATATTTCGGCTAAAAAACGAAAAAGTTGCATTATAAACTGTCAAATGTCAAATAACTGTCATTTTTTTGTTAAAAATTGATATATTTTGATAATGATTGGAATTAAATAGGTCGAGTTTGGACTCATTTTAAAGGATTTTAAATTCTCAATCTAATTAAGTTAAAAAAAACATTTTTATAATCAAAAATTTTTTCTGAATTAGTACAATTTAGTTTTAAAGTATGAGTAACCCAAATATTATTGGAATAATTTTACTAAGAATCAAAAATGCTTATATTTGACACCAAACACGATATATTTGAGTTGAAAGACAAAAAAGTTAAGTTAAAAACTGTCAAATGTCAAAATTGAATATACGATTTTTTTTATAAATGCAGGAATGAGCTTCATAAGAATCAAAAATGATAAAATTTGATACCAAACACGATATATTTCGGCTAAAAATGAAAAAGTTATGTTATAAACTGTTAAATGTCAAATAACTGTCATTTTTTTGTTAAAAATTGAGATATTTTGATAATGATTAGAATTAAATAGGTCGAGTTTGGACTCATTTTAAAGGATTTTAAATTCTCAATCTAATTAAGTTAAAAAAACAACATTTTTATAATCAAATTTTTTCTCTGAATTAGTACAATTCAGTTTTAAACTGTGAGTAACCTAAATATTATTGGAATAATTTTATTAAGAATCAAAAATGCTTTTATTTGAAACCAAACATGATATATTTGAGTTGAAAGACAAAAAAGTTAGGTTAAAAACTGTCAAATGTCAAAATTGAATATACGATTTTTTTTATAAATGCAGGAATGAGCTTCATAAGAATCAAAAATGATAAAATTTAATACCAAACATGATATATTTCGGCTTAAAAATGAAAAAGTTGCGTTATAAACTGTCAAATGTCAAATAACTGTCATTTTTTTGTTAAAAATTGAGATATTTTGATAACGATTGCAAATAAATAGGTCGAATTTGGACTCATTTTAAAGGATTTTAAATTCTCAATCTAATTAAGTTAAATAAACAACATTTCCATAATCAAAAAATTTTTCTGAATTAGTACAATTTAGTTTTAAAGTATGAGTAACCTAAATATTGTTGGAATAATTTTACTAAGAATCAAAAATGCTTTTATTTGACACCAAACACGATATATTTAAGTTGAAAAACAAAAAAGTTAGGTTAAAAACTGTCAAATGTTAAAATTGAATACACAATTTTTTATAAATACTGAAATGAGCGTGATAAGAATCAAAAATGATGAAATTTGATACCAAACATGATATATTTCGGCTAAAAATGAAAAAGTTGTGTTATAAACTCTCAAATGTCAAATAACTGTCATTTTTTTTTTAAATTGAGATATTTGGATAATGATTGAAGATAAATATGTCGAGTTTGGACTCATTTTAAAGGATTTTAAATTTTCAATCTAATTAAGTTAAAAAAACAATATTTTTATAATCAAGAAATTTTTCTGAATTAGTACAATTCAGTTTTAAAGTATGAATAATCTAAATATTATTGGAATAATTTTACTAAGAATCAAAAATCCTTTTATTTGACACCAAACACGATATACTTAAGTTGAAAAAAAAAGTTAGGTTAAAAGCTGTCAAATAACTGTCATTTTTTTGTTAAAAATTGAAATATTTCGATAACGATTGGAGATAAATAGGTCGAGTTTGGAGTCATTTTAAAGGGGATTTTAATATCCCTCCAAAAATCATCAATAAACAATCTTATAAACATATCAATTCAAAACCTAACCTATAAAACGAATTTCTTCACTAAAAATTTGATGTTTTAAATTTTTAAAAATTTTTAAATTTGTTTTAAAGTATAAATCCATTTTTTTTTCAAGTAATTTAATCGATTAACTCATTTTTAAGCTTATAACTCAAAATTACTGACGATCATTACTTCCAACTTAATTTTTCCTTAAGATATGCTTACATTAGAGCTGCGATAAACGATAAAATCAGAGCTAAATTCGTTTTGATGGATTTTGATACAACAATTCGTGCTTTAATTGGTCGCTTCAACATTTCTTTGATAATATCGTCACACTGATCATTTATCGTAACCCAAACATAATCGTAAACAAATAAATTAACCAAAAAAAAACGTTTTTAATCACTCTCCTCTTCATCGCTAAAATAACTACTCATTTTAATCGACTTTTTCCCCCTTTTCCCATCATCGTCATCACTTTTTTTATAATTCCCAGTTGCTACTAAATACCTATACTCCTCCAATTCATCTTTTTCCCTCTAAAAACATTCAATAATAAACTTTATAGCCGAATTAAACAATAATTAATTAATAAATCAAAAAAAAATTAACCTCAAAAGCAATCGCTGCACTCAAAGTCTCAAAATCATCCTCAACATCCTCCTCACAATCATTATTATCATCACAGCTTCGTTTTTTTCGTTTCTTAACCTTCTTCGGAGGAGGATCTCGCTCCCCGAGCACATTTTTAGTACATTTATAACTTAAATGACCAAATTCCCCGCATTCGTAACATTTCGATTTATTTGGATAATTCTAAAAAAAATTGTTTTAACTTTTTTGTTTGTAAAAATGATTTAAATTAGAGACTTTTCGTCGAATATACTCGGCGCTTCTCCCATTATCCTTCGCAATACTACTTTTTAAAACCCTCCCGAACATTTGTTTACCATCGCTTTCCTCGACGCATTTTTGAGCATCATCTTGCTTCAAATAATAAATAAACGCAACTCCTTTACTTTTACGAGATAATTTATCTTTTAAAATCGTTACTCTACAAGAATTAAAAAAAAGGATTAATTTGATGATTTTTAAAAAAAAGGGGGACATAACCTCACTTTATGATCCTTCCGTATTTTTCAAATAATTTATGCACGTCGTTGTTGCTCAACTCAAACGGCAAATTTGAGACGTAAACTGTGCTTTTGCTTGGAGCTAATCCGTTCGAATTCATTTTTTGGGAATTATTATTAATAATTCATTTTCGATTTTTCTTTTAATTTGAGGTTATGTTTGTTTTTGTTGTGTTGACATTTTTTGTACTCAGCATCAGCGCCCTCGAACGGAGTAGTTCCTAACTATTATCAAATACCGCCAAATTCAATTTGCAATGAGCATTTAAATATTTTTTTTTATTAAATAATTTTTTTTGTGGGATTATCAAAATCGTAATAAGCACAAAAAATGCTTTAATTTGATACCCAACAACCCATATTTTCGAAAAAAAAATTAATAATAAACAAAAAAATTAATAAAAATCCGCCATTTTGATTTTTTTATTAATAATTTTCTTTGTCAAAATGCCAAAATCGTATTAAGCACAAAAAATCCTTTAACTTGATACCCAACAACCCATATTTTCGAAAAAAAAATAATAATAAACAAAAAAATTAATAAAAATCCGCCATTTTAATTTTTTTATTAATAACTTTTTTTGTGAAATTATCAAAATTGTAATAAGCACAAAAAATCCTTTAAGTTGATACCCAACAACCCACATTTTCGAAAAAAATAATAATAATAAACAAAAAAATTAATAAAAATGCGCCATTTTGATATATTTGAGTTGAAAAACAAAAAAAGTTAGGTTAAAAACTATCGAATGTTAAAATTGAATACACAATTTCTTTATAAATACTGAAATGAGCTTGATAAGAATCAAAAATGATGAAATTTGATACCAAACATGATATATTTCGTCTAAAAAATGAAAAAGTTACGTTATAAACTGTCAAATGTCAAATAACTGTCATTTTTTGGTTAAAAATTGAGATATTTCGATAACGATTGGAGTTAAATAGGTCGAGTTTGGATTCATTTTAAAGAATTTTACATTTTCAATCTAATTAAGTTAAAAAAAAGAACATTTTTATAATCAAAATTTTTTTCTGAATTAGTACAATTCAGTTTTAAAGTATAAGTAACCTAAATATTATTGGAATAATTTTACTAAGAATCAAAAATGCTCTTATTTGACATCAAACATGATATATTTGAGTTGAAAAATAAAAAAGTTAGGTTAAAAACTGTCAAATGTCAAAATTGAAAATACTATTTTTTATAAATACTGAAATGAGCTTGATATGAATTAAAAATGATGACATTTGATACCAAACATGATATATTTCGGCTAAAAAATGAAATAGTTGCGTTATAAACTGTCAAATGTCAAATAACTTTCATTTTTTTTGTTAAAAATTGAGATATTTGGGTAACGATTAGCGATAAATAGGTCGAGTTTGGACTCATTTTAACGGATTTTAGATTCTCAATCTAATTAAGTTAAAAAAACAATATCATTATAATCAAAAATTAAAATAAGCATATTGCATTTCGTCATTTTGATTCTTTTATTAATATTTTTTTTTTTTGAAATTATCAAAATCGTAGGAAGCACAAAAAATCCTTTAATTTGATACCCCACAACCCATACTTTCAATTAAATAAATCAAACTTGTATAATATAATAAATGACATTGACATTTAAGCCGCCATCTTTAATTTAATTTTTTCGATATCTTTCTTAATTATTAAGATAAACTCATCGAGTTTGGACTTATTTCTTATTTTGTAAATGTACTTTTCGTCATTGTTTTAATTAAATTTAGTTTTAATTAAAAAAAAAAGTATAAATCCGCCATTTTGATTTTCTAATTATTTTTTTAAGCGGCAAAATCATCAAAATCGTAATAAGCACAAAAAATTCTTCAATTTAATACCCTACAACCCATATTTCCGATTAATTAAATCACCGTCACAAATGACATAGACAGCCGTCATCTTTAATTTAATTTTTTCCTGTATCTCCGTCAATTTTTAAAATAAACTCGCCGTGTTTGGACTTAAATAACTCGATTTTCAATTTCAAATCGATCTAGAATAACGTTAAATCATTTTTTTTAATTTTAATAATTTTGACATATGACATTTGACAGGTGTCACTTGCAACGTTTTCATTTCGGCTTATATTAATCAATTAAGCGTAAATTTTGATACCAACCTAATCACCATATCCGGATAAAAATTAATTTTGACATTTTAACGCAAATTGTAGTAATTTAACAGCTGTCAAATTCGTTAAATAAATTTAAAAGGTATTCGATTTATTCTTCAATTATCTTAATTGGTTTTAAATAAAGGATTTTTAAACCTAACGTCATTTTCAAAATGGCGGATATGACATATGTCAAATCTTGTTTTTTCTTCAATGTCAAATGTCACATTTAAACTTTTTTATCAGATAAAATAACTGATTTAGTTATTTTTAAACATTAATTAAAGGTTTTTTTACGGATAATAACGAAATGATTAAATTCAAAATGGCGGATATGACATGTGTCAATCTCAAATGTCAAATTTTATTTATTATCTATTTTGTTATTTTTTGCAGGTGATATTTAAAGCGAGATTCAACGATTTTCTTATAATAAATGATACTCAAAATGAAAAAGGCGCCTGTCAAAATAAAACCTGTCAAATGTCATATTGTCATATATCAAATGTCATTTTTTAACTTTTGTATGAAACTAATTTGGGTATTATTTAGCATTAAATCGATGAATAGGAATTGATTTATCAAAATCAAAATGGCGGATATGACATATGTCAAATTTTACTGTTTCTTCAATGTCAAATGTAATACATATATTCAAAATTACTGCGATTTGCGTTAAAATGTCAAAATTAATTTTCATCCGGATATAGTGATTAGGTTGGTATTAAAATTTACGCTTAATTGATTAATATAAGCCGAAATAAAAACGTTGCAAGTGACACCTGTCAAATGTCATATGTCAAAATTATTGAATAAAAAAAATAATGATTTAACGTTATTGTAGATTGATTTAAAATTGAAAATCGGGTTATTTAAGTCCAAACACGGCGAGTTTATTTTAAAAATTGACGGAGATATTCGAAAAAGTTAAATTAAAGATGGCGGCTGTCAATGTCATTTGTGACGTTGACTTAATTAATCTGAAATATAAGTTATGGGGTATTAAATTGAAGGATTTTTTGTGCTTATTACGATTTTGATGTTTTTACGGCTTAAAAAGATAATTAGAAAATTGTAATGGCGAATTCATATTTTCTTTTTTTAATTAAAACTAAATTTAATTAAAACAATGACGAAAAGTATATTTTCAAAATAAGAAATAAGTCCAAACTCGATGAGTTTATCTTAATAATTAACAAAGATATCGAAAAAATTAAATTAAAGATGGCGGCTTAAATGTCAATGTCATTTATTATATTATACAGGTTTGATTTATTTAATCGAAAATATGGGTTGTGGGGTATCGAATTAAAGGATTTTTTGTGCTTATTACGATTTTGACATTTTCACAAAAATTTTTAATAAAAGAATCAAAATGGCGAAATGCAATAAGCTTATTTTAATTTTTTGATTATAATGATGTTGTTTTTTTAACTTAATTAGATTGAGAATTTAAAATCCGTTAGAATGAGTCCAAACTCGACCTATTTATCTCCAATCCTTACCCAAATATGTCAATTTTTAACAAAAAAAATGACAGTCATTTGACATTTTTCTAGCCGAAATATATTACGTTTGGTATCAAATTTCATCATTTTTAATTCATATCAAGCTCATTTCAGTATTTATAAAAAAATCGTGTATTCAATTTTGACATTTGACAGTTTTTAACCTAACTTTTTTGTTTTCAACTCAAATATATCGTGTTTGATGTCAAATAAAAGCATTTTTGATTCTTAGTAAAATTATTCCAATATTATTTAGTTTATTCATACTTTAAAACTGAGTTGTACTAATTCAGAGAAATTTTTTGATTACAAAAATGTTACTTTTTTAATTTAATTAAATTGAGAATTTAAAATCCTTTAAAACGAGTCCAAACTCGACCTATTTATCTCCAATCGTTACCCAAATATCTCATTTTTTAACAAAAAATGACAGTTATTTGACATTTGACAATTTATAACGTAACTTTCATTTTTTAGCCGAAATATATCATGTTTGGTATCAAATTTCATCATTTTTAATTCATATTAACATCATTTCAGTATTTTTAAAAATATCGTGTATTCAATTTTGACATTTGACAGTTTCTAACCTGTTTTGTTTTTCAACTCAAATATATCGTGTTTGGTATCAAATTTACCAAAAAATATAAAAATTTTTATATAAACAAAAATTCTTACAAAAAAGAATCGTTAATTTAATTTTGACATCTGTCGATTTTTAAGTTCTAAATAAAGTCGAAATTATTATTTAAATAGTAAATCAAGATAGAAACATTATTAAGTATCCATCAAATAGCTGTCAACTGTAAAATTTTGACAGATTCATCTAAAAAATGTCAACTAAAAAGATGTGGAGCTGTCAAAATTTGATTGTTTCATTTTAAAACGGTGATTTTAAACTAATTCTTCTAAATTCCGCCACAATTTTAGCTAAATTTGTTATTAAGTTGCAAATTGAAACAGATATAACTTTAATTATTCATTAAACAGCTGTCAAACTGTCAAAATTTGACAAAATCATCTCAAATAGAATATTCTGAATTAGTTCTTCTAAATAAAATCGAAATTGTTGTTTGAAATGCAACTTAAGATAGAAAAAGTAGTAAGCAATCGTCAGACAGCTGTTGTCAACTGTCAAATTTTGACAGATTAATCTTTAAAATGTCAATTAAAAAGATATTGAACTGATTTTTTGATTAATATTAAAATTTTGTTAATAGAATGAAAAATGCTTTAATTTGATACCAAACATGATATGTTTCGGTTAAAAAATGAAACAGGTAAGTTATAAACTATCAAATGTTAAATAAATGTCACTTTTTGTTAAAAAATAATATATCTAGATAAACGTTAGAGATAAATAGGTCGAGTTTGGGCTCATTTTAAAGATTTTTTGATTTTCTTTTCACTTACGTTAAAAAAAGACCACCTTTATACCAAAAACATGTTCCTAAATTAGACGAAATCGGGTTTAATGCATTGACAATCTAAGTATTATTGGAATAATTTTATTAAGATTCAAAAATGGTTTAATTTGACTCCAAACACGATATGTTTTGGTTAAAAAATAAAAAAAAGTTAGGTTATGAATTGTCAAATGTCAAAATTAAATCAACGATTTTTTGATTACTATTAAAATTTTGTTAATTACAATGAAAAATGCTTTAATTTGATACCAAACATGATATGTTTTAGTTAAAAAATGAAAAAGTTAGGTTATAAACTGTCAAATGTCAAATAAATGTCACTTTTTGTTAAGAATTAAGATATCTCGATAACCGTTAGAGATAAATAGGTCGAGTTTGTGCTCATTTTAAACAATTCTTGATTTTCTATTCATTTACGTTAAAAAAGACCACCTTTGTTATAAAAACATTTTCCTAAATTAGACGAAATCGGGTTCAATGTGTTGACAATCTAAGAATTATTGGAATAATTTTGCTAACTTTCAAGAATGGTTTGATTTAACACCAAACGCGATATGTTTTGGTTAAAAAATAAAAATTTAGATTATGAATTGTCAAATGTCAAAATTAAATCAACGATTTTTTAATTATTATTAAAATTTTGTTAATTAGAATGAAAAATGATGAAATTTGATACCAAACATGATATATTTCGGTTAAAAAATGAAAAAGTTAGGTTAGAAATTGTCAAATGTCAATTAACTGTCATTTTTTATTAAAAATTAAGATATCTCGATAACCGTTAGAGATAAATAGGTTGAGTTTGGGCTCATTTTAAAGGATTTTTGATTTTCTTTTCATTAACGTTATAAAAAGACCACCTCTATAACAAAAAGATTTTCTTAAATTAGACGAAATCGGGTTCAATGTATTAACAATCTAAGCATTATTGTTATAATTTTATTAAGATTCAAAAATGGTTTGATTTAACACCAAACACGATATGTTTCAGTTAAAAAATAAAAAAGTTAGGTTAGGAATTATCAAATGTCAAAATTAAATCAACGATTTTTTTGAATAATATTAAAATTTTGTTAATTAGAATTAAAAATGCTTTAATTTGATACCAAACATGATATGTTTCGGTTAAAAAATGAAAAAGTTAGGTTATAAAGTGTCAAATGTCAAATAAATGTCACTTTTTGTAAGAAATGAAGATATCTCGATAACCGTTAGAGATAAATAGGTCAAGTTTGGGCTCATTTTAAAGGATTTTTGATTTTCTTTTCATTTACGTTAAAAAAAGACCACCTTTATAATAAAAACATTTTCCTAAATTAGACGAAATCGCGTTCAATGTATTGACAATCTAAGTATTATTGGAATAATTTTACTAAAATTTAAAAATGGTTTGATTTGACACCAAACACGATATGTTTCGGTTAAAAAATAAAAAAGTTAGGTTATGAATTGTCAAATGTCAAAATTAAATCAACGATTTTTTTATTGATATCAAAATTTTGTTAATTAGAATGAAAAATGCTTTAATTTGATACCAAACAAGATATGTTTCGGTTAAAAAATGAAAAAGTTAGATTATAAACTGTCAAATGTCAAATAAATGTCACCTTTTATTAAAAATTAAGATATCTTGATAACCGTTAGAGATAAATAGGTCGAGTTTGGGCTCATTTTAAAGTATTTTTAATTTTGTTTTCATTTATGTTAAAAAAGACCACCTTTACTAAAAAGAATTTCTAAATTAGACGAAATCGGGTTCAATGTATTGACAATCTAAGTATTATTGTTATAATTTTATTAAGATTCAAAAGTGGTTTGATTTGACACCAAACGCGATATGTTTCGGTTAAGAAATAAAAAAGTTAAGGTATGAATTGTCAAATGTCAAATAAATGTTACTTTTTGTTAAAAATGAAGATATCTCGAGAACGGTTAGAGATAAATAGGTCGAGTTTGGGCTCATTTTAAAGTATTTTTGATTTTTTTTTCATTTACGTTAAAAAAGACCACCTTTATAACAGAAACATTTTCCTAAATTAGACGAAATCGGGTTCAATGTATTGACAATCTAAGTATTATTGTTATAATTTTATTAAGATTCAAAAATGGTTTGATTTAACACCAAACACGATATGTTTCAGTTAAAAAATAAAAAAGTTAGATTCTGAATTGTCAAATGTCAAAATTAAATCAACGATTTTTTTGGATAATATTAAAATTTTCTTTATTAGAATTAAAAATGCTTTAATTTGATACCAAATATGATATATTTCGGTTAAAAAATAAAAGTTAGGTTATAAACTGTCAAATGTCAAATAAATGTCACTTTTTGTTAAAAATTAAGATATCTCGAGAACGGTTAGAGATAAATAGGTCGAGTTTGGGCTCATTTTAAAGTATTTTTAATTTTCTTTTCATTTATGTTAAAAAAGACCACCTTTATAACAAAAACATTTTCCTAAATTAGACGAAATCGCGTTCAATGTATTGACAATCTAAGTATTATTGGAATAATTTTATTAAGATTCAAAAATGGTTTGATTTGACACCAAACACGATATGTTTCGGTTAAAAAATAAAAAAGTTAGGTTATGAATTGTCAAATGTCAAAATTAAATCAACGATTTTTTCGGAAAATATTAAAATTTTGTTAATTAGAATTAAAAATGCTTTAATTTGATACCAAACATGATATGTTTCGGTTAAAAAATGAAAAAGTTAGGTTGGAAATTGTCAAATGTCAAATAAATGTCACTTTTTGTTAAAAATTAAGATATCTCGATAACAGTTAGAGATAAATAGGTCGAGTTTGGGCTCATTTTTTTTTGACACCAAACACGATATGTTTCGGTTAAAAAATAAAAAAGTTAGGTTATGAATTGTCAAATGTCAAAATTAAATTAACGATTTTCTTGGATAATATTAAAATTTTCTTTATTAGAATTAAAAATGCTTTAATTTGATACCAAATATGATATATTTCGGTTAAAAAATAAAAGTTAGGTTATAAACTGTCAAATGTCAAATAAATGTCACTTTTTGTTAAAAATTAAGATATCTCGAGAACCGTTAGAGATAAATAGGTCAAGTTTGGATTCGTTTTAAAGGATTTTTAATCCTCTATCTAATAAAATTTTAAAAAATACATCTTTATAATCATCATTTATATCATCTTCCGAAAAGATGTTAACTCTGGAGTCGGGAGCATAAAAAAAAAATTATTTTTTGATAAATTTATTTATTAATAACAAGAAAACGACAATATCTTGGGGATTTAATCACATTTGAAAATCACCGGATTAATTTATTCGATTATAAATTAATTTTGGCACAAAGTCGAACTTAACGAAAACAAATAAAAAATCAATAACGAATAAAAATGGCTGCTTTTATTCGTTAACAATTTTTTTGTACCACATTTGAGCTTCCTTAATTATCTCCGAACTAACTCATCAATTATTTATCAATTATTTATCAATTATGTATCAATTATGTACAAGCGTGCAGGAAAAATCTTTTAACCATTATCTTCTTATATACACATAAATATCTCTCTTTTATTTATCATATAATATAATATATACTTTTTAATATATCGATCTAAAATAGTGATCTCTTTGGACGAAATAGAAGAAGTCGTGTAGTTAACGATTGTTCCATTTTTTGTTTTAACAAAATTCGCTTTAATTAGATTTAATTAAAATCGATGTGTTGTAACCCTTCAAGCAATACGGCATCACTTTCCCGTGAGAGCATGTATCGACTTCGTTGAAATCGGCTATTAGGAAAACCACCCCTAAAATAGCCACGGTTAATCCGAAAATAACAACGGATAAAGCCGGCAATTTCCGGCGGGAGAAAATAAAACCCTCTTCTAAACGCAAATAAGAAATCGCTGGGAGGATGTAGGCTAAAGGAACCGCGGCTAAAACACCCTAAAACATATTTTTTTAAATATTACGTTTTGGATATCAAATTGATTGTATTTACATTTAACTCTAAAACCACCCCCAAACAATCCGTCGACATACTAATCAAATAAGCAGTCGAAATAATCACCAAAGTGATTAAATAATGCGTCCTATCAGAAACCGGGACGTTAACGTCCTTTTTAAAGATTGAGACTTCGATGACTTCCCGCGTTACGAAGCATTCAATTGGGTATGTTAATAAAATGGTGACGCTAAAAAGTAATCGGCTCGTGTTGATCAAATCATCGTCCCAACAATAATTCTCTAAAAGATCTCCTTGGGAGTAAGCCGCGAACGTTGCGTATCCGGCGATTCCGAAGAGCAAAGCCACCAAGAGTGAGGTAAAAATTGACGCGTGAGTTACGATGTCCCAACGGCGTTGGTTCGCGTTTTGAATTGAGGTGTAGATTAGAAAGGTGTTGTGGTGGCACATGAATGCTGAAAGATTAATTTGGTTGGGTGATTTTATGGTGATATTTGATTTGATGTACCGAAAGCCATGATTCCGATTGCTGGGATGATGTCGTTGTTGAAGAATTTCCAAGAATCTACGTGAGTAGGACTGAAATTAAAATTAAAATTGAGTGGGTTAATATGATTAATGGGGGAAGTGCAATCTGATTCATTGTATCAATAACTTTTATTGTTCAATTTTGTATTGCTGTTGACATCAAAGTTACTTAACGCAGCTTTTTTTGATTGTGCCATCACAAAAATATTTTAATTTTGAGTCTTGTAATTTTAAGTCTTGCAGAAGTTGTTTAAGTAGTGAAAGTTGGGTGTAGCACTCGTTATTGTGCTCATGTTCTTGGTGAGATACAAAGTTTGGTTTGTTGCGTTAATCAAAGATTTTGGCAAAAGACATAGGTGAGGAAAATGGCACAAAACTCCGTGATGATCAACACATTATGATGATTATGTTACGAAATGGACGTAGCACATTGGGTGAGATAAAAAACTCGAGATTTGAAGAAACTGAGATTACACAAACCAGCATACTCGACCCTTTGTCGACTCGAATTGCACTTAATTAGTATTGTAATCAACATATTCGGGGAGATTTGCACATTTTTTCTCTTATCACATATCAAAATTAACACTTTGAAGAACATGAGGAATCGTATTGCTCGTAGTTGTGATTAAAAAAATCTTATCTCTTCCGAGATCTTATTCTCTCGTGATAAACATTTTATAGATGTGGATGAAGCAAGTTCTGAAGTTTAATTTGATTTGCAAGATCAATTGTTAGGGTTATTCGGGTTCATATATATTAGTAAATACCCAAAAAATAGTCTTGAATATAGACATCTTCGAGATTGCAGACTGAAAAAATCCAACATCACAGCCCTTGTAGAACACCACCTCACCAAGAACATCTTTTCCTTTCGATTTTGAAAATTCTTCCATCGTGTACTGTAGGAACTGTACTATAATAAGAGTTTTTTCTTAGAAATGTTCTATATCTTAAAGGAGCTCAATTCTGCCAATTTTCGCAAGGGTGTGCAAAATGTAAGTGATCTCGTGTTTTAGAGCTGTCTAGTTCTGATTCCTTTGCAGTCGGCGGGTTTTGAATCTCCCGCCTTATCATTTTTTCTTGTTGATGAGGATGGACGATAGTACCAATAATGGCCATCTTCTTAGGATAGACGATATTGGACGATTCATTTTAAAGACTGCCAACCTGTTGGCAGCATGAGCTATAACACCTCCAATCTCGTCTTCATTATCCTAAAGTCTGCCAATTTGTTGGTAGCATGAGTTATTCTTGCCCCAAATACTATAATTATGTGTAAAGACTGCCAACTTGTTGGCAGCATGAACTATAACATCTCCAAATGCTATACATTATCTTAAAAACTACCGACTTGTCGGCAGCATGAGCTACTGCATCTCAAAACTTTCCTTCATCATCTTAAAGTCTGCCAACATGTTGGCAGCATGAGCTTTAACCGGTCTAAACACCATACTTCATCTTAAAGACTGCCAACTTGTTGGCAGCATGAGCTATAACATCTCCAAATGCTATACATTATCTTAAAAACTGCCGACTTGTCGGCGGCATGAGCTACTACATCTCAAAACTTTCCTTCATCATCCTAAAGTCTGCCAACATGTTGGCAGCATGAGCTATAACACCTCCAATCTCGTCTTCATTATCCTAAAGTCTGCCAACTTGTTGGCAGCATGAGTTATTCTTGCCCCAAATACTATAATTATGTGTAAAGACTGCCAACTTGTTGGCAGCATGAGCTATAACATCTCCAAATGCTATACATTATCTTAAAAACTGCCGACTTGTCGGCAGCATGAGCTACTACATCTCAAAACTTTCCTTCATCATCTTAAAGTCTGCCAACATGTTGGCAGCATGAGCTTTAACCGGTCTAAACACCATACTTCATCTTAAAAACTGCCAACTTGTTGGCAGCATGAGCTATAACATCTCCAAATGCTATACATTATCTTAAAAACTGCCGACTTCTCGGCAGCATGAGCTACTACATCTCAAAACTTTCCTTCATCATCTTAAAGTCTGCCAACATGTTGGCAGCATGAGCTTTAACCGGTCTAAACACCATACTTCATCTTAAAAACTGCCAACTTGTCGGCAGCATGAGCTACTACATCTCAAAACTTTCCTTCATCATCTTAAAAACTGCCAACTTGTTGGCAGCATGAGCTATAACACCTCCAATCTCGCCTTCATTATCCTAAAGTCTGCCAACTTGTTGGCAGCATGAGCTATTCTTGCCCCAAATACTATAATTATGTGTAAAGACTGCCAACTTGTTGGCAGCATGAGCTATAACATATCCAAATGCTATACATTATCTTAAAAACTGTCGACTTCTCGGCAGCATGAGCTACTACATCTCAAAACTTTCCTTCATCATCTTAAAGTCTGCCAACATATTGGCAGCATGAGCTTTAACCGGTCTAAACACCATACTTCATCTTAAAAACTGCCAACTTGTTGGCAGCATGAGCTATAACACCTCCAATCTCGTCTTCATTATCCTAAAGTCTGCCAACTTGTTGGCAGCATGAGTTATTCTTGCCCTAAATACTATAATTATGTGTAAAAACTGCCAACTTGTTGGCAGCATGAGCTATAACATCTCTAAATGCTATACATTATCTTAAAAACTGCCGACTTCTCGGCAGCATGAGCTACTACATCTCAAAACTTTCCTTCATCATCTTAAAGTCTGCCAACATGTTGGCAGCATGAGCTTTAACCGGTCTAAACACCATACTTCATCTTAAAGTCTGCCAACATATTGGCAGCATGAGCTTTGACCGGTCTAAACACTATACTTCATCTTAAAAACTGCCAACTTATTGGCAGCATGAGCTATAACATCTTCAAATACTATACCTTATCTTAAAAACTGTCGACTTGTCGGCAGCATGACCTACTACATCTCAAAACTTTCCTTCATCATCTTAAAAACTGCCAACTTGTTGGCAGCATGAGCTATAACACCTCCAATCTCGCCTTCATTATCCTAAAGTCTGCCAACTTGTTGGCAGCATGAGCTATTCTTGCCCCAAATACTATAATTATGTGTAAAGACTGCCAACTTGTTGGCAGTATGAGCTATAACATATCCAAATGCTATACATTATCTTAAAAACTGCCGACTTCTCGGCAGCATGAGCTACTACATCTCAAAACTTTCCTTCATCATCTTAAAGTCTGCCAACATATTGGCAGCATGAGCTTTGACCGGTCTAAACACCATACTTCATCTTAAAAACTGCCAACTTATTGGCAGCATGAGCTATAACATCTTCAAATACTATACCTTATCTTAAAAACTGTCGACTTGTCGGCAGCATGACCTACTACATCTCAAAACTTTCCTTCATCATCTTAAAAACTGCCAACTTGTTGGCAGCATGAGCTATAACACCTCCAATCTCGTCTTCATTATCCTAAAGTCTGCCAACTTGTTGGCAGCATGAGTTATTCTTGCCCTAAATACTATAATTATGTGTAAAAACTGCCAACTTGTTGGCAGCATGAGCTATAACATCTCCAAATGCTATACATTATCTTAAAAACTGCCGACTTCTCGGCAGCATGAGCTACTACATCTCAAAACTTTCCTTCATCATCTTAAAGTCTGCCAACATGTTGGCAGCATGAGCTTTAACCGGTCTAAACACCATACTTCATCTTAAAAACTGCCAACTTGTTGGCAGCATGAGCTATAACATCTCCAAATGTTATACCTTATCTTAAAAACTGCCGACTTGTCGGCAGCATGAGCTACTATATCTCAAAACTTTCTTTGATCATCTTAAAAACTGCCAACTTGTTGGCAGCATGAGCTATAACATCTCCAAATGTTATACCTTATCTTAAAAACTGCCGACTTGTCGGCAGCATGAGCTACTACATCTCAAAACTTTCCTTCATCATCTTAAAAATTGCCAACTTGTTGGCAGCATGAGCTATAACACCTCCAATCTCGCCTTCATTATCCTAAAGTCTGCCAACTTGTTGGCAGCATGAGCTATTCTTGCCCCAAATACTATAATTATGTGTAAAGACTGCCAACTTGTTGGCAGTATGAGCTATAACATATCCAAATGCTATACATTATCTTAAAAACTGCCGACTTCTCGGCAGCATGAGCTACTACATCTCAAAACTTTCCTTCATCATCTTAAAGTCTGCCGACATATTGGCAGCATGAGCTTTGACCGGTCTAAACACCATACTTCATCTTAAAAACTGCCAACTTATTGGCAGCATGAGCTATAACATCTTCAAATACTATACATTATCTTAAAAACTGCCGACTTGTCGGCAGCATGAGCTACTATATCTCAAAACTTTCTTTGATCATCTTAAAAACTGCCAACTTGTTGGCAGCATGAGCTATAACATCTCCAAATCCTATACATTATCTTAAAAACTGCCGACTTGTCGGCAGCATGAGTTATTACATATCAAAACTTTCTTTCATCATCTTAAAAACTGCCAACTTGTTGGCAGCATGAGCTTTAACCGGTCTAAACACTATACTTCATCCTAAATACTGCCAACTTGTTGGCAGCATGAGCTATAACACTTCCAAACTCGCCTTCATCATCCTAAAGTCTGCCAACTGTTAACAACAGCATGAGTTATTATTGCTCCAAATACTATACATTATTTCAAAAACTTCCAACTTGTTGGCAGCATGATCTGTAATGTCCAGTAGTGAATGCATCAAATATTTCGTCCCATTTCAAGATAAGTGTGTCCTAGTGGAAATTTTCTTTCAAAATTTACCTTTTCATAACAGGTTACATAAACAACTATTACATTTTAACGCGCAACTTTTCTTCCTTAGCTAAAATCGACTTCAAATTTCCGGAATATCTTCATTATGACTACCAAATTGAGATATAACAAAAATCTCTCAATTTATTTATTAATCTTAGTAATGGTGAGATCTTTTGAGGTACTGATTACGAATTTGGAGTCAGAATTATAAATTGTTTCAAAAATCAAAATGGCAGATAACAATATAAAGAACTAACAATGTGAATGCAAGAACAACTCAGGGGGAGTTTTAAGATTATTTATGGCTGGTGTGAGAAGTCTTCTAACATATAATGGGCTGAATCTCGATTCTAATTGCACAAACTTCAAGAAAATGATATCAAAATAACATCAATATCAAAACTCTCTTCTTCTTGTGTAACAGTTCAGATTACACTTACCCCATTTCGTCTTAAATTAATTATTCCTTTACTTACACAATAACCCTCATAGTTCCAATCCTTATAAAAATACTAATCAAAATGAACCCAATACACACCAAACTTACAAACGAGATTTTCGCCAATTTCGCAATATCCCTATAAAGACACAAAGGAATCGTAATCAAAAAGGTTGCAATCAAAACGATTATCTCCCTCTTCGCAAACACCGAGTCCTCATCAACCCCAGTCAATCTTATAATAACCTTCGTAACGGTATCTCCAACAACCACATTATAAGACACCATCGCAATAAAAGGATACGCAAATTGGAGGCACCCCAATAAAATATAACCGGGCCGTCCAAAAGCGGCCTCCATAATTCCTTGGTAAGAGAATTTCCCGCAAATGTGGCCACTCCTCACCATCAAAACTAAGGAGTAATCGGTTATGTAAGCGACGATTACTAACAGGATTATTCCGAATCCGAATCCTGCTTCTTGGAGGGCGTAGGGTATCCCGATTACTCCACTTCCGATTATTGAGTTGATGAAATTGAAGCTAGCCCATGGTAAACTGTTGGTTCTTTCGTTTTCTTCTTCCTAAAATGATTGTTTTGGGTTAATTTGATGTTGATGTTGAATTAATTGAAGTTTTTACCGAGATTAATTGTTTCATATCATCGAAAGCATTTTCGTTGGATTCGATGCTGCTGGCCTAAAAGAAATTGGATTTATAACAAATTGGGTTAATTAAAAATTGGGTTAATTAATTAAATCAATTAATAATTAAATTAATTAAAAATTAAATTAATTTAAAAAAATTAATTAAAAAATTTTTTTTGAAGTTGACATTTGACAATTAAAAATTTTAAGTCATACCAACGTTAAAAAAACAAATTGTACTAAAATAATTTTTTTTTAATTAATTTTTTTATTATTAATTATTTTTAATTGATAATAATAATAATAACTTACCCGATCTTCGGAAAAATGCCTCCTCCCGTCGAGGATATAGCTGCGTTCGTTTAAATTACCGGTTTGTAGTGCCATGGTGATTTCGAGTCGATTTAATAAGTTTTGCAGGTTAAAAGGGGATGAAAGGGGTGCGTCCAGGTTCCCGGGAGGATCCTCTCCGCCGACGCACCCCGGGTCCAGGAAAAACCGGGATGTTTTGTATATAAAATCGATTAGAACGCGACGCTTGCGCCATAACCACAAAATTTTTGTGTCGACTCAAATTTTTGAATCGACCCAGAGATGGCGCTTTAAATGAAACGAAATTTTATAAAAAAAAAATAAATTAAATGAAATTATTAATTATTTAAAATAAATAATTAATTTTTTTGTTTATAGAATTAATTTTTATTTATAATTAATAATTTTTTATTTAAATAAAAATAAATTGTTAATGTTATTATTAACATTACCAAGAGATGTCGCTTTAAACAAAAATTTATTTTAAAAGAATATTAATTATTAAATAATGAATTAATTAATTATTTTGATATAAACAATTTAATTTTGTTTATAAAATTAATTTTTATTCATAATTAATAATTTTTTATTTAAATAAAAATAAATTATTGCTTTATTTTTATTAGCACCACCGCGAGATGTCGCTTTTCGCGAAAATTTATTTTAAAAGAATATTATTAATTATTAAATAATCGAATGAATTAATTATTTTGATATAAACAATTTAATTTTGTTTATAAAATCAATTTTTATTAATAATTAATAATTTTTTATTTTAATAAAAATTAATTATTGATTTATTTTTATTAGCACCACCGAGAGATGTCGCTTTTCGCGAAAATTTATTTTAAAAGAATATTATTAATTGTTAAATAATCGAATTAATTAATTATTTTGATATAAACAATTTAATTTTGTTTATAAAATTAATTTTTATTTATAATTAATAATTTTTTGTTTAAATAAAAATAAATTATTGATTTATTTTTATTAGCACCACCGCGAGATGTCGCTTTTCGCGAAAATTTGTTTTAAAAAAATATTATTAATAATTAAATAATCGAATTAATCAATTATTTTGATATAATTGTTTATATCAATAAATTATAAATAAATTATTGATTTATTTTTATTAGCACCACCGAGAGATGTCGCTTTGCGCGAAAATTTATTTTAAAAGAATATTATTAATTATTAAATAATCGAATTAATCAATTATTTTGATATAAACAATTTAATTTTGTTTATAAAATTAATTTTTATTCATAATTAATAATTTTTTATTTAAATAAAAATAAATTATTGATTTATTTTTATTAGTACCACCGAGAGATGTCGCTTTTCGCGAAAATTTATTTTAAAAGAATATTATTAATTATTAAATAATTGAATTAATTAATTATTTTGATATAAACGATTTAATTTTGTTTATAAAATTAATTTTTATTTATAATTAATAATTTTTTATTTAAATAAAAATAAATTATGGATTTATTTTTATTAGCACCACCGAGAGATGTCGCTTTTCGCGAAAATTTATTTTAAAAAAATATTATTAATTATTGAATAATCGAATTAATTAATTATTTTGATATAAACAATTTAATTTTGTTTATAAAATCAATTTTTATTCATAATTAATAATTTTTTATTTAAACAAAAATAAATTATTGATTTATTTTTATTAGCACCACCGAGAGATGTCGCTTTTCGCGAAAATTTATTTTAAAAGATTATTATTAATTATTAAATAATCGAATTAATTAATTATTTTGATATAAACAATTTAATTTTGTTTATAAAATTAATTTTTATTTATAATTAATAATTATTTATTTAATTAAAGATAAATTATTGATTTATTTTTATTAGCACCACCGAGAGATGTCGCTTTTCGCGAAAATTTATTTTAAAAGATTATTATTAATTATTAAATAATGAATTAATTAATTATTTTGATATAAACGATTTAATTTTGTTTATAAAATCAATTTTTATTAATAATTAATAATTTTTTATTTAAATAAAAATAAATTATTGATTTATTTTTATTAGCACCACCGAGAGATGTCGCTTTTCGCGAAAATTTATTTTAAAAGAATTTTATTAATTATTAAATAATGGAATTAATTAATTATTTTGATATAAACAATTTAATTTTGTTTATAAAATTAATTTTTATTCATAATTAATAATTTTTTATTTAAATAAAAATAAATTATTGATTTATTTTTATTAGCACCATCGAGAGATGTCGCTTTTCGCGAAAATTTATTTTAAAAGAATTTTATTAATTATTAAATAATGGAATTAATTAATTATTTTGATATAAACAATTTAATTTTGTTTATAAAATTAATTTTTATTCATAATTAATAATTTTTTATTTAAATAAAAATAAATTATTGATTTATTTTTATTAGCACCATCGAGAGATGTCGCTTTTCGCGAAAATTTATTTTAAAAGGATATTATTAATTATTAAATAATCGAATTAATTTATTATTTTGATATAAACAATTTAATTTTGTTTATAAAATTAATTTTTATTTATAATTAATAATTTTTTATTTAAATAAAAATAAATTATTGATTTATTTTTATTAGCACCACCGAGAGATGTCGTTTTTCGCGAAAATTTATTTTAAAAGGATATTATTAATTATTAAATAATCGAATTAATTAATTATTTTGATATAAACAATTTAATTTTGTTTATAAAATTAATTTTTATTTATAATTAATAATTTTTTATTTAAATAAAAATAAATTATTGATTTATTTTTATTAGCACCATCGAGAGATGTCGCTTTTCGCGAAAATTTATTTTAAGAGGATATTATTAATTATTAAATAATCGAATTAATTAATTATTTTGATATAAACAATTTAATTTTGTTTATAAAATTAATTTTTATTTATAATTAATAATTATTTATTTAATTAAAGATAAATTATTGATTTATTTTTATTAGCACCACCGAGAGATGTCGCTTTTCGCGAAAATTTATTTTAAAAGATTATTATTAATTATTAAATAATGAATTAATTAATTATTTTGATATAAACGATTTAATTTTGTTTATAAAATCAATTTTTATTAATAATTAATAATTTTTTATTTAAATAAAAATAAATTATTGATTTTTTTTATTAGCACCACCGAGAGATGTCGCTTTTCGCGAAAATTTATTTTAAAAGAATTTTATTAATTATTAAATAATGGAATTAATTAATTATTTTGATATAAACAATTTAATTTTGTTTATAAAATTAATTTTTATTCATAATTAATAATTTTTTATTTAAATAAAAATAAATTATTGATTTATTTTTATTAGCACCATCGAGAGATGTCGCTTTTCGCGAAAATTTATTTTAAAAGGATATTATTAATTATTAAATAATCGAATTAATTTATTATTTTGATATAAACAATTTAATTTTGTTTATAAAATTAATTTTTATTTATAATTAATAATTTTTTATTTAAATAAAAATAAATTATTGATTTACTTTTATTAGCACCACCGAGAGATGTCGCTTTTCGCGAAAATTTATTTTAAAAGATTATTATTAATTATTAAATAATCGAATTAATTGATTATTTTGATATAAACAATTTAATTTTGTTTATAAAATTAATTTTTATTCATAATTAATAATTTTTTGTTTAAATAAAAATAAATTATTGATTTATTTTTATTAGCACCACCGAGAGATGTCGCCTTTCGCGAAAATTTATTTTCAAAGAATATTATTAATTATTAAATAATCGAATTAATTAATTATTTTGATATAAACAATTTAATTTTGTTTATAAAATTAATTTTTATTCATAATTAATAATTTTTTATTTAAATAAAAATAAATTATTGATTTATTTTTATTAGCACCACCGAGAGATGTCGCTTTTCGCGAAAATTTATTTTAAAAGAATATTATTAATTATTAAATAATCGAATTAATTAATTATTTTGATATAAACAATTTAATTTTGTTTATAAAATCAATTTTTATTAATAATTAATAATTTTTTATTTGAATAAATATAAATTATTGATTTATTTTTATTAGCACCACCGCGAGATGTCGCTTTTCGCGAAAATTTATTTCAAAAGAATATTATTAATTATTAAATAATCGAATTAATTAATTATTTTGATATAAACAATTTAATTTTGTTTATAAAATTAATTTTTATTCATAATTAATAATTTTTTATTTAAATAAAAATAAATTATTGATTTATTTTTATTAGCACCACCGAGAGATGTCGCTTTTCGCGAAAATTTATTTTAAAAGAATATTATTAATTATTAAATAATCGAATTAATTAATTATTTTGATATAAACAATTTAATTTTGTTTATAAAATTAATTTTTATTCATAATTAATAATTTTTTATTTAAATAAAAATAAATTATTGATTTATTTTTATTAGCACCACCGAGAGATGTCGCTTTTCGCGAAAATTTATTTTAAAAGGATATTATTAATTATTAAATAATCGAATTAATTAATTATTTTGATATAAACAATTTAATTTTGTTTATAAAATTAATTTTTATTTATAATTAATAATTTTTTATTTAAATAAAAATAAATTATTGATTTATTTTTATTAGCACCACCGAGAGATGTCGCTTTTCGCGAAAATTTATTTTAAAAGAATATTATTAATTATTAAATAATCGAATTAATTAATTATTTTGATATAAACAATTTAATTTTGTTTATGAAATTAATTTTTATTTATAATTAATAATTTTTTATTTAAATAAAAATAAATTATTAATATTTACTTATTATTAGTACCACCACGAGATGTCGCTTTTCGCGAAAATTTATTTTAAAAGTATATTATTAATTATTAAATAATTGAATTAATTAATTATTTTGATATAAACAATTTAATTTTGTTTATAAAATCAATTTTTGTTAATAATTAATAATTTTTTATTTAAATAAAAATAAATTATTGATTTCTTTTTATTAGCACCACCGCGAGATGTCGCTTTTCGCGAAAATTTATTTTAAAAGAATATTATTAATTATTAAATAATCGAATTAATCAATTATTTTGATATAAACAATTTAATTTTGTTTATAAAATCAATTTTTGTTAATAATTAATAATTTTTTATTTAAATAAAAATAAATTATTGATTTCTTTTTATTAGCACCACCGAGAGATGTCGCTTTTCGCGAAAATTTATTTTAAAAGAATATTAATTATTAAATAATCGAATTAATCAATTATTTTGATATAAACAATTTAATTTTGTTTATAAAATCAATTTTTGTTAATAATTAATAATTTTTTATTTAAATAAAAATAAATTATTGATTTATTTTTATTAGCACCACCGCGAGATGTCGCTTTTCGCGAAAATTTATTTTAAAAGAATATTATTAATTATTAAATAATCGAATTAATTAATTATTTTGATATAAACAATTTAATTTTGTTTATGAAATTAATTTTTATTTATAATTAATAATTTTTTATTTAAATAAAAATTAATTATTGATTTATTTTTATTAGCACCACCGAGAGATGTCGCTTTTCGCGAAAATTTATTTTAAAAGAATATTTTTAATTATTAAATAATCGAATTAATCAATTATTTTGATATAAACAATTTAATTTTGTTTATAAAATCAATTTTTGTTAATAATTAATAATTTTTTATTTAAATAAAAATAAATTATTGATTTATTTTTATTAGCACCACCGCGAGATGTCGCTTTTCGCGAAAATTTATTTAAAAAGAATATTATTAATTATTAAATGATTGAATTAATTAATTATTTTGATATAAACAATTTAATTTTGTTTATAAAATTAATTTTTATTCATAATTAATAATTTTTTATTTAAATAAAAATAAATTATTGATTTATTTTTATTAGCACCACCGCGAGATGTCGCTTTTCGCGAAAATTTATTTAAAAAGAATATTATTAATTATTAAATGATTGAATTAATTAATTATTTTGATATAAACAATTTAATTTTGTTTATAAAATTAATTTTTATTCATAATTAATAATTTTTTATTTAAATAAAAATAAATTATTGATTTATTTTTATTAGCACCACCGCGAGATGTCGCTTTTCGCGAAAATTTATTTAAAAAGAATATTATTAATTATTAAATGATTGAATTAATTAATTATTTTGATATAAACAATTTAATTTTGTTTATAAAATTAATTTTTATTCATAATTAATAATTTTTTATTTAAATAAAAATAAATTATTGATTTATTTTTATTAGCACCACCGCGAGATGTCGCTTTTCGCGAAAATTTATTTAAAAAGAATATTATTAATTATTAAATGATTGAATTAATTAATTATTTTGATATAAACAATTTAATTTTGTTTATAAAATTAATTTTTATTCATAATTAATAATTTTTTATTTAAATAAAAATAAATTATTGATTTATTTTTATTAGCACCACCGCGAGATGTCGCTTTTCGCGAAAATTTATTTTAAAAGAATATTATTAATTATTAAATGATTGAATTAATTAATTATTTTGATATAAACAATTTAATTTTGTTTATAAAATTAATTTTTATTCATAATTAATAATTTTTTATTTAAATAAAAATAAATTATTGATTTATTTTTATTAGCACCACCGCGAGATGTCGCTTTTCGCGAAAATTTATTTAAAAAGAATATTATTAATTATTAAATGATTGAATTAATTAATTATTTTGATATAAACAATTTAATTTTGTTTATAAAATTAATTTTTATTCATAATTAATAATTTTTTATTTAAATAAAAATAAATTATTGATTTATTTTTATTAGCACCACCGCGAGATGTCGCTTTTCGCGAAAATTTATTTAAAAAGAATATTATTAATTATTAAATGATTGAATTAATTAATTATTTTGATATAAACAATTTAATTTTGTTTATAAAATTAATTTTTATTCATAATTAATAATTTTTTATTTAAATAAAAATAAATTATTGATTTATTTTTATTAGCACCACCGCGAGATGTCGCTTTTCGCGAAAATTTATTTAAAAAGAATATTATTAATTATTAAATGATTGAATTAATTAATTATTTTGATATAAACAATTTAATTTTGTTTATAAAATTAATTTTTATTCATAATTAATAATTTTTTATTTAAATAAAAATAAATTATTGATTTATTTTTATTAGCACCACCGCGAGATGTCGCTTTTCGCGAAAATTTATTTAAAAAGAATATTATTAATTATTAAATGATTGAATTAATTAATTATTTTGATATAAACAATTTAATTTTGTTTATAAAATTAATTTTTATTCATAATTAATAATTTTTTATTTAAATAAAAATAAATTATTGATTTATTTTTATTAGCACCACCGCGAGATGTCGCTTTTCGCGAAAATTTATTTAAAAAGAATATTATTAATTATTAAATGATTGAATTAATTAATTATTTTGATATAAACAATTTAATTTTGTTTATAAAATTAATTTTTATTCATAATTAATAATTTTTTATTTAAATAAAAATAAATTATTGATTTATTTTTATTAGCACCACCGCGAGATGTCGCTTTTCGCGAAAATTTATTTAAAAAGAATATTATTAATTATTAAATGATTGAATTAATTAATTATTTTGATATAAACAATTTAATTTTGTTTATAAAATTAATTTTTATTCATAATTAATAATTTTTTATTTAAATAAAAATAAATTATTGATTTATTTTTATTAGCACCACCGCGAGATGTCGCTTTTCGCGAAAATTTATTTAAAAAGAATATTATTAATTATTAAATGATTGAATTAATTAATTATTTTGATATAAACAATTTAATTTTGTTTATAAAATTAATTTTTATTCATAATTAATAATTTTTTATTTAAATAAAAATAAATTATTGATTTATTTTTATTAGCACCACCGCGAGATGTCGCTTTTCGCGAAAATTTATTTAAAAAGAATATTATTAATTATTAAATGATTGAATTAATTAATTATTTTGATATAAACAATTTAATTTTGTTTATAAAATTAATTTTTATTCATAATTAATAATTTTTTATTTAAATAAAAATAAATTATTGATTTATTTTTATTAGCACCACCGCGAGATGTCGCTTTTCGCGAAAATTTATTTAAAAAGAATATTATTAATTATTAAATGATTGAATTAATTAATTATTTTGATATAAACAATTTAATTTTGTTTATAAAATTAATTTTTATTCATAATTAATAATTTTTTATTTAAATAAAAATAAATTATTGATTTATTTTTATTAGCACCACCGCGAGATGTCGCTTTTCGCGAAAATTTATTTAAAAAGAATATTATTAATTATTAAATGATTGAATTAATTAATTATTTTGATATAAACAATTTAATTTTGTTTATAAAATTAATTTTTATTCATAATTAATAATTTTTTATTTAAATAAAAATAAATTATTGATTTATTTTTATTAGCACCACCGCGAGATGTCGCTTTTCGCGAAAATTTATTTAAAAAGAATATTATTAATTATTAAATGATTGAATTAATTAATTATTTTGATATAAACAATTTAATTTTGTTTATAAAATTAATTTTTATTCATAATTAATAATTTTTTATTTAAATAAAAATAAATTATTGATTTATTTTTATTAGCACCACCGCGAGATGTCGCTTTTCGCGAAAATTTATTTAAAAAGAATATTATTAATTATTAAATGATTGAATTAATTAATTATTTTGATATAAACAATTTAATTTTGTTTATAAAATTAATTTTTATTCATAATTAATAATTTTTTATTTAAATAAAAATAAATTATTGATTTATTTTCATTAGCACCACCGAGAGATGTCGCTTTTCGCGAAAATTTATTTTAAAAGAATATTATTAATTATTAAATAATCGAATTAATTAATTATTTAGATATAAACAATTTAATTTTGTATATAAAATCAATTTTTATTCATAATTAATAATTTTTTATTTAAATAAAAATAAATTATTGATTTATTTTTATTAGCACCACCGCGAGATGTCGCTTTTCGCGAAAATTTATTTTAAAAGAATATTATTAATTATTAAATAATTGAATTAATTACTTATTTTGATATAAACAATTTAATTTTGTTTATAAAATTAATTTTTATTTATAATTAATAATTTTTTATTTAAATAAAAATAAATTATTGATTTATTTTTATTAGCACCACCGAGAGATGTCACTTTTCGCGAAAATTTATTTTAAAAGAATATTATTAATTATTAAATAATCGAATTAATTAATTATTTAGATATAAACAATTTAATTTTGTATATAAAATCAATTTTTATTCATAATTAATAATTTTTTATTTAATTAAAAATAAATTATTGATTTATTTTTATTAGCACCACCGCGAGATGTCGCTTTTCGCGAAAATTTATTTTAAAAGAATATTATTAATTATTAAATAATTGAATTAATTAATTATTTTGATATAAACAATTTAATTTTGTTTATAAAATTAATTTTTATTTATAATTAATAATTTTTTATTTAAATAAAAATAAATTATTGATTTATTTTTATTAGCACCACCGAGAGATGTCACTTTTCGCGAAAATTTATTTTAAAAGAATATTATTAATTATTAAATAATCGAATTAATTCATTATTTTGATATAAACAATTTAATTTTGTTTATAAAATCAATTTTTATTCATAATTAATAATTTTTTATTTAAATAAAAATAAATTATTGATTTATTTTTATTAGCACCACCGAGAGATGTCGCTTTTCGCGAAAATTTATTTAAAAAGAATATTATTAATTATTAAATGATTGAATTAATTAATTATTTTGATATAAACAATTTAATTTTGTTTATAAAATTAATTTTTATTCATAATTAATAATTTTTTATTTAAATAAAAATAAATTATTGATTTATTTTCATTAGCACCACCGAGAGATGTCGCTTTTCGCGAAAATTTATTTTAAAAGCATATTATTAATTATTAAATAATCGAATTAATTAATTATTTAGATATAAACAATTTAATTTTGTATATAAAATCAATTTTTATTCATAATTAATAATTTTTTATTTAAATAAAAATAAATTATTGATTTATTTTTATTAGCACCACCGCGAGATGTCGCTTTTCGCGAAAATTTATTTTAAAAGAATATTATTAATTATTAAATAATTGAATTAATTAATTATTTTGATATAAACAATTTAATTTTGTTTATAAAATTAATTTTTATTTATAATTAATAATTTTTTATTTAAATAAAAATAAATTATTGATTTATTTTTATTAGCACCACCGAGAGATGTCACTTTTCGCGAAAATTTATTTTAAAAGAATATTATTAATTATTAAATAATCGGATTAATTAATTATTTAGATATAAACAATTTAATTTTGTATATAAAATCAATTTTTATTTATAATTAATAATTTTTTATTTAAATAAAAATAAATTATTGATTTATTTTTATTAGCACCACCGCGAGATGTCGCTTTTCGCGAAAATTTATTTTAAAAGAATATTATTAATTATTAAATAATTGAATTAATTAATTATTTTGATATAAACAATTTAATTTTGTTTATAAAATTAATTTTTATTTATAATTAATAATTTTTTATTTAAATAAAAATAAATTATTGATTTATTTTTATTAGCACCACCGAGAGATGTCACTTTTCGCGAAAATTTATTTTAAAAGAATATTATTAATTATTAAATAATCGAATTAATTAATTATTTTGATATAAACAATTTAATTTTGTTTATAAAATCAATTTTTATTCATAATTAATAATTTTTTATTTAAACAAAAATAAATTATTGATTTATTTTTATTAGCACCACCGAGAGATGTCGCTTTTCGTGAAAATTTATTTAAAAAGAATATTATTAATTATTAAATGATTGAATTAATTAATTATTTTGATATAAACAATTTAATTTTGTTTATAAAATTAATTTTTATTCATAATTAATAATTTTTTATTTAAATAAAAATAAATTATGGATTTATTTTTATTAGCACCACCGAGAGATGTCGCTTTTCGCGAAAATTTATTTTAAAAGAATATTATTAATTATTAAATGATTGAATTAATTAATTATTTTGATATAAACAATTTAATTTTGTTTATAAAATCAATTTTTATTCATAATTAATAATTTTTTATTTAAATAAAAATAAATTATTGATTTATTTTTATTAGCACCACCGAGAGATGTCACTTTTCGCGAAAATTTATTTTAAAAGAATATTATTAATTATTAAATAATCGAATTAATTCATTATTTTGATATAAACAATTTAATTTTGTTTATAAAATCAATTTTTATTCATAATTAATAATTTTTTATTTAAACAAAAATAAATTATTGATTTATTTTTATTAGCACCACCGAGAGATGTCGCTTTTCGTGAAAATTTATTTAAAAAGAATATTATTAATTATTAAATGATTGAATTAATTAATTATTTTGATATAAACAATTTAATTTTGTTTATAAAATTAATTTTTATTCATAATTAATAATTTTTTATTTAAATAAAAATAAATTATGGATTTATTTTTATTAGCACCACCGAGAGATGTCGCTTTTCGCGAAAATTTATTTTAAAAGATTATTATTAATTATTAAATAATCGAATTAATTAATTATTTTGATATAAACAATTTAATTTTGTTTATAAAATTAATTTTTATTCATAATTAATAATTTTTTATTTGAATAAAAATAAATTATTGATTTATTTTTATTAGCACTACCGAGAGATGTCGCTTTTCGCGAAAATTTATTTTAAAAGGATATTATTAATTATTAAATAATCGAATTAATTAATTATTTTGATATAAACAATTTAATTTTGTTTATAAAATTAATTTTTATTCATAATCAATAATTTTTTATTTAAATAAAAATAAATTATTGATTTATTTTTATTATCACCACCGCGAGATGTCGTTTTTCGCGAAAATTTATTTTAAAAGGATATTATTAATTATTAAATAATCGAATTAATTAATTATTTTGATATAAACAATTTAATTTTGTTTATAAAATTAATTTTTATTTATAATTAATAATTTTTTATTTAAATAAAAATAAATTATTGATTTATTTTTATTAGCACCATCGAGAGATGTCGCTTTTCGCGAAAATTTATTTTAAGAGGATATTATTAATTATTAAATAATCGAATTAATTAATTATTTTGATATAAACAATTTAATTTTGTTTATAAAATTAATTTTTATTCATAATCAATAATTTTTTATTTAAATAAAAATAAATTATTGATTTATTTTTATTAGCACCACCGCGAGATGTCGTTTTTCGCGAAAATTTATTTTAAAAGGATATTATTAATTATTAAATAATCGAATTAATTAATTATTTTGATGTAAACAATTTAATTTTGTTTATAAAATTAATTTTTATTTATAATTAATAATTTTTTATTTAATTAAAAATAAATTATTGATTTATTTTTATTAGCACCACCGAGAGATGTCGCTTTTCGCGAAAATTTATTTTAAAAGGATATTATTAATTATTAAATAATCGAATTAATTAATTATTTTGATACAAACAATTTATTTTTTTGTTTATAAAGTTAATTTTTATTTATTTATTATTAATTATTTAAATTAATTGTTAAATAGATGTCGTGTTCAACCGTTGCCAACTTCAGTCGGGTCAATTTGGTTATCAGAAGTGAAAATGTCGGAAAAGAAGAGTTTTCCGGAAGAAAAAACCACCGTCGATGGAAATGTGGACCCAAAAAAGAATAAAAGGTACACCCCCGTTTAATTACCCCAAAAAATACACAAAAACCCCCACAAAAATCGCCCAAAACCTCCCAAAAACCCACACGTTCCTCACCAAAACCGCCGATTTTCGTCGAATCACTCCCCAAATCGATACAATTACCTCCCTTTTCCGCTTTATTTATTAATTAAAATCAAAAAAATCCTCACCCACACCCCCTAAACACAAAAAAGGGGCCGAATTGATCGTTTTTCCCAATCAATACGATTCTAACCTCAAAAAATTTCACAGCAAAAAGAAACGAGGAAAACCCGTTTCCGTGGAGGAGCCCCCCAAAGAAAATCAGAACAAAATCGAGATCTTGGAAGGACAGGAAATGAACGCTTTAAATAACATTTCCATAAAAGATCTCCGAGCTGCCATGGAAATGTTCTCGTATTATCAAAAACCGGCTAAAACCCCCGAAGAAGCTTTACATAAATCGTACCAATTTTGGAACACCCAACCAGTCCCAAAAATGGGTAAATCAAATCAAATTCATTTAAATCATTTTTATTTAAATCAATTTTTTTTAAGATGAAAAAATAACCGCAAACGAAGCCATCGAACCCAACAAAGAAATCGACGAAGTTAGGGCGGAACCGTACAGCCTCCCGGAAGGTTTTCATTGGGATACTTTAAATTTAGCCGATCCTTTGGTTCTCAAAGAACTTTATACCCTTTTAAACGAGAATTATGTCGAGGATGATGATTGTATGTTCAGATTTGATTATCAACCCGATTTTTTAAAATGGTACCTAATTAGTTGATTATTAAGTTGATTTTGATTAAGTTTCGTTTGATTTAGGGCGCTTCAGGCCCCCGGATGGAGGAAAGAATGGCATTGCGGGGTGAGGGTCACGAAATCTGGCCGATTGGTCGGGTTTATTTCGGCTATTCCGGTTACTTTAAATATTTATGATAGGTAAGGATTGATGGTAAATAATTTTAATTAATTATTTATTTTTTATTTTAATAATTAAAAAAAATTTTTTGACATTTTGATTAAAATTTTTAAGTTGGTATCCCAAAAAGAAAAATTAATTTGATTTAATTTTTGAATTATTTAGATTAAATTTGATTAATTTGATTTTGAATTTGATTTAAATTTGATTAATTATAAAAAAAATTAATTAAATTGGAATTAAAATTAGTTTATTATTTATTGGAATCGATTTCGGTTGGCATCATTGAATCGTTTGGCGTTTGTTTTTAATTGTGGTTGATTGTTGTGTTTAAATAATTCGCGATTTTTCCTCTTAATTAAGTAAGAACGTTGAGTTATTTCGGTTATTTCAATCAAAATTGGTGAGTTTTAACCCATTTATTACTTATTATCATTAATTTAGCTTAATTATTTGATTCCGAAAAAATTTTTTTGAGGTTAGATTTTCTTATTATCAACAATTACTCGCTTAAAAATGAGTTAATTTGATTCATTTTGATATTTTTAATTAGAATTAATAAGATTTAACCCATTTACTACTTATTTTTGTTAATTTAGCTTAATTATTTGATATCGAAACAATTTTTTTGAGGTTAGATTTTCTTATTATCAACAATTACTCGCTTAAAAATGAGTTAATTCGATTCATTTCGATAATTTCAGTTAGAATTAATAATATTTAACCCATTTACTACTTATTTTTGTTAATTTAGCTTAGTTATTTGATATAGAAAAAATTTTTTTGAGGTTAGATTTTCTTATTACCAACAATTACTCGCTTAAAAATAAGTTAATTTGATTCATTTCGATAATTTTAAATAGAATTAATAATATTTAACCCATTTACTACTTATTTTTGTTAATTTAGCTTAATTATTTGATATCGAAACAATTTTTTTGAGGTTAGATTTTCTTATTATCAACAATTACTCGCTTAAAAATGAGTTAATTCGATTCATTTCGATAATTTCAATTAGAATTAATAAGATTTAACCCATTTACTACTTATTTTTATTAATTTAGCTTAATTATTTGATGCCGAAACAAATTTTTTTGAGGTTAGATTTTCTTATTATCAACAATTACTCGCTTAAAAATGAGTTAATTTGATTCATTTCGATAATTTTAAATAGAATTAATAATATTTAACCCATTTACTACTTATTTTTGTTAATTTAGCTTAGTTATTTGATATAGAAAAAATTTTTTTGAGGTTAGATTTTCTTATTATCAACAATTACTCGCTTAAAAATGAGTTAATTCGATTCATTTCGATAATTTCAATTAGAATTAATAAGATTTAACCCATTTACTACTTATTTTTATTAATTTAGCTTAATTATTTGATGCCGAAACAAATTTTTTTGAGGTTAGATTTTCTTATTATCAACAATTACTCGCTTAAAAATGAGTTAATTTGATTCATTTCGATAATTTCAATTAGAATTAATAAGATTTAACCCATTTACTACTTATTTTTGTTAATTTAGCTTAATTATTTGATGCCGAAACAAATTTTTTTGAGGTTAGATTTTCTTATTATCAACAATTACTCGCTTAAAAATGAATTAATTTGATTCATTTCGATAATTTCAATTAGAATTAATAATATTTAACCCATTTACTACTTATTTTTGTTAATTTAGCTTAATTATTTGATATCGAAACAATTTTTTTGAGGTTAGATTTTCTTATTATCAACAATTACTCGCTTAAAAATGAGTTAATTCGATTCATTTCGATAATTTCAATTAGAATTAATAAGATTTAACCCATTTACTACTTATTTTTATTAATTTAACTTAATTATTTGATGCCGAAACAAATTTTTTTGAGGTTAGATTTTCTTATTATCAACAATTACTCGCTTAAAAATGAGTTAATTTGATTCATTTCGATAATTTTAAATAGAATTAATAATATTTAACCCATTTACTACTTATTTTTGTTAATTTAGCTTAGTTATTTGATATAGAAAAAATTTTTTTGAGGTTAGATTTTCTTATTATCAACAATTACTCGCTTAAAAATGAGTTAATTCGATTCATTTCGATAATTTCAATTAGAATTAATAAGATTTAACCCATTTACTACTTATTTTTATTAATTTAACTTAATTATTTGATGCCGAAACAAATTTTTTTGAGGTTAGATTTTCTTATTATCAACAATTACTCGCTTAAAAATGAGTTAATTTGATTCATTTCGATAATTTTAAATAGAATTAATAATATTTAACCCATTTACTACTTATTTTTGTTAATTTAGCTTAGTTATTTGATATAGAAAAAATTTTTTTGAGGTTAGATTTTCTTATTATCAACAATTACTCGCTTAAAAATGAGTTAATTTGATTCATTTCGATAATTTTAAATAGAATTAATAAGATTTAACCCATTTACTACTTATTTTTGTTAATTTAGCTTAGTTATTTGATATAGAAAAAATTTTTTTGAGGTTAGATTTTCTTATTATCAACAATTACTCGCTTAAAAATGAGTTAATTCGATTCATTTCGATAATTTCAATTAGAATTAATAAGATTTAACCCATTTACTACTTATTTTTGTTAATTTAGCTTAATTATTTGATGCCGAAACAAATTTTTTTGAGGTTAGATTTTCTTATTATCAACAATTACTCGCTTAAAAATGAGTTAATTTGATTCATTTTGATAATTTTAATTAGAATTAATAAGATTTAACCCATTTACTACTTATTTTTGTTAATTTAGCTTAATTATTTGATATCGAAAAAATTTTTTTGAGGTTAGATTTTCTTATTATCAACAATTACTCGCTTAAAAGTGAATTAATTCGATTTATTTCAATAATTTGAATTAAAATTAATAAGATTTAAGCCATTTATTACTTATTTTTGTTAATTTAGCTTAATTATTTGATGTCGAAAAAATTTTTTTGAGGTTAGATTTTCTTATTATCAACAATTACTCGCTTAAAAGTGAATTAATTCGATTTATTTCAATAATTTGAATTAAAATTAATAAGATTTAAGCCATTTATTACCTATTTTTGTTAATTTAGCTTAATTATTTGATGTCGAAAACATTTTTTTGAGGTTAGATTTTCTTATTAACAACAATTACTCGCTTAAAAGTGAATTAATTCGATTTATTTCATTAATTTGAATTAAAATTAATAAGATTTAACCCATTTATTACTTATTTTCGTTAATTTAACTTAATTATTTGATGTCGAAAAAAATTTTTTGAGGTTAGATTTTCTTATTATCAACAATTACTCGCTTAAAAGTGAATTAATTCGATTTATTTCAATAATTTGAATTAAAATTAATAAGATTTAAGCCATTTATTACTTATTTTTGTTAATTTAGCTTAATTATTTGATGTCGAAAAAATTTTTTTGAGGTTAGATTTTCTTATTATCAACAATTACTCGCTTAAAAGTGAATTAATTCGATTTATTTCAATAATTTGAATTAAAATTAATAAGATTTAAGCCATTTATTACTTATTTTTGTTAATTTAGCTTAATTATTTGATGTCGAAAAAATTTTTTTGAGGTTAGATTTTCTTATTATCAACAATTACTCGCTTAAAAGTGAATTAATTCGATTTATTTCAATAATTTGAATTAAAATTAATAAGATTTAAGCCATTTATTACTTATTTTTGTTAATTTAGCTTAATTATTTGATGCCGAAACAAATTTTTTTGAGGTTAGATTTTCTTATTATCAACAATTACTCGCTTAAAAATGAGTTAATTTGATTCATTTTGATAATTTTAATTAGAATTAATAAGATTTAACCCATTTACTACTTATTTTTGTTAATTTAGCTTAATTATTTGATGTCGAAAAAATTTTTTTGAGGTTAGATTTTCTTATTATCAACAATTACTCGCTTAAAAGTGAATTAATTCGATTTATTTCAATAATTTGAATTAAAATTAATAAGATTTAAGCCATTTATTACTTATTTTTGTTAATTTAGCTTAATTATTTGATATCGAAAAAATTTTTTTGAGGTTAGATTTTCTTATTATCAACAATTACTCGCTTAAAAGTGAATTAATTCGATTTATTTCAATAATTTGAATTAAAATTAATAAGATTTAAGCCATTTATTACTTATTTTTGTTAATTTAGCTTAATTATTTGATGTCGAAAAAATTTTTTTGAGGTTAGATTTTCTTATTATCAACAATTACTCGCTTAAAAGTGAATTAATTCGATTTATTTCAATAATTTGAATTAAAATTAATAAGATTTAAGCCATTTATTACTTATTTTTGTTAATTTAGCTTAATTATTTGATGCCGAAACAAATTTTTTTGAGGTTAGATTTTCTTATTATCAACAATTACTCGCTTAAAAATGAGTTAATTTGATTCATTTTGATAATTTTAATTAGAATTAATAAGATTTAACCCATTTACTACTTATTTTTGTTAATTTAGCTTAATTATTTGATGTCGAAAAAATTTTTTTGAGGTTAGATTTTCTTATTATCAACAATTACTCGCTTAAAAGTGAATTAATTCGATTTATTTCAATAATTTGAATTAAAATTAATAAGATTTTAGCCATTTATTACTTATTTTTATTAATTTAGCTTAATTATTTGATGTCGAAAACATTTTTTTGAGGTTAGATTTTCTTATTAACAACAATTACTCGCTTAAAAGTGAATTAATTCGATTTATTTCATTAATTTGAATTAAAATTAATAAGATTTAACCCATTTATTACTTATTTTCGTTAATTTAACTTAATTATTTGATGTCGAAAAAAATTTTTTGAGGTTAGATTTTCTTATTATCAACAATTACTCCCTTAAAAGTGAATTACTTCGATTTATTTCAATAATTTGAATTAAAATTAATAAGATTCAACCTATTTATTACTTATTTTCGTTAATTTAACTTAATTATTTGATGTCGAAAAAAATTTTATGAGGTTAGATTTTCTTATTATCAACAATTACTCCCTTAAAAGTGAATTAATTCGATTTATTTCAATAATTTGAATTAAAATTGATAAGATTTAACCCATTTATTACTTATTTTCGTTAATTTAACTTAATTATTTGATGTCGAAAACATTTTTTTGAGGTTAGATTTTCTTATTATCAACAATTACTCCCTTAAAAGTGAATTAATTCGATTTATTTCAATAATTTGAATTAAAATTAATAAGATTCAACCTATTTATTACTTATTTTCGTTAATTTAACTTAATTATTTGATGTCGAAAACATTTTTTTGAGGTTAGATTTTCTTATTATCAACAATTACTCCCTTAAAAGTGAATTAATTCGATTTATTTCAATAATTTGAATTAAAATTAATAAGATTTAACCCATTTATTACTTATTTTCGTTAATTTAACTTAATTATTTGATGTCGAAAACATTTTTTTGAGGTTAGATTTTCTTATTATCAACAATTACTCCCTTAAAAGTGAATTAATTCGATTTATTTCAATAATTTGAATTAAAATTAATAAGATTTAACCCATTTATTACTTATTTTCGTTAATTTAACTTAATTATTTGATGTCGAAATAATTTTTTTGAGGTTAGATTTTCTTATTATCAACAATTACTCCCTTAAAAGTGAATTAATTCGATTTATTTCAATAATTTGAATTAAAATTAATAAGATTTAACTCATTTATTACTTATTTTCGTTAATTTAGCTTAATTATTTGATATCGAAAAATTTTTTTGAGGTTAGATTTTCTTATTATCAACAATTACTCGCTTAAAAGTGAATAAATTCGATTCATTTCGATAATTTCAATTAAAATTAATGAAATTTAACCTATTTATTATTCATTTTCATTAATTTAACTTAATTGAGATTAAAAAAAAATTTTTTTTTAGGTTAAATTTTTTTATTACAGTTTTAAATTTTCGATTTCAACTCCAAATTTAAATCAAAAATTAACTTTAACATTTAAGAAGTGATTTAATTAAATTATTATTTTATTTATAATTTTATTTCTGATTTATTAAAAAAAAAATGGGTTGGCATCAATGGAATCTTCGTCTTTCAATTGTTTTAATTGTGTTTATACTCTCCAACAACAATGAATTCTTTTTTTCGTGTTTTTATCGCTTAAAAGTGGATTAATTCGACTTATTTTGCGTATTCCAATTAAAATCGGTGAGTTTTCATCCATACATTACTTATTTTACTTAATTTAAGTCGAAAAATTGAGGTTGAAAAAATTTTTTTTGAGGTTAGGTTTATTCTTGCTAATAATTTTTTTCGTGTTTTTATCTCTTAAAAGTTAATCAATTCGAGTTATTTTAATAAAAATCGATCAGTTTTAACTAATTTATTAGTTAGCTTTTATTAATTGGTTGAAAATTAACTTGAAATTTAAAAAAAAATGTTTGAGGTTAGGTTTTTTTATGACGCTTTTATGGTTTTTTTATTGCTTAAAATTGGATTAATTCTATTCCATTTTATTATTTGTTTTACTTATTTCAATTAGAATCGTAAAGATTAACTTATTTTAATTAGAATCGAACAATTAGAAAAAAAAATTTTTTTTTGAGGTTAAATTTTTTTGTCATGTTCTAATCAGTTTTAAATTTTCGCTTTCAATCTCAAATTTAAATCGAAAATTAACTTTAATTAACATTTAAGAAGCGATTTAATTATTATTTTATTTTTAATTTGTTTATTTACGATTTATAAAAAAAAATTGAGTTGGTACCAATGGAATCTTCGTCTTTCAATTGTTTTAATTGTGTTTATACTTGCAACAATTCCCCGTTTTTTTGCGTTTTTATCGCTTAAAAGTGGATTAATTTGAGATATTTCGGTTATTTTAATCAAAATCGGTGAGTTTTAATTCATTTATTACATATATTTCGTTAATTTAACTTAATTGAAAAAAAAAATTTTTTTTTTGAGGTTAGGTTTTTTATATTAAAGGGGTAATTATTGGTTTATATGCCAATAATTACCCCTTTTTTCGTGTTTTTATCGCTTAAGAATGAATTAATTAGAGTTATTTTGGTTATTTCAATCAAAATCGTCGAGATTTATCCAATTTGTTATTTATTTCCGTTTTTTTTTTTATTTAATTAATAATTGAGGTTGAAAAAAAAATTTTTTTAGGTTAGGTTTTGATATTATAAAAAACTCATTTTTTCGCGTTTCTATCACCTAACACTCACACTATTTCGATAATTTCAATTAAAATCGACGAGTTGTAATTAATTTCTTACTTATTTTTGTTATTGTGGCTTCATTATTTGAGGTTAAAGAGCGTTTTTTTGAGGTTAGGTTTCTTTCTTTATTAGAAGAATTACTCATCTACTCAAAATGAAATTAAAATTGAAATTAGTTTAGGCTTTTAAAATTCTCTCTACAACTGTCTGTATTTTGTAAATTGTCCAATGCTCGTATACTTCATTTTCGTAGTTGCTATACTTTCCTGGTCGATGTCTATTGATTATGTCCCATATTTTCTATTGTATCATTAGCATTTTCCACTGCTGTTTTGTAATTTTTGGCCAAAAGAACTTAGCAAATTCAAAGCATTTGATATTTCCACAGCTGCTTAAAATATCTGTTGCGTATTTAATTGTTTTCTTGCTATCCTCTGATATAATCCTGGAAAGTTATCCCACAACAATTCAGTGTTGTCAGTCAACATCCTCAATCAAACGTTGAGGACGTCGAGTCATCATAAAAATACACTTGGTATTAGGAGATAAGTCTTTAAAAATAATTGAGAATCTTTAAACGTACATAATTGATTTTTTTGAATTTCCTATTTTGTGTTTTTGCTATGTTTCATCGTTCAATATAAAGTAATTTTATTCAATTGGATAAGATATAAAATAAAGGTGCTAAAAAAACTTGAATTGAGTCTGAAAAAGTAATACGTACTCTTCAAAAATGTGAAATGTACTGAATTGAGAACAATAAGCTCAATAGTATATCAAAATTTTAGAAAATAATTGAAAGAGATTACTTCAATCCAGATAAAACCGTTAACAATTTTGTATTGGTGCTCTTTTGGAAGCATTTCTAGTCTTCTGAAAACCTTTTATGTCTTCTGGAGGCAGTATCAAGTCTTTTGGGAGTATTTATAATCTTCTAAAAGTAGTTTCAAGTCTTCTGCAAGTAATATCAAGTCTCCTAGATGCAGTATCAAATCTTCTGCAAACAATATCAAGTCATCTAGAAGCACTATAGAGTATTCTGGAAGCGGATCAAGTCTTCTGGAATCACTTTAAGTCTTCTAGATACAATATCAAGTCTTCTAGAAGCACTATAGAGTATTCTGGAAACGGACAGATCAAGTCTTTTTGAAGCATTTGAAATCTTCTAGAAGTAGTATCAAGTTTTCTGGAAGCATTTCAAATCTTCGAGATGCAATATCTAGTCTTCTGGAAAAATTTCAAGTTTTCCAGAGGCAATATTTAGTCTTTTGGAAGCGTTTCAAGTCTTCTAGATACAGTATCAAATCTTCTGCAAGCAATATCCAGTCATCTAGAAGCACTATAGAGTGTTCTCGTAGTGAGTGAAATCTTCTACAAGCAGGATCAAGTTTTCTGGAAGCATTTCAAATCTTTCAGATGCAATATCTACTCTTCTGGAAGCACTTCACGTCTTCTAGATGCACTATTAAGTCTTCTAGAAGCAATATCAAGTCATCTAGAAGCACTATAGAGTATTCTGGAAACGGATCAAGTCTTCTTGATGCAATTGAAATCTTGTAGAAATAGTATTAAGTTTCCTGGAAGCATTTCAAATCTTCGAGATGCAATATCTAGTCTTCTGGAAGAATTTCAAGTTTTCCAGAGGCAATGTTTAGTCTTTTGGAAGCATTTCAAGTCTCCTAGAAGCAGTATCAAATCTTCTGCAAGCAATATCAAGTCATCTGGAAGCACAATAGAGTATTCTGGAAGTAAGTGAAGTCTTCTACAAGCAGGATCAAGTTTTCTGGAAACATTTCAAATCTTCCAGATGCAATATCTAGTCTTCTGGAGGCAGGATCAAGTTTTCTGGAAGCATTTCAAATCTTCCAGATGCAATATCTACTCTTCTGGAAGCACTTCACGTCTCCTAGATGCAGTATCAAATCTTCTGCAAGCAATATCAAGTCATCCAGAAGCACTATAGAGTGTTCTGGAAGTGAGTGAAATCTTCTACAAGCAGAATCAAGTTTTCTGGAAGCATTTCAAATCTTCCAGATGCAATATCTACTCTTCTGGAAGCACTTCACGTCTTCTAGATGCACTATTAAGTCTTCTAAAAGCTATATCAAATTATCTAGAAGCACTACAGAGTATTCTGGAAACGGATCAAGTCTTCTTGAAGCATTTGAAATCTTCTAGAAGTAGTATCAAGTTTTCTGGACGCATTACAAGTTTTCCAGAGGCAATATTTAGTCTTCTGGAAGCATTTGAAGTCTTCTAGATACGGTATCAAGTCTTCTGGGAACAGTATTAGGTCTTCCAAGGGCAGAATTAAATCTTTCGGAATCAGTTCATGTCTTGGAAGCAATTTCAGATGCGATATCTAGTCTTTTTTTTATTGTAGAGAGGATAAGGGAATCTGATCAGACACCTGACTGAAGATATGTGGCCAGATAGCGACGGGTTGAAGTTCTTCGGCCGTTTCAAACCCTTCACCCTCTCTTCCCGAAACCACCCGTTAGGGTACTACTTCAGGGAATAAGAATAAGATACAAATTTATTCTCCAATACATTTCTTCGCCTTTTCCAACTCCTTCTTTTTCTTCTTCAAGGAGTCTATCCTGGCTTTCCTTCTCTTTCATTATTTTAACCACCATTACTTGCACTATGTTCCACAATTCTTCTGTTTCTAACATCACTTTCACTATATTTTCTCGGTTTAACAACCGACTACATTTCTTTCACAAACATTTCTTTCATCACCAAAACTTTTCACAAAGAAATAATGTATGTTCCACTGTTTCTATACTTTCACTAAACCAGAAAACCTCACTTTCTGATTTTTTTATTTCAAAAAGATACTTTTTAAAGACTCCATATCCAGACAAAACCTAAGTCAAATAGAAATCAACGTATATTGGCGTATATTTAGTCGATGCAAAAAATTTCTTACGTCTTGATCTTGGACCACCTAAGTTTGGCATCAACCTTAAAAGTAAATTGCTCAAGAATGTCGTCTTACTTGATACCTCTTCAATATGTTTCATCATTATTCGTTCTTATTGATAAAAACTCCGGTATATTTGACCCTTTCAGCATTTTGAATTACAGATCCATGTATTTCAAGGTTAAGAGATCTTATCTTTCTTCTCCTTCGAAGTAAAACCATTTCTGTTTTCTGTGCAGCAATGTCAAGACCATCTCCTTCAGTTTATCAATAATTTGTTGAACTGCATACGACGCCCTTGTCTTGCAGTTCACACTCGACCTGTAACTAACAATGCCAGATCATCAGCATAACGAATGATCTCTACTTCGGCCTCCTGAGCTATTTTGTCTCTAAACTTCTGCTTATCATGCATAAGTTATGACTATTCCAAACAGTGTACATTGTCTTCAAGGCTGTCAACTTGTTGACAGCATGCGCTGTTATGTCTCTAAACATCAACTTATCAGTTTGTAGTCTGCCAACCTGTTGGCAGCATGAGGTATAACTATTCAAAACACTATATATGACATTAGAAACTGCCAACTTGTTGGCAGCATGAGCTATTATGTCTCTAAACATAAACTTATCAGTTTGTAGTCTGCCAACTTGTTGGCAGCATGAGCTATAACTATTCAAAACACTATATATTACCTTAGAATCTGATAACTTGTTGGCAGCATAAGTTATGACTATTGCAAACAGTGTACATTATCTTCAAGGCTGTCAACTTGTTGACAGCATGAGCTATTATGTCTCTAAACATCAACTTATCAGTTTGTGGTCTGCCAACTTGTTGGCAGCATATGTTATGACTATTCCAAACAGTGTACATTATCTTCAAGGCTGTCAACTTGTTGACAGCATGAGCTATTATGTCTCTAAACATCAACTTATCAGTTTGTAGTCTGCCAACTTGTTGGCAGCATGAGCTATAACTATCCAAAACACTATATATTACCTTAGAATCTGCCAACTTGTTGGCAGCATGAGCTATTATGTCTCTAAACATCAACTTATCAGTTTGTAGTCTGCCAACTTGTTGGCAGCATGAGCTATAACTATTCAAAACACTATATATTACCTTAGAATCTGCCAACTTGTTGGCAGCATAAGTTATGACTATTCCAAACAGTGTACATTATCTTCAAGGCTGTCAACTTGTTGACAGCATGAGCTATTATGTCTCTAAACATCAACTTATCAGTTTGTAGTCTGCCAACTTGTTGGCAGCATAAGTTATGACTATTCCAAACAGTGTGCATTATCTTTAAGGCTGTCAACTTGTTGACAGCATGAGCTATTATGTCTCTAAACATCAACTTATCAGTTTGTAGTCTGCCAACTTGTTGGCAGCATGAGCTATAACTATCCAAAACACTATATATTACCTTAGAATCTGCCAACTTGTTGGCAGCATGAGCTATTATGTCTCTAAACATCAACTTATCAGTTTGTAGTCTGCCAACTTGTTGGCAGCATGAGCTATAACTATCCAAAACACTATATATTACCTTAGAATCTGCCAACTTGTTGGCAGCATGAGCTATTATGTCTCTAAACATCAACTTATCAGTTTGTAGTCTGCCAACCTGTTGGCAGCATGAGGTATAACTATTCAAAATACTATATATTACATTAGAAACTGCCATCTTGTTGGCAGCATGAGCTATTATGTCTCTAAACATCAACTTATCAGTTTGTAGTCTGCCAACTTGTTGGCAGCATGAGCTATAACTATCCAAAACACTATATATTACCTTAGAATCTGCCAACTTGTTGGCAGCATGAGCTATTATGTCTCTAAATATCAACTTATCAGTTTGTAGTCTGCCAACCTGTTGGCAGCATGAGGTATAACTATTCAAAATACTATATATTACATTAGAAACTGCCATCTTGTTGGCAGCATGAGCTATTATGTCTCTAAACATCAACTTATCAGTTTGTAGTCTGCCAACTTGTTGGCAGCATAAGTTATGACTATTGCAAACAGTGTACATTATCTTCAAGGCTGTCAACTTGTTGACAGCATGAGCTATTATGTCTCTAAACATCAACTTATCAGTTTGTAGTCTGCCAACTTGTTGGCAGCATATGTTATGACTATTCCAAACAGTGTACATTATCTTCAAGGCTGTCAACTTGTTGACAGCATGAGCTATTATGTCTCTAAACATCAACTTATCAGTTTGTAGTCTGCCAACTTGTTGGCAGCATGAGCTATAACTATCCAAAACACTATATATTACTTTAGAATCTGCCAACTTGTTGGCAGCATGAGCTATTATGTCTCTAAACATCAACTTATCAGTTTGTAGTCTGCCAACTTGTTGGCAGCATGAGCTATAACTATTCAAAACACTATATATTACCTTAGAATCTGCCAACTTGTTGGCAGCATAAGTTATGACTATTCCAAACAGTGTACATTATCTTCAAGGCTGTCAACTTGTTGACAGCATGAGCTATTATGTCTCTAAACATCAACTTATCAGTTTGTAGTCTGCCAACTTGTTGGCAGCATAAGTTATGACTATTCCAAACAGTGTGCATTATCTTTAAGGCTGTCAACTTGTTGACAGCATGAGCTATTATGTCTCTAAACATCAACTTATCAGTTTGTAGTCTGCCAACTTGTTGGCAGCATGAGCTATAACTATCCAAAACACTATATATTACCTTAGAATCTGCCAACTTGTTGGCAGCATGAGCTATTATGTCTCTAAACATCAACTTATCAGTTTGTAGTCTGCCAACCTGTTGGCAGCATGAGGTATAACTATTCAAAATACTATATATTACATTAGAAACTGCCATCTTGTTGGCAGCATGAGCTATTATGTCTCTAAACATCAACTTATCAGTTTGTAGTCTGCCAACTTGTTGGCAGCATAAGTTATGACTATTCCAAACAGTGTGCATTATCTTTAAGGCTGTCAACTTGTTGACAGCATGAGCTATTATGTCTCTAAACATCAACTTATCAGTTTGTAGTCTGCCAACTTGTTGGCAGCATGAGCTATAACTATCCAAAACACTATATATTACCTTAGAATCTGCCAACTTGTTGGCAGCATGAGCTATTATGTCTCTAAACATCAACTTATCAGTTTGTAGTCTGCCAACCTGTTGGCAGCATGAGGTATAACTATTCAAAATACTATATATTACATTAGAAACTGCCATCTTGTTGGCAGCATGAGCTATTATGTCTCTAAACATCAACTTATCAGTTTGTAGTCTGCCAACTTGTTGGCAGCATGAGCTATAACTATCCAAAACACTATATATTATCTTAGAATCTGCCAACTTGTTGGTAGCATGAGCTATTATGTCTCTAAACATCAACTTATCAGTTTGTAGTCTGCCAACCTGTTGGCAGCATGAGGTATAACTATTCAAAATACTATATATTACATTAGAAACTGCCATCTTGTTGGCAGCATGAGCTATAACTATTCAAAACACTATATATTACCTTAGAATCTGCCAACTTGTTGGCAGCATAAGTTATGACTATTCCAAACAGTGTACATTATCTTCAAGGCTGTCAACTTGTTGACAGCATGAGCTATTATGTCTCTAAACATCAACTTATCAGTTTGTAGTCTGCCAACTTGTTGGCAGCATAAGTTATGACTATTCCAAACAGTGTACATTATCTTCAAGGATGTCAACTTGTTGACAGCATGAGCTATTATGTCTCTAAACATCAACTTATCAGTTTGTAGTCTGCCAACTTGTTGGCAGCATGAGCTATAACTATCCAAAACACTATATATTACCTTAGAAACTGCCAACTTGTTGGCAGCATGAGCTATAACTATTCAAAACACTATATATTACATTAGAAACTGCCAACTTGTTAGCAGCATGAGCTATTATGTCTCTAAACATCAACTTATCAGTTTGTGGTCTGCCAACTTTTTGGCAGCATGAGCTATAACTATCCAAAACACTATATATTACTTTAGAAACTGCCAACTTGTTGGCAGTATAAGCTATTATGTCTCTAAACATCGACTTGTTAGTTTGTAGTCTGCCAACTTGTTGGCAGCATGAGCTATTATGTCTCTAAACTTCGGCTTATCAGTTTGTAGTCTGCCAACTTGTTGGCAGTATAGGTTACGACTATTCCAAACAGTGTACAATATCTTAAGAACTGCCGTCTTATTGGCAGAATGAGTTGACTATTCCAAACACTATACATTATCTTTAAAACTGCCAATTTGTTGGCAGCATAAGCTATGACTATTCCAAACAATGTACATTATCTTTAAAACTGCCAACTTGTTGGCAGTATGAGCTGTTATGTATCTAAACTCTTGCTTATTAGTTTTAAAATTCGTTTAAACTTTTTGCCATGTTTCCTGAATAAGATTTGGCTCTATATTTACCGTCATTGTTCTTTAAAATCCTTCTTAGTTCTTAGAATCTTACGCATAGTGTGACCAACTAGTCGTAAAAAAATATATTAATAGACATTTATTTTGTGTGCAGAGATGCCATCTTTTTTGTTGGAGTGATTTAATTGATTTTTACTTAATTTTATAAAAAAAATCAAATTAATGATTTTTTTTGGGAAACCCATCAATCACCAAAATCATATTAAGATCAATTGAAATTATGTTTAGTTTTAAAAGTGTTTTAAGTGATTAACAACCCCTAATTATATGAATTCAGGATACAAAAAATGGTCGAAATCAATTTTTTGTGCGTCCATAAGAAATTGCGTTCGAAAAGAGTCGCCCCAGTTTTAATCCGGGAGATAACGAGGCGAGTTCATCTCACCGGATTATTTCAGGCCGTTTACACGGCCGGCGTTGTTTTACCAAAACCCGTAGTAACGTGCCGGTTAGTATCCATCAATTAATTAATTTTTATTTAATCCTCGATTAAAACAAATTTGTTTTAGGTATTGGCACCGATCGTTAAACCCAAAAAAATTAATCGAAGTTAAATTTTCACATTTATCTCGAAACATGACGATGCAACGAACTTTAAAGCTTTACAAGCTCCCCGATCAACCGAGAACGCCGGGGTTTCGAAAATTAACCCCGAAAGATGTCCCGCAAGCGCATAAATTACTTGGGGATTATTTAAAGCGGTTTGATTTAGCCCCGGTTTTCTCAAAAGAAGATTTCGGGCATTGGTTTTTACCTCAAACCGATATCGTTGATAGTTTTGTCGTGGAAGTGGATGGGAAAATAACCGATTTCGTTAGTTATTACACTTTACCTTCGACGGTTATGTACCATCCGGTTCACAAAGTTTTAAAAGCGGCTTATTCGTTTTACAACGTAGCCAAAGCGACCCCTTGGATCGATTTGATGAACGACGCGTTAATCTCGGCCAAGCAATTAAATTTCGACGTTTTTAACGCGCTGGATTTGATGGATAATAAGGAGTTTTTGGAGCCGCTCAAGTTCGGGGTCGGCGACGGTAATTTACAATATTATTTGTACAATTGGAGGTGCCCGGCGATTCAACCATCGAAAATCGGACTCGTTCTTCAATAAGTTTTAAACTAAATAATAAAGAAATGGGAAATATTGAGAATTTTTTTGAGGTTAGGTTTTTTAGGTGCAATAATTTGTATGTTAATGATATAATACAAATAGCGAGCACCTTTAAGGAGTTAAGTAATGATGATAATAATAAAAGAAAAGGAGAGAACACCACTATTTGATTTATTTACTTTTTGTTTTTCGGTTTTCATCAAATTAATTATTAATTAATTAATTAAGGTATTTAAGCAAATTTTTAGTGAATTAATTTTTGTATCTTTTTGTTCTGTTATTATCGATAATAAAAAGATTGAAATTTGGTTTGATTCATTTCAAAATGATTGTGACTAAAGTTCCGCGTAAAATCGAACTTCCTGGAGTATTATGAGAGTTATGTTTTTGTGTAAATAAGTGAAATAAAGTGTGGTTTTGAAGATACGCCAAAAATTAACTATAATTGAGTTGGAGTGAAGACTCTGCGACATTCAAGATTTGGATTAATGTTACACATAGTCTGTTTTGGAGTTAATCCGAGTTGGACGACGTCTTTAAAAACGGTGTCAAAAATGGATTGCAACACCAATGGACTAATGGAATGGATTAATGCTACACATATACACACATAGTCAAACATACAGACCACACAGTTGACATTACGCACATAGTCTGTATTGGAGTTAATCCGAGTTGGATGACGTCTTTAAAAACGGTCTCAAAAATGGATTGGAACACCAATGGACTGATGGAATGGATTAATGCTACACATATACACACATAGTCAAACATACAAATCACACAGTTAACATTACGCACATAGTCTGTGTCGGAGTTAATCCGAGATGGACAACGTCTTTAAAAACAGTCTCGAAGATGGATTGGAACACCAATAATCTAATACAAGATTAAATAACTAAAAGGAATGGACTAATGGAATGGCTTAATGCTACACATATACACATAGTCAAACATACAGATCGCACAGTTAACATTATCAACATAGTCTATGTTGGAGTTAATCCAAGTTAGACAATGTCTTCAAAAATGACCTCGAAGGAGGATTTTAGAGCAAATTATTTTCTTTAAGATTTTAAATAATAAGGAGCTCCATCTTTATTACAATAACACAATTATAAAACAAAATTATTACACGCCATCTCTTAAAAGGACTTTGAATCCTCACTCTAATCACAATATAACCTTAATTTTTTTTTATTTCATTAATAATGAGTTATTTAAATAATTCTTATCACAGATTACAAAAAAAATTGTAACGGACTATTAATGAAATTAGTCAAATTCTTACACAACACTTAAAAAAAATTTAAATAATTTAAAGTGCGACCTTATTGACCTTCGAACGACTTTGTTATTAAAAATAACGAAATAATCGCTCGAAATCGCTTACAATAAATAAAATCGTTCAAATAACTCATTCGTCCTTTAATTCTAGCGCATCAACCGTCGCATTCGCTTCGAAACTTCAAAAAACATCAAAAAGTAAGTAACATAACCTTAAAAAAAATTTTAGTAATCAAAAAAATGCAAAAAAAAATCAATCAAAATTATGGTTATTTTAAATCGAAATTTTGTATTAAACCAGGTCAAAAACTTCCTAAAAATGAAATTAAAAAAAAACACGGTTCAAACAAAACCAATTCCTGGTCAAAAACCGGGTACAAGTGGTTTGAGGAAGAAAGTTAAAGTCTTCATGGAAGAGAATTACACCGAAAATTTCGTCCAGTGCATTTTGACTTCATTGGGGGATAAATTAAAAGGATGTAGCCTTGTAGTTGGAGGAGATGGGCGATTTTACACCAAAGAGGCCGTCCAAAAAATTTTGAGAATTTGCGCTGCTAATGGGGTAATAATTAAATCAAATTTAAATCAATTTAATTAATTAATTTTGATTAAGGTTAAAAAAGTGATGATAGGCCAAAATGGGTTATTATCAACCCCAGCAGTCTCAAACATAATCAGGACTTATAATCTTTTAGGTTTGATATTGACAGTTAATTAACCAAATTTTTTAAAATTTTCATTTATTAATTTTTTTAGGGGGAATTGTTTTAACTGCTTCTCACAACCCCGGTGGAATAAACAATGATTTTGGGATTAAATACAACATTGATAATGGAGGTCCAGCTCCAGATGCTTTAACAAATTCAATTTATGAATTATCCAAAGAGATTAAGGAGTACAAAATTTGTGTTGATTTAAAATGCGATATTGATAAATTGGGGGTTTATCAATATGATGTAATTAATTAATTAATTAATTGAGTTGAATTGGCTGATGTAAAAATGGGTTATGTAGGATAAATCAAATTTTTGCAGTTGAGATATATACAGGGAAGGGACACATATACAGGGAAACATATACAGGGAAACATATACAGGGAAACATATACAGGGAAACACATACAGGGAAACATATACAGGGAAACACATACAGGGAGTTATTAAGTTTGAAACAAAGTGTTTCAAAAAAGTTTAAAGCAAGAGATTTTGTTTGGTGCCAAACTTTTTTCTCCAGATTTTTTATATGCTATTTTCATTTAATTATGTAAATATGTAGACTAATTTGCTGCTCTATCATCGCCTAATCTATATCTCAATGTGGATTATATGGCAATATTGGTAGATAAGCTACCACAGCATGAAGATTTGTGGTGATATGTGTATTATGGTGGTTTGTGTTTATTTGCCACCATAAGATCCTGTTCCGTTTAGTGCTTTTCTTCAACAATTTCAGAATATGCGCGATCGGTTTCCAGACGACTACCGTTTAGTTGTTGATGATTTTATTATTAAAAGTATTTCCTGGTCTATGTCCATGAGATATAGGCTCATTCCTGTCAGGGACTTAGATATTTAGTTGAAGGAGTTCCTTCTCAAATTAGAATTGGTCTTTCGTTCTAACCTTCCTTACTTAGAAAGATGAGAAAGATGAGAGGAGGCTTTCTTACTTAGGAAGATGCCTTCAGGCTACCTGCCGATTTGATCACGAGGATTTTGTTGGTGATCAATATTTTGTGGTATTGGTAAAAAGGGACACAATGTCTAACGAGATCAGAACAAAATCGTAGGGGGTAACGTCATATTCCTCACCTCTTCAACAAAAACCAAAAGGAGTCGCTGATGTTATACTTGGTCTTATTGGCGAGGACCCAAGACTGAATGGTGGTTAGGTAAACGGATGACCGATAAGTAGGGGAGTCAATAAAAGAAGACACAGGAACGGTTTAGATCTGTCTTCAATGCTTCAAGTCATTTAACAAAGCCAGACACCCATCAATATACTAGGACTGGTTAAAAATCACTGTCATCCTTTATCAGTAGGAACCACAATGAAGAGATTCGGTTTGCTTTGTTGTAAGAAGAGTCGCGTCTTCATGGCTCTGGTGCTCTCAGATTTCAATGCCGCTTGGGGGATAGATTTGAGTATGGATTCGATATCACAAACAAGTTGAAAAACAGAGACAATTATCACAAAAGAAAATTGGAGACCTCTATTAAAGGAAGTTCTTAATTCCTACACAGATCTTGGTTACATTTCCAAAACTTTTAACCAAATGTAATAAAAATGATAAAAATTGTCCAGGGACCGATCAAATTTCGACTGGTATAGGTCCGCGGTTGAAAATTGCTACTCTAGATGCAGTATGAAACCAACTAAAAGCAGTATTAAGTCTTTTGGAAGCAATTCAAATATTCTAGAAACAATATCAAGTTTTCTAGAAGTATCACGACATCTAAAAGCAGTATCAGGTCTTCTAGAAGCATTTCAAGTTTTCCAGAGGCAACATCAAGTTTTCAGGATGTATGTCAAGTCTTCTAGATGCAGTATCAAGAGTTCTGGAAGTATTTCAAGTTTTCCAGAGGTAATATCAAGTTTTCTGGATGGATCTTAAGTCTTGTAGATGCAGTATGAAGCCGTCTAGAAGCAGTATCGAGTTTTCTCGAAACATTTCAAACATTCTAGAAGCCATGTCAAGACTCTGGAAGTGTTTCAAGACTTCTAAAAGCAGTATTAAGTCTTTTAGAAGCAATTCAAATATTCTAGCAACAATATCAAGTTTTCTAGAAGTATCACGACATCTAAAAGCAGTATCAGGTCTTCTAGAAGCATTTCAAGTTTTCCAGAGGCAATATCAAGTTTTCAGGATGTATGTCAAGCCTTCTAGATGCAGTATCAAGTGTTCTGGAAGTATTTTAAGTTTTCCAGAGGTAATATCAAGTTTTCTGGATGGATCTTAAGTCTTGTAGATGCAGTATGAAGCCGTCTAGAAGCAGTATCGAGTTTTCTCGAAACATTTCAGATATTCTAGAAGCCATGTCAAGACTTTGGAAGTATTTCAAGACTTCTAAAAGCAGTATTAAGTCTTTTAGAAGCAATTCAAATATTCTAGCAACAATATCAAGTTTTCTAGAAGTATCACGACATCTAAAAGCAGTATCAGGTCTTCTAGAAGCATTTCAAGTTTTCCAGAGGCAATATCAAGTTTTCAGGATGTATGTCAAGCCTTCTAGATGCAGTATCAAGTGTTCTGGAAGTATTTCAAGTTTTCCAGAGGTAATATCAAGTTTTCTGGATGGATCTTAAGTCTTGTAGATGCAGTATGAAGCCGTCTAGAAGCAGTATCGAGTTTTCTCGAAACATTTTAAATATTCTAGAAGCCATGTCAAGACTTTGGAAGTATTTCAAGACTTCTAAAAGCAGTATTAAGTCTTTTAGAAGCAATTCAAATATTCTAGCAACAATATCAAGTTTTCTAGAAGTATCACGACATCTAAAAGCAGTATCAGGTCTTCTAGAAGCATTTCAAGTTTTCCAGAGGCAACATCAAGTTTTCAGGATGTATGTCAAGCCTTCTAGATGCAGTATCAAGTGTTCTGGAAGTATTTCAAGTTTTCCAGAGGTAATATCAAGTTTTCTGGATGAATCTTAAGTCTTGTAGATGCAATATGAAGCCGTCTCGAAGCAGTATCGAGTTTTCTCGAAACATTTCAGATATTCTAGAAGCCATGTCAAGACTTTGGAAGTATTTTAAGACTTCTAAAAGCAGTATTAAGTCTTTTAGAAGCAATTCAAATATTCTAGCAACAATATCAAGTTTTCTAGAAGTATCACGACATCTAAAAGCAGTATCAGGTCTTCTAGAAGCATTTCAAGTTTTCCAGAAGCAATACCAAGTTTTCAGGATGTATGTCAAGTCTTCTAGATGCAGTATCAAGTGTTCTGGAAGTATTTCAAGTTTTCCAGAGGTAATATCAAGTTTTCTGGTGAATCTTAAGTCTTGTAGATGCAATATGAAGCCGTCTCGAAGCAGTATCGAGTTTTCTCGAAACATTTCAGATATTCTAGAAGCCATGTCAAGACTTTGGAAGTATTTTAAGACTTCTAAAAGCAGTATTAAGTCTTTTAGAAGCAATTCAAATATTCTAGCAACAATATCAAGTTTTCTAGAAGTATCACGACATCTAAAAGCAGTATCAGGTCTTCTAGAAGCATTTCAAGTTTTCCAGAAGCAATACCAAGTTTTCAGGATGTATGTCAAGTCTTCTAGATGCAGTATCAAGTGTTCTGGAAGTATTTCAAGTTTTCCAGAGGTAATATCAAGTTTTCTGGATGAATCTTAAGTCTTGTAGATGCAATATGAAGCCGTCTAGAAGCAGCATCGAGTTTTCTCGAAACATTTCAAATATTCTAGAAGCCATGTCAAGACTTTGGAAGTATTTCAAGACTTCTAAAAGCAGTATTAAGTCTTTTAGAAGCAATTCAAATATTCTAGCAACAATATCAAGTTTTCTAGAAGTATCACGACATCTAAAAGCAGTATCAGGTCTTCTAGAAGCATTTCAAGTTTTCCAGAGGCAATATCAAGTTTTCAGGATGTATGTCAAGCCTTCTAGATGCAGTATCAAGTGTTCTGGAAGTATTTCAAGTTTTCCAGAGGTAATATCAAGTTTTCTGGATGGATCTTAAGTCTTGTAGATGCAGTATGAAGCCGTCTAGAAGCAGTATCGAGTTTTCTCGAAACATTTTAAATATTCTAGAAGCCATGTCAAGACTTTGGAAGTATTTCAAGACTTCTAAAAGCAGTATTAAGTCTTTTAGAAGCAATTCAAATATTCTAGCAACAATATCAAGTTTTCTAGAAGTATCACGACATCTAAAAGCAGTATCAGGTCTTCTAGAAGCATTTCAAGTTTTCCAGAGGCAACATCAAGTTTTCAGGATGTATGTCAAGCCTTCTAGATGCAGTATCAAGTGTTCTGGAAGTATTTCAAGTTTTCCAGAGGTAATATCAAGTCTTCAGAATGAATCTTAAGTCTTGTAGATGCAGTATGAAGCCGTCTAGAAGCAGTATCGAATTTTCTCGAAACATTTCAAATATTCTAGAAGCCATGTCAAGACTTTGGAAGTATTTCAAGACTTCTAAAAGCAGTATTAAGTCTTTTAGAAGCAATTCAAATATTCTAGAAACAATATCAAGTTTTCTAGAAGTATCACGACATCTAAAAGCAGTATCAGGTCTTCTAGAAGCATATCAAGTTTTCCAGAGGCAATACCAAGTTTTCAGGATGTATGTCAAGTCTTCTAGATGCAGTATCAAGTGTTTTGGAAGTATTTCAAGTTTTCCAGAGGTAATATTAAGTTTTCTGGATGGATCTTAAGTCTTGTAGATGCAGTATGAAGCCGTCTAGAAGCAGTATCAAGTTTTCTGGAAACATTTCAAATATTCTAGAAGCCATGTCAAGACTCTGGAAGTGTTTCAAGACTTTTATAAGCAGTATTAAGTCTTTTGGAAGCAATTCAAATATTCTAGAAACAATATCAAGTTTTCTAGAAGTATCACGACATCAGGTCTTCTAGAAGCATATCAAGTTTTCCAGAAGGAATACCAAGTTTTCAGGATGTATGTCAAGTCTTCTAAATGCAGTATGAAGTCATCTAGAAGCAGTATCGAGTTTTTTGGAAGTACTTTATATATTCTAGAATTTTTATCAAGACCCTGGAAGTATTTTAAGACTTCTAGGAGTAGTATTAAGTCTTCCGGAAACATTTTAAGTTTTCTAGAAACAATATTAAGTCTTCTAGCTTTAGCATGAAGTCATCTAGAAGGAGTATCGAGTCTTCTGGAAGCATTTCAAATAGGCTGGAATCCATGTTAAGACTCTGCAAGTATTTCAAGACTTCTAGAAGTAGTATAAAGTTTTCTGGAAGTATTTGCAATATTCTAGAAGCAGTATCAAGTCTTCTGGAAGTATCAAGACTTCTAGATACAGTATCAAGTCTTCTGGAAGTATTTTAAATTTTCCAGAGGTAATATCAAGTTTTCAGGATACATCTTAAGTCTTCTAGATGCAATATGAAGTCGTTTAGAAGCAGTATCGAGAGTTCTGGAAGCATTTCAAATATTCTAGAATCCATGTCAAGATTCCGGAAGTATTCCAAGACTTTTAGAAGTCGTATTAAGTTTTCTAGAAGAAATTCAAATATTTTAGAAGCAGTATCAAGTCTTCTAGAAGTATAAAGACATCTAGAAGCAGTATCAGGTTTTCTAGAAGTATTTCAAATTTTCTAGAGGCAATATCATGTCTTCAAGATGTCTGTTAAGTCTTCTAGATGTAGTATTAAGTCTTCTGAAAGTATCTTAAGTTTTCCAGAAGTAATATCAAGTCTTCAGGATGTATCTTAAGTCTTCTAGATGCAGCATGACGTCGTCTAGAAGCAGTATCATATCTTCTGCAAGCATTACAAATATTCTAGAATCCATGTCAAGATTCCGGAAGTATTTCAAGACTTTTAAAAGTAATATTAAGTCTTCTGGAAGGAATTCAAATATTCTAGAAGCTATATCAAGTCTTCTAGAAGTATCAAGACATCTAGAAGCATTTCAAGTTTTTCAGAGGCAATATCAAGTCTTGAGGATGCATCTTAAGTCTTCTAGATGTAGTATGAAGTCTTCTAGAAGCAGTATCAACTCTTCTGGAAGCACTTGCAATATTCTAGAATGCATGTCAAGATTTTGGAAGTATTTCAATACTTTCAGAAGAAGTATTAAGTCTTCTGGAAGCAATTTAAATATTCTAAAAGCAATATCAAGTCTTCTGGAAGTATCAAGACTTCTAGATGCAGTATCTAGTCTTCTGGTATTTCAACTTTTCCAGAGAGTAATACCAAGTGCTCAGTATGCATCTTAAGTCTTCTAGATGCTACATGACTTCGTTTAGAAGAAGTATTGAGTCTCCTGGAAGCATTTCAAGTTTTCTAGAATCCATGTCAAGATTTTGAAAGTATTTAAATACTTTCAGAAGTAGTATTAAGTCTTCTGGAAGCAATTCAAATATTGTAGAAGCAATATCAAGTCTTTTGGAAGTATCAAGACTTCTAGATGCAGTATCAAGTCTCCTGGAAGTATCTTAAGTTTTCTAGAGGTAATATCAAGTCTTCAGGATGCATCTTAAATCTTCTAGGTACACTATGAAGTCGTCTAGAAGCAGTATCGAGTCTTCTGGAAGCATTTTCAATATTCTAGAATCCATGTCAAGATTTTGGAAGTATTTCAATACTTTCAGAAGTAGTATTAAGTCTTCTGGAAGTATTTCAACCTTTCCAGAGAGTAATACCAAATGCTCAGTACGCATTTTAAGACTTCTAGATGCAACATGACATCGTTTGGAAGGAGAATTGAGTCTTTTGGAAGCATTTCAAGTTTTCTAGAATCAATGTCAAGACTCTGGATGTATCTTAAGACTTCTAGACGTTGTATTAAGTCTTCTAGAAGCAATTTAAATATTTTAGAAGCAAAATCAAATCATCTAGAAGTATGAAGACATCTGGAAGCAGTATCAGGTCTTCTAGAAGCATTTGAAGTTTTCCAGAGGCAATATCAAGTCGTTAGGATGTATGTTAAGTCTTCTAGATGCATTATCAAGTCTTCTGGAAGTATTTTAACCTTTCCAGAGGTAATATCAAGTTTTCAGGATGCATCTTAAGTCTTGTAGATGCAGTATGAAGCCGTCTAGAAGCAGTATCGAGTTTTCTGGAAACATTTCAAATATTCTAGAAGCCATGTCAAGACTCTGGAAGTGTTTCAAGACTTCTAGAAGCAGTATGAAGTTGTTTAGAAGCAGTATCGAGTGTTCTAGAAGCATTTCACATATTCAAGAATCCATGTCAAGACTCTAGAAGTATTTCAAGTCTTCTAGAAATATCATGACTTTTAGAAGCAATATCAGGTCTTTTAGAAGCATTTCAAGTTTTTCAAAGGCAATATCAAGTCTTCGGGATGTCTGCTACGTCTTCTAGACGCAGTATCAAGTCTTCTAGAATTATTTCAAGTTTTCAAGAGATAATATCAAGTTTTCAGGATGCATTTTAAGTCTTCTAGGTGCAGTATGAAGTCGTCTAGAAGCAGTAGCGAGTCTTTTGGAAGCATTTTAAATATTCTAGAATCCTTGTATAATAATGTTTTCAGAATTCTAGGAGTACTTCTAGATTCAGTGTGAAGTCATCCATGAAGTTTTCTAAAAGCATTTCAAATATTTTAGAGGCAATATCAAGTTTTTTGGAAGTATTTTAAGTTATCTAGAAGTAGTATCAAGTTTTCTGGAAGCATTTTAAATTTTCCAGAGGCAATATGAAGTCATCAGGATGCATGTTAAGTCTTCAAGATGCAGTATGAAGTCACCTAGAAGTTGTATTGAATTTTCTAAAATCATTTTAAATATTCTAGAAGCAATATTAAGTTTTCTGGAAGTATTTAAAGACTTCCAGAAGCAGTTTCAAATCTTTTAGTAACAATATTAAGGTTTTTAAAAGCCGCATCAAATTATCATGTTTAAATAATAGAAGTAAAGAAATGAATCGTGGATCAAATTGAAGATGAAGATGCCTTCTTTAATACTCGTATGACCAAGGGAGGTTAATTTTGACCCCAAAAGCTGAAGCTTAGCCATGAGAGGGTTAAAATAATGTTTAAGTGAAGTTGAAATGTGTGAAGTTGCAACTTACATAATATTAAGACAAATCAGACAAGATTTAACTGATTACAAGATTCAGCATCAAATAATAGTCATTACACAATCTGAACAAATTTCTCTTGCACAAAAGCTGCGTTACACTACAATTATTATTGGTTAGACCTAAAACTGGAACGCGTTTTTTGAAAAAGTGTGTGGCATTTCGGATACCATGTAACCTTTTTCAGAAATTGGATTAAAGTTAGTTGATATTATTCATAGAGAATTCAAGATTTCAAAAGTACATCTCACTGTCTAACAAAAAAAAGCAGAGATTTACTTCAAGATGAAGCTCTATCTCTGATCTAGCACGGCAAATATGATTTGTCAATTTAGAGGATTCTTTGTCTATGAAATTTAGTCACAGAGTACAATAAGTACTCAGATTATAAGATTGCTTGGTGCAAAGTGTCTGGAAGTATACTCCTTTTGGCGTTTTCGATCCATAAAGAATCCAGAAAATTGACATTTTCAATCCAGAACTACAGTTTAGGCTGTGTAATTTGATGTTAAGCTTTAAACACAGTGAAATCTGACTTCATTAATAGCATAATATCTTATATGCATTATAAGATGTTTTGGATTAATTACTTCTTGAACATCTACAGGAATTGAGCATTTATAATTATAAGGCTTCAAAGTTCTAGAGGCGTTCATTTTTTGGTATTAACACCAAGCATCTTTAAGAAGTTATTAGGTAGCAAAATAAATATTTTAAGGTGAGGTTTTAAGCCCACCTTAAAACATAGTCCGAGAAGGGTGTCGTTATCACGAGAATTGTTTGTGAGTGGTGGGGGGCGCATGCGCGTTTATATATATATATATATATATATATAATATCTTTTTGGACCAAGTCATTTCCTATTTTCACCATAACCCACAGTGTCGCACATAAAACACAAATTCCTATCATAGATTCATTACAAACATTGTTTAACTCGTTTAGTGTTAAACAAATTTTCTTTTTAACAACCCTTTTTACATCAGCCAAATCATTTAATTAACGAATTAAAATTGATCGAGAAACTTTTAGGTTGAAAACGACGAATTCATCGTTGAAGTGATCGACTCAACCCGAGACTACATCAATTTAATGAAAGAAATTTTCGATTTTAACAAACTTAAAGGGTTGTTATCGGGCTCGGAGCATCATTCACCGTTTAAAATCCTCATCGATTCAATGCACGGAGGTGATTAATTTTATCCTTATAATTAATTAATACAATATTAATTAACGATTTTTTTAGTAACGGGCGTTTATGTCGAGAAAATTTTCATCGATGAATTACAAGCAAAAAAAGATAACATAACTCGAACAAACACCTTAGAAGATTTCGGAAACATCCACCCCGATCCTAATTTAACTTACGCAAAAGAATTAGTCGATAAATTAAAAAAAGACGATTCCTACGAATTGGGGGCCGCTTTCGATGGGGATGGAGACCGCAACATGATTTTGGGGAAAAACTCCTTCTTCGTAACCCCAAGCGATAGTTTAGCCGTAATCGCAAATAATTTATCGTGTATCCCATATTTTAAAAAGAACGGGATTAAAGGATTCGCCCGCTCGATGCCAACAGCGGGGGCTGTTGATCTCGTTGCTAAAAAACTCCAAAAAGAATTTTTTGAGACCCCAACCGGATGGAAATATTTCGGAAATTTAATGGACGCGAAACGGATGTGTTTATGCGGGGAAGAAAGCTTCGGAACGGGGTCGGATCATATCCGAGAAAAAGACGGGATTTGGGCCGTTTTAGCCTGGTTAAGCGTAATCGAGAATAAATCGATGAGCGTCGAGGAGATTTTAAACGAACATTGGAAAGAATTCGGGCGAAATTATTTTACTCGTTATGATTACGAGAATGTCTCGAGCGAATCCGGGGATAAATTAATGGGGTACTTAAAAGATTTAGTCGCGGAGACTAAAGAAAAAGTGTTTAAGAACGGGGATAAAACGTTCCGGGTTAAATTAATGGATGATTTTAAATACGTCGATCCCATCGATGGGAGTTTAGCTTTGAATCAAGGGATACGCATCTTATTTGAAGATGGATCTAGGGTTATTTTTAGGTTATCCGGAACGGGGAGTAGCGGGGCTACGATTCGGTTGTACGTTGATAGTTATGAAAAAGATAATTATATGGGGAGTGCTCAAGATATGTTGAAGCCGTTGGTCGAAATCGCGCTGAGTATGTCGAGGTTGGAAGAATTTACTGGGAGGAAATCTCCGACTGTTATAACATAAAGAAAATTTTTTGTTGGTTAAGAATATATTTTATAATGATGTAATAAATTTTGTTCTTATATCTTTAAGATGTACCCGATCGCGCAAGTTATCAAAATGTTGTTAAAGTAATTTAAGAGCTAAGTTATAACGCCGATGTTTACGGGGATTCCCAATATTTAATTATTATGTTTGTTTTGTGAATTGAAGTGTAAAAGTGACTTATGATGGAGTTTAGGAAGAGGGTTGCGTTTGATGATGGGTGATATTCGGGAAAGATAATTTGTTAAAGTATTGAGTTGTAAGTGGCTCAATATGAAATTTATATATTCTTTATATTCTTCTAGTCTCTACCGGTTCTTGAATAAATCATACAGGAGGTTGGAGATACAAAAATGGACCACGAGGCGCGTGTAATTTCTCTACCCACCGCTAGAGGACACCAATGTGCTTAAGTACTGGAAGCATCTTAAAGCAGCCATCATCAACGACCTCAATCAACTTGATAAAATTACCGAAGATGAGGCTGAAATTATTAAAAACAATTTGGTGAAGGCTCGCCCAGGACGTCATCGCCAACTGTACTAAACCTGAGAAGGATGCATCGTCTCCTACGTTCTCATCGATGATCTACACAGGGCAGGTCCTTAAGATCTCCTGCAACGATGACTTCTCGTTGGCATATTTAAAAGAGAACGTTGTCCGGCTCTCACCCCTAAAAGAGGTCAGGTTGAGCTTGGTGAAGGAAACGGAACTCCCGGCCCTCTCCAGAGTCTAATAATGGATTTCGGATAAAGGAGTCGACGTCAAAGGTATGTATACTTGCAGGGCAAAACAAGCACCTGGACATCCGCAATTGGTACCTCTTCCGATTCGAGGTGATGGAAGACCGTGATGGTCGCCTACTCATCTTTAGTGTCGGTCAGAAGGACGCCGATTGGTTAAGAGGAAATAACGGTAGGTTCTGCTACCTGTTCAACACCCCAACGGCCCGAGTTAACAAACTTTTAAAAACCAGCTCAACAATTAAAATATGTTATTTCATGGCTTAGATCTTATTGGATTACACTTAATTAACACATCACAGGAGGAAACACTTCACCATCTGTTATTCCGACTCATCAGTCAATAGATCTTGAGGCAGTTTTCTTTTTATTCTGGAGTGAATGTTACGTTGCCCAATGTGCAGTCTGGTCGCGCTAGGACACTTGTTGAGGTTACTGTAGAAGTTTTTGGTCAACATTTTTATAAAGTTTGCTATATATTCTATACATAATTCATCATGCAATTGCTCGTTTCTTATAAACCAAGGGGCATCCACTGCGATCCTTAATATTTTATTTTGTAATGTTTGAATTTTTTTAATGTTAGTAGTGGAAGCGTTACTCCAAACTGGACAGGCATAAGTGACCAAGGATCTGATTAGTGCTTTGTATAGTAGAAGTGTGCATTCCATCCTTAGGGGAGTTTTTCTGTTAATCAGGGAATATAGTTGTTTTAATCGATCATATGCCTGATTTACTCGTGTGTTGATATGGATACCCCAAGTTAAACGTTGGTCAAGATGAACTCCCAAATATTTCACCGCTTTGTCTTTTTGATTCCAAACTATAGGCTTGTTGTTTATTATTATGCACGGTGGATCAATCACTCGTTTCAAAGTAAAAATTTTTATTTCACACTTATTTGCATTTAAATGAATACACCACTTTGAAAGCCACTTCTGTAATATATTGATTGAATTTTGGAGTTTTTCAATGGCGTTTTTTAAATCATAACTTTGTGTTATAATGATCATATCATCTGCGTACATAGCCTTATCGTTGCCGGTTTGTAATGGAATGTCGTGCATGTAGATATTAAATAACGTAGCTGATAGTATACCTCCTTGTGGCACTCCAGCTCGGATGGGTTTAGTAGAAGAATAGCAGCCATTTATTCTAACACTAAATGTTCTCTCTTCAAGGTAGGATACCAGAATAGCGCAGAGATACCTGCTTAAACCCACGTGGTGCAGTTTGTATTTAAGACCTTGAAGCCAAACGGTGTCAAATGCTCTTGCAACGTCTAAGAAACTAGCTGCGGTGTATTTTTTATCTTCAAATCCCTTTTCTATGATTTCTGCGACTCTTGCAAGTTGGTGTGTCGCAGAATGGTTTGCTCTAAATCCAAATTGTACATCGGGGATAATATCAAGATTCATCATTTCATCTTGCAGACGAGTGAATATTATTTTTTTCAAATAGTTTTGACAGAGTTGGAAGAAGACTAATGGGACGATAATTTTGAATTTCGGATTTGCATTTACCGAGCTTTGGGAACAGTAAGATTTCAGCTTTCTTCCATGCAATGGGAAAGTAGCCTATTTGTAAACAACTGTTGAAGATGCTTTTAATGTGATCAATGATATTATCGGGAAGATATTTCAATAAAATGTTTGGTATCAAATCATGTCCTGGAGCTTTGCGATTGGGTAGACGTTTAATTTGCGCCTTAACCTCTTCTGCTGTTATTGTCTCGGTATAGTTTCCTTCGCTTAGTAGGTGTGATTCATTATATCGTTGAACTATAGCCGCAAAATCCGTATTTTTGTCCGTAATAATTGGACTAAAAGAATTTTCTAGGTAATCAGCAAAAGCATGGGATTTATCATGATCTGTATTAATATGTATGCCGTCAACTATTAACGTTGGGAGTTCTTCATATTTTTTTAATATTCGTCTAGTGGCTTTCCACATTCCAGGGTCCGATGTATCTAAATTATTTAACATGTCATTGTATTTTTGAATTCGATGAGCATCGAGTTGCAGAGTTATTGTATGAGTCAGTTTATTTAATTTCTTCTTAGTAAAAGGATTTCGAGTACGTTGCCATTCTCGTCTAACTATACGTTTTTCTTTAATGATTTCAAGAATTCGTGTTGGTGGAATATTATAATTTACAACGGGTTTTTTGGTTGTTGGTATTGTAGCATGCCTGATTACCTCTGTCATATTTGTGGTAAGTTGCCGAATTGAAATGTTTATTGATTCCCGGATTGGAGGCAGTTCACTTATATGGTAGGATCTCATAAGGTCTTGAAATTCATTCCAGTTGACAAATCCATTTATAAGTTTTGGTACAGTTGGAACGTACAACATCTGTCTTGATAAGTTGATTAAGACTGGCAGGTGATCTGAGTTTAATTCAGTTATGACTGTTTGAGTTAATGGAAGATGAAAGTTTTTAGTAATAACAATATCTAGGATGTCTGGTAGATGATCATTACGGAATGGGTGATACGTATAATCAGTTGGACAATGAATTTGAAGCTGATGAATGTTTGCCAGATTTTCTAATTGAGATCCAGAAGGATTGTCTGCACGGCATCCCCAATGTTTTAATTTATTCTTGAGATCTCCAATTAACATCACAGGTCCTATTTGAAATATTTTTTTAAAATCATCATTAATCAACGATTTGTTTGGCTGTTTATAGGCACATATTAAAGTTATCGGGGCGTGTCCTTTTATCTCATATTGGATAGCAACAGTTTCTATTGATGAGGTGGTAATACTATATAAGTGATGTTTAATTTGGCGTCTAATTATGATTGCGACGCCACCAGCTGCTATTTGAGAGTTTCTATCATACCTGTATATGTTATAGCCACCAATTCGGAGATTTTCTCCTGGCGCAAGATGTGTCTCCGAGATACATGCTATGTCTATGTTATATCTCGCAAGAAAAGCAATGATAAGAGCTTTTTGCTTTTTTAACCCATTTGCATTATAGTTTAAAATTGTGATATTTTCTAAACGTTGTAGATTTGTATTATTTGACATGAATAAGGGAAGGTAAGATCTCGTTGATTAGGTGTGATTTGATTTCATTAATAATTGGGATAAGGACCTGTTTCAGGAGATTTATAATGACTGTCACCAAAGGAGAGGAGGTTTGAGTTTCATTTTGGGATGTGAAGGAAGGAATATTATTGGATTTATTAGCTTTACCTTGAACTGCGTTAGCGAAAGAAATTTCAGGACTAAGAGTGCGGAAACTGGGTTGTGAATCTTTTCTTTGGGAATTAATATAACTGCGGTCTTGATGTCGGGGATTTTTGTTTTGTAGATCAGTGTGACTCTTACATCCCCTATAATTAGATGGATGAGGTCCATCACAGTTCGCACACTTAGGAGGGTCAGCTTTGTTTTTTGTACATTGAGTATGGTTGTGTTGCTCTCCACATTTGACACACCTCGGCTTTAATGAACAATAATTCTTTGTATGTCCAAATCTTTGACAATTATAGCATTGAGGAACATTATTTGGCTTTCTTCTCATCTCAACTGTAACTATTGCCTTAGAAATTTCTTTGATTTTAAATATCTCCTTCGCTTTTCCGCATGGAGTAAGATCAATCGCACACAGAGGTATAGGATATTTTTCTTTGTTAACTAATCTAGTTATTTTTATTATTGGAAGGTTATATGGTAATAATTCAGAATTTATTTCATCTTCCGAAAGTGATATGGGAACATGACGAATTACTACCGATAATGGTTTAACAGAAGGATCTTGAAATGTATAAAATTGCGCATTATTTTCTTTGTAATATTTAGTGACCGTTTTATAGTCGTTGCTATCTGTCAAATTAATTTTTAAGTTTTTATTATTATACGTGGTGGTGAAATCATGAACGGTTAAGGCCTTGAGATCATTGATGGTTTGTTGATGATTAAGAGCATTTTGTAGGAATATAGGCGGAATTTTTATTTTTTGCTGAGATGAAATATTTTGTTGTGATGTATCTTGTTGTTTGGATGATGCTTTAGAATGTGAGGCTTGTTGCTGTGAGCTTTCGCCATGTTCATCAGAAATATTTTCTAAAATTTGAAAACGGTTTTGACTTAATATATTTGGAGGATCCCAAGAATATTTTTTCGATAAATCATCTGTGGGAGGTGTTAAATGATCTGCAGATCGTTTTGCGTTGGACATAACGTTTTAATTTTACTTTGCTCGCCCTAAGGCGGCTTTATTTCCCGTATTACAACAGAATAAAATCGTCAATGTATTCTCGAATTTTGCAGAAGAACGTGTTTTTATACGAACGCACAGCTGTAAAACTCGCTAGGCTACACACGTCCGACGCGGTTGAGCGCTGTCTTCGAACTTGAGTTAACAAACTTAAGGACCCGACGGATGACGAACCGGCTTCGCCCGGAACTAATACAGCGATGGAAGCGCAGGACGTTGCTGCTTCAACTCATGCATTCAATCAGCCAAGATGACCGAAGGTGATAACATCACGGCCGTCAATCTGGCTTCTCCATCGCCGGACTCACCAGCTACATCCGATGAGTTGGACGACTCCATGCTGGACTCGCCGCCCACAGTCGTGGAAACTGGGAAAGACACCTCGACGCCGAAATGACGCGGATAACAGGTGATGTTAAAGGGGTGGACGACACACTAAGGGTGGTGCAGTGCAATCTGTATCATAGCAGAGCATCGACATGATGAGAAATGTTATTGCACTGATCCAAGAACCCTGGGTTATAAAATCCAGGGTATGCGAATTCAGTGGTTTAAGTGGTTCTATTTTCAATTGCCGCAGTGCGCAGAGGACATGAACCGCTATTTACGTACCTAAACAAGTGGATTGTCATCTGCTACCGCAATTCACAACCATTAGGATACGAGCATCCATTAACCGTAAGGATACGGATATTCTGCTGGCATCCGTTTACCTACCCATCGAGGACCAACCACCCTCCATCGAGATGTTGAGACTGGTTGAAGCCGCCAAAGTAGGTAGTTGGAATCTCATAATCAGCTATGACTCTAACGCGCAGTCTACGGTTTGGGGTTGCGCCAGAGATAATGTTAGAGGTAAGACCCTTTTAGAATTTATTTACAGCAGTAATTTAGATATACTAAACAGAGGCACTGAACCCACCTTTGTAACTGCCAGAGGACAATCGATTATCGATTTAACCCTTGCCTCCATGAGTATAACAAGATCAGTCCACGATTGGAGAGTTGCTGACAATATATCAATGTCGGACCACATGTGGATTACTTTCGAAATTGGCAATGCCAATTACAGACCCAATCTGACCCGAAACCCCAAAGGAATAAACGTGGAACTGTTTAATTCCACGCTTTCGGGGCTGTTAGGAAAAGTCGGGCAGAGACAACCAGCGGATAACCGCAGTATAAACAAATATTGTACTTCTTTAAACGGGAAAACCTGCTCCGTTCTTACAAAAAGGCCTGTTCCCTCCGCAAAGAGTGGACCATTTCCGACTGGCAAACTTACAAGGGTAAGCTGTCAGAGTTTAAGAAAGCCGTCCGTCAGAAGAAGCGAGCGGCGTGGAGGTGCTACTGTGAGGAGGATAACTCCCTCACCGAGGTATCTCGTTTGAAGAAGGTACTCGCTTCTGAACCAGACAAACGTATCGGCTTGTTGAAGAGGGAAGACGGTTCTTATACCGACAATCTTCTAGAAAGTGTACAGCTCTTAATGTTTGTTCATTTCTCAGGTTCTGACAACCTCATCACTGTCCAACCAGAGTCAAACCATCTACCGACAGCGGATGAGTGGAGTCTGGTCAAACTCATCTACGAGGAAGAAAAAGTAAGGTTCGTTAATTCCTTCGCACCGTTCAAAACTCCAGGACCGGATGGGATCGCACCGGCCCTCTTATAATGGGGTCTGGAATGGATTCTACCGCACCTAAAGAGAATATTCCAGGGCTGTCTGGCAACACGCTACTTGACGAGGATTTGATGTGATGTTACAGTTAACTTCATACCGAAACCGGGCAAGTCTTACAGACCTATCAGCCTCTCCTCCTTTCTTCTGAAAACTTTAGAGAGACTGTGTGACAGATATATCAGAAACCACTGCTTGATCACCAAACCATTGGACTCTGATCAACATGCTTACACACAGGGCAAGTCAACGCTGACGGCTCTCAGCACTGTGGTTGACTTCATCAACGACGCTGTGGACCGCAAAGAGGCCACCCTGGGTCTCTTCATCGACGTTGAAGGAGCTTTCGATCGAACGACCTTCTCAGGAATATACGAGGCCTTGGCTGAGCACAATGTGCCTCCGACTCCTTGTGGTTGGATAGAGAACACACTCAGACATAGACTCGTGAAACTAAGGATCGGCAATACCACCTTACAAGGTACCGTTACTAAGGGCTGCTCATAAGGGGGTGTTCTCTCACCTCTATTGTGAAACTTTACACTCGACAGTCTCTTAAAACGATTAAAACTAGCCCGCTTTAAAACTGCTGGCTACTCCCTGAAAGGATGCAGGTAGCACTCAACATAATTGAGACCTGGTGTAACAAACAAACTCTCTCAGTCAATCCCAAAAAGACCGAGATGGTAATTTTTACACGCTTACGCAGCTTAGGCGGATTTAATCTACCAACGCTTGCGAACACTCCATTTAAACTTTCCAATGAGGTTAAGTATTTGGGCTTAATTATGGATAGTAAGTTAAGGTGGAAAGCTCACCTAGATATAGAGTAAAAAAAGCATGCGTTGCTCTTGGCCAATGCCAAAGGGCTGTTGGGAGAACATGGGGGTTGTCCTCCAAAGTAGCCCTTTGGATCTACACTGCCGTTATTCGAGCCATGCTAATTTATGGTGCTGTGGTGTGGTGGAATAGAACTTCAAAAATCACCATCATCGCAGCATTCAAAAGTGTACATAGACTTGCGTGTTTGTTTGTTACAAGTGCGATGCGCTCTACTCCCACCGCAGCCATGGAGGTCATGTGAAACCTGCCACCTCTACATCTCTACATACAAGAGGTGGCACTGGTAACCATGAAAAGACTACAATCAGTAGCTACCAAAAAGGTGGAGGTCACTGTTGGTCGAATGCCTCTCTGGAGGGAAGCATAAACAGGTTGTGCCCATGCATAGTGCATAAGCACGTCGACCCGCCTTTCGGCATGCGACACACCCCACGATCAGCGAAAACACTGTCAAAGCAACCCGCCACCTCCGCCTTCCAAAAATTAGCGGCGAAAAAAGACCCCCCAAATATTTATTCATTACAAACAATTAAATAAAAATACAAAATTCTGTAACCTACATACAACAAAATTAACTTATAATCATACTCGAAGAATAGAAAAATTTTTTTTACAAAATAACATTAACTTAATTACACAAATCAAAACAAAATTGTATCCAAAAATAAACAGAAACAAACAATTTTTTAATTAAATTAATTTACTTTTTTCTCTTTTTCAGGATCCCATCCCCGGCGTCGCCCCCCAGAGAGAATGACCATAGGTAAGTATTTTGTATCCCTCCGCAAATCCTATCTCCCATCCCCGTCATAATAAAAAACCATGTCAGCGGCCAACTCATTCCAATCACTCATGTCATATTCGCTCACTAACTCACCCAACTCTCCTCTGCCTTCCCTTCTCCTTTTTTCCATCACCCTCATCCTACAATTCACCCTCCTCTCATCCGTACATTCCCACAGTATGTGTTGTGGTGTGTCCTCAACCACACCACACAAGCACAAACCATCCCTCTCACTCAACCTAAATCTTTTCAAATACACCCTAAACGGTCCATGTCCACTCATCAGTTGCACCCCCTTTGCCGACATCGCCCTCTCACCCATCCATCCACATTTCAAAAAATTATACATATTCCTACCCTTTTTCTATCTCTCCATCCATTCCTCCGAGATCTTCTTCCTCTGCACCTTCCTAAACACACACTTTGCCATGCACAAATCCTTGAACACCCCTTCATCTCCCACACTCTTCACAAACTCATCCACCTCTCTCTACCCTCCTCATCCCTCGATTTCCATCCCACCATCATAGTCCTGTTACCCTCCCTTGCAACCTTACACACTTTCCTGACCTCGTTCGTTTCAACATTTTTCACACCCATCCCACACATTTGTTCCACCGCCGTTTTATTATCATTAAATATTACATACTTCCCCTCTTTCCTCTCCATCACCCATTCCGCACTCATTCCTATTGCCTGAACCTCAGCCGGTACCACCGTTGCATGCTCGCTCACGCTCCTTTTCCCCCTATCAAACACCACACCATCCTTCTTCATTACAAACTCTACGCTGACCCCTCGCACCCCCTTACTAGCATCCGAAAAAATCTCTATCCAATCATCCGTCCCCTCAACATTCTCACAAACCCTCCTAGCCCCATCACACCATTCATTCCCCTTACATTTTCTCTCCCATTCCCCTCTTGCCTGTTTCTTCCACTTCTCTCTTAACCGTGAATTGTGCCCACACCAAGTGTGTGAGACACCGCCGACCCGCCTTTCGGCATTCGGCAAGACCCCCATCCAGCGAAGCCACTGCCAAGACAACCCACCGCCTCCGCCTTCCAAAAATTAGCGGAGAATCAACCTTTCCCTTTATTACAAAATAATCAATAAACGAAAACACTATAAATCAACTCAAACTTAAACTTAACAAAGAAATAAAATGAAACCAAATGAACTACATAAACTACACTTCTTACAATACAAAAATACAGAAAGAATAAACTATATACAAAGAAAACAAACTATAAACTATAAAGAGCCGCACAGTAGCGATGGTATCCGATCCCTAAATCCCTAAATCCTTTATCTAATTCCCATCCCCTTCATAATAGAAAACCAAACCCGCCGCCAGCTTATTCCAGTCATCCATGTCCTCGTCACTCTTAATTTCAACCAATTCACCTCTACCATCCTCTCTTCTCTTCTCAAACACACTTCTCCTACATTCAATTCTCCTTGGGTCCGAACACTCCCACACCATATGACGTGTCGTGTCCTCCCCATTCCCACACACACACACATTACTCACATTCCTCACACGAAACCTATTTAGGTAAAAATTGAAGGGTCCATGTCCACTCATGAGTTGTATACCCTTTGCAGACATGGCCCTTCCACCCATCCATCCACACTTCAAGTAATCATACACACTCCTTCCCACACTAAACTCACCACACCTTTCCTTCCATTCTTCCATCATTGCCCTCCTCTGCTCCCTCTTGAACACTCCCTTCGCCTTCCGTACTTCCCTTGGCTCCCGTTCATCCTCTCCTCTTCTGACCAATGAATCCACCATCCTCATCCCCTCATCTTCCCTTCCTCTCCACTCCACGAACACCTCCTTCCCTGCCTTCATACACTCATACACTATCCCCAAACTCTCATTCACCTGCATGTTTCTCGCTCCCTTAATATACATTTTCAAACACACCATTCTCTCTTTCTCTTACCCATTCAAACCCCATCCTCAATGCCTCGATCTCCACCTGCAGTATCGTTGCGTGTCTGCTAATCATGCTTGTCCCTTCCGCAATCGTCACTCCCTTCCTTCTCGCCACAAATCCCACTCTTGATCCATCCATTCCTCTTCTTCCATCCGTATACACATCAACCCTTTCCTCACTTTTCCCTATATCACCACACCTCCTATTCACACTCCCAAACCATTCACTACCTTTACAATTTATCTCACACACACCACTAACCTGTTTCATCCATTTCTCCCTTCCATACTTCACCAATAAATTCATCGGAGGGATTCCCAAAACCACACCCATCGCCTCCGTTGCGGTTGTCCTATATGCCCCCGACGCCCACAGCAGGAACGGCCTGATCGCAGCATCCAGACCCTTCTTGATCCGGGAATCCCTCGCCCTTTCGCCCCACACCTCCATTCCATACAACAGCCCCGGGATAATGACTCTCTCAACTATCACCTTTCTCAATTCCATGCTCACTCCCCACTCTTTACCCGCAATCACAGACAACCTTCCTAACATTCCAACTACTCTCCCCCTCACATACCTCACATGTTCAACAAACAATAAAGCTGGGTCTATCAACACCCCCAAATACTTTATGTACACATTCATCCTCACCAACTCCCCATCCACTTTCAACACTAGCCCACGAATTTTCTTCTTAGAGAAGAATATCCCCTCCATCTTATCCCTAGAATACTCCACCTTGCACTCCTCCGCCCATTCTCTACATACGTTCCATACCCTTTCCCACCTCATCTCTATCTTCTTCACTGATACATCCCACTGATACAAGCGTGGGACAATAATCCGGGCTGTTTCCAAGCCAAGGAATTGCTAAAATATCCTTCAAAGAAAACTGCTCAGTATTTCATTGGGTTGCGCATAACCACCCTCACATTAGCTACAGGTCTCCTCACGGGACACTGTACGGTAAACAAGCATCTTTATAACTTGAGGATTGCTAATTCTCCTCTCTGTCGGGCCTGTGAACAGGACGACAAGACTGTAATTCACATTTTGTGTGATTGCCCCTCCTTAACCGACCTCAGAAGGAGGTTACTCGGGGAGAAGTGGCCGTCCACAAATGATATCAGGAACCTCCCTCTAAGTGACGTTCTGGATTTCGGAAAAACCTTAGTCTGGTTGATGTGAACAGAAGTAGAGTGGGGAGTTGCACAAGGGGCCCATTAGGGTCTAAGTGTGGTGTGCGTTAATTCGCACACTCTCCCGTGGCCTTACATACATACACAAGTACTTGAAGGGAGGGGGAAGCGTGACGTTGACTATGGCTACCTCTGACTGTTTATAGATAGCTCTCTTTCATGCATCAGGAAGTCTATAGAGCAGCGAAGATGGAATTGCAAGTTAGGGAGAATGCTGAAGAAACCAATTTAATGATGATCAAAATGTAAGAAGATTAAATACTAGTTTGAGGAATTTTAAGCTAACTGTTACTGGTTTGATTATGATATAATATGTACAACAGAAAGCTAATTGATTGCTGTAAAAGATTCTGGAATTTGGCCCCTCTTACAAGCCTACATACTCGAGGCACTACACGAGAAATATGATTATCTTGTGGGTATTTGTACGCATCACACATTTCTTTACTCGCATCGTTTCGCATCGGTATCGGCGAGTATTAATCGGTATCATTTAGAATCGGTATCGCCGAGTACAATCGTCCAACATCATCATTTGCGCGATTTCTTTATGCTGAAGGAATGGATATTATATGAGACATTTATAGGACAGTGAGAAATGGGACCTAAGACAAATTCAAAAACGAAATATAACAGTAAGTTTATTATAGAATGTAGTCTATTTTATGGTAATAACCGCCTATAGAAAGAATGTAATAGTCTAGAATTTCAAGATTTCTAAAAACTGTACTAAAACTGTCTTTTAAAACGATTTCATGTCTTTCAAAAACAATATTAAGGTTTCAAGCAGTTTTGGAAGCAGTAAGAGATCTTTTAGGAGCAGTATCAAATCTTGTCGATATAGTTCAAGTTTTTTGTGTGTAAATATATTCGTTTTAATTATTTTTAATTAATTAAATTGTTTGTTGTTTTAGCTAATGGTAATCGAGGATCATCAAATAGTCATTTAAACCGCATTTAATCCTCCAAATGGAGCTAAATATGGAGTATAACCTGCGTAGTTATTAACGTTTGTAATAATAAAATAAAATCCATTTCGAAATTTAAATGTTCTATTTATTATATAGGGATTTTTATAACATATATTAAATGTGTAACATATTATATTAATTAATCAAACAAACTTTTTCGTTTTATAACATTTGCGTTTATAACAAAATTTATCTCTTATTCAATTTCTGAACTAATCTTAATTTGAAGCTGGTTCGAAACTTGACTAAGTAAAAAATTATACCGGGTGATTCAAACAAAATTTACATTTCGAAAAAATTTTGTCTCGAAAAATTGTATTTTCGATTTTTATTTGAATCACCCGGTATAATTTTTTATTTAGCCAGGATACGAACCATTTTCATTTTGAGATTAGTTCGGAAGTTCAATAATAGATGGCGCATTCATCGAAATTAATGATGGTTTGAAACTCGACTAAGAAAAAATTATACCGGGTGATTCAAACAAAATTTTTAATTCGAGAAAATTTCATTTCGAAAAATCGTATTTTCGATTTTTATTTGAATCACCCGGTATAATTTTTTATTTAGCCGTGATACGAACCATTTTCATTTTGAGATTAGTTCGGGTTTTAAATAATAGATGGCGCATCCATCGAAATTTATGATGGTTTGAAACTCGGCTAAGAAAAAATTATACCGGGTGATTCAAACAAAATTTTCATATCGAAAAAATTTCGCTTCGAAAATTTAGATTTTCGGTTTTTAATTGGGACACCCGGTATAATTTTTTCCTTAGCCGAGTTTCAAACCAATCTTATTTTAAAATTAGTTCGGATCTTGAACAACAGATGTCGCCAGTGTCGAAAATTTATGATGGTTCGAAACTCGGCTAAGTAAAAAATTATACTGGGTGTCCCAAATAAAAATTAAATTTTCGATTTTTCGGAATAAAAATTTTTCGGAACGAAAATTTTATTTGAATCACCCGGTATAATTTTTTACTTAGCCGGGATACGAACCAATTTAATTTTGATATTAGTACGGGTCCAAAATGATAGATGGCGCTCATAATCAAATTTAGGATGGTTCGTATCCCGGCTATGAAAAAAATTATACCGGGCGATCCAAATAAAAATAAAATTTTCGATTTTTCGGAATAAAAATTTTTCGGAACGAAAATTTTATTTGAATCACCCGGTATAATTTTTTACTTAGCCGGGATACGAACCAATTTAATTTTGATATTAGTACGGGTCCAAAATGATAGATGGCGCTCATAATCAAATTTAGGATGGTTCGTATCCCGGCTATGAAAAAAATTATACCGGGCGATCCAAATAAAAATAAAATTTTCGATTTTTCGGAATAAAAATTTTTCGGAACGAAAATTTTATTTGAATCACCCGGTATAATTTTTTACTTAGCCGGGATACGAACCAATTTAATTTTGATATCAGTACGGGTCCAAAATAATAGATGGCGCTCATAATCAAATTTAGGATGGTTCGTATCCCGGCTAAGAAAAAAATTATACCGGGTGATCCAAATAAAAATAAAAATTTCGACTTTTCGGAATAAAAATTTTTCGAAACGAAAATTTTATTTGAATCACCCGGTATAATTTTTTACTTAGCCGGGATACGAACCATTTTCATTTCTAGATTAGTTCGGGTATTAGATAATAGATGGCGCTATATTTAAAATTTATGATGGTTCGAAACTCGGCTAAGTAAAAAATTATACCGGGTGAGTCAAACAAAAAATTGAAATTGCAATTTTTCGAGATGAAATTTTCTCGAAATAAAAATTTGTTTGAGCCACCCGGTATAATTTTTAACTTAGCCGAGTTTCGAACCATCATAATTTTTAATTATAGCGCCATCTATCGTTTAATTCCAAAACTAATCACTATTAATTTTTGATAATAAGTTGGTTCGAAACTTCACTAAGCTATAATATATTTATTATGATTTAAATTGAATTCGTGATTATTTAATTGGCGCTATCTTACGTTGGATAGGAGAAATAACGGTTAGGTTGTAAATAAAAAATTATTTATTTATATTAATAATAATTGTTTATTTAAAAACCAACAAATTAATAATATTAATTGTTGTATAACTGATCGAAATAGCCCCAAATTGCGATTTTATCCATTTCATACAAGGACTGCCATCTATTAATTATTAATCAAACTTTAAGTTATAACAAAACTTTTAAAAATTAATCAAAAATATATTAATTAATTAAAATTTTGCGTTTAAACCGTTTAAATTAATAAATAAAATTAATTAAAATAAGAAAATTAATTTTTCTTAAATTAATTTTGTTTTATAATCATTTTTAATGTTGCTATAATCCAAGAGATGGCGCTCCACTTTCAATTAAAATCATTATTTCCTTCCCCCCCAAAAAAAAAGATTAATTAATTTTTTTAATTTATATCGTTTAATAAATTAATAAATAAAATTAATTAAAATAAAAAAATGATTTTTTTTAATTAATTTTGCTTAATAATCATTTTTAATTTCGCCTTTATCCAAGAGATGGCGCCTCACTTTCAATTAAAATCATTATTTCTTTCCCCCCCAAAAAAAAAAGATTAATTAATTAATTTTTTAAATTTAAATGGTTTAATAAATTAATAAACAAAATTAATTAAAATAAAAAAATGATTTTTTTTAATTAATTTTGCTTAATAATCATTTTTAATTTCGCCTTTATCCAAGAGATGGCGCCTCACTTTCAATTAAAATCATTATTTCTTTCCTCACAAAAAGAATATTAATTAATTAATTTTTTTAATTTAAATCGTTTAAATCAACGAACAAAATTAATTAAAAGAAAAAAATTGTTTAATTTTAATTAATTTTATCTCAATAAATAATAAATAATCATCACAATCACCGCGAGATTCTAAGAGATGTCGCCACCATCGCAATCTGTCATTAATCAAAAAATGGATGAATCCATAACCAAGAATTCGGCTTTTTTCTAAAAAACCCCCAAAAAAACTCGATTAAAATGAGCGGATATAAACGCGTTAACTTCTACGAATTGTGCCGTTTGTGCGCCACGAACCGCGAAAAGAAAAAAATCAACATCTTCGAGGAGGAAGGCAAAAAAATGCAGTTACAAGCCAAAATCCAAGCTTGCCTCTCAGTTAAGGTTATGTTCCAAACAAATTTTACCCAATTATTATTAAAAAAAACATCTTTTTAGGTCTCCGAAAGTGATTGTTTACCCAAAGTCGTTTGTTCGGATTGTTTAAAAAACTTGGAGGAATCATTTTCTTTCCAAAAACGTTGCGTCTCATCCGAAAAGATGCTCTCGACTTATTTTAACAATTATCGCCATACAGACGATTTTAAAAGAAATGGGCAAGTTTATATTAAAGACGTTGAGTCAGCCAAAGAAGTTAATAACTCGATGAATCATTTAAAACAAGAAGAATTAATCCCGAATATAAACGTCTCCGTTAACCAAAACGGAGAGGTTATAAAGATAACTCAAAATAAAATCGACGAAACCGAAAAAATCGCCGTCGTTGTTAACCCCTCGGGGGTCGTTTCAACCCAAAATTTCGGATTAATCCAATCCGAAGATAACCTAAACTATTTAGACGTACACCAAAGTTACTCCATCACAACCGAAAACATCTCAAATCAAGAAATGAAAGAAATCAAACGAGACAACACCAAAATAACAAAATCGTTTTCTTGCGAACGATGTTTAAAAGTATTTAAACGACGAGAACATTTGTATCAGCACGAAAAACTTCATTCAGGGTTTAGGCCGTTTGTTTGTGAGCATTGTAAAAAGAGTTTTATGAGGAAGGAACATTTGCATAGGCATATGACTTGCCATAGCGGGCAGAGGAATTTTATGTGCCAGCTTTGTTTGAAGTCGTTTTCGAGGAATGATAATTTGTTGAAACATAAAAAGACGCACGATAAAAAAGCGGGGTTTCGATGTAAAATTTGCGGAAAACATTTTGCTGTTAAACATTATTATATCGCGCATAAATGTGGGAATAATACCTGAGATTATTAATGTAAGAAATATTGAGATGGATTCAATTTTTTTATTATGATTTTCAGATTAAGAATATTGCTGTGGATTGATAAACAAGTATTTGATTTGTGATATTTATTTATTTATGTATTTTTTTTGTTTGTTAATAATTAATAAAGATTTTTTATTATCATAGATTTTTTTTTTTTGATCTAGTGACTTATTTTTATTTCATGTTGATAGTAATAAGATTTAGGTATAAATAGATTCCTGTAATTTAGTTGGGAAATTGATTCATAGAGGGAGTCATTAAGTGTTAATCAATATGCAACGTTAAAAGGGTAGAAGCCGAGGTCGCTTGCGGCCGAGGCAGCATGAATTGACAAGATATTAGTCGAAGCACTGCAATATACAGCTTTAAAAAGATCGAAGTCGAGGTCGCTAATGGCTGAGGCAGCATATTTAATGAATTAACAAGATATTAGCTGAAGCACTGTAATATACAGCGTTAAGAAGATCGTAGTTGAGGTCGCTTGCGGCCGAGGCAGTATAACTTATTGAATTGACAAGATATTAGCAGATGTGCTACAATATGAAGTTTTAAAATAGTTATAGCCGGGGTTGCTTGTGACCGAGGCAGTATAATTTATTGATTTGACAAGATATTAATAGATGCACTACAATATGAAGCTTTAAAAAAGTTACAGCCGAGGTCGCTTGCGGTCGAGGCAGCATGAATTGACAAGATATTAGTCGAAGCACTGAAATATACTGGTGGGGTTGATGATGGCACTATAATGGTAGACGGGTACAACTTATTTCGAAAAGATAGAGAAACTAGAGCGGGTGGGGTTGCGCTATATGTAAAAAGGGAGGTGAGGGCTACTATGCTTGATATGAACGATGAAGTGGAGCAGTTGTGGATTAAGTGGACATAACTGATCGAAAGACTAGAGATTGCAGGATCTGTTGTGCTCGGTTGGATTGCGTCAAATAGTAAATAAACCGAAACGTGTAACACATTCGTCTTCTACCTTGATTGATTTAATACTGGTGTCCGACGTCGACATGGTGGAGGAAGTTGGTGTTCAGGAGGAGGCCGAGATTTCTGATCACTTTTTAATTTATGGTAAATTGAAGTTAAAGACTCCGCCAAGGGCGCCCATAGTCAGGACCATTTGCTGTTTCGATAATTTTCAATATGATGGATTCATGGAGGATCTGTACAAGATTCCATTCTATTGTATTTTTGACATGCCAGATGTCGACACTAAGGTAAATTTCCTAAGTGGCATCATACTTAGTGTTCTGGAGGTGCATTGTCCACTAAGGACCTGTAAATTTGTAAAACCCCAGTCACCATGGATTACTGACACTGTCAGGTCCATGCAAAACCTTAGAGATAAGGCATATCGTGATTTTAGAGTATCTAAATTACCACATAAATAAGATTTTTACAAAGCTACGAGAAAAACAGTCACGGAAGCTATCCGTACAGAACGTAGAATCTATCTTGAACTACAAATAAGAAGTGTGGACAATAAGTGGACAACGCTAAGAAAGGCCAGATTATAAAGGCCCTTTATAATAAAAAACAGATAGCAATACCCGTACACCTCAGAAACGTGAATGAATTAAATAAACATTTTGCAGGGGGAGTGTGATGTAGACCTCTATAATCATTATTTAAATGGAACAATAATTGGTGCTGTATTTGAATTTAATGAGAGATTGAAGATGTTAGGGTGGAGGAAACGGTACGACGGATAAAGAGTAACGCCGCAAATTATGATAAATTAAACATGCAAACTATAAAACTATGTTGCGCACATATTATACCATATATTAGGCATATTATAAATTGCGCAATTGGGACTAGTCTTTTTCTAGCAGCATGGAAAATATCTTTAATAAATCCCCTTCCCAAGATTAATAATCCACAGAAGATGACGGATCTAAGACCGATTAGTATTCTTCCGTTTCTGTCCAAGGTGATGGAGAGGGTTTTGTTTGAACAACTAAACGATTATATTATGAATAATAACATTCTACCCGATCGGCAATCTGGCTTTCGTGGACGATGTGGTGAAAGCGATGGATGATGGTAAAGCCACTATCCTCTGCCTTCTTGACTACTCCAAGGCCTTTGATACCTTAAGTCACAAAATTTTATTGGCAAAGTTGCATTATATTGGTTTGAAGGTTAAGGCGATTAACATGCTAAACAGCTTCCTGGGCGGTAGGATGCAGTGTGTTGGCTTGGACGACCGGGAGTTTGAGAAGTTACCTGTACCAGAGGGGTCGGTACTTTCTCCACTTTTATTTTCAATCTATACATGCGATTTCTATAAATCTGTTTCTTTCTGTAAAACACACCAATATGCAGATGACACACAGTTATATGGATCTTTTGGGGAGAACGAGGTGGAGGAGGAATGTGCGCGTGTCAGTGCCGATCTGGACACTCTTATGGAGGTGTCTCGTCTTAATAATCTGATACTTAACCAATCAAAAACAAACGTTATTGTTTTTGGTCCAAAGAAACTTAGAGAGATGATTAAAGATAGAATCGACATAAGAATGGGGGACAAACAATTGACGTGCAAAAACTCAGTGAAGCGTCTTGGTGTGATCATTGATGAAAACCTAACTTTAAATGAATACATCAATAAAAAGATCCGTTCTGCTGACAATCAATTGAAAATTATTTATAATGCTCGTCATTTTCTGTCTGGCAGCAGTAGACGTTTGCTATGTGAAAGCTTGGTGCTATCAGTTTTCAATTATGGAGATGCCTTGTATTCGCATTTTCTTTCAAAGCGAATAGCAAACAAAATACAAAAAATACAAAAAATGCCTTCGACTTATTTTCGGGATAAGACGGCGAGAACACATCAGTCACAAATTGGTTCAAGTAAATTGGTTGAACATGGTAAATCGTAGAAAATTGCATTGCGCGACAACTTACTTCAACATTATAGTGTCAGCGCGGCCTCCCTACCTTTATCAAAAGATACAGTTCAGAACGGACGTGCACACCCTTAATATAAGATATAAAGGAACACTTACACCGCCTATACATAAGCGGCAGTTTTTCAAAAAATTTTATTCTTACAAAATTAGTCAATTAATGAATGAAATCTTTAAGGTTATGGGACTGTGCACGTCCGTTGGGGTTTTTAGGCGTCGATACCGGACAGTTTTGTTCTCGGCTCAATGCGCTTTACAGAATATCAGACATTAGTAGTTATTACAGGAATTATTGTTATGGTTACTGTTTTGCAATTGTATATAAATATTTTTTTTTGTATTAATAGGTTACTTTCTTTCTGTATAATTTTTTTCTTTTGTTAATATTTTTATTGCTGTTGGTGTTTGTGGAAGAACGACAAGGAATGTCGAACAACACCGTTTGTTCATACTTTAGTTTTTTTTTAATGTAAAGAATGTTATAGAAGTTTTTGCTATTAAGTTATGAACAATAAATTATTTATTATTATTATACAGCCTTAAGAAAATCGAAGCCGAGGTCGCTAACGGTTGACGCAGCATATTTAATGAATTAACAAGATATTAGCTGAAGCACTGTAATATACAGCGTTAAGAAGATTGTAGCCTCGGTCGCTTGCGACCGAGGCAGCATGAATTAACAAGATATTAGTCGAAGCACTGCAATATACACCTTTAAGAAGATCGAAGCCGAGGTCGCTTACGGCTGAGGCAGCATATTTAATGAATTGATAAGATATTAGTCGAAGCACTGTAATATACAGTGTTAAGAAGGTCGTAGCCGAGGTCGCTTGCAACCGAGGCAGTATAATTTATTGATTTGACAAGATATTAACAGATGCGCTACAATATGAAGTTTTAAAAAAGTTATAGCCGAGGCCGCTTTCAGCCGAGGCAAAATGAATTGACAAGATATTAGTCGAAGCACTGCAATATACAGCTTTAAGAGGATCGAAGCCGAGATCGCTTACGGCTGAGGCAGCATATTTAATGAATTGATAAGATATTAGTCGAAGCACTGTAATATACAGTGTTAAGAAGGTCGTAGCCGAGGTCGCTTGCAACCGAGGCAGTATAATTTATTGATTTGACAAGATATTAACAGATGCGCTACAATATGAAGCTTTAAAAAAGTTATAGCCGAGGCCGCTTGCAGCCGAGGCAAAATGAATTGACAAGATATTAGTCGAAGCACTGCAATATACAGCTTTAAGAGGATCGAAGCCGAGATCGCTTACGGCTGAGGCAGCATATTTAATGAATTGATAAGATATTAGTCGAAGCACTGTAATATATAGCGTTAAGAAGATTGTAGCCGAGGTCGCTTGCAACCGAGGCAGTATAATTTATTGATTTGACAAGATATTAACAGATGCGCTACAATATGAAGCTTTAAAAAAGTTATAGCCGAGGCCGCTTGCAGCCGAGGCAAAATGAATTGACAAGATATTAGTCGAAGCACTGCAATATACAGCTTTAAGAGGATCGAAGCCGAGATCGCTTACGGCTGAGGCAGCATATTTAATGAATTGATAAGATATTAGTCGAAGCACTGTAATATACAGCTTTAAGAGGATCGAAGCCGAGATCGCTTACGGCTGAGGCAGCATATTTAATGAATTGATAAGATATTAGTCGAAGCACTGTAATATACAGCTTTAAGAGGATCGAAGCCGAGATCGCTTACGGCTGAGGCAGCATATTTAATGAATTGATAAGATATTAGTCGAAGCACTGTAATATATAGCGTTAAGAAGATTGTAGCCGAGGTCGCTTGCAACTGAGGCAGTATAATTTATTGATTTGACAAGATATTAACAGATACGCTACAATATGAAGCTTTAAAAAAGTTATAGCCGAGGCCGCTTGCAGCCGAGGCAAAATGAATTGACAAGATATTAGTCGAAGCACTGCAATATACAGCTTTAAGAGGATCGAAGCCGAGATCGCTTACGGCTGAGGCAGCATATTTAATGAATTAACAAGATATTAGCTGAAGCACTGTATTATACAGCGTTAAGAAGATTGTAGCCTCGGTCGCTTGCGACCGAGGCAGCATGAATTAACAAGATATTAGTCGAAGCACTGCAATATACACCTTTAAGAAGATCGAAGCCGAGGTCGCTTACGGCTGAGGCAGCATATTTAATGAATTGATAAGATATTAGTCGAAGCACTGTAATATATAGCGTTAAGAAGGTCGTAGCCGAGGTCGCTTGCAACCGAGGCAGTACAATTTATTGATTTGACAAGATATTAACAGATGCGCTACAATATGAAGCTTTAAAAAAGTTATAGCCGAGGCCGCTTGCAGCCGAGGCAAAATGAATTGACAAGATATTAGTCGAAGCACTGCAATATACAGCTTTAAGAGGATCGAAGCCGAGATCGCTTACGGCTGAGGCAGCATATTTAATGAATTGATAAGATATTAGTCGAAGCACTGTAATATACAGCTTTAAGAGGATCGAAGCCGAGATCGCTTACGGCTGAGGCAGCATATTTAATGAATTGATAAGATATTAGTCGAAGCACTGTAATATATAGCGTTAAGAAGATTGTAGCCGAGGTCGCTTGCAACTGAGGCAGTATAATTTATTGATTTGACAAGATATTAACAGATGCGCTACAATATGAAGCTTTAAAAAAGTTATAGCCGAGGCCGCTTGCAGCCGAGGCAAAATGAATTGACAAGATATTAGTCGAAGCACTGCAATATACAGCTTTAAGAGGATCGAAGCCGAGATCGCTTATAGCTGAGGCAGCATATTTAATGAATTGACAAGGTACTAGCCGAAGCACTATAATATACAGCGTTAAGAAGATCGTAGCCGAAGTCGCTTGCGGCCGAGGCAATATAATTTATTGAATTGAGAAGATATTTATAGATGCGCTACAATATGAAGTTTTAAAAATGTTATAGCCGAAGTCGTTTACGGCCGAGGCAGCATAAATTGACAAGATATTAGCTGAAGCACTCTGTAATATACAGCGTTAAGAAGGTCGTAGCCGAGGTCGCTTGCAGCCGAGGCAGCATAAATTGACAAGATATTAGCTGAAGCACTGCTGTAATATACAGCGTTAAGAAGATCGTAGTCGAGGTCGCTTGCGGCCGAGGCAGTATAATTTATTGAATTAACACGATATTAACAGATGAGCTACAATATGAAGCGTTAAAAGAGTAATAGCCGAGGGTGCTTGCGGCCGAAGCAGCATATTTAACCCTCCAGTACACGCGCATTTTTTTTTTTTTGACGTGAGTGCTCGCACCGGACTGAGAGTCCGGGTTTCTTTGCCAAATAAGAGATTTGTATTAAACTCCCTAGATTACTAAAGTACCGCGGTTCATGATATCTATGTATTCAAACGATTCGAGCCAAAATGGTGATTTGACAGCATGTCAGTGACCAGGTGTACGAATAGGGAGTTTATGTGTGAGAAAAACGTTTTGCTCCGCCCCCGATTCGAGACCATTATTAAACTTCACCTTTCGTTTCTTCGGTGGCTGATACTGCTTAAAACAAACTTGATAAGCTACCAGGAGCCTTGAACTGCTTTCAAAAATGTTGATACTATCTCTGGAAGACTTGATAATGCTTCTAGAAGCCTTAACATAGCTTTCAGAAGGCTTGAACTGCTTCCACAAGATTTTATACCGTTGCTGAAAGACTTGATACTATTTCTAAAAGATTTTAAATGATTCCAAAAGACTTGATACCGTTTGTAAAACTGCTGGCAAAAAATGTTTGAAAATGCAAAGTCTTAAAGAAGACATTTTTATTGCAAAAGGCACGAAATTGTTAATACAATTTGATCTTGCTTCCACAATACCAAATACTGCTAGGATACAAAATGTTCATTTCAAAAGTTCAAAAAATTTCAATTATAGACCAAATATTGCTTGTGAAGGTGTAAGCACTGTTGATATAAGGCATTTCTATTGCAAATTAACCATAATCGCCAGATACATGGACGTTTTTCATGTCACTTTTGTTCTGAGAACAGTCATTCGTCGTTTGAATCTTTTCCCAATTCAGTTTTTTCACTATCCAGCACCCATACTTATTTTCAAAAACCGGCGCTTATGAAACTACGAAGATTGTGTTAGATGTACCACTGACGATCGAAAGATAAATCAGTTGGCTGCAGAATTCTTCGAATCCTCTATTTGGGCATCGTAAATCTTACACAAATTGCTGGTTCTGGTCCTAAAAACGGTTTAGCACTAGCTCATCTGCCGTTTCATTGGCAGCACTTCCAGAGTGACCTCAGTGTAGTTAAAACGACGAACCGTTTGAGCTATCTGTATTTCCACATAAATTTTGATAATCCTCTACTTGATTTCGAGCTTTGTGGAGATGAGTTACTCAGCTTGTGTTCTCATTTAATCCCAAGATTATTCCTCACTTGCGCAATCAGTCATAAAATGTCCAATATAATTATATTTACAAACTCACTTCTACAGTATTATATATTTAGAAATCTGAAACTAGCAACTAACGCTATTAACAACGACAACATTCTGATCTGAAATAATGCTTTGACGTCCTTCAACATCGGCAAATACAGAAAAAAGGGATTAACTAACTAGAAACTGACGAAATGACCTATTTACCTTTATTAGCTGTTTCCACCAAAACTTATTTTCGAAAGTAAGTCCTTTTTTCGTAGACAAGAACGGATATATTTAAAAAAAATGTTAACTTGAATGGTTGCGGTCCGCCGAACCAGCGGTTGCAAATTGCTAAAAGACTCTGTAAGTCGATAGTTAAACTTGCAGGAAAAGATTTTATTAATCATAAAATCGTGGCTAAGGGAAAATACTGGAAATTATTTGACAGCAGACTTGCAGGAAAAAAACTTGATGACTAAAGTGGCTAAGAGAAAATACAGGAAATTATTTTCAGGATTCTGAGATGACCGCTAGGAGGTGCAAATACCATCTTTAATGCCTTGAAATCTTAACAATTAAACAATTAGTCATCTTAAGAATGGTATCTCAATTTTAAGATACTTGTACATTTCAGTTTCAGTCCAGTCCCAGTATATTCCGGGTTCATGCCGGGATTTCATGAAAGAAGATTTATCGTTTAGAAGTTTAGAAAGATTTGCAATGAAAATACGATTGGCACCAAATAAATTAATTTTCTGGAAGCATTTCAAGCCTTATAGACGCAATGTTAAGTATTCTGACAGCAATATCAAATCTTTTGTTAACATTCCAAATGTTTTGGAAGCAATTTAGATCTTCTAGAAGCAATATTAAGCCTACCTGAGCCAATATCGAGACTTTTGTAACCATTTTAAATCTTCTAGAAGTAGTATCAAGTCTTCTGGAATCTTCTCGAGTCGTCTGAAAGCATTTCAAATCTTCTAGAAACAGTATAAAGTCTTACAGGGGCTATATCTAATCTTTTGGAAGCATTTTAAAATATCTAGAAGCAGTATCATGTCTTAATTATTAAAATCTTCTAGAAGCAGTATCAAGTCTTTTGGAAACTTCTCAAGTCTTCTGAAAGCATTTGAAATCTTCTGGAAGCAGTATATAGTCTTACAGGGACAGTATCAAGCCTTTAGGAAGCATTTTAAAACATCTAGAAGTAGTATCAAGTCTTCTGGAATCTTCTCGAGTCTTCTGAAAGCATTTCAAATCTTCCAGAAATAGTATAAAGTCTTACAGGGGCTATATCTAATCTTTTGAAAGCATTTTAAAATATCTAGAAGCAGTATCGATTCTTAATTATTAAAATTTTCTAGAAGCAGTATCAAGTCTTTTGGAAACTTCTCAAGTCTTCTGAAAGCATTTGAAATCGTCTAGAAGCAGTATAAAGTCTTATAGGGGCAGTATCAAAGCTTTAGGAGGCATTTTAAAACATCTAGAAGCAGTATCAAGTCTTCTGGAAGTAGTATCCAGTCTTTTGGAAGCACTTCAAGTAATTTTGAGGTATTTCAAGTCTTCTAAAAGTAAGTATAAGGTCTTCTGGAAACATTGTAAGTCATCTGGAAGTAGTATTCTGGAAACCATATCAAGTTTCTTAGATACAATATCAAGTCTTCTGGAAGCATCTTCAGTCTTCTAACAGCGACATAAAGTACTTTGGAAGCATTGTAGGTCGTCTGGACACACTTCAAGTCCTCTAGATGTAATATCAAGGCTTCTAAAAGCGTTGTAAGTCATCTGTAAGCATTGTAAGTCGTCTGGATGCATTGTAAGACATCTGTAAATTCATCATTTTAAGTCTTCTAGAAATATCAGTCTAGAAATTCAAGTCTTCTGAAAGCAATATAAAGTTTTCTTAAAACAGTATCAAATCATCTAGAGGTAACAACATCAAGTCTTCTGGAAACATTTTAAGTTTTCTAGATGCTATATCAAGTTATCTGAAAGCATTGTAAGTCGTCTGGAAGTATTTTAAATCCTCTAGAAGCAGTAACAGTCTTCTGGAAGCCGCGGTACTTTATAAATCTAGGGACTTTAATTTGTATTCTTTTTAAGACAATTATTTAAAAAAAAATTTTATTATGCACATTTTTCGGGGCATTTATATTCTACAGCTTTCATTATCTTCTTCGTTTCTTCTAATCAGATAAGAAGCCATTTTGAACGGAAAAAAAACATCTTACCGTCTGCAAAATTTTTTGAAAAGCTTCAGTCTTCACCTTCAAAGAGTATTTTTCTTCGCTATCGTATTCATATTCGTATTTTACTGTGTTGTACACTAAGAAATTTTTGACACTAAAATGACATAATTATGTCGGTAAAGTTGCCTTTTCTGTTAAACAATAGAGGGTGCAGAACCTGGAGTGAGAGTCCGGTGCGTGTATCGAAAAGTTAATGAATTGATAAGATATTAGCTGAAGCAGTGTAATATACAGTGTTAAGAAGGTCGTAGCCGAGGTCGCTTGCAACAGAGGCAGCATATTTAATGAATTGACAAGATATTGCGTGAAGCACTGTAATATACAACGTTAGAAGATCGTAGCCGAGGTCGCTTGCGGCCGAGGCAAAATAATTTATTGGATTAACAAAATATTAGTGAAACGTTGCAATATACAGGGTGAGTCAATAGTGCGAGGATAGTGCGTTGAAAATAAAAAAAATATTTTTGTGTCATCATACATTAGTATCAAAACTGCATCAATTAAAATTATTTTCGACTATACAAGGTGTTTCACAATTCCAGAACCCTACTCAATTTAATTTTTTTAAACGAAACCCTATACATCTTTTTAGATATGTTGATTACCGGTCTTAAATGCTATAAGTGCTTATCTTGTTTTCAAATTTTGTATGCAAGGTTGCCAAGTTATTAATCATTTTGTGAAAATTTTTGAAAAATCTTGCGTTGACTTAAAATTCATTATCACCATTATTATTAAATATTGGAGATTGCAATTTAGCATATCGATAAATAAAGCTTTGGTTTTTCAAACCCCACTGATTTCTGGATAATATTATACAGGGTGGTTACCAGAACCGGTTAATTTATGAAATGTTTGGGGGACCATAACTTTGTTATTTTAAATGGAACACCCCATATTCTTTCAATACCTCAGAAGGATTTATTAATTACCTTTCCATTTTGTTAAGCATATAGTATATCTAACATTAACTATTTGAGATAATTACATAATTTCAAAAATGTCGGCATAAACTTGATTTTTTCACAAGAAATAAACTATGAAGAAGACATTTTTAAACAAATGCAAGTGCGTCTATTTTGTAAAAGATGAAGAAGTATTCATATGTGCATGTTCAGTTAAAAAAAGACTAGCATTTTCGAAATGGGATTTTTGGAAGAAATGTGGCAATTTGAGGTCTGGTTAGCAATGTAATGATGTATGGAGATGGAGGAAGCAGGGTATACTAGAGGAAGTGCTATATTGAAGATCAGTTCTTGGGGTATCAAAAGAAACACCGGATATTGGGGGATTGTTGGAAAGAAATTAAAGAGAAAAAGGTCAAATATGGTAAAGGAGAGAGAGAGACACTTATTACAGAAAAATGTGCTATTCGGTAACAAAGACAAATTAAATTGGAAGATATTAAAACTAAGATATTAAATGGTAGACGAAAGGTAGGTAGGAAGGTGTTGGGAGATAAAAACCGAAATGTGCAGAGACAGGAAAGAAGGACACAAGGGAGGGGACATAGTGGCCCTTTTCAATGTCATTTGACCACAGGTCGCTTGCTGCGATTTACCGGACAGATAAGATCGAATGAGAACTACAATTTTGTCATCAAAATGATAAATATTGCGAAGTTTATCGATAAGAATTGGATGAGATATTGTATCGAATATACGAGATAAGTACAAAAATGATGACATACAGTACGCCTTTCAAAACTGTCAAGATAAATATTGATACTATCACGTCAGAGTACACCCATCCCAACGAAATACAAACTAATGAATTTGTTCAAAGTTTTAGTCTGTATTAGTCCTAGTGATGGTTCCAGTCCTAGTTCTAGTGTTAGTATTAGTGTTAGTTCTAATATTAGTTCAATTAACACCAGTCATGAAAGCCTTCGTAATTATATATCCTGTGAGTTACTAACTAAGAGTTTAAGCTACTACGCAAATCACAGACTTCAATTTTCATAACTTCAGAAAATGAAAAGTACAAGCTTTACGTATAAGCTTTAAGTACTATAATACGAGGTGTATTTTTAAAAAAGAGCCGTTTTAAAATATAAATGAAATCATTAGATATTTCTTAAAATTTCTTTATATATAAATGTCAATTCTTTCAGCTACTTTTGTACATGATTCCCATTAATATTTAAGCACTTATATCGTACAACCAGCTTTTGTATATCAATGTCGTAAAAATCTGCCGCCTGATTAAATAGCAATAATCGCTAACCACTCAAATGCCTCTTGAAATACATGAAGGCATGGTAATCACTGTGTTAGATGAGGATTGTACAAGGTGGCTAAATTGTTCCCAACCTTTGAATGATCTGATCAAGTCTCGAGTTCAATAAGCCAATTATATTATATTAGCAATTATACTCTTTTCAACGATATCTAGCTTATTAAATTCTGTTCAGTCATTTTGAAATGATTGACATTTGTTTACAAACATTTTCAAACACCCCTCACTACGTTATTTTTAGAGATAGAGCGAAAATGTTGTAACAAAAACCACCAGAATTTATCTAAACTTTAGAAAGTATATGCTTTTTTGTTATATTATATTATTTTAAGTTCGAGATGGAGTTTGCGACTCCTACTTTCATTTTAGAAACCTGCAAATTTTTTCCCGCATTTTTTTTTAGCCATTTTAGTTATAATTTTTTTTTTACCGTAAGTTTCTACAATGAATGGTCTCTAAAATATGACACTTTGCACGCTTATTTGATCACCCTGTATATATAAAAAGTGCTACATGAAAAACACTCATAATTTGACGTTAAACTCATAAATGTGACCAAAATAGCAAGCATGGTATCTCAATTTTTCAACATTTGTATAATTGGACAATCTAGCAGATAAACTATCAGAATTTTAATTTCATACGTTTTGTAAATATACAGTGTATACAATTTCTTTTTTTCTAATTTAATAGTAGTTTTTTACCTAGCGGTGAGCAGCGAAACTAACCACAAGAAGAGTTCTATACACAATCATGTTTTGATCTTTAAGGATCGGCCCATGATGACAACAACTAGCGGTAGGTAGAGGAACTAATATTAATGCGAGTTCTGGAATGGAAATGATCCTTTAGGATTGGCCAATATTTACGCCATCTAGCGGTGGGCGTCGAAACTGAGCAAAAGAAGAGTTCTGTACACAACCATGTTTTGATCATTTAGGATCGAAACATGATTATACCAACCAACAGCGGGTGGAGGAACTAAGCAATATTAATGAGAGTTCTGGAGCGGAAATGATCTTTAAGGATCGCCCGATAGTACCGCCACCAAACGGCAGAACTACACAATTGGAGCCAGCTAGCGGTGGGCAGCGGAACTGAGTAAAAGAAAAGTTTTGTACATAACCATGTGTTAATCCTTAAGGATCGAGAGATGATGACACCAACTAATAGCGGGTGGAAGAATTAAGCAATATTAATAAGAGTTCTGGGGCGGAAATAATCCTTAAGCATCGCCAGACAGTGCCGCCACCGAGCGGCGGAGCTGCACAATTGGCGCCAGCTAGCAGTGGGCGGCAGAGCTGAGTAAAAGGAGAGTTCTGTACATAACCATGTTTTGATAATTCAATATCGATCAATGATGATGCCACCTAGTGAGGTGGCTGGTGGAACCAATGCTTTGATCTTTATGGATCAACCGATGATGGCGCTACCTAGCAGTGCGTGGCGGAACCCATATTTTAATACTTGAGCATCGACCGATGATGAATTCACTTAGCGGAACCCATGTTTTGATCCTTAAAAATTGACCGATCATGACACCACCTAGCGGCGGAACCCATATTTTGATCTCTAAAGATCAACCGATGATGGCGCCACCTAGCAGTGCGTGACGGAACCCATATTTTAATCCTTGAGGATAGAACGATGATGATACCACTTAGCGGAACCCATGTTTTGATCCTTAAAGATCGACCGATCATGACACCACCTAGCGGCGGAACCCATATTTTGATTTTTAAAGATCAACCAATGATGGCGCCACCTAGTAATGCGTGGCGGAACCCATATTTTAATACTTGAACATCGACCGATGATGAATTTACTTAGCAGAACCCATGTTTTGATACTTAAAGATCGACCGATCATGACACCACCTAGCGGCGGAACCCATAATTTGATTTTTAAGGATCAACCGATGATGGCGCCACCTAGCAATGCGCGGCGGAACCTATATTTTCATCTTTGAGGATCGACCGATGATGATATCATTTAGCGGAACCCATGTTTTGATCCTTAAAGATCAACCGATCATGACATCATCTAGTGGCGGAACCCATATTTTGATTTTTAAGGATCAACCGATGATGGCGCCACCTAGCAATGCGTGGCGGAACCTATATTTTCATCTTTGAGGATCGACCGATGATGATATCATTTAGCGGAACCCATGTTTTGATCCTTAAAGACCAACCGCTGATGATATCACCTACAGGTAGGTGACAAAATCCACGTTTTGATCCTTAAAGATCAACCGATGGTAAGGTCACCTATCGGCGAGTGGTGGAACCCATTTTTTTGATACTTAACAAGTTCTTGATGTTCTTAAGAAAGTGCCGAACAAATTTACAGCTAATGATAACAATCTTTTAGCATTTTTAATATGTGATTGTAATGCAATTTTTGTAACCCCACATTGCATGATCACGAATTTGTATTTAAGCAAATTATCTAAACTGCTATTTATTCGCAAATTCAATCATTTATGTCGTCGCACCAACACAGATTTGTATCGTTTAACAGTTATCAATTTTGCACTTATTTTTGAGGTAGTATATGAATCATTGGATGGGGGTGGTCAAACGGATGTAGGTCCATCATGATCTCCTTCAAAAGCTTTTTCTGCTAAGCCTATTTGCCTTATATGGCAAATAGGGCTAATTATGTAACTTATAATGGCTTTACTTCGTTAAAGTTTATCGCACGATTTGATGTCCCACAAGTCTCTAAGATTTAGGTCCGTTCATTCATCCTACGGTTTAGATGAAATTTCCCTGCTTAAGATAATTTCTCTTAGTGACTTTTGATAGCATTTTTTCGAGTTTGTTACTGGAGAAAATACAAAAAAAGTTCTTAAAATGCCTTTTCTTTCATTTGGATGGAACTTATCCTGATGGTAGATCTATGATATTAGTATGATTGTTGATATTATTATATCTTATACTGATTTAGAAAAAAGAAGATCCTTATAGGTTTTATATCATTTAAAAATAGTAGAGTTCTAATTAAATTCTAGAAATCTGTACCAATTTATATTAATCAAAATTAGTTCATCTTTCCTCTCATAGATGTCACTAAGACTTTTTCATTCCATCTCCAACCCAAATTTGAACTCATCTTTTCTTAACATTTTTAACTCAACCTCTCGTATCTTAATTTTTCTTTTATTTGAAACCAAAATATTTCGAAAATCCAAAAATATTCCTCCCATTCCAAAAAAAAAGTTAGTTAGAGGTGGGTTCGAACTTGCCCGAAGGCTCCTCTTGTACGAACCTGTAACGGTAGCCGGGCGTCGTATGGGCGCTCGCAGGGCTGCCACTACATAATAACAGCCTTCCTGGCCAAGAGCGGCTCGGTAATCGGTTCGTGGTTCGATCCGCCCATTCGGTAATTAGATTTTTGATGCATGGTGCTCGTTTTCTGGTACCTACTACTTCTACCTTCAACTTTTCCTTTTTCATATTCACAATCAAAAAAATCCAAACAAAAAAGAATCATCTCGAGAAATTTCGTTGTTAGAAAAGGTCTTTTTTCCGATTTGACCTCGTTATCCCCAAGGGAGTAGTTGACCCTTCCTCCCTTACATCCCTTACATCTCATACATCCCTTACAACCCGTACATTTCGCCTACATCGCTTACAACGCGTATATCGTACGACTCCTTTGGGAGAAACCCCCGGCGAAATTCCTCCTCCCATATTCACCATCATACATGGTTAACATTAAAAATACATTTGTGTTTACTCGGGGATGAACCCCCTCTTAATTTTTACTTTTTTCACTTTGATCCGAAATTTTAATTAAAATGTTTGTTTTATTTGTTTTAACGTGTTATATGAAATAAAATAAAGGGGGTAGTTGTGATTCCGTAAACGCAGATGTTATCTTATTCAAAATCTCTCTGGAGGGTTTCGAAATGCACCACACCACCCGAATGTTCGGGGTAGCGAAGATAACGCACATGGTCTAACGCATAACGTGGGTCATTGTTGCGTTTTTCGGGCGCCCAACCCTGCGGATGATAGATACCGCGTAATTGATGGGGAGCAATTTATCAAAACGCCGCCCTCCGAGTGGAGTCGAGGGGGTGGAAAACACGATCCCTTCTGTTACTATTACATGTGTACTCACTTCGAATGATGCTCGAATAGAAACACTCCCAAAGGAATTTTAACTCTAACACAACACAAAAAAAAAGTTTGAAAATAAATGATTTTCATCGAAGTGAGCCCCGAAAATAGGGGGAGGGGGCGAGAAAATGGGGGGTTCGCTCGGTGAGAGATAAAAATTAAACTCCCTTTTGAAGGCCTTATCTGCCCGCTCCAGACCTTCCTTTCCCCGTACGGAAGCCTTACGTGACACATGCACGCGATGTCCCGGGGCTTACGAAACGAAACCAACCCCCGTCTAGAAATTCCCAACCCCCTTTTGGCAGTTGTACGTTAAAAATCCAACGGGAATTTACGAACTTGACTTGGCTGGACGATATCCAGAAAACGCTCAATCTTCATTTGATAAAACATTAGTTTGGGTTGTGATTTTCTACCCCCCTCTAACAAAGAGGGTGGTTAATGTCGTGGAAAAGAATGCTAGTTACATCAGCTTATTTCCAGTACACTAATATGCGAGAATTAGATAATTAAGAAACTCCCTCTCTCTCTCTTTTTCTCCCTCTCTATATAATAATGAAATAAGTACAAAATGTATAAATAAGTTCAAAAATCATAACTCGGAAATTTAAATATTTGAAGCAAAGATCTTAGGCACATTAAATATCAACAAAATTTGCTTCAAGTTGCTCTTTATTTCAGAGCGATATCTCAATTAGTTCTTGAGATACGATTTTTTGAAAATTTCTTCATTTTTATCAAACTCATATGATTACGTTTTTGCAAAGATTTAATAAAAAAATCATAACTCGGGGATTTAAAGATTTGAAGAAAAAATCTCAAGCACATTAAATATTAATTAAATTTGCTTCAAATCGCTCCTTATTTCAAAGTGATATCTCGCTTAGTTCTTAAGATACGAATTTGCGAAATTTTAATCAAAAAATCATAACTCAGAGATTTAAAGATTTGGAAAAACGATCTTAAGCGCGTTAAATAGCAACAAAATTTGCTTCAAGTTGCTCTTTATTTCAGAGCGATATCTCAATTAGTTCTTGAGATACGATTTTTTGAAAATTTCTTCATTTTTATCAAACTCATGATTACGTTTTTGCAAAGATTTAATAAAAAAATCATAACTCGGGTATTTAAAGATTTGAAAAAAGAATCTCAAGCACATTAAATATTAATTAAATTTGCTTCAAATCGCTCCTTATTTCAAAGTGATATCTCGCTTAGTTCTTAAGATACGAATTTGCGAAATTTTAATCAAAAAATCATAACTCAGAGATTTAATGATTTGGAAAAACGATCTTAAGCGCGTTAAATAGCAACAAAATTTGCTTCAAGTTGCTCTTTATTTCAGAGCGATATCTCAATTAGTTCTTGAGATACGATTTTTTGAAAATTTCTTCATTTTTATGAAACTCATACGATTACGTTTTTGCAAAGATTTAATAAAAAAATCATAACTCGGGGATTTAAAGATTTGAAGAAAGGATCTCAAGCACATTAAATATTAATTAAATTTGCTTCAAATCGCTCTTTATTTCAAAGTGATATCTCGCTTAGTTCTTAAGATACGAATTTGCGAAATTTTAATCAAAAAGTCATAACTCAGAGATTTAATGATTTGGAAAAACGATCTTAAGCACGTTAAATACCAACAAAATTTGCTTCAAGTTGCTCTTTATTTCAGAGCGATATCTCAATTAGTTCTTGAGATACGATTTTTTGAAAATTTCTTCATTTTTATCAAACTCATGATTACGTTTTTGCAAAGATTTAATAAAAAAATCATAACTCGGGGATTTAAAGATTTGAAGAAAGGATCTCAAGCACATTAAATATTAATTAAATTTGCTTCAAATCGCTCCTTATTTCAAAGTGATATCTCGCTTAGTTCTTAAGATACGAATTTGCGAAATTTTAATCAAAAAATCATAACTCAGAGATTTAATGATTTGGAAAAACGATCTTAAGCGCGTTAAATAGCAACAAAATTTGCTTCAAGTTGCTCTTTATTTCAGAGCGATATCTCAATTAGTTCTTGAGATACGATTTTTTGAAAATTTCTTCATTTTTATCAAACTCATATGATTACGTTTTTGCAAAGATTTAATAAAAAAATCATAACTCGGGGATTTAAAGATTTGAAGAAAGGATCTCAAGCACATTAAATATTAATTAAATTTGCTTCAAATCGCTTCTTATTTCAAAATGATATCTCGCTTAGTTCTTAAGATACGAATTTGCAAAATTTTAATCAAAAAATCATAACTCAGAGATTTAATGATTTGGAAAAACGACCTTAAGCACGTTAAATAGCAACAAAATTTGCTTCAAGTTGCTCTTTATTTCAGAGCGATATCTCAATTAGTTCTTGAGATACAATTTTTTGAAAATTTCTTGATTTTGATCAAACTCACATGATTAAGTTATTGCAAAGATTTAATAAAAAAATCATAACTCGGGGATTCAAAGATTTGAAGAAAGGATCTCAAGCACATTAAATATTAATTAAATTTGCTTCAAATCGCTCCTTATTTCAAAGTGATATCTCGCTTAGTTCTTAAGATACGAATTTGCGAAATTTTAATCAAAAAATCATAACTCAGAGATTCAATGATTTGGACAAACGATCTTAAGCACGTTAAATACCAACAAAATTTGTTTCAAGTTGCGCTTTATTATTTCAGAGCGATATCTCAATTAGTTCTTGAGATACGATTTTTTGAAAATTTCTTCATTTTTATCAAACTCATGATTACGTTTTTGCAAAGATTTAATAAAAAAATCATAACTCGGGGATTTAAAGATTTGAAGAAAGGATCTCAAGCCCATTAAATATTAATTAAATTTGCTTCAAATCGCTCCTTATTTCAAAGTGATATCTCGCTTAGTTCTTAAGATACGAATTTGCGAAATTTTAATCAAAAAATCATAACTCAGAGATTCAATGATTTGGACAAACGATCTTAAGCACGTTAAATAGCAACAAAATTTGCTTCAAGTTGCTCTTTATTTCAGAGCGATATCTCAATTAGTTCTTGAGATACGATTTTTTGAAAATTTCTTCATTTTTATCAAACTCATATGATTACGTTTTTGCAAAGATTTAATAAAAAAATCATAACTCGGGGATTCAAAGATTTGAAGAAAGGATCTCAAGCACATTAAATATTAATTAAATTTGCTTCAAATCGCTCCTTATTTCAAAGTGATATCTCGCTTAGTTCTTAAGATACGAATTTGCGAAATTTTAATCAAAAAATCATAACTCAGAGATTTAATGATTTGGAAAAACGATCTTAAGCGCGTTAAATAGCAACAAAATTTGCTTCAAGTTGCTCTTTATTTCAGAGCGATATCTCAATTAGTTCTTGAGATACGATTTTTTGAAAATTTCTTCATTTTTATCAAACTCATATGATTACGTTTTTGCAAAGATTTAATAAAAAAATCATAACTCGGGGATTTAAAGATTTGAAGAAAAGATCTTAAGCACATTAAATGTTAATTAAATTTGCTTCAAATCGCTCCTTATTTCAAAGTGATATCTCGCTTAGTTCTTAAGATACGAATTTGCGAAATTTTAATCAAAAAATCATAACTCAGAGATTTAATGATTTGGAAAAACGATCTTAAGCGCGTTAAATAGCAACAAAATTTGCTTCAAGTTGCTCTTTATTTCAGAGCGATATCTCAATTAGTTCTTGAGATACGATTTTTTGAAAATTTCTTCATTTTTATCAAACTCATATGATTACGTTTTTGCAAAGATTTAATAAAAAAATCATAACTCGGGGATTTAAAGATTTGAAGAAAAGATCTTAAGCACATTAAATGTTAATTAAATTTGCTTCAAATCGCTCCTTATTTCAAAGTGATATCTCGCTTAGTTCTTAAGATACGAATTTGCGAAATTTTAATCAAAAAATCATAACTCAGAGATTTAATGATTTGGAAAAACGATCTTAAGCACGTTGAATAGCAACAAAATTTGCTTCAAGTTGCTCTTTATTTCAGAGCGATATCTCAATTAGTTCTTGAGATACGATTTTTTGAAAATTTCGCGATTTTTATCAAACTCATATAATTACGTTTTTGCAAAGATTTAATAAAAAAATCATAACTCGGGGATTTAAAGATTTGAAGAAAGGATCTTAAGCACATTAAATATTAATTAAATTTGCTTCAAATCGCTCCTTATTTTAAAGTGATATCTCGCTTAGTTCTTAAGATACGAATTTGCGAAATTTTAATCAAAAAATCATAACTCAGAGATTTAATGATTTGGAAAAACGATCTTAAGCACGTTGAATAGCAACAAAATTTGCTTCAAGTTGCTCTTTATTTCAGAGCGATATCTCAATTAGTTCTTGAGATACGATTTTTTGAAAATTTCGCGATTTTTATCAAACTCATATAATTACGTTTTTGCAAAGATTTAATAAAAAAATCATAACTCGGGGATTTAAAGATTTGAAGAAAGGATCTTAAGCACATTAAATATTAATTAAATTTGCTTCAAATCGCTCCTTATTTTAAAGTGATATCTCGCTTAGTTCTTAAGATACGAATTTGCGAAATTTTAATCAAAAAATCATAACTCAGAGATTTAATGATTTGGAAAAACGATCTTAAGCGCGTTAAATAGCAACAAAATTTGCTTCAAGTTGCTCTTTATTTCAGAGCGATATCTCAATTAGTTCTTGAGATACGATTTTTTGAAAATTTCTTCATTTTTATCAAACTCATATGATTACGTTTTTGCAAAGATTTAATAAAAAAATCATAACTCGGGGATTTAAAGATTTGAAGAAAAGATCTTAAGCACATTAAATGTTAATTAAATTTGCTTCAAATCGCTCCTTATTTCAAAGTGATATCTCGCTTAGTTCTTAAGATACGAATTTGCGAAATTTTAATCAAAAAATCATAACTCAGAGATTTAATGATTTGGAAAAACGATCTTAAGCACGTTGAATAGCAACAAAATTTGCTTCAAGTTGCTCTTTATTTCAGAGCGATATCTCAATTAGTTCTTGAGATACGATTTTTTGAAAATTTCGCGATTTTTATCAAACTCATATAATTACGTTTTTGCAAAGATTTAATAAAAAAATCATAACTCGGGTATTTAAAGATTTGAAAAAAGAATCTCAAGCACATTAAATATTAATTAAATTTGCTTCAAATCGCTCCTTATTTCAAAGTGATATCTCGCTTAGTTCTTAAGATACGAATTTGCGAAATTTTAATCAAAAAATCATAACTCAGAGATTTAATGATTTGGAAAAACGATCTTAAGCGCGTTAAATAGCAACAAAATTTGCTTCAAGTTGCTCTTTATTTCAGAGCGATATCTCAATTAGTTCTTGAGATACGATTTTTTGAAAATTTCTTCATTTTTATGAAACTCATACGATTACGTTTTTGCAAAGATTTAATAAAAAAATCATAACTCGGGGATTTAAAGATTTGAAGAAAGGATCTCAAGCACATTAAATATTAATTAAATTTGCTTCAAATCGCTCTTTATTTCAAAGTGATATCTCGCTTAGTTCTTAAGATACGAATTTGCGAAATTTTAATCAAAAAGTCATAACTCAGAGATTTAATGATTTGGAAAAACGATCTTAAGCACGTTAAATACCAACAAAATTTGCTTCAAGTTGCTCTTTATTTCAGAGCGATATCTCAATTAGTTCTTGAGATACGATTTTTTGAAAATTTCTTCATTTTTATCAAACTCATGATTACGTTTTTGCAAAGATTTAATAAAAAAATCATAACTCGGGGATTTAAAGATTTGAAGAAAGGATCTCAAGCACATTAAATATTAATTAAATTTGCTTCAAATCGCTCCTTATTTCAAAGTGATATCTCGCTTAGTTCTTAAGATACGAATTTGCGAAATTTTAATCAAAAAATCATAACTCAGAGATTTAATGATTTGGAAAAACGATCTTAAGCGCGTTAAATAGCAACAAAATTTGCTTCAAGTTGCTCTTTATTTCAGAGCGATATCTCAATTAGTTCTTGAGATACGATTTTTTGAAAATTTCGCGATTTTTATCAAACTCATATAATTACGTTTTTGCAAAGATTTAATAAAAAAATCATAACTCGGGGATTTAAAGATTTGAAGAAAGGATCTTAAGCACATTAAATATTAATTAAATTTGCTTCAAATCGCTCCTTATTTTAAAGTGATATCTCGCTTAGTTCTTAAGATACGAATTTGCGAAATTTTAATCAAAAAATCATAACTCAGAGATTTAATGATTTGGAAAAACGATCTTAAGCGCGTTAAATAGCAACAAAATTTGCTTCAAGTTGCTCTTTATTTCAGAGCGATATCTCAATTAGTTCTTGAGATACGATTTTTTGAAAATTTCTTCATTTTTATCAAACTCATATGATTACGTTTTTGCAAAGATTTAATAAAAAAATCATAACTCGGGGATTTAAAGATTTGAAGAAAAGATCTTAAGCACATTAAATGTTAATTAAATTTGCTTCAAATCGCTCCTTATTTCAAAGTGATATCTCGCTTAGTTCTTAAGATACGAATTTGCGAAATTTTAATCAAAAAATCATAACTCAGAGATTTAATGATTTGGAAAAACGATCTTAAGCACGTTGAATAGCAACAAAATTTGCTTCAAGTTGCTCTTTATTTCAGAGCGATATCTCAATTAGTTCTTGAGATACGATTTTTTGAAAATTTCGCGATTTTTATCAAACTCATATAATTACGTTTTTGCAAAGATTTAATAAAAAAATCATAACTCGGGGATTTAAAGATTTGAAGAAAGGATCTTAAGCACATTAAATATTAATTAAATTTGCTTCAAATCGCTCCTTATTTTAAAGTGATATCTCGCTTAGTTCTTAAGATACGAATTTGCGAAATTTTAATCAAAAAATCATAACTCAGAGATTTAATGATTTGGAAAAACGATCTTAAGCACGTTGAATAGCAACAAAATTTGCTTCAAGTTGCTCTTTATTTCAGAGCGATATCTCAATTAGTTCTTGAGATACGATTTTTTGAAAATTTCGCGATTTTTATCAAACTCATATAATTACGTTTTTGCAAAGATTTAATAAAAAAATCATAACTCGGGGATTTAAAGATTTGAAGAAAGGATCTTAAGCACATTAAATATTAATTAAATTTGCTTCAAATCGCTCCTTATTTTAAAGTGATATCTCGCTTAGTTCTTAAGATACGAATTTGCGAAATTTTAATCAAAAAATCATAACTCAGAGATTTAATGATTTGGAAAAACGATCTTAAGCGCGTTAAATAGCAACAAAATTTGCTTCAAGTTGCTCTTTATTTCAGAGCGATATCTCAATTAGTTCTTGAGATACGATTTTTTGAAAATTTCTTCATTTTTATCAAACTCATATGATTACGTTTTTGCAAAGATTTAATAAAAAAATCATAACTCGGGGATTTAAAGATTTGAAGAAAAGATCTTAAGCACATTAAATGTTAATTAAATTTGCTTCAAATCGCTCCTTATTTCAAAGTGATATCTCGCTTAGTTCTTAAGATACGAATTTGCGAAATTTTAATCAAAAAATCATAACTCAGAGATTTAATGATTTGGAAAAACGATCTTAAGCACGTTGAATAGCAACAAAATTTGCTTCAAGTTGCTCTTTATTTCAGAGCGATATCTCAATTAGTTCTTGAGATACGATTTTTTGAAAATTTCGCGATTTTTATCAAACTCATATAATTACGTTTTTGCAAAGATTTAATAAAAAAATCATAACTCGGGTATTTAAAGATTTGAAAAAAGAATCTCAAGCACATTAAATATTAATTAAATTTGCTTCAAATCGCTCCTTATTTCAAAGTGATATCTCGCTTAGTTCTTAAGATACGAATTTGCGAAATTTTAATCAAAAAATCATAACTCAGAGATTTAATGATTTGGAAAAACGATCTTAAGCGCGTTAAATAGCAACAAAATTTGCTTCAAGTTGCTCTTTATTTCAGAGCGATATCTCAATTAGTTCTTGAGATACGATTTTTTGAAAATTTCTTCATTTTTATGAAACTCATACGATTACGTTTTTGCAAAGATTTAATAAAAAAATCATAACTCGGGGATTTAAAGATTTGAAGAAAGGATCTCAAGCACATTAAATATTAATTAAATTTGCTTCAAATCGCTCTTTATTTCAAAGTGATATCTCGCTTAGTTCTTAAGATACGAATTTGCGAAATTTTAATCAAAAAGTCATAACTCAGAGATTTAATGATTTGGAAAAACGATCTTAAGCACGTTAAATACCAACAAAATTTGCTTCAAGTTGCTCTTTATTTCAGAGCGATATCTCAATTAGTTCTTGAGATACGATTTTTTGAAAATTTCTTCATTTTTATCAAACTCATGATTACGTTTTTGCAAAGATTTAATAAAAAAATCATAACTCGGGGATTTAAAGATTTGAAGAAAGGATCTCAAGCACATTAAATATTAATTAAATTTGCTTCAAATCGCTCCTTATTTCAAAGTGATATCTCGCTTAGTTCTTAAGATACGAATTTGCGAAATTTTAATCAAAAAATCATAACTCAGAGATTTAATGATTTGGAAAAACGATCTTAAGCGCGTTAAATAGCAACAAAATTTGCTTCAAGTTGCTCTTTATTTCAGAGCGATATCTCAATTAGTTCTTGAGATACGATTTTTTGAAAATTTCTTCATTTTTATCAAACTCATATGATTACGTTTTTGCAAAGATTTAATAAAAAAATCATAACTCGGGGATTTAAAGATTTGAAGAAAGGATCTCAAGCACATTAAATATTAATTAAATTTGCTTCAAATCGCTTCTTATTTCAAAATGATATCTCGCTTAGTTCTTAAGATACGAATTTGCAAAATTTTAATCAAAAAATCATAACTCAGAGATTTAATGATTTGGAAAAACGACCTTAAGCACGTTAAATAGCAACAAAATTTGCTTCAAGTTGCTCTTTATTTCAGAGCGATATCTCAATTAGTTCTTGAGATACAATTTTTTGAAAATTTCTTGATTTTGATCAAACTCACATGATTAAGTTATTGCAAAGATTTAATAAAAAAATCATAACTCGGGGATTCAAAGATTTGAAGAAAGGATCTCAAGCACATTAAATATTAATTAAATTTGCTTCAAATCGCTCCTTATTTCAAAGTGATATCTCGCTTAGTTCTTAAGATACGAATTTGCGAAATTTTAATCAAAAAATCATAACTCAGAGATTCAATGATTTGGACAAACGATCTTAAGCACGTTAAATACCAACAAAATTTGTTTCAAGTTGCGCTTTATTATTTCAGAGCGATATCTCAATTAGTTCTTGAGATACGATTTTTTGAAAATTTCTTCATTTTTATCAAACTCATGATTACGTTTTTGCAAAGATTTAATAAAAAAATCATAACTCGGGGATTTAAAGATTTGAAGAAAGGATCTCAAGCCCATTAAATATTAATTAAATTTGCTTCAAATCGCTCCTTATTTCAAAGTGATATCTCGCTTAGTTCTTAAGATACGAATTTGCGAAATTTTAATCAAAAAATCATAACTCAGAGATTCAATGATTTGGACAAACGATCTTAAGCACGTTAAATAGCAACAAAATTTGCTTCAAGTTGCTCTTTATTTCAGAGCGATATCTCAATTAGTTCTTGAGATACGATTTTTTGAAAATTTCTTCATTTTTATCAAACTCATATGATTACGTTTTTGCAAAGATTTAATAAAAAAATCATAACTCGGGGATTCAAAGATTTGAAGAAAGGATCTCAAGCACATTAAATATTAATTAAATTTGCTTCAAATCGCTCCTTATTTCAAAGTGATATCTCGCTTAGTTCTTAAGATACGAATTTGCGAAATTTTAATCAAAAAATCATAACTCAGAGATTTAATGATTTGGAAAAACGATCTTAAGCGCGTTAAATAGCAACAAAATTTGCTTCAAGTTGCTCTTTATTTCAGAGCGATATCTCAATTAGTTCTTGAGATACGATTTTTTGAAAATTTCTTCATTTTTATCAAACTCATATGATTACGTTTTTGCAAAGATTTAATAAAAAAATCATAACTCGGGGATTTAAAGATTTAAAGAAAGGATCTTAAGCACATTAAATATTAATTAAATTTGCTTCAAATCGCTCCTTATTTCAAAGTGATATCTCGCTTAGTTCTTAAGATACGAATTTGCGAAATTTTAATCAAAAAATCATAACTCAGAGATTTAATGATTTGGAAAAACGATCTTAAGCGCGTTAAATAGCAACAAAATTTGCTTCAAGTTGCTCTTTATTTCAGAGCGATATCTCAATTAGTTCTTGAGATACGATTTTTTGAAAATTTCTTCATTTTTATCAAACTCATATGATTACGTTTTTGCAAAGATTTAATAAAAAAATCATAACTCGGGGATTTAAAGATTTGAAGAAAAGATCTTAAGCACATTAAATGTTAATTAAATTTGCTTCAAATCGCTCCTTATTTCAAAGTGATATCTCGCTTAGTTCTTAAGATACGAATTTGCGAAATTTTAATCAAAAAATCATAACTCAGAGATTTAATGATTTGGAAAAACGATCTTAAGCACGTTGAATAGCAACAAAATTTGCTTCAAGTTGCTCTTTATTTCAGAGCGATATCTCAATTAGTTCTTGAGATACGATTTTTTGAAAATTTCGCGATTTTTATCAAACTCATATAATTACGTTTTTGCAAAGATTTAATAAAAAAATCATAACTCGGGGATTTAAAGATTTGAAGAAAGGATCTTAAGCACATTAAATATTAATTAAATTTGCTTCAAATCGCTCCTTATTTTAAAGTGATATCTCGCTTAGTTCTTAAGATACGAATTTGCGAAATTTTAATCAAAAAATCATAACTCAGAGATTTAATGATTTGGAAAAACGATCTTAAGCACGTTGAATAGCAACAAAATTTGCTTCAAGTTGCTCTTTATTTCAGAGCGATATCTCAATTAGTTCTTGAGATACGATTTTTTGAAAATTTCGCGATTTTTATCAAACTCATATAATTACGTTTTTGCAAAGATTTAATAAAAAAATCATAACTCGGGGATTTAAAGATTTGAAGAAAGGATCTTAAGCACATTAAATATTAATTAAATTTGCTTCAAATCGCTCCTTATTTTAAAGTGATATCTCGCTTAGTTCTTAAGATACGAATTTGCGAAATTTTAATCAAAAAATCATAACTCAGAGATTTAATGATTTGGAAAAACGATCTTAAGCGCGTTAAATAGCAACAAAATTTGCTTCAAGTTGCTCTTTATTTCAGAGCGATATCTCAATTAGTTCTTGAGATACGATTTTTTGAAAATTTCTTCATTTTTATCAAACTCATATGATTACGTTTTTGCAAAGATTTAATAAAAAAATCATAACTCGGGGATTTAAAGATTTGAAGAAAAGATCTTAAGCACATTAAATGTTAATTAAATTTGCTTCAAATCGCTCCTTATTTCAAAGTGATATCTCGCTTAGTTCTTAAGATACGAATTTGCGAAATTTTAATCAAAAAATCATAACTCAGAGATTTAAAGATTTGGAAAAACGATCTTAAGCACGTTAAATAGCAACAAAATTTGCTTCAAGTAGCTCTTTATTTAAGAGCGATATGTCAATTAGTTTTTGATCTATTAAACCGAGCAGCTTTGCTGCCGAGGCAGTAGGGTATGAGTGAATATAGACCTCTTTCAGCATATAAACGAAATTTCTGGACACCTGTATATATAATATGTAATATACTATACAACAAAATCTTATAATAAATTAAAAATTTAATTTTTTTTTTAATTTAAAAATTTTATATACAAAAATAGATACTTTTTAATTAATTTTTCAATTATTTATCAATCCGAGGCAGCTTTGCTGCCGAGGCAATGGAGTTTGTAAATGTTTTTTTAAAATGTCGATTATTCAATAATTACTGAGGCAGCTATGCTATTGAGATAGTGATATTATATAAATATACATGGTTAGAAATTATTAGATGAAATTTCCGGACACCTGTATATATAATATGTAATATACTATACAACGAAATCGTTGAAAATGTATAAATGTGTTATTAGGAAACAAAGCCGGCTTTGCTGCCGAGGCAATGAATTAAAAATGATTGTTATACAAAAATAAATACTTTTTAATTAATGACTAGTTAAACAGAGGCAGCTTTGCTGCCGAGACAATGATTTGAGAACTTAAAAATAATAAATTAGTATTAGTACTGATCAACCCTATCTGATTAAATATGATCATTATTACAAAAACCGATATATTTTCTAATGATTTATTAATACGAGGCAGCTTTTCTGAAAATTTTTGAAAATTTAAAAATAACAAATTGATATCAGCACTGAGGTAACCAGATTGCCCAAGCACACGAGAATTGAGCAGTTTTATTTGTAAACCCGACATAATTGTTATAAGAAACACTAAGTATTTTTAAATAAAAATTTGTTAATCCGAGGCAGCTTTGCTGCCGAGGTAGTTGAGCGCGAAAATGAATATATAGAGTATATCCAAATGATTGTAACAAAGTTTTATGATAATTCTCTAGTGAATTTTATGGGTACTTTGATATGTGAATCGTTAGTTAAATGGGACACCCTGTATATACCAGGTGTCCCATTTAACTTGACAAAACAGAATATCTCAAGAATTAAGCATCCAACTAAAAAAAGTGTCGGATAAAATTTGTTCGATTTAAAGGGAGACATCTAATGGTGCTAAAGATGAATCCATATCTTGCTCCTTGGTGACGTAATGTGAAACAACTTGGACGGAAAAGAAAATAACGTATGGGTCATTGCATTTAAAATGTTCTACTTTCTTGCAGTTTAATATGGTAATATAGTAGTTACATTTTTGAATACCCTGTATGCGATAGATTGATGACGCTGATTGAACTCTATTTAAGAACATTCAGGCAACAACTGTGATAAAATTTATCTTTCTAGTTCTATAAGTTTTTGAGAAATTCAGATTTAAAACACACAGTGCTTATTGCTATGATAATTAAAATGACGCAAAAATCAAAAAAAAACTAGGAAAAACTGTTGCATAGAATCAGTATATGAAATAAAAACTATATCTTCCCATTTAAAATAAGATATGTTCATTTTAGTACGTCATTATGGAACACCCTGTATTTCACAATTTTTGTTTAAAGAACTCTGTATCTCGGTATCTTAATGCAATTTATATACTTTGGCGCTTATGTGGGACACCTGTATATATATATATATATATATATATATATATATATACAGTGCGCGCATAAAGTATGAAAACATGAAAAAATCTTTTTAATCGCTTGATCAATTTCGACAAAAATTTGTGATTTTGTGTTACAAAACTTTATAGTTTCTGAGATAAGATAGATTTCTGAGTAAAATATCACTTGTGCCCCCCTTCTTCATTATTACAACAAACAGATCATAGCTCTGGGCTATCAGAACGGAAGAGTTCTAAAGTTCTCTAAAGACATAAAAAAATAGGTAATTTTAAAAAATATACAAATATATAGGATGTCCCAATTCAAAAAAAACGGTTTTATGATGTTATCTTTGAAACTGTAAACTTGACAACATTGCCAATAGATATGTAGTATACTACATAATGAAATCTTTAAAAAATGTGTAAATGAGTTATTAAAAAACCGATACAGCTTTAGTGCCGAATGATTTATTAAACCGAGGGAATGGAATGTGAATACGTATAGAATATTCTTTTTAAATGTCGATTACATGTCTACGAATACTGGAACCAATTACGTGGGACAACAAAAATCTTTTGAGCAAAGTGGCCAAGAGAAATATCTAAAAATTATTTTAAAGTTGTGCCAATTAAGTTAGGAATTTCTTTCAAACGATGCTTCTACTATATATTCGAGTGTATTTCTGGAAAATATTTTCGCATATATACCGAGTGGTGCGAAAAGGGTAACGACACAATACAATTGTATATAATTGTATAAAATTGTAACTATCTCAAATTTTTGAGATATATCCAATTATTGGACAATCTAAAGATATTTATTTACGATTTTAGCATTAGTTTTGAAATTGTGGTTAAAAATGCTTTAATTTCATACCAAACACAAACTATTTTGAATAAAAACTAAAAGAAATTAAGATATCTATCTCAAATTTTCGAGATATTACTCGAATTAAAAGATATTTATTATTTTAACATTAAAGTCATTATTTTGATTAAGAAGCATTCATGTTTGATATAAAATTCGATTCAATACGAAAGAAATTAAATTTTATGAGAGATAGAACATATGTATCTCAAATTTTCGAGATATACTTAAAATATTGACCGAAAACCGTCGAATGGGGACTCGTTTTTTTAAGAAACATTTCTAATTAACATAACGATAAATTGAATTTGAAGATAATATATAATAAGATTCAATTAAAAAAAATTGGAAATATCTCAAAAATTTTAAGATATTTAGCATTAATTTTAACATCAATTTCATCAAAGTGAATAAAACGCTTTAATTTGATGAAAGAATACGATCTTATTCAATAAGAAAAAAAATATTGAAGATACGTAGATGTAACTATCTCAAATTGTTGAGATATATCCAAAATATTGAATTATTTAAAGATATTTATTTCCGATTTAAGCATTAGTTTTGAAATTGTGATTAAAAATGCTTTAATTTGATACCAAACACAAACTATTTTAAATAAAAACTAAAAGAAATTAAGATATGTATCTCAAATTTTCGAGATATTACTCGAATTAAAAGATATTTATTATTTTAACACTAAAGTCATCATTATGATTAATAAGCTTTCTTGTTTGATATGAAATTCGATTCAATACGAAAAAAAATTAAACTTTTTTGAGATATAGAAAACATGTATCTCAAATTTTCGAGATATACATAAAATATTGATCGAAAATTGTCGAATGAGGATTCGTTTTTTTAAAGAAACATTTTTAATTAATATAACGATAAATTGAATTTCAAGATAATTTTTAATAAGATTCAATTAAAAAAATTGGAAATATCTCAAAAATTTTAAGATATTTAGCATTAATTTTAAGACAAATTTCATTAAAGTAAATAAAATGCTTAAATTTGATGAAGAAATATAATATTATTCAATAAATAATAAATTATTGAAGATACGTAGATGTAACTATCTCAAATTTTTGAGATATATCCAAAATATTGAATTATTTAAAGATATTTCTTTCCGATTTAAGCATTAGTTTTGAAATTGTGATTAAAAATGCTTGAATTTGATACCAAACACAAATTATTTTAAATAAAAACTAAAAGAAATTAAGATATGTATCTCAAATTTTCGAGATATTACTCGAATTAAAAGATATTTATTATTTTAACACTAAAGTCATCATTATGATTAATAAGCTTTCTTGTTTGATATGAAATTCGATTCAATACGAAAAAAAATTAAACTTTTTTGAGATATAGAAAACATGTATCTCAAATTTTCGAGATATACATAAAATATTGATCGAAAATTGTCGAATGAGGATTCTTTTTTTTTAAAGAAACATTTTTAATTAATATAACGATAAATTGAATTTCAAGATAATTTTTAATAAGATTCAATTAAAAAAATTGGAAATATCTCAAAAATTTTAAGATATTTAGCATTAATTTTAACATCAATTTCATTAAAGTAAATAAAATGCTTAAATTTGATGAAGAAATATAATATTATTCAATAAATAATAAATTATTGAAGATACGTAGATGTAACTATCTCAAATTTTTGAGATATATCCAAAATATTGAATCATTTAAAGATATTTATTTCCGATTTAAACATTAGTTTTGAAATTGTGATTAAAAATGCTTTAATTCGATACCAAACAAACTATTTTAAATAAAAACTAAAAGAAATTAAGATATGTATCTCAAATTTTCGAGATATTACTCGAATTAAAAGATATTTATTATTTTAACACTAAAGTCATCATTATGATTAATAAGCTTTCTTGTTTGATATGAAATTCGATTCAATACGAAAGAAAATTAAACTTTTTTGAGATATAGAAAACATGTATCTCAAATTTTCGAGATATACATAAAATATTGATCGAAAATTGTCGAATGAGGATTCGTTTTTGTTAAAGAAACATTTTTAATTAATATAACGATAAATTGAATTTCAAGATAATTTTTAATAAGATTCAATTAAAAAAATTGGAAATATTTCAAAAATTTTAAGATATTTAGCAATAATTTTAAGATAAATTTCATTAAAGTAAATAAGATGCTTAAATTTGATGCAGAAATATAATATTATTCAATAAACAATAAATTATTGAAGATATGAAAATGTAGCTATCTCAAATTTTTGAGATATCTCTAAAATATTGATGAAAATGTATCGAGTTAGAAAGAAAATTCCAACCTAATCCAAATGGGCATTGAAAAAAGAATGAATTCGTTTCGAAGGATTTTGTTGACTAAAAAATCGAAATATCTCAAAAATTTTAAGATATTTAGCATTAATTTTAATATAAATTTCGTAAAATTTAATAAATATACTTTAATTTCATAAAAAAATTATTATTCAATTAAAATTTTGAATTGTTTTTAATGAATACATCATCACAATGGATTTAGTAATCAAAACTTTCGAGATATTATTAAAATTTAAAAATATTTATACAAAAGTCGTCATTGTGATTAATAATCATTTTTGTTTGATATGAAATTTGATTCAATACGAATAATAATTAAACTTTTTTGAGATAAAAAATATACGTATCTCAAATTTTTGAGATATACATAAAATATTTATTGAAAATCTTCGTATTTTTATTTTTTTTGAATTTTTAATTAATATAATGATATATTGGATTTGAAGTTAAAGTCCAATTCGTTTCAATTAAAAGAATTTGTAATATCTCAAAAATTTTAAGATACATATTTATTTATGATTCTAACATTAAATTCATGTGATTTTATTTAAGTTCAGGTGATGCTAAATAAAATTTAATTCAGACGAAAAATTAAATAAATTGGAACATCTATCTTAAATTTTCGAGATATATCTCAAATATTGACTCAATTCTATCGAGTTTGATGTTATTTATTTCCGAAATATTTAATTACATCGAGTTTCGTTTGATTTGTGAATGATACTGATTAGAATTGGGTTAAAAGCGATTATGCGATTTGAGATATATGAAATATCTTAAAAGTCGAAAGAAAATTTTTGAAGATATTAATATTAAATTTAAAATCGAAATGGAAAATATTATAATATATAAAAAAAATGAGAAGAAAGTTAATGAATTTAAAAGATTATCTTAAAAATTTGAGATATATCTTAAATATTGATTTAATTACATTGGGATTAATATCATTTATATCAAAAATACTTAAATATATTAAATTTTGGTTTCATTTGAATCGAAATAGAAAATTTTCGATTAAACAACAATTTTAAATATTACATTGAGAGTCGTCATCTTGGATTTTATTATTTTTCAATTTTCATCAATCTGAGCTTATTTGAGATAAACCAATCGTGGTTATCGGCGTACATTATTAGATTATTAGATGGAACTATTCGAGGTAGGAAACCATCATTGAATTAGCACATGCGTTGTTCCTTGTGGTTAATAACTTCATTATTATAGTTCTCCGCATTTACAACAAAGTTACCTTGTGGCAACGAATTGTTACAAAAATATCTGTTTTTGTTGTAATTATCATTTGTTATTTGGTAGAGATTTTAAGATGTCAAGTTTTGAACTCGACTTAAATTTGTAGCATTTCATTAAATATTTTCTTTAACATTTTCATTTTAAAATAGATCAGAAATTTTTTTAATTGAATCGTATTAAACATTATCTTCAAATTTAATTTATCTTTATGTTAATTAAAAATGTTTCTTTAAAAAATGAGTCTTCATTCAACAATTTTCAGTTAATATTTTATCTATATCTCGAAAATTTTAGATAAATGTGTTCTATATCTCAAAAACGTTTAATTTTTTGAGTTTTAATAAGAAAACTTATTAATCATAATGATAATCTTAGTGTTAGCATAATAAATATCTTTTAATTCGAGTAATATCTCGAAAATTTGAGATAGATATCTTAATTTCTTTTAGTTTTTATTCAAAATATATTATGTTTGGTATCCAATTAAAGCATTTTTAATCACAATTTCAAAACTAATGCTTAAATCGGAAATAAATATCTTTAAATGATTCAATATTTTGGATATATCTCAAAAATTTGAGATAGTTACATCTATGTATCTTCAATATTTTTTTTTTTGTTGAATAAGATCGTATTCTTTCATCAAATTTAAGCGTTTTATTCACTTTGATGAAGTTTATCTTAAAATTAATGCTAAATATCTTAAAATTTTTGAGATATTATTTTTTGAAATATTATCTTTAAATTCAATTTATCGTTATGTTAATTAGAAATGTTTCTTAAAAAAACGAGTCCCCATTCGACGGTTTTCAGTCAATATTTTATGAATATCTTGAAAATTTGAGATACATGTGTTCTATATTTCAAAAAAGTTTCATTTTTATTCGCATTCAATCGAATTTCATATCGAACAAGAAAGCTTTTTAATCATAATGATAACCTTAGTGTTGACATAATAAATATCTTTTAATTCGAGTAATATCTCGAAAATTTGAGATACATATCTTAATTTCTTTTAGCTTTTATTCAAAATAGCTTGTGTTTGGTATCAAATGAAAACATTTTTAATCACTATTTCAAAATTAATGTTAAAATCGTAAATTAATATCTTTAGATTGTGAAATATTTTGGATATATCTCAAAAATTTGAGATAGCTACATCTACGTATCTTCAATATTTTCATTTCTTATTGAATAATATGATATTTTTTCATCAAATCAAAGCGTTTTCTTCATTTTGATGAAATTAATGTTAAAATTAATGCTAAATATCTCAAAAGTTTTGAGATATTTCAATTTTTTAATTAATGAAATCCTCCGAAACGAAAATCAAAGTCTTTTTTTCTTTAATATCGAGTTCAGTGAGATTAAAATTTTCTTTCTAAATCGATATATTTTTATCAATATCTTGAATATATCTCAAGAATTAGAGATAGCTGCATCAATGTATCTTGAATATTTTTATTTCTTATTGAATAATATCGTATTAATTCATCAAATCAAAACGTTTTATTCACTTTAATGAAATTGATGTTAAAATTAATGCTAAATATCTTAAAATTTGTGAGATATCTCAATTTTTTAATAAAGAAAATCCTTCTAAACAAATTTAATGTCTTCTTTTTCAATGTCTGGTTCAGTTAGATTGGATTTTTTTTCTAACTATATATTTTTATTAAATATTAGGAATGTATCTCAAAAATTTTAAGATATTTTTGAGATATCTCAATTTTTAATCAAGAAAATCCTTCTAAATAAATTCAAAGTCTTCTTCTTCAATGTCGAGTTCGGTTAGGTTGGAATTTTCTTTCTATCTTGATATATTTTTATCAATATTTTGAATATGTCTCAAAAATTTTAATATATTTTTGAGATATCTCAATTTTTTAATCAAGAAAATCCTTCTAATTAAATTCAAAGTCTTTTTCTTCAATGTTGGGTTCGGTTAGGTTAAAATTTTCTTTCTAACTCCATATATTTTAATCAACATTTTGAATATATCTCAAAAATTTTAAGATATTTTTGAGATATCTCAACTTTTTAATCAAGAAAATCCTTCAAAACGAATTCAAAGTCTTTTTGTTCAATGTCGAGTTGGGTTAAGTTAAAATTTTCTTTCTAACTCCACATATTTTAATCAATATTTTGAATATATCTCAAAAATTTTAAGATATTTTTGAGATATCTCAATTTTTTAATCAAGAAAATCCTTCTAATTAAAGTCTTTTTCTTCAATGTTAGGTTCGGTTAGGTTGGAATTTTCTTTCTAACTTAATATATTTTTATCAATATTTTGAATATATCTCAAAAATTTTAAGATATTTTTGAGATATCTCAACTTTTTAATCAACAAAATCCTTCAAAACGAATTCAAACTCTTTTTCTTCAATGTCGAGTTGGGTTAAGTTAAAATTTTCTTTCTAACTCCATATATTTTAATCAACATTTTGAACATATCTCAAAAATTTTAAGATATTTTTGAGATATCACAAATTTTTAATCAAGAAAATCCTTCAAAACGAATTCAAAGCCTTTTTCTTCAATGTCGGATTCGGTTAGGTTGGAATTTTCGTGCTAACTCCATATATTTTTATCAATATTTTGAATACATCTCAAACATTTTAAGATACTTTTGAGATATCTCAATTTTTTAATCAAGAAAATCCTTCAATCCGAATTCAAAGTCTTTTTCTTCAATGTCGGGTTCGGTTAGGTTGGAATTCTTTTTCTAGTCCCATATATTTTTATCAATATTTTGAATATATCTCAAAAATTTTAAGACATTTTTGAGATATCTCAATTTTTTAATCAAGAAAATCTTTCAAAACAAATTGAAAGTTTTTTTCTTTAATATCGGGTTTGGTTAGGTTGGAATTTTCTTTCTAACTCCATATATTTTTATTAATATTTTGAATATATTTCAAAAATTTTAAGATATTTTTGAGATATCTCAATTTTTTAATTAAGAAAATCCTTCAAAACGAATTCAAAGTCTTTTTCTTTAATGTCGGGTTCGGTTGGGTTGGAATTTTCTTTCTAACTCCATATATTTTAATCAACATTTTGAACATATCTCAAAAATTTTAAGATATTTTTGAGATATCACAAATTTTTAATCAAGAAAATCCTTCAAAACGAATTCAAAGCCTTTTTCTTCAATGTCGGATTCGGTTAGGTTGGAATTTTCGTGCTAGCTTCATATATTTTTATCAATATTTTAAATATATCTCAAAAATTTTAAGATATTTTTCAGATATCTCAATTTTTTAATCAAGAAAATCTTTCAAAATAAATTCAAAGTTTTTTTCTTTAATATCGGGTTTGGTTAAGTTGGAATTTTCTTTCTAACTTCATATATTTTTTCAATATTTTGAATATATCTCAAAAATTTTAAGATATTTTTGAGATATCTCAATTTTTTAATCAAGAAAATCCTTCAAAACAAATTTAAGTCTTTTACTTCAAACTCGGGTTTGATTAGGTTGGAATTTTCTGTCTAATCCCATATACTTTTATCAATATTTTCAATATATCTCAAAACTTTTAAGATATTTTTGAGATATCTCAATTTTTTAATCAAGAAAATCTTTCAAAATAAATTCAAAGTTTTTTTCTTTAATATCGGGTTTGGTTAAGTTGGAATTTTCTTTCTAACTTCATATATTTTTTCAATATTTTGAATATATCTCAAAAATTTTAAGATATTTTTGAGATATCTCAATTTTTTAATCAAGAAAATCCTTCAAAACAAATTTAAGTCTTTTACTTCAAACTCGGGTTTGATTAGGTTGGAATTTTCTGTCTAATCCCATATACTTTTATCAATATTTTCAATATATCTCAAAACTTTTAAGATATTTTTGAGATATCTCAATTTTTTAATCAAGAAAATCTTTCAAAATAAATTCAAAGTTTTTTTCTTTAATATCGGGTTTGGTTAAGTTGGAATTTTCTTTCTAACTTCATATATTTTTTCAATATTTTGAATATATTTCAAAAATTTTAAGATATTTTTGAGATATCTCAATTTTTTAATCAAGAAAATCCTTCAAAACGAATTCAAGTCTTTTACTTCACACTCGATTTTGGTTAGGTTGGAATTTTCTTTCTAACCCCATATACTATTATCAATATTTTGAATATATCTCAAAAATTTTAAGATAATTTTGAGATATCCCAACTTTTTAATCAAGAAAATCCTCCGAAAGAAATTCATAGCTTTCTTTTCAAGGTCGGGTTTTGTTAGGTTAAAATTTTCTTACTAATTCTATATTTTTTTATCAATATTTTGAACATATCTCAAAAATTTGAGATAGCTACATCTAAATATCTTTAATATTTTTATTTCTTATTGAATAACATCGTCATTTTTCATCAAATCTAAGCTTTTTACTAACATTGATGCATTTAATGCTCAATATCTTCAAATCTAAGATAGCAATAAAATCCAAAATGGCGACTGTCAATGTCACTTTTAAAATTGTTATTTAACCCAAAATGTGGGTTGTTGGGTATCAAATTGAAGGATATTTCATGCTTATTACGATTTAATCTTTTAAATTTTTGTATTTGTATAAAATACATTTCGAATTTAAGCAAAACAATCAAATCAAAAATGACACCTGTCAACGTCATTTTTAAATTGACGTTTTTTAACCCAAAATATGGGTTGTTGGGTATCAAATTAAAGGAAATTTAATTCTTATTAAGAATTTTAATTTCTTTTATGTTTTAATAAAAATTTTTTTAGCATTTTTATGTTTTATACAACATTTTTAAGTTTAATCAAATTCCTTCTTAATAAATAAAACTAAATTCATCATATCATCGTAATATTTTCTTATTATATACTATAGATACTATAGATATATAATAAGAAGATATGAGTAGGTGTGTATATGTAGATATAAGAAAAGGGGATGTTTCGATCTTAGTCTTTTTGAGAGTGCGCGACCCCTCGGGATTATTCGGTGCGGTTCGGGTTTGGCCACCCCGTGTTATGCATTTAAATGGGCTCATTAAAGGAAATCGACGGCGCCGCCACCTGCGACTTTTTCACCCCGATTTTCGCTCTTTTCTACTCAAAATTTTCCACCACCGAAACCAACGTAACCACCACCTCCGTCTTAGGAATCAAAATTTTCCTGCATTATCTCATTTTTTTAACCATTATTATTTTCACGGGGGAAAATTGAAAATCGCCAAGTTTTTGCGCGTTTTCTTTAGGTAAGGTGCCGGATGAATGAAATACAAGGATCCAGGGTGGTGGTGGCGGCGGTGGTGGTGTGGCATTGTTGATAGCTATCCCTCGTTGCCCGGCAACACAGATTAACGGTCCGCGTACCCGATGTCTATTTTGTACAGTCGGGGAGAACAACCGGATCCAATCATAGTACACTCAACGGAAAGCTCGGCGAACCTGCACAAGCTTGGTTCAGAATGTGGCACAACTTTTTTTGATATTAAATTTTTTTTATAAATTTAACAAATTTAATTAATTTAACTCAAATTGAATTAATCCAGATTAAATTTTTGTGGCAAATTGTACAAAATTTGGGATTTTTTGATCATTTTTTTGGGCGATATCTCAAAAATGATTTGAGATAATCCCTAAATCTTTGAGATCAATTAAACTAAAATTGATGAGAGATTTTTAAAAT